>OY856411.1:60430000-61135000 GCA_963693085.1 Alisma plantago-aquatica
AAGTACCATAAGTTAGATGTAACCACCTAGGTGCTTAGTGATGAGATCTTACGTACTTACCCTTCCCTCTTGTTGAGATTTCGGGGACGAAATCCTCTTTAAGGGGTGGAGTGTAGTAAGATATCAAAATGTGGGGATATTTTCATTTTAACCCCTATCTAACTGTTTCCTTTCCTTTATATCCTTTTTGGCCCTTTTCCTAAATTTCCTTATCTTTTCTATCCTTTTTGTCCTTAATGTTGAAATTGTGGAATTATTAGTGGTCTGAATTATATTTGACCAATATCCATGCCAACATATGGGTTTGTGCACAAAACCCTTAATTAGTATTTTAATTAGAGTAAAAAATGCAAAATGAACACTGAAGAGAGATAATAATTAGATTATATTAATTTAGAATCTTCTATGGCCTTTTGGGATAAGGAATGAGAAATAATTTGGTATTGAATTAGTTAATGACAGTAATAATCCTCTTTTCTTTTCTCTGTCCTCTTAGAAGGAAATAAAGCTCAAAAAGGAGATAAAGAGGTGTTTTGTGACACTTGGATAAATTATTAATGAATATCTCAAAATTTCACTCAAGGATTTAATTAGAAAAACTTTTTCATATTAACTCACCCTTTTATACATGACTTTATACATTAATGGCAAATATAGTGGTTAGGGGCCAAAGCTTGTGTAAAACCAAGATCTACACATTTAATAATGATCTAGACCATAAATTTAGTCTATGATCCAAATTTTAGATCATTTGGTCAATGTTTGACCCTCCAAACAAATTAAATGATTTTGAATATAGTGTGACTAAGGTTTTAATCTCGATTTCAATAATGTAATACATTAAAGCTATAGTTTTGTTATTTAGTCTGTCACACATTACATCATTTTGATTTTCCTCTCCTACACGTGATCCAACGGGTGAGATATGACACACTTAATCTGACTTTGATCCAACGGTCAGATCGTCACCTCCCACCTCTACTTTTCTCACAAACGGTTGTAGTTTCATAGTGTTTCAAGACGTGACCTTGTTCTCCCTCGATGATGCTCTGCTACTCAAATTTCTTTTGCCATTGAAACTATAGGGTTAAGACAAACCCTACAAGCCATTACTCGTTGTCTCTTCCCCTCTGTGGACAAAATGCCCATTGAGGGCTTTTCTCTTCTTTCCACCCCAACTTGCAGAGTGAGCTACATGCCATCTCATGGCTATTTAAATGGTCATGGACAATCCTTAGAGGGCCACCTTTACTCCTCCTCGCTCAATTTTCCCTCCAGTACCATTAGGATCCCTGAACTATTTGGTTTTCTTCTCCGATGATACTGAGCTCGCCCCAGCCTCCTCCGCCATCTCATGTGCAATTAGCATCCAGGTAAGCATCAACTTGGACCCCTCTTTCTATATTCATTGTTCGTTTGCACTGCGATAGTCCCATTTATTAGATCCTATACCTCAGTTGGATGACCTCGTTGACGCTAGTCATCTCAACGCCTCTATACTTCTCCTGCCATGTTTTTCTTTCGTGCGTGCTCTCCGGACCTCGATGATGCTTCCCCTAGCTTTACCCACAATTCTCGTTCGTTGTTGCTTTGCGGTAGATTTTGAGTCCTTCCCCCTATTTTTGCCTCAATATGTGATGAGCTTCAAGCTCCAGTTCATAAGATAGCTAGTGGATTGGCTCGGTGCATCTCTCAGAGCGTGATGAGTTCACCTGAGGTCATAATAGCCCAGACAGTTCTGCATCCATGACCCTAGTGTAAAGCCAGGAGGTACCAGTGAGGATGCTTTTGCCATGGTCAGAGAAAGGACAAACCTGGTCAGTCAATGACCATGGTTCCCCTGACAATTTGATTGAATTATTAAAATTGCAAGGGTAGTTTAGCCTTTTAACAAATATGTTTAATTCTCAGACACGTGCATTCAATTTCTGACATAATGTCTCTTTTGCCGATGAATCAATGACTAATGTGTCATGGGCTCCTAGGTTCAGTGTGTCATTTTGCCTATCATTTACATTAGGATTATTTTTTATTTTATTCAATGTCACAATATAGTTTTCCTGCTTCCTGATTGGTTAGTTTTTAGAAATTCTTAATAAATTGATGCTTTATCAGAAAATTATGATTAAATAGTCATTGGAAAGCACTTTTTGAGTAGATCCAATTTTAGGGTTTTAAGTCCATTTTTATACCATGTTCTAATGTTTATCAGAAACACCAATTTAATTATATAAAAATCCCTAAAATGTGTGACTAACTCATTTTAACAATAAATTGGGTAATTAGATATGTGTTTTTAATCAAAAAAATCTAATTGATCGATTGGTCTATGTTTTGAGTCCAAATTCCAAGGTTTTCCTAGAAGGTCCAAAATTAGAGTTTCTTACACTTTATGTTTTACAAAACCCTAACACATGCGATATAATTTGTAATTAGGTTAAAGCGATCTTGGAATCAACTTAGTGATGAAAGTGATGAGTAGGACTCTACATTGAGGTATGTTCTTATGTGCATATGTGAGTATCTGCAATTCCTTCACCCATCAATTGGGCACTTCATAATCCAACCCTAATATTCCCAATGATTTAATCACATCATTGCCTTTTTGGCTCCTCTATTTCAATAAATTCTTGGGGTTTGAAACCCTATGCAATATTTCACTTATTTAATATTTCATATGATTTTTTGTCTAGCATGATGAATTATTGACTATATAGCTAATGTAGTGTAGTTGTGTACAACCACCCATAGTTGGGCATGTGTTATTTTTCCCAAAGGAATGTGTTTACCCTCCCAACTTTTATATATATTTTAGGTGTTTGGGAATGCGTTACTCTCACCTATTGGTTGAGGTTAGGTAGGTGCCTCAGCCCTACTTTAGTTATTGTAGTGATACTAATATTCATGCTTGCAAATTTATTATTATTTGACTTGGCAGAATTATTATTTGTTACATGCCTCATACTCTTGGCTCTCTTTAGCATAGTTAAATCTGTACCCCGTGTTATGAATTGTTATTGAAACTTTGTGCTTATTCCCCATTTGACACATACTTTATTTCTCCTCTTACTGGATGATCCCAACCACCTAGGTTTAGGATCAGATAGTGCAATTGGAGTATGGAAATCCATCCTAGGATCAGGATGAGAAATATATGGCTTATAGCATAGACCTAACTCATGAAGATGTTGATTGGAGACAGATTGATATACTTTAGTTTCCCTCTATCTTAGATCATTTTGTGTTTTTTTTCGTGTATACCCTTATGGGCAAGAAAGATGTACACTTGTGAAATTGAATATAGTCATTTTTTTGTTTCACTGTTATTCATTGGTCTTTTGTTTACCATTATTAATAAAGGGGTGTTTAGAGCCTTCTTTTCAGTAGCCTAATTCATGATATTTTTCCATTTTATAAGAATGCATGTTATACCTTAATGAAATGAAGAATTGACCCCTTTTATGCCGCAAACCCTATTATAACATTGCAACTAGTAACATTATCATGTATTGTTACATGAATGATTAGTCTGATTCCTTTTGTTTTATGGTGACGTATATGGCTCAAAACCACCACTTTTGATCTATTATGCACGTATATTTCTTGATTGTCTAACTTGTGCCCTTATAGTGGGAAGGATCATCTCCTCTTGTTCTTCCCTCTCAAATCAGGAAATAATCTATCACTTATGATATCTTGCATGTGGATGTCCTACCTAAGTAACATGTTGGATCTTGATGGCATATGTGAACTATGTTGATGATTTAATGTATGATGATGTGTTGATGCCAAGTTTGGATAATGATTCCTTAGACTCTAGGGGACATCCACCCATATGTGATTCAACTTTATATGAACTATCTCACAAATCTGATGTCATATCTTCTCTAAGTCTCATGACTTGATGAACCTTTATCTTGTTTTCCCTATAGTGAGTCGTATGACCCTAAAATGTGCATATGTGACATGAACCTTATAATAATCATATAAAATGAATGGAACCTCAAAATGAAATCAAACTTGAAACACACATCCTTGTTGGACCTGAAATCAGTAAAAAGTCATGAAATACGTAATTAACCAACTTTGATCCTAACGTGGTCAAAACCATAAAATTTAATCCAACTAGGGTTAATCATGAGAATCGAATGCATGTATGCAATCTTGTTCTTAATCAGGTTGGCTTGTGACTAGATAATCAAGGATAAATTAGGTTATGAATCTCTGAATAATTATATGACTATGACTTTCTTGCTAGAACTATGATAGATATGTATGCTTGTTTACTTGCTCAAATATTGCAATGTATTACTCTAGTATTGTACTCAATTTTTGTCTTGTTGTTTTATAACTTGCATACATAAATTAGAAATCCATTATTCAAAACTTTGTGCACCTATCTGTACTCTCAGGGTAAGGACACAAGCATGGGTGTCCTACTTGAGTTGTTGATATAGGACTGACCATGTCGATAAAAGGATCAACTCATGGAAATGGCCTTCAGGTCAGGGTTAGCTAATATTGAGCACCCTTTTGGACCCTTCCGATGGGAAGTTGGTTAAATGCCTTCTGATATATGATGTTGTTGGTATAACTAGAGTAAAATGACATAAAACATGAGCTCTAGTGTTACCAAGAACTTAACTAATTGATTCTTGTTTGTTTACTTATGTCATATTTTCAAATTATGAAAAGCTTATATATGTATCTTTCTACCCTTTACTTGACACCTCATGTGTTGACATGCTTATTTCTTGTATGTTTTAGGTTCAAAGATGGCTAGGGAGTTGATAGCATGGTGAGCTATGTTTAGTTGTACTTGATGTAAGATCCAAGTTTAGTGTGCATATTCATACTTGTATATATTTGACTCACAATATGTAATTGAAAACTTCTAATATACAATATTGCTATTAATAATACTTTTTGATAGTTGAGCGTATGTTTGTGTTTTTATCTTGTTATTGGTTCATGTATGTTAAGCTTTAACGCTTCTACATTTGTGCTTTGATGATACCATGCTAGGAATGGACTCATGAGTCCTATTGACATTGACTATGTAGTCAGTAGGAGTAGGATAAGGTTAATAAATGATTCTGTGATAATAATCCAATTATAAAGAACCTCCTAAATTTCATCTTAAATATACCTTCCTAAAACACATTATTGTTTGATTATTTGATACATATGTACCTTAAATGACCAAGAAACCTTATTCGTTAGGAAATTTAATTATGTGTGGCACATAGTGTGTCATGAGGCCCACTGGGTAGGTGGAGTATTCTAGCCTCATTTAGGTTGGGCGAGGATTTTCTAACTAGAAGTAGGGGAGTCACCCCCTACCTCTCACTTTTTATGATAATAACACACTATGGAGGAGCAATGTCATACACCCCCCCCCCAAAGTAGGTCTTACGTGTTTCCAACCAGACCCATAGTTATCATGGTCCTTGTAACTTCAACAATCCATTGGATGAGATCCTTCATGCTTAGATCTGGGAGAGAAAACTCCTTCTTTATCACCCTTGTCCACTAGATCATATGATATTTTGAAAATTTTCAAACGTCATCAACCCACTTATATTTTACACCTCTATTATCTTTATGACCCTCTATTAAGTCTATACGAAGCATAATCTAATTGTGAGTAGGTCATCTCAACTGTCAGTGGCCCTCACCTCCATTATAGTGAACCTCATCCTTGAATCCTTCAAAAACTCCTTAGGATCAACATATGTTGAGAGCTTCATGTACATGGAGCTTCAGTGGACCTCTACAACCTCCATTCCAAAAACACAACCCCATCCTCCTCTCTAACCTCACTTCCTCCAGCCACCTATGCCACCCATACTATAGTTCAAGGTTGTAGAGGAAACTACTTTGCACAAAGCCGCCGCCCAGAAGTAGATGTAGGACTTGTAGTTGAATTTACACTATGTGACCTATGATTATGGCCACAAATCCTCTCAACCCTCACCTAATTTACAAGGAAACTATGGATCACACTGGGAAGATGATCTTGAAGGGAAGAGCCCTCATGGAATCATTTTGGCTAATATCATCTATTGTAGAGGTACCACCTCAATAGTATGAGTGAGGCAGAGAGGGACCATGGTCGTTTCTCTCATTCATTCTCGTTAGAACCATATCGACCTTTACCCTTAGATCAATAAACCAATAAATGAGTCAAACTTTAGTTTTTCCTGAGCTAATCTATTTACTTCGACAATTATATTAGTTTCAAAAAGTAATGGCATTTAGTAAGAACATTAGAAATAGGTGAATCTTTAGACTATTTTCATCATAGAAAAGTTGAACATGAAGATTGGAATAAAAATATAATTTTGTCCTAGATTCGACCTATATTCCAAGTATAATTTATTAAGGCATATTTATGTTGACATTTTCTCTATATCTCCATTTTGAAATATGAGAATTGGTTATCATGTTCTAAATCTCATGGTATCCTAATTATAACTTATAAGTGACCTTGTGACCAATATAAGCCATGAAGCCTTGGTTTAGTGATCACAAGTGACCTACTTTCATCCAGTCCCTGATAGGTATCCTTTTTTATAATCATAAATTAGGTAATTAGCCAAGTAGATACCTACGTCCTTGATCAACCCCAAGCATTATGATAGATCATCCCACATACTAAATTCCAATTTGAGCATGGGATAAATAGTATGACATTGTTTAGACCTAAGCACTATGATAAAGCCTTTGTTTCTTATTTATAAATGGATATGCCTTGTGTAAATTATGTGATGATGTGAATTGACTGTGGGTTCCTTATCTTTTGAAATATAAATGGATAATTACAATCCTACATATTTTCACTTTTTGAATATTTTAATAGTTTGGGGTGCATACATGCCAATTAAATATTCCTTAGAGAAAAAGATGTATCCATGTATAACCACACAATATGTTGACATCATAAGGTTGGACATCTTCAAACGGTGGAGGATCATTGCATTGTGGGAGGATCAAAGGAAACAAGCCGGATGAGGGAGATGACTTTCCTGGCTACAAATGCTACAAAAAGGGGAAACCAACTCAAGGGCTAGAAACCCCACCTACTGAAGAAAGGGATTATTAGATTTGTAGGTTTAATGAGGAGTATCTAGTGATTTGTTGGCTTTCATACTATTTTTATCTAGGAGGGTTAGCATTATCCAAAAGTGATGAACAAAGGTACTCTAATTAATTTTTTTTATTATAATAGTAATGTAATATATTCATATGAATCTCATTACAATGACAATGAGCTACAGAGGGAACTACATTATAATATGAGATGAAATGGAATCTTAAAGAGTAGAGTGTGGGTATCACCAGAGGCCTGTAGTCCATCTTTGTATACCCATTGTGGTACATAGCCCAGACTGATACAAGTTGTAGATAAGTAAAATTTTAACCAAAATAAGGGGGGCACCCTTAGAACAAGCCCCTAAAGATGAAAAGACAGACCATGGTACAATATCTGAGACTTCACCCATTTGTGGTGTCTAGCTTTCACCTCACCCTTCCAAATGTTGGTTGATAGATAGTTCCTTTGTGGCTATGGTATCACTCATATCTTTGTCAAGGATGTATTTCTCCTTGTGCATCCTGGCTTCATTGCAACATGCATAGAGAGAAATCTCCCTCGATAGTGGTAGTCAACCTGCATGATAATATGTTGTATAGGATGTTGTGTGTTATCAAAAATATGCTTGTCATGTTCAATATGTATAGTCTAGATGCTGGAAGCTATGAGCATATGGTTTTTAGTGTAATCCTCATGACGACCACTCGTGTGTTGGAGTCTATGCATTATGTTGACAAGTGGATGAGCAAGGATGGTGGCGGCATTAGTGTAATGGGTCAAAAGGTGTCTTGCTAGGTGACCACCAAAAAAGAGATGTAGATTAGATTCTTTGTATTTGTGGCAAAGGAAGCATTGTGATGGCCCCTAAAAACCCTATATTGCATGTGGAGATCTAAAATGGTTTTTATTGTGGCATATCAACCATAGAAGGACATGTACCCTGGGAGGGCAGTTTATGTTCCATAGGATTTTGTAATTGAGAATGTATCCTATGAAAGAGTAGAATTTATATGCATGGGTGGTTTTGTATAGTGCTCCCCATGTCCATGACACACTGTTAGAGGTGTTGTGCAAAAATGTCATGGTAGAAGTCTGGGCCAGCCCATCTCGGTAGGAAAGTTTTGAAAAAGTTATGTATGGATGACCCAAGCTTCTAAAGTACTCGTCTGATGTTGTATTTGATGATAAAGGTCAGGATAGCACAGGAAGAGACTTGAAGATTGATAAGGCGTTGGCCATACCACCAAGGGTCTATCCAAAAATTGATATTTGTCATGTGGTGTGGAGCCGAATGGATAATATTTTCTACAATATAGAGAGTACTAGCCAAATGTTTCCATAGAGTAGATGCAGTGCAACGAGCTTTGGAAGATGATAGATGTTGGTGTTTGAGATACTTATCTATGATCATGCTGGTCCAAAGTTTAGTTTGGTTTTGATAGATAGATGCAGTGATCTTTTGGGTGAGGCATAGCGATTGGATTCTAAGATTGATGATGCCATATCCACCTTCCTCCTTTGGCCTACTAGTCGTGTCCCAATTTACCATATGGAGTTTTTTCCCTTGATGTTCCCACATGAATGTACGTCGGAGTTTTTCAATGGCGTGAAGTATCATGGCCAATAGGGGAATGCATGCCAAGTGGTAAGTGATGAGGGATGTGAGGGCGGAGTTGAGAAGGGTGAATCTACCAACTATGGAAAGGAAGTTGTTTTTCCAGGAGCATGCACATTGTTTATATTGATGGATGATGTTGTTCTGAGATGAGTTTGGGATAACAATAGGTGAAAGGGGACGTCCAAGATATGTGATTGAAAAGTACTCAATCTTGCAACCAAGCATGGTTTTGTATTTAAACATATAAAAATTGTTGATATGTAATCCAATTATAGTGGACTTGGAGAAGTTAATTTTGAACCCAGATAAGTGAGAGAACACAACTAGGATTCTAACACTTCTAATAACTTATGAATCTTTAGGTTTGATGAAAATGATAGTATCATTAGCATATTGGATAATGTTATGCCCGCATCCCCTAGGCCTGGTGAGAACATTTTTAGTGGCAGTATGAATAAGAGAGGTGAGGATAGAGGTAACAATGACGAAGAGGAAGGGGGACAGTGGGTCGCCTTGTCTGAGTCCATTAGTGTTGTGGAAAAAAACAAAGGATGAAAAGTTAATGAGAGTGGAGAAGGCGCAAGTGTTAATACAGGACTGGATCAATGCAATCCATTGAGCTGGGAAATGCAGTCTATGAATGCACCTAATAAGGAAAGACCTGTTAATGTTGTCAAAGGCTCTTTCAAAATCAAGCTTGAGGGTAAGAACCGGTGAGTTATGGATCAACAAGTGTGAAGGGTTTCCTAAATAGTGATGTAAGCATCTTGTATGTTCTTATATTTTTGGAAAGTGTATTGGGCCTGATCAATGACTAGTTTGTAGTACCGGTCTCATACTGGTGCTCAACAACTTGGCGATGATCTTGTAGGATTAGTTGATGAGGCTGATATGGTGGTAGTCTCTAATAGAGGAGGGCTTATCAGTCTTTCAGATGAGTGCTATGTGTGTTTGATTTATCTATTTGATCAAAAATATATGTTCTAGTGTTGGTGAATCTACTAGAAGATGAGGAAGAAGTCATGTTTGAAGAGGAAGAAGTCATGTTTGATGATATCCCAAGAAAAAAAGTAAAATAACATGTCAAAACCATCCAGGCCTGGGGATTTTTCAATGCCCAGACTCATCATAGATTCTAGTATTTCTGCAGGCAGAAAAGGGTCCAGAAGGTGATTATTGGTAAGAATTTTCTGGGGGAAGATGTGGTACCATTGAAGGTCTACTTTTTCGGGAATGTGGTGTCCATTGTTGTATAGAGTTTTATAGAAAAAAACAATATGTGAGGTGATGTCTTGTCTAGAGTGTAAAGTGGAATCAATACCATCTATATTGGTGATGATCTTGCTTCGATGCTTGTTGTTTCAACATGCATGGAAGTACTTGGTGTTCTTATTGCCCTCTCTGAGCCATCTAAGTTTTTCCCCATATTTATAGAGTGTTTATTCAAAGGAATTTAATTGATGGAGCTCTTCTTGAAGGTGTTGTGAGTCATCATCAATCATAGGTTGTGTGAGGATTACCAGTAATTGTTGATATTTTTGTTTAATGGTGTTTGTGTGTGATCTGAAGTTGTTCTTACTCCAAGGCTTGAGGGTCGATTTAAGGAGTTTGATCTTATGATGTATGGTGGATCCCATGTTTGAAGTAAGTCCATAGGAGTTCCATTCTCTCAAAACCAGAGATTGAAAATTCTGGTATTGGGTCCAAAAACATTCAAAACGGAAAGGCTTGGGACCCCAGGATTGATGTTGGGTCTCTAGAAGTATGGGTTAGTGATCAGAGAGACTAGATGCCATAATCTGAGTGTCTGCAAGGGGTGGTTTTGTGCCCAAAGTTTGTTGCAAAGAAAATGGTATAACCTGGCACTGTGTCGACCTCTATGCCAAGTCCAAATATCATTGCTAGTATGTATGTCAAAGGTTGTGTGTAAGGATGAAATCATTAAAGAGAGTGGAGTGCCTGTCATAGAGTGGTAAGTCAAGGATGTTTTTGTAGTTTTGCTCGTGAGGTTAGTGATAAGGTTAACATCACCACCTAACATCCAAGGGGTAGGCATAAGGAGAGAAGCAAGCTCCTCAAGTTCCAAAAAGAAAGGGTCTTTGTTAGTTCTGAGAGGACCATAAACATCAGTGAAGTGCCATATAGTGTTTGTTCCGATGTCGAGTTGAATCGTGATGTTGTGGGTTTTCGTAATGGTATTAGTAACTCTAAGGAAATTATCATTCCATCCTATGGGAATACCCCCACTGAAGCCTAGAGTTGGCAATTGTATCCATTTGTTAATGTGTCAGCCACCAAGGTGTTTGAGTTGTAGATTGGTCATTTTTGTTTCCTGGATTAATTTGATGGTGTAGAACATGGATATCTAATTCATTTCTTGACTAGAGTCCAGTACTTACGTTTGTTAGGTTTTTAACTTTTACCATTGCTTATGTATTTGTTATCCTAGATGGAAAAAGAGTCTCAAATATTGAGGAGAAATGTTTAATATTGCATATAGTTTAAAAAAATAGTATCATGATATATTTCAAAAAATGAATCATCTTTGAATTTCATTCCTTATACGTTTCTTAACTATTTTAAAACCGGTCATGAGTAAATGTATTACAGGTGAGTTATATAAATGTTGCAGTATTACAGATTGTGATTCAAACAAAGTTTAGTGATGTAAGGGAAATGTTGTAGCATTACATATTTTGATTCAAACAATCTTTAGTGATGTAAGGGAGTGAACTAGTATTTATTCCATTAGGTTAATAGAGCTACATTTCAGATGACTTAGTGATTTGGGGGGTTGACTTTGGTCAAAATGTGTGTCTACTGCATACACTAGAGATGGATTGTGAAATTAGGCTTTCCTTCATGCATAATGTTACAATTTTGGAAAATAGAATATTCGGCCTGTAATATATGTAAGGTCATGTTTAGGTAGAAGTTTTTGGGCGGTACACCTGAAGGGAAGGAAGTAACAACAAAGGTCTTACATAGCGGATGTGATGGGATCCTTCCAGTAGATTAGATTGGAAAAAAAAAAGTTTTTACGGCCGTCACAGTGTAGATTGCAAGGAATGTGTCTATGCTTGCTATGATGTATGGTTACGTAACTACGGTGAACTTGTTTGAGTCATTCTTTATACAGTAGGGGAGTTAGAATGGGGTTAATTCGTTTTTTTCTTACCACATTACGACCCAAAAACAACTCATTAACGGGATTACGGAGTTTGGCGACTGGCGACCAAAAACTCAGCGACCAAAACTGGATTGATTCGTTCCTTGCTGCCAAGGAGCACTCCGTTGCGATCTGGCGACACTTGCCTCAAGTGTTCAACGACAACGAGGTTGTAAAGGTGCTGCTTTTACTTGATCCCGAAGAAAAACCTACTACTAGTAGTGAGTAAATGCAGCCACACAGCAGACGGCAGTGACGCCCTCGCCACCAACTACATTCAGTTGCTCTTGTCTTTAATTCCTCAATTCGATGGCAAACGATGCTGCTAGCAGTGGCGTCACTCTCCAATCTACGAGCCATTCCGCGTGAATAATTGAGCGGTAGGTGGACAGAGGTGGGTTCCAAATCTCCCACATGTTTTTTTAGAAAATTCTAGTCATAAGTAATGACCCACCCGCTGCTATATCCGGAATATAGGAAAAAGATAATTTTAATGCATTTGGTTTCTGCAGCCATTTTTTATATTATTGTCATGCACAAGTCATACAATGACATATTGTTAATATATCTGATCTCCAATTAATTGCATATGTTGTATACCACCCATTAGGAGAAGTACTTAGACTTATTTTAATTTCGTTTTAATTCCTTCCAATTTCTTTTTACAAAAAGTTTTGTTGCCTCTCGATTTTTCTTAATCCATATTCCATCTCAAATACGCAAGTACTATATACGTCTTGTATTATAATGTTGTATTGTCTTTTTGTACTGCAAAATGTGGTTGTTAGTACTATGTTTGTTATTACTGTATTTTTAGTACAATGTGTCTATTAGTAATTACTTCTTGTATATAATTTAATCAAACAACATGACTTTTTTAATGTATGAAATTTTGATTGTTAGTACTGTACTTTATGTACAATGTGGTTGTTAATATCATATTTTTTATATGATATTGGAAACAATAGCATCGTAGTGTGTTCTGACAGGATTGACTAAAGTTAGAAAGTGAATGTATTGTATTAGTGTGAAAACGTCTGTGGACGAAATAGAGTTGGAAAGAGAAGTTGCTAAAGAAAAAAAGAATTTAAAAAATTACGGCTGGAGAGAGAATGTGGAAAAAAGTACTCAGGAAATTCTGTCCCGACAATGTGTACTAAATCCCAGCTATACATAAAACTCAAAAACCATATCAGACAAAAGATAATTAGGCCTAGTTTGGCCGTCAGCTTTACGACTCCCGGTAGTCATTGTAGTTTTTAACGGCCACAAGAGACGGACCTGTAGACAGCTGTAGACAGGTGTATCAACGACAGAAATCAAATGGGGCATGTCTGGGACACAACCTCGGATCAGAAGATTTTGAACCCGGAGCAAAGCAGCCAAGCCAGCTGCACCATTCACTAGCATGCTACCCTCTCACACAACGAGCTTGCGAGGTGAACCGATGTGAAAAAGTAACAAGGCACTGTCGTGCGACTAGTCCACGATTAACTACGCCAGCAAATAACACCCTGCGTTAACTAAATACATTCACCTTATACGGAGAAGATAGGCTTTATTGTAGGATATTAGCTTTTATATCGATTGATCAATTATATGATGATTCTAGTAGTGTTGTCCCTAGTTCATCACTTAGTTTGTCATATTTTGGGACTTCAATTTTATCATACTATAACAGACGGTCTTGTTTAATTATTCACCTAGCACCACCTCCATCACACTGAGAAGTTTACATAATAAAGATTTGGGAAATTGCCCATATAAAAAACATGAGTAAACAAATCTAGCAGAGTTAGACATAGAACTACACATAGAGATACAAACCTTTTAAAGATTTGATCGAAGAGAGATTTCTATACTTTTGGAGAGCTATCTTGAAGAGATTTTGTTGAGAGATGGAGGATGTCAGTGGGATACCCTGGTTTTGTAGAGTGGTTTTGTAGAGTCTCGACCCAATTTTGTAATATATTTATTTATTAGCCTACTAGAGAACGACATGAATCGTCATAGAACTAAGAAAAAGAGTGGAAACTAATGCAAAGCTTCTTATCTATTTTAAGTTCAAGCCCACCCCCACCCCGGAAGGGGGAATGTGTAAATGTATTATGCTAAACTACAAATATAAAACATGCAAAAAAATATGTGTTAACCCAAATGATAAATATATAACTTTTTTGTTTTCATACATTGTAAAATAAACATCAAGTGAAGCATTGTCAAATCATAGATAATTAATAAGTTCACTTACAAATTTGAGCATAGATAGTCCACATTTTCAAACACAAAATGGACCTAATTTTGATTTTTTTCATGAAGTTGTAAACCCTACTTCAATTTGATTAGGCAAATTGATGTATGCATAATTATACCAATATTATATGCTAGTTTATAGTAACTTTATCTATCAATTAATCTCAACCACGTACCTTTTTATTCATTTATCACAAAATTAGTAACTATTTGTGCACTATCCTTTCTTATTTTTGCATATAATTAGATAAATTTGGTTAGAATATTAAATATCCTAATAGTTACTTGTATTATAGTAGGAAAAAGTCAATAAAAAAACTCACAAAGTCAGTGGCACCAACCTCAAGTTTGTAGCCATGAAAAAACACCCATAAATGGTGTCGTCTCTGCCATCCAACTCGACCAGTAAAGCATGACACCATAGCTAGTGGCACCGACTCAAATTACATCAAGAGCCAATAGTTGATACTTTAAATTCATAATGTGACCCAATTATGACCTAATTGACACACAATCATCATCCATGTCTTGATATTCACAAATTGACGGCTGAGAGAGGAGAAGAATAGAAAGTGTCCTTTGTAACAAACTAAAGAGGAAATTTGGC
This sequence comes from Alisma plantago-aquatica, assembly GCA_963693085.1. Classification (NCBI taxonomy): domain Eukaryota; kingdom Viridiplantae; phylum Streptophyta; class Magnoliopsida; order Alismatales; family Alismataceae; genus Alisma; species Alisma plantago-aquatica. The sequence continues at coordinate 60,444,744 of OY856411.1, forward strand.
ATCATAAATAATAGATGCTCACACTAATATTCACTTTTTTCCTTCACACTAATTGGTTTTCTGTAATAATATCATGTTAGCAATATCTGGGTACTTTTCTTAATCTCTAGGACCCGCGAATGGCCCAATGCAAATCTATTTTACATGATTAATTTTTATTAATTAAATTATCGTTGTACATTTTCATGAAATTAGGTTTATGTTCATTGTCTATACCTAATTAATATAGATAATATGTCATACAATTTGTTACTTCGAAAAGGGATTTATCATTGGATGAATTTTCATGAACTTAGTTGATAAAAAGTGGGATGGAACTAGGAGGGGATATTCAAGAAATCAAACTTCATAATTCAAATTTGAACAAGACATACCACAAAAGTAGGATTTCAACCAAATTGATCATAGTATCACACTTCAAGCGAGGGTGCTACTAACCTCAGATCCCTAATTATAAGGAATGATTATTTGTTACTAATTGAACATAACTCAATATAGATAGCAATGTGCTGAAATAGATAATCTTAGAGATTTTCATCACCTTGATTTGGAATCCAACTCTTTATTTTTTTATTGACATTTTTTTTCTTATTTTTCATTCAAATAAAATCACGCCTTTCCAGTAGTCTAGTTGATTGGAACTAGTAGGTACTAGTCTCTAGTATTTATAGTTATTGAATTCAACAACTCGGAACTCACATTCTGATATTACTATGATACAGACACACGTATTTTGCACACACAATTTAGTCGTGTCAAGTTTTTGGTGTTGTCACTGAAGAACTAGAAACACTAGCACTATGAGATGATTATGCTATTACATCATATGTGATGACTTCTTGTTGACTGTGATTAATATAGTAGTACACTATATCTTGCGTTGCTTAGCTATTCACTTGATTAGTATTATCTCTTTGTGTTGAGTGGATTGTATAAGGAAAAACCACCCCATGTACTTTGATTGTATCTTGCTCTTTAGATGCTCAAGTTCACCTTAATGGGGTTTTCTCCATGGCCCTTACTTTTTTGTTCTAGTTTATGTCTCTATCTTACATTTCATCTGATGAACGCTCCTAGTTCTGATCAATGTATGTGTATGTGAACTCATACATTTTTTTACTATCTTTTATCAATAAATTTGGGTTACAGAAAATGTCAGTTTGTGCTACAGTATGTGGTCATATCATAGTTTGTATGCAATGTTACACCTAACTCAGATATTCATTCTCAAAATAGATTGACTCAACATAGCTTAGCATAGCTTACATAGTGGTAAGGAGAGATATCACATAATTTCAACCTCGTGGAACCCCTAAAGAAACACACTCAAGTAGAATATTTCCTATATCTCTATGATAGGCAGGAGAATACTTTGAATTTTGTTTATAAAATCTAAGGAAGGAGGGGATGTTTTTCCTTATTAAAGGAATGTAACTCATGACTCTAATAGATGCATCGTTAATGGCAATAGGAAAAATGCCATGTTAATGATCCATTATTTACTTTAGAAAACAAAATTCATTAGCTAGACTATCCCTCCCCTTCTCTCTATGAACAAGTTCATCTCTTATTGTTATTTTAATGAAGTCTAGGAGATGATTCGTTATTGAATACCACACAAACAAGATAAGACACAACATTGTCATCATCAACCTCTTTAGTAGTCACCACATTCCCTCTTCTAAAAAAAGTACATAATCATTTCATGATACTCAGTTGTGCTTAAATGTGGAATGCACCTAGGGATGTCATATATATAGATAACAATATTATTTATCAACCATATAACCTTCCCAACTACTAATGGATGGATATAGTTTCTAATTTTAGAAAATTAAATGGTGTGTTATGATTTTGATTATACCAAAAAAGCTCATTATTAATGCACATCTGTCTATTTGGTCATCATTTTGTTAGTTGAATAGTTTTGTAATTGTATGAACATTTTGGAGTATCTGATAATGTACGGTTGCATAAATCAATATTGGTATAACATTTTGTTCGATGTATGATGTATGTTTTTCCTTTACTAAACACATTGTGGTTATATTTTTATGATTTTTTCAACTATGTTGTCGTTGTGTCTTCGACAATAACTACATCACTACTTTTAAGTGCTCCTTGTCCATTCTATTTCTATGCAAATTCTTAATATGTGAAAAGATGAACAACTCTCCCCAAGAATGTCATCTTAATTTTTCACCCATAAACCTACCTTCTCCACCCTATATCCCTACTTAAGGAAGCCAAGAGGATCTCTTTAGCTAGTTTGACATTCATAATTGTCTCCATAGAAGTGTCGTCAGTGCTACAACATAGGGACCAAAAATTGAGAGGGCCGAAAATAAACACCTAGGGTTCATTATAAAAAAAATTAGCCAACAAAGCACACTTGACTACACATTCAAACATTGATATAAAATTCATGCATTTAAGTGTCAATGAAACCCAGATAGTTATTACTATTGAAAAGGTTTTATGAAATCTCTTGTTCTGCTCAATTTCTCACGCCTAAAATTAGAGCATTTAAACTCATATCTAAAAATTTGGGTAGTTGATTCCATTTTCCTAAAAAATGTATACATTGGCTAAAAAAGGCAACCATTCAACTTTTTTCACTTTATAAGCTTCCCAATTCTTCTCATTAACATTCCATTTTTAGATCTGCTCCTCCCCAGTTCTCAACCTGGATTTAAATCATTAGTTCATACTTCATAAATCTTTCAATTCTCTCTTGCGGTGCTACTAGAGCATCAAAATTGTTTAGTCCAGCCTTCCAGGGTGTTCTCACTTAGCCACTCGCATAGCCTTTGCCTCTTATATGTAGTCATCCTTTCCGTTCGATGTGGGCTCTGTGTCCCTCCACACAGCTTCTCTGTTCCAGAACCCACTTGAACATGTTGTTTGTCTTCAAAACTTCAATTATTCGTTGGTTGTTTTATTTGATTTTGATTTGCATCTAATTTTTATTATTTATAGTAATAATAATCTCCTATTTTTCTTATCTTTCTATTAATTTGTATTATATGTTTTCCATATTGTGGTGAGTTGTCTTAATGTTTCCGAAGACTAAAAATGCTACAAAAAACTTGTCAATACCAATACCATATGTTAGCATAATAGATTTTGAGCTGGTAGAAGTAATATTTACCAATACTTATAGTTGATCTGGTATATATTTAATAGCACCCCATAATCCATCATCAACCTATTATTAGTTAATTAAAAATGATTTGTAAGTTTGTATAATAATTATTGTAATTTTTTATGTGACATGGAATTGTGGAGGTAATTTTACAAAGCTACATAACCCCATCTATAAACTAACTGCCAGTAGTACTATATAACATTTGGGACCACTTCCTAAGGCTCTAGTAGAATTTTAGGGATAACGACTAGCCTCACATACCAACACTAGCCTTCACTATGGGCTTTGTCCTCACTCACATGTAAGTCATGATTAATTTTCTAACTGGCACCCATCCTAATATTACTATGGATGAGCAAGATTCACCACGAGTTCTTTAGTGATGGGCTCCCTAAAAAGGAGCTACACCTTAGTGATATTGGTAGTCTAGTCATTTCTTTTAAGATCATTTTATCTGACAGCTACTAGTAAAAGGGAGGATCCATCTTGTATCAGCAGGTAGTCCTTTCCAATATGCATGGACACACAACTTAAGACTGACATGCCACATGCCCATGCGGGTCCCACCTACTGGAGGGGTTATTGGTTCTAATACCATTTGTAACACATGGGCCCACTACTTAAGGCTCTAGCAGACTTTTAAGAATGATGACTTGCCCCACGGGTCTTTTTCCTCATTCACACAGAAGCCATGACCAACTTCATGGCCGATCACCCATCCCAATACTACTATGGGCTGAGCATGCTTAACCAATGAGTTCTTTAGTGATGGGTTCCCTGAAAAGGGGGTGTACCTTGATGATATGGCTAGTCCAGTCATTCATTTAAGATTATTTTATCTGAGGCCTCAAATCCTGGGATGTTACACCCCATTATTAGATTCAGGTACAATCTAGGGTTGAAGTTCTCTCTCATTGATGTCCTACCTCCTAACCTCTGGCTCTACTTCACCAAGAATCCATCATACATCTGCATCAACTCTTGCACCAAGATGGTGCCTAGCTACTTTTCTTTTATTATGGAGGCAGATGGGAGGCAAAGTGGGATAAATTTTGGACTTCTGCATGCTAAAGTCCAAAATTCATCCCACTTTACCTTCCATTATGCCTCCACACATCATTTTCATTTTCTTTATCATTCTCATTGTGCACCATGACCCATCCCCTACTGATTAGTGATTCTAATACATCAAGGATCTTTCGCACGTTAGCACCTGTGCACTGTGGCTCACATTCACCATTGTGCTTCAAAGCTTGTTTAGATAAAGCGGCGTATGCCAAAGACTTGATGTTGTAATAGCCCAAAAAAAATCTTTGGTGATGAGAACGGTTCACAATGAGGAAGTTGGAAGAGTTGTCCTTGTCCTAGTAGTGAGCCTAGGGAAACTAATTGGAATTGGAATAGAAAATATGCAACCCCTCAAAGCAAGTATAGTAGTGCCTAGCCAACTAATTTAGATTTTGCACAACATGTGACATCCTTTAACAACTTATGAATTTCTTTATCAAATCAAAATTGTCACTTAGTGTGCCTCTTTCTGTTTGATCAATTAACAACTATTTTCTTTTTGTAATCATTTAAAAAAAGGAAATGGTGGTTTTGTATATAAGTTCTTATTTATAAATAATATGGCCACATGTGATCTAAGTAAATATGTTGTGTTAGCTTCTGCTCACAGTGTGATTATAATAAGAAGCTTACATTTGTTTGAAAAAATTGTATTTGATGGAAATCTTCTATAGCTCGACACAACTTTGTTTGTTTTTTTTCTTTGTATAGTTGTCTCTTAGTGTGCATGATCCATAAAATCATCTCCAAACTTTGCCATTTAGGATTTGTTGTTTGCTTGAATGTTATCAAAAACTCTTTTTGGCACAGTATACATCTTTTGTTATTTGTCTTGGTGCTTAAACTTAGTCTAAATAGATAGTTGTGTCTATGATAATTTTGTATAGAAGTTGCACATATCCAATGATAGTTTACCAATTACATATTGCATATATGGCATAAATGTTCATCACTATTTGTCTTCACCTATCCTTTTTAGCATTGTGTGTATTTCAACATCTAAAAAGATGTATGCGTAGAACATTAGGTTGGCTATGACACTCTTCTCACCTAGATTTTTAGTTGCAACTAGACACAAAAAATCTCTAGACTTGAAATAAAAAAACAATACAGATTTCCATTTGGTGATATTGTTATCTTTTCTATAATGAATCATGTTTCACTAGATGTTCTCAACATCATGGTATTGAATCTTTTTCTTATCCAAACAATGCATACAATCATTTGTCTAGTATGGACCACCTATTGTTGATTTTCCTTATTAGTTATAGATCGTGCTTGGTATATACTTCTATTTTCATGTATATATTTGTTAATATTCTCTCCCACATGTTGGATCAATGATGGTCTCTAGAGTGGGGGGGTTAATATAACTATAAATAATTAAACCAAATTCATTATACCTTCACGGTATATCACAAGATAAGGTTGCTAATATGAAATCTGAGTGCAAATAAAAATACATAGTAAGGAGGAGAGAGAGATTGAACAAGCACAAATTATGCAAGTAATGTATAGTGGTTCTAAACTCCAAACTAGGAGATGCACGTCCACTACCTAGAGAGGTCAACCCATAGGATTTTCAACCATGTCTCACTCGTTATATTCCATTATAAGAGTTACAACATATGATCTTCCTATTATGGGACAAGGATACCTAGCCTTCCCTTCGAGGACAAGGGAGCCAATAACCTTATAAAGGACTTACCTATCATGAGAAAGAGTCTTCTACCTTGTCAAGGACTTACCGACTCTTGCAACGAGTCTTCCGCCTTCACCAATGACTTACCCACTCTTGCAACAAGTCTTCCACCTTCAAGGAATTTGTAACATACCAAATCCTCGACATTTTGCCTTTTGACCCTCTTTCCCATCTTTTCTTTTCATTTCTATCCTTCTTGGCCTTTCTGTTTAATTTTTGGATATTATGGTTGTTTTATGGACATTAGTTCACCTTTTATGCCAATAAAGGGTTTTATGCACAAATACCTCAATAAATATTTTAGTAAGGGACTAATATGAAAATTTACCACTCATGTGGCATATTAATAATATATATTCATTCTAAATCATTCCTTTGCCTTATGGATCAAGGAAGAGAAAAATGAAAGAATAATATTTCTTTAAACATGTTAATGTGATATGGATTAATTAATATGAGACATATTGGATAATGGGATAAAATTCATAAAAGGAACACTAATTGGTTAAAAATGAGTTGAGATTTGTTTCCCTTGGGTTTGGTTTGTCTTGTAGGCCAAGTTTCATAATTTTGGGACAATAATAAATATATCTCTTTTATTTTGAAAAGAAAATATGAGTTTTACTCACAATATTAAATGAATCCAAAAGTGGAAATTAACCTTAGATTCACGATCTACACATTAAAAATAGCATTTGGGTGAATTTTCATATAATTTGGATAATCTTTAATATATATGTCAAATCAGGAGAGAGAAAGTGTGTTGAACCTTCAAAATATTAAATAAATATACAAATAACTCCAAAATATAAAATTGATGGCAACTTCATATCTAAGGCATTGAATATGACTTATGGGTGAAGTTTTATTAATTTTAGAGAATCTTAAAATTATTAATGTATGAGGAAAGAGAAAATATGATTTGATTTACTTAACACATAAAAAGTTCTCAAAAGGTAAATCTAATTGCATATTCAGATTCCTTATATAAGAAATAGGCTAGTGTGACTTAATTTAGACTTTGTTTGCACTCTCAAATGAGGAAAGAGAAATGTTTAATAATTGAATAATGTGCTTTATTTGAATCAGTTTGGGATTTCATTTATTAATGTCACACTCACTTTCCTTCACTAGTACAGGAATGGTATGTAGCGTCGGTTTTTAAAGCATGCAACGTTACTTTTTAACCGACGCCTAGGGGGCCGTCGCTACAGAATTTGGTCTATAGCGTCGGATTATTTAACCACATAAAACTGACCTTACAAAGTAAACACCGACGCAAAAGGTTGAAAAAATTCTGACCTAGGCGAGAAAAAAAGGAGCCTGTAAGGTCGGTTATTTCATAAAAACCGACCCTGTAAACGTTCTCGGTCGAGAAAATTGTCGACCGAGAATGTTTACAGGGTCGGTTTTTATGAAATAACCGACCCTAAAGATCGAATAACATTCAGTGATAACACTCGGTCAAGAAAATTGTCGACCGAAAATATTTCGATCTCGACCGAGAACTCTCTATAAGGTCGGATTTTTGAAATAACCGACCCTAAAGATTGAATAAAACATTTCAGTGTAAGACTCAGTCGACAAACCTCTCGACCGATAGTAATTCGGTCGAGAAGTTTGTCGACCGAGTCTTACACTGAAATGTTTTATTCAATTTTTAAGGTCGGTTATTTCAAAAATCTGACCTTATAGAGGACATTTAGACTCAGTTTTTTACAAAAACCGACGCTAGAAGTTATATTTCGGTCGAAAATTTTCTTGACCGAAGAGTGTACACTGAATTCAATCTTTAGGGTCGGTTATTTAAAAAACCGACGCTAAAAGTTACGATTTTTTTAAAAAAAATTCTGTAGAAATTGATATAGAACAGAAGAACAAGAAGATTCATATATTTTGGGAGAGGGGAGCATTGATACTCAACCGTCACCATTCAAAACCACACATTCACAACAAAAATGATAATAAATATCATAATTGACAAAATGATAGAGTGCAAGTCTGAGATGACATATATTACAAAAGTAAAAATATGAACGAGTACGTACTCAAACCTCATACATAAATGGAGCTGACATATTTAATCCAATGCTATTTCGACTTCACTTATAAAAGACTTTGACCACTCTTCTCGGAATTCATTCAAGTCCACATGTGTGTAAGGCTGAGTTGTAAAGATCTGTAACAGAAAATGCACATGTTAATATTTTATAAAAATGACTACAATCACTTGTAAATTTATGATGTTATTCTTTATTACCTGACTTATAGTCTGAATGTCATGTGATTCTTATTTGATAATAGTTTGCATATATTTCATTACATAGTAGCCACAAACCCAGTCATTATTTTGCATAGGACACTACAAATAACAAATTATACTTAATGTTAGTAAACTACTATAAACAACAATTGAGATAAGAGTATAAGAGTTGACATATTACAGTTGAAAATTAATACATCAAGAGTAAGCAGTTGTCAAAGTAGCTACCTTGACATTTTTCAAAGTCAATGTCTTTAATTTTGTGGGTATTTGTCCTCCAGCTTCACGAAAAGCCTTTATACCCCTATCAATTAAACGATAGTTGGTAAAATAGAAATTCTAAATAGAAATATCATGTTGAAGCAATTGATTAAATTTATGCTTACTCCATAGCTGACAATTTCAGTTTGTGACTCCTTGTTGTTTTACCCATTGGGTCAAGATAATAAAGAATCATCAATTTTGGGACAATCACCAGTAATTCCCAATGTCTAGCTCTGAGTAAGAATAAAACAAATATTAAAATAAATAGTTTCATTCATTATTAAAATTATAGTGAATAATAATACTTACTGGACGTTAAAAGGAATTAGGATAATTTCCTTCCCCTCACTAGCAAAATATTTGAATGCATCAGAGAAGTACTCATTCACATCCTAAATATTTGTCTCCACCTGACTAGTGACCGAAGGAACTAAGAATGCAATATTCTTTATATCAAAGTTGGTGACCTCAGTATATAAATGGTTGTTAAACATTTGTAATTATTTTCATATGTAGAAATAAGCTAAAAATGTGTATTGGAATTTTCTATATATATTGATAGATCCTTACCTTATCCATACTTCTATTATCGAAGTGTTCAACCAATCATACCGGAACAACTCTATAATATCATCAAGAAAAATAAAATTCTCAAAGTCCCTCCCAACTGCATCTTCTGTTAACTTGACCATCATATGTGATCCCGATCTTTGGTTGGCTAAGTATTGACACAAACATTTAGATTTGCTTCCCAATTCGTTGAATGTAGTTTCGGGAATGAAAGATGGCTTGGGCATAGGAGGATGACTAGCAGAAGTTTTACTTTTTGGTTTACAAACCTGTTAATTAAATTACATACTTATATTACATGAGTTCATATATGCAGTCAAATATGAAAAATATGGTAGAAATAAGGTATACCTTGTCATTGATAACCAAGTGTCTAGGCCAACCCACCATAACACCCTCAGCTTCTTCAACTGTACTATATTTAAGATTAGGTATGGGTAGTGGTTTGTCCTCCATTCCGTCATACACAAGATGGATGGACACACGACATATGTCATCAGTAATTTGTTGGCAATGCAATGTACCACCAAGGTTGTACACTTTGCCCACTACCACAACATTATATTCTGGAACCTCCACTACAAGTTTACAGTTCATACCAACCTAGATTAAAATAATATAAGTTATATAAGAAATAGTAGAACAGATACATGTTACAACTATATATATTATCATATATTTATCATACTAATAACACAACATATATAGAACAAAAACTTACTACAGATTGTTGTGGTGCTTCATCGGGAGTGCTCCCATGACCTTCTAAAACTGTAGCATGGGCTTGTACCTCATCACTTGAGAGACGTGCAGTATGAATAGGTTGAGAAGGTTGAGTAGGCTGAAATGAAGACATTATTTCTTTTACTTTCTGCGCTACTAATGCTTCAAGGTCCTCTTGTGTAAAACCTCCTACACAACCTCTTTTAGATTGCGAAGGGCCAAAATAAGACTTGAATCCTATGCCAGCTCCTAATCCCCTAACACGGCCAGGATGCTCCTTCGTACCAAGAGAAACTGCTAGTTCATCCATGTAGCCAGTTGGGATGAACTTTCCTTCCTTCCTTTGCTCATGGAGATCAATCTATTCATAGTTAATAAAAATATTAAATCATAATATGAATTAGATATAAATAAATCTAAGTTTGTAGAAGTTACTCTTTACTTAGTTGGGATAAACCTACCATCTTTTGTGCCACCTCCTTAGTTGCAGGGTTGACAATTTCACCGGCTCGATTCTTTCTAGCATCAATCCATGTCATGTGTTGGGGTGGTCGCTCAACTTGAGTTGTACTAGATTCTTCTCCAGAAGATGATTGCTTCTCTTGTAGTTGGCGGCGGAAGGCATAACCACCGGGCCCCAAGCGATGGTCATGCACATTTTTAGCCCGTCTTTTCTTTTGAGCCTGGTGAATAGCCTGATCATTTAAAATGAGGTATTGCAATTTAGACTTGGCAAACATGTATAAAAAGATTCACCTCCTTAATTGTATAAAATTAAATATTCATACAATACATCACAATCTTTATTACCTGAAACTCTTCCGATCTCCTAGCTACAACAAATCTTTCCCACACCTTAGGATCAATAAAAATATATACATCTGTAGCTTTCTTCTTTTGTTTAGGATTATTTATAAATTCCCTTACAAGATATGTCTTAAAACCCCTCCATCGTACACCACAATGTTGTAGCACTCTTTTCTTGTGATCTTTTTCATTTAGATGAAAAACACCCTATACATACAAAAGAAGCAATTAATAATGTTGTTTTGAAAAGGAATTAATTCCAAGAAAACTAAATTAGAATCAATAGATAAAAAACATATCACTTCCACTCACAGATATATCTTTCCATATGAGGTCTTTTTTGGCATTAGGAACATCATGCCAATTTTCTATATCTATTGGCACCTTAGTGCGCGCGGTCGCCCCTACGTAATGCTTGAAAGCACTAGCATGTTCCCCAACAGGTGCTCCTGTCATATCAAACTGGACTGGCAATTTATCCCCTTTAGCCCTGAGCTCCTGCAGCCTACGCATCAATGCAGGACCTCTACTGTTCTTAGCATCACCACTACCATCCTCATGGTGCTCATGCTCAGAATGTTCATATTCATGGTGCTCATGCTCAAAATATTCATCTTCACTCGCCATTTTAGAACCTGCAAGTATACATGATAAAAAAATAAGTGATAATAAAAGCACAAGTGATAAGGTATACATGATAATAAAATAAATAATTCAAAGAATACATGCCTTTAGTATTGGTTGAGTTGTTAGTCAAGGAAAATTCCTTCAGCATGGTCTTGACGTTTATAATATTCATCGATGTTATCTTCAACATTTACACTTGGCAAACCAACTGAGAATGGACTGGAATCATCATACTTTTCGTAGTATTCTTCTTCATTTATAGGATCTACATTAAATTGTCTTTTTCCATTAAGAATGACAGGCCAATTTTTATTTGCCGGGTCATCAATATAGAATACTTGTTTTGCTTGGTTTGCCATGATGAATGGCTCATCTTTGAAACCAATCTTTTCAAAATTCACCAATTTGAAACCCAACTCATCCACTGAAACTCCTTTATTGTTGTCAACCCAATTACACCTAAATATAGGAACTCGAAAATTTGTATAGTCCATTTCCCATATGTCCTCAATGACGCCGTAATATGACATCTCAGCTTCGCGTGGTCTTTTATCTTTGGCACTAGAAAAATACAATGAACAAGCTTTAACAGTGACCCCACTATTTTGAACTACACTACTTTCATCTTGACGCTTTGTGTAGTATGAAAATCCATTAATATCATAACCTTCATATGACATGACATCCATTTTTGGCTTAAAGGTGAGCCATTTTATGTTCTCATCAACATTATTTGGTGATTCAGATAGTTGATTAAATACTTTCTCTTCAAACCACCTAATAAATGTTCGATTATGCTCTCTTGCAAGCCACATTGAACTGGATCGCGGATGATTTCTCTTGATAAGATCATTGTGTTTTGTGATGTAGCTACTAACTTCATCGATGTTGTGTAAAATATACAAATGCGCTTGTTCCCACAACTCACGACTGATTCCTTTCACTCGTCCTCCCAGAGTTCCTTTGCCACAATAAGATCCAGTGTGATGGGAATTTTTTTGATCGCTACAAGTTTCATTGCAATTCAAAAAATCATTACAAAAGTCCATCACCTCCCTAGCCACGTAACCCTCAACAATACTCCCTTCAGGACAATAACGATTCCGAACATCACCTTTAAAAACACTCATGTAGCGTTCAAATGGATACATCCAGTGTAAGAAAATTGGACCCAACATCTTCACCTCCCTTGTAATATGTACTACAAGATGAACCGTGATATCAAAAAATGAAGGAGGAAAGTACATTTCAAGCTGACACATGGTAACAATTACATCTTTCTGTAATTTATCGAGAGTATCAGGATGTATCACTTTGTTGCATATTTTATTGAAGAAGAAACAGAGTCTTGTGATTGCAAACCTTACATGCTTCGGCAATATAGATCGAATAGCACAGGTAAAATTTGTTGCATTAAGGTGTGACAATCGTGAGATTTGAGACCTATCAATTTCAGATCCTTCATTGATACCAATCTATGAATATTAGAAGAGTATCCTTGTGGAACCTTAATATTATACAAGAACTCACAGAAAGTCTTTTTCTCTTTCTTTGACAAAGTGTAACAAGCCGGTGGCAAATATGTGCGGAGACCCCTGATCTCCACTGATAATTCTTTTCTAATACCCATTAATTCTAAATCTTTTCTAGATTTGATGCCATATTTAGTCTTTCCTGGTATGTTCAATAGTGTACCGATGATGCTATCACAAATATTTTTTTCAACATGCATGACGTCAATGCAGTGTCTAATTGCCAAAGATCTCCAATAAGGAAGATCCCAGAATATTGACCTCTTCTTGTATAGAGATTTGTCACATGCGAGTGTATGACTACTTGAACTCTTTCCAAATTCATTAACAATATGTTTCACCCTATCATATACAACATGTCCTGGTATAGGTTTAGGAGCACTTCGTTCCTCAGTTGACCCATTAAAGGTTTTGCGTTGCCTTCGATAAGGATGCACTGGTGGGAGAAATCTCTGATGACCAAGATATACGATTTTACCACCATGTTTCAGTCTGATTGAATCACTATTTTCCTCACAAACAGGACATGCTTTTTATCCTTTAACTCCCCATGCCAAGACAAATTTTGCGCATCTTCTGTATTAGCAAATAAGCGTTGAAATCGTGGTATTATTGGTAGATACCACATCACCTTGGCAGGAGAGCCATTTTTAGCCTTATCTGGATTTGTAGTCTTATACCTTGACACACCACATTTTGGACAATTTATCAAATTACTATAGTCCTTCTGAAATAACACACAATCATTTGGACATGCATGAATCTTCTTAACCTCCATTCCCATTGGGCACATTATTTTCTTTGCTTGATATGTTGAAATTGGAAGCTCGCTGCCTTCAGGAAGAATTTCCTTTAACAAAGACAATAGTGAAGTGAAACTCTTATCGCTCCACCGGTTTTGAGCTTTAAGAGTGTATAATCGCATCACAGCACTCAACCTCGTGAACTTAGTACAACCCTTATATAATGGTTTTTCAGCATCATGGATAATGTTTTCAAATAAAGAAGGTGGATCAATGACATTGTCCCGACAACTATGTAGCATATCATCAATCATATCATCCTGAATCTGGTCATCTTGAATCGGTTCATCATTAACATTATCATCATTATCTATATCTTCTATACCACAACTATTAGTATCGACGTTTTCTGCTCCATAATTCAATTTCTCTCCATGCCAATACCATTCATTATAACCTTGTATGATCCCATTGCATATGACATGATTCTTAATTTCCTCACCAGTATCAACTTTCAAATTTATACAAAAATTTCTACATGGACAATATAGCCTATCTGTAGGTAGTTTCCTATGTTCCTCAGCAAATCTGATAAATTCATCAAGACCTTTGGCAAACTCTGGACTGCAACGGTTCTTGATAGACATCCAACTTCGATCCATTTTCTATATCACATTTAAATTAATTATAAAACTAACAGTTTAATATTGATACTATAATAATCTGTAAGTTTTTATTGATAGAAAGTTAATTTTATATACTAAAGTGTACCACCTATCCCATTTTTGAATATTTAATCTCACTAGTAACTGTATAATGTATGTTTAGTTTTGAAGAAAATTTCAGCAGCATTTCCCCTAAGTTCTCCAAGTACACCGATGTAAATGGCAAATAACCACTCACATATGTACCCAGAGAACAAATGGAGAAATCCTACTGAAATAATCTACAAAACTAAACATACATTATATAGGTACATCCTAAGTGAGATTAAAATATCCAAAAATAGTCCCAAACCGGGGACTATCCAAAGTTTACTCCTAATGAGTAAATTTTGAACGGGTTTCTAAGTTAATATATAAATGCATTATTTTCATATTTATATATTAAGTTAAACATCATGCATCAACCCTAAAGTGTCAATCTAGGAGTACACATGTCTAATCTAGTATTAATTTCCAAAATTTATATAATGATTACATATGAAAAAAGACATGCATGTTTTTATTATTGGGTTATCAAATCATATAAAATGGAAAATACTTGTACAAATTAGCAAAGTAAGGCCGTTTCCAACAGTCCAAAGATTGAAATCATTATAATATTCAGAACTATTTGTAAACATTACAACAAATATGATTAAAACATTTATAGCTCAAACATAAATAAGTTCCAGGTCCATCTCGGTCGACAATTAGTCGACCGAGAGCCCACCTGCGCGCAGCGTCTAGGTCCACTCTCGGTCGACAAATTGTCGACCGAGAGTGGACCTAGACGCTGCGCGCAGGTGGGCTCTCGGTCGACTAATTGTCGACCGAGATGGACCTGGAAGCAGCAATGGCGGCGGGCGGGAATGAAGGGGAACAAGGAACAAAGGAAGCTCGAACTTACTTGGAAATGGCAGCGAGCTTCGTGGAGGAAGAGAAGAACTTCACAGAGAGGCGGCGACCTTCGTGGAAGAGTGGAAGGCGGCGACGGCGAGCTTGACGACAACGAAGAGCTTCACGGCAATGAAAAGCTTCACGGCAACGACGGGCTTTGTGGAGGAAGAGTGAAGGCGGCGACGACAAGCTTCACGATCCTCTTCACGGCGACGACGAGCTTCACGATCCTCTTGGCGGCGTGGAGAGGCGGAAACGGCTTCACGGAGAAGCGTTCTCGGAAACGACGAAATGACAAAGTGAAAAGGGGTTTCGCGGCGCCGCGGGAGAGAGATTAAAAAGAGAAAAGGGTTTCGCGGGAGGAAGAAAGACTAAAATTTCGGCTTTTTGCACGGAGCGAAAAACTGTAGCGTCGGTTAACAACCAAAACCCGACTCTACAGATAAACGGTGCCCATGTCGGGTTGTTTAATAACAATCAAACGCAAACTCGGTCGACGAATTTGTCGACCGAAAAGACCTATAGGATCGGTTATTAGGTAAAACTGACGCTACAAGTGCTAATACGAAGAAATTTGGCTCGTTTCGGTCGACGATTTGTCGACCGAGAAGGAGCAAGATTTCCTTCGTACAAGCACCTCTAGGGTCGGTTTTTTTGTATAACCGACCCTAAGGTTCTTATACATCTGTGAAAAACTAAATTGGATATTGTCGGTTGACAATATTGTCGATCGAGACCCCCTATAGGGTCGGTTATTAGAAAAACCGACCCTAGAGGCGCTTCTAAGAAAGAAATCTGGCTTCATTCAGTCGACAAATTCGTCAACCGAATGTGTGAAAAACTGGATCGAAAATTCATGTCGGTCGACAATAATTGTCGACCGGGGAGCGTTTTAGAGTCGGTTATAAAGGAAAAACCGACCCTATAGGTGCTTATACACGTGAAATCTGCCTCTATCTCGGTCGTCAAATTCGTCGACCGAGGAGCTCTAAAGTGCTTCCACAACCCTAATAATGATGTTATGTGAAACTTTAATATATGGTGATGTCGTATGAAACCCTAATATGGGATAATGTTATGTGAAACCCTTATATGGAATGATGTTATGTGAAACCCTAATATGGAAATGTTATGTGAAACCTTAATATAGGGTGGTGTTGTGTAAAAACCCTAATATGGGATAATGTTATGTGAAATTTCAATATGGGATGATGATATGTGAAACCCTAATTGATAAAGATGGGAAACTCTAACCCTAATGAGGGAATAGAGATGTTATTTTTGTATTGCATGATGTTGATATGAAATTGATATGGTTGATATGAAATTGAGATGATTGTGTAACAAATATCCTGAATACCTTGGTCAGATGACCTGAAGGTAATAGTTACCTGATAAGTGATAACCATGTTTAGTGATGAACTAAGGGTTTGAATACCCAGAATCAGCAAATGTGATGATGGTGTAATTGAGGGATGTGAATTCCCAACAATGAGACAAAAGATTGAGATCCCAATACTTTATAACGTTTTGAAAAATACTAAACTCTATTCAAAAATTCTGTCGGTCGACTATTTGTCGACCGAAAGAGCTCTAGGGTCGGTTATAAGGAAAAAACCGACCCTAAAGTCATCCTCAGTCGACAATATTGTCGACCGAATTTGTCTCGGTCGATAATATTTTCGACCGAGATTAACCCTATTTTAATGTTTTAAATTAAGTACCAAGTGTGTGTGTATGAGATTAACCAAGTGATGCTTTGTCAAATTTAGCCATAATTTATTTTTCAATCATTTGAAATAACAATATTCTTAAATAACATGTATATGTCCAAATGAAGCCATGGAAAACACTTTTATTCATAACAGTTTAATGCCCATACACTTTATAAGATGAAACATGACATACTTGCTTTATAAAAAGATATACATTACATCATTACAAAGATATCTCATAATCTCACTGGAAAGACCGAAGGATTACATCAATGTCTGGGTCTTTTCTAAGAAAGGGCTCAGCTCCATAATATTTGACCAGTGTCTGCCACTCCAAGGCACCTGTCATGGTTAAGGCATAAGCCTCCAAGAAGGTGGGAACACGATCAAAGCGAAAGTTGGCAGCAATGTCTTGAAGTTGAATTGGGGAAAACTGAGTATGTGTGAGATCAGGAGATGGTGGAGGTGGAATTTGATAGTAGTTGTAGGAAGGATTGTATGGATTTATCATGCCAGGATTAAGGGAATAGGAATATTCATCAGGTTGGTTAGGAGAGAGAGCTTGCATCCTTTGGTTTAAATAAGTCATGCCATGGTGATTATAATCCAATTGCTTACTTAGGTGATATTGGGAGCCAGCAATGTATGTCAAGGTATTTGTAATAGGATCATGGGGTAGGTTGGTAGGAGGAGCTGGTGGAGGTATGTCTTGGGTGGATGTCTCCCCTTCAGTCCTAGCCCTTTTGTGGCCAAAGTCGATTCCCATCTTTTCCACCGTATTTTTACTTATCTTTTGGGGCTTTCTATCCCATGTGTAACCTAAGTCATCCTCAATATTCTTCTTAAAAAAATGTTGAGTGATTTGGCTTACAAAGTCAGCATAAGGTGGATTGCCAGAAAACTCAAGCATATTCTTAAGGATGATACGAATAAAGTTTATGGGAATACCTTTGAGAATGACATAGATAAGGTACATACGGAAGGTGGATACTTTAGATTTGTTTGCTCTAGGATGGATATTGGTGGCAACAATGAGATTTATGATCCTAGCTTCAGGTTTTAAATTTATGGCATAATAGGTACCCCTATCTTCATGACAAGTCGTATTTGATTGAATGATGGCTCTTTTGACATCACTAAGGCTAGTTGTAGTGTCATCTTGGGAGAGTTTGTTGAGTGGATTTCCTCTAGTGAGATCAATAAAAATTTTATATTCCTCTATATCTATGTCAAGCATATCAAGAATACCCTCCTCAGTAAAATGGAATCCATACCCACCAACCATAGAGGAGAAGGAATCATGTTCAGGATGTTCGGCTAAATTGGCATAGAATTCATTAACTACTTTGGAGGAGTAGGAATGGAAGGAGGGATTTAGAAAATCAGTCAAATGTTGCACCTCGAAAAGTTCCTCCAAATCGACAATGCTTTGGAAGTCCATGACGTCGACTGGCCGTCGTGGAAGACGAGTTTTTGACGAGAGCTTGAGGTAGCGGTCGCCTGCAGCTGCATCGATGAAAGGGACGTCGTTGATGAACGACAGTGTTGAAGAAACTGTCCTTCCTTCCCTACCTGCAACTTGCTTCTTTCCGCGCGTAGATGATGAAGCCATTTCGTTGCTTTGAAATGGAGAAATAGAAAGCAAGAATTGGATGTAGAGAAGCTGAAGATTTTCACAAGAATACACTAGAGAGGAGCTAGAGAAGTGAGAATGGGAAGGTGTGAAGAAATGGATCGTTTTGGGTGCTATTTATAGCAAAACAGAGTCAATTTCGGTCGACAATTTGTCGACCGACGCCCGAAACGGTCGTTTTCTGGACCGTTCTCCTGGTCGGCCAACGGTCGTATTTATAGCCGTTACGACGGTTGAAATTCTAGCCGTTACAACGGTTGATTTTTTTAGCAGTTACGATGATTGATTTTTTAGCCGTTACGACGGTTGATTTTCTAGCCGTTCCTCGGTCGACAAATTCGTCGACCGATATGTTGCGGTCGACAATTCGTCGACCGAGATTGAGTCAGATTTCATTCGCTTAAGTACCTCTAGGGTCAGTTTTTAGGAAAAACCCGACCCTAGAGGTACTTATTCATGTGTGAAATACTAAACTGGATCCTAGTTTATCTCGGTCGACAATATTGTCGACCGAATGGACTTCTAAGGTCGGTTATAAAGAAAATACCGACCCTAAAAGTTGCTTATACACTTGAAAATTGACTCCTAATCGGTCGACAAATTTGTCGACCGAGAAATGCTATAAGGTCGGTTATAAGTGCAAATCTGACGCTAGAGGTGCTTATACATGCGTGAACTATCTGGATCCAGAATAGATATCGGTCGACGAATTTGTCGACCGAGAAAGAGCCATATTTCCTTCGCATAAGTACCTCTAGGGTCGGTTTTAAGGAAAAAACGACCTTAGAGGTACTTATCGGTCGACGAAGTTGTCGACCGTGTGAGTCAGTCGAAATATTGGTCAACCGAGGAAGGCTCTAAGGTCGGTTATAAGTGCAAATCCGACGCTTATACATGCGTGAACTATCTGGATCCAGAATAGATATCGGTCGACGAATTTGTCGACCGAGAAGGCCTTTAAGGTCGGTTTTGTAAGAATAACCGACCTTAGAGGTGCTGAACCGAGGAGGATTGTAAGGTCGGTTATAAAGAAAAACCGACCCTATAGGTGCTTGTATACGTGAAATTCAGCTCTTATTCGGTCGACGAATTTGTCGACCGAGGAGCCTTTTAGGATCGGTTATAAAGTAAAACCGACGCTATAGATCGAGGCACGAAACCAAAATCAAGCAAATTTTTGCCGCCGGAAAAATTGTATATAAGGTCGCTTATTTTAGGAAAACCGACCCTATAGAGATGTACTACAAGGTCGGTTATTTTAAAAAAAGTGACTCAAAAGGTCTTAAGTGGTGCCCGCGTTTTTTATAGACATATAAGGTCGGTTATTTGGAAAACCGACCCTATAGAGATACACTACAAGGTCGGTTATTTTAAGAAAAGCGACCCAAGAGGTCTTAAGTGGTGCCCACATTTTTTTATAGACATATAAAGTCGATTATTTGGAAAACCGACCCTATAGAGTTACACTACAAGGTCGGTTTATTTAAAAAAACCGACCTAAGAGGTCTTAAGTAGTGTCCGCATTTTTTTAGACATATAAAGTCGGTTATTTGGTAAAACCGACCCTACATGTAGTGACGTTATAACTCATTTCTGTACTAGTGCTTAACCAATGTCATGTGATTTATTAGCCGTTGGATCACCCAAAAACTGTGGAGATTATGTCTCCCACCTTGCGTAGAAGTCTTGCACAGGTGAACAATAACCGCGGCTAGGAGACCCTGTTCTTTGCGGATTTGTCGTCCAATACTCGACCTTCTCTCATGATTTTTTGTACGTCAAATTCATGAGAAAGTCCCGAATCTAACAAGCCATTACTTGTGGTCTCTCATGGAATATACATGATTCTCCCAATTTGACCCTGATGCTTCTCGAAGCTCCTAGGCACAGAAGCCCTAGGACACAAATGTATATAAAGCGGACTTTGCCCCCGGTTCCGCTGCAGCCAATGCTATCCTTTACCTCTTTCAAATTCTTCATTCGGCACTGTTTAATCCATCATGGTCGCTTGTTCGAGTTTCATCTTGCGCACCTCTCCTATGGCCTAGACAACACCAGCGTCGCAATAGACTAGCTTGGTGAGTTCCTTACAACTTGTTCTTTGAGTTCGTGCCCTTAGTTCGTTGTTTGATCGCCTAACTCAGATTTTTCCAATTTGGCCGAGGTCCATCCGTGCTGCTCTCACAACCATGGTGGGGTGGAAGGTAGGCAATGGTTCTCCTGTGTGATTTTCCACTTTTACCCTTCTTCTCTCTTCTTTCTTTTGTTTCTCGTGCATGGGTGCAGAGGTCTTTTGGCCTGGTTTTATTTTGTTTTAGACGAGTCAAAGAGGACCATTGACTCGATGACACGGAAGCCATATTGATTAGGCCAAGTCAGTAGGCCCGACCTCTCTCTCTCTTAACTTTTTGAATAGTTTTGCCTACGTGACGTTTTGTGATTGGTTAAGATTGCAAAAATCGTAACTTTTGAACTTTTGATTCGATTGTCCAAAAATAAAAATAACTTTTGCCTACGTGGCCATTTGTCCTCCACTCGAAGCTGCTGCTGATGTTGCTTCTTCTCCTGCCGGATTAGGCTGATCCGCTCCATCTCCTCCTCTACGGAACCATGGCTCGATCTGCCGTGGCGGGGGCTCAGATCAACCAAGAGCTCCTCGATCTCCTCGAATGCCCTGTATGCTTCAACCCCATGTACCCGTCCATCTACCAGTGCCCAAATGGCCACACTCTCTGCTCCACCTGCAAACCCGAGGTCCGGAACATCTGCCCGACTTGCCGCCAGGAGATGGGGGACATACGGTCCCTAGTCCTAGAGAAGATGGCAGCCTCTCTCCCACTTCCATGTCGTTACACATCGGCAGGGTGCGTTGAGGTCCTGAAATACGACACCAAGAAGAGACACGAGCAGCTATGCAAGTTCAGGCCCTTCAACTGCCCTCACCCTTGCTTTCCTTGCAATGTCACCGGGGATGCTGTGGCGCTGACTGATCACCTCAGGAACGAGCACGGGTCGCTGTATAATGACAGTAATGAGATTAATACGGTGTTTCGGCATGTGGGTCCGGCAAACTCACAGATCACTTCCTTCAATGTCTCGATTTACAATTGCTTGGGTCAGCGCTTCTGCCTTCATTTTGAAGCCTTTTACTCCCCACAAGACCTTGTTTATATGACATTCTTGACATTCATGGGCGATGAAGTGGAAGCTATGAATTTCCGCTACAGCTTGGAAGTGGGAAATGACAACAATAAAATGCTATGGGAGGGAATGCCCAAGAGCATTAGGGAAGGAGTGGATAACATTCGAGAAAGCTTTGATGGACTAGTCATTCATCCAAGAGTAGCTCGATGCTTTTCTGAGGGTGATGATATGGATGTAATCGAGTTGCGTGTAAGAGGCCTCATCTGGAAAGATGAAATATGAGCTGCCAAATTTAAGAGCCATTGTAAATTATGTTGCCTTTCTGTTGATGTATGAAATGGAGTTTGCAGAGTTCATAGTCTTCTTTGACAGTAGTTTCTTCTTGCAATATGGTAAACTGTAATATCATTTGGTTGTTTTGGAAACTTGGTGGACGTTTTTGGGTGACCAAAATAAGATATATTCTAAACTCAAAAAAATATGCACTTTCTAATAAAAATATTTACAAAGGTTGATTTTGAGTTTTGTCGAAGGTGATTTTCTAGAAAATGAATTAATTAGTTAAAAATCACCAAAAATGCATCTAAAAGTCTATATCTTCAAAATACATAAAATTATATGTCATTTTGATCAGAAAATCCTAACTAAGACATTAATGATGTTTTCAGACTTAAATCAATAGTTTGTAGAAAAAATTAGTAACTTTAGGATTTTAAGTCTTTAACGAATGAACATAGTTCTTATATGTGAACATGGCTATGATATTAGGACAAGTGGATCCTGATCTCGTTTAAAGGTTTGGAAAAGTAATTTCTAGGACTCTGAGGCTAAGGTATGTGCATTTACACCTTAAGTTGGGAATATTTATAGCTTAACCTATTTTTCTATAATGAGGCTTTATTAAACCCATTTCATATACTCTTGAATCTTTCACAATACTTGCCTCATAAATTAGTTTTGGAATATTAATCTTGGGTCTTGGTACCCCAGTGCCATGCTTATTTATTCATATGATTATTTTTGTCATGACTACTTTTTCTAGCATGTAGATTTATGCTCTATTTAATCTAAAGTAGTGGTACTTATGTACAACCACCCACAGAGGACATGTAATCACCCTGGAGAATGTCTTATTCTCCCCATAATATTGTAGGTGACTGAGAATGTCTTATTCTCCCCTCACCTAAGGTTAGAGGTCCGATAGGTGCCTCAACCCTACTTAGTTAGGTAGACATAATTATCTTATATACAAATCCTTTTAATATGATTATTAATGGCAAGTTTCTTTGATTTATAGCCTCATACTCTTGTTATCTTCATATTATGATGAACCACCCATTTTTATTGCTTTACTTTTCTTGTTATCCTAGACTAGTTTTGTGACACATACTTGTTTTTCCTTTTTCCTTTTGTTGAGTCCTTTCCCAACCACCCAGGTGTTGAGCAAGGTGATGGATATGTCATGAAGAACTTAGCTTTGGCTTGGACCTAGCTGATGAAGATGTTGCTTGGAGACAAGATTGTAGTAGTCTAGACTTCCCTCTATTTAGATCATGCTTGTGTATCTTGATGTAAACCCTAGCGGGAGAATTTGATGTATTTTTGTAAGAGTTTTTATGAAAATTGATTATAGTTAGAAATTTTTATTCCGCTGCTTTCCAATGGTGTTTTGTTTACCAAATTTAGTAAAGGAGTGATTTCACCTCTTTACAGCATGGTATCAGAGCCCATGGTAGTCAGAATCTGACTATTTCAATTTTGTCTCCCTAATTAGAACCCTAGATTTGCATAGTTCCCTTTAAGTTACATGGTTGCCCTAGTTTTGATGTATGTTGATGAAAGGTTGATTTAGGAACCTATAATTTCACATTAGATTCATGTTGAGCAAAAACCTAAAATATTTACAATTGAAAGATGCTTAAGTAATCATAATAACTTAATGCTATTTAGGTTTGCCTTTAGGCAACTATTAGGGCATGAAGTTGAAGCAAAGGTGTCTAGAAAGGATCATGTTCTCCTTTAACCCTAGTGTAGTTTGGCTTGATAGGTCGAACTATTTAAGGGGTGGAGTATAGTTAGTTTGATGATGTTGGGTGATTAGATTTCGAGGACTAAATCCTCTTTAGGAGGATGGAACCCTGTGACATCTCGATATCTATCTATCTTTAGAAACCCTAACTCCATGAGTAGGAGGTTAGTATGCTTGGATCCTTGGTCTTGACCAGACATGTAATTATGGTAACCCTAGCATGCTTGTTCATATATTAATGAACATATAATGATAACATGAGGAATAATTTATATGTTCAAACCCTAATGAATATCCAATGCATATAATATGGGTCACTCACAAATTAATACTAATTATGGATACACATGATGCTAATAATGTCATGAACTGGTAAACCTTAATGGTATGATGAGAAAGAAAAGTGTAACCTAATATTGGCATTAATGCATGCTATAATAAAATATAATGATCAAGTTGATCCTAAACCCTAAGTTGTAATCATATAACCTTAACATATACATCATTAATGATACTCATGTTAAATTAGTGCCATTAGGTGTCATAATCAGATAACCTACCTTGATGTACATAAATGATATATATTCACCTAATCATATATTAATTAATATGAAATACATATCACCTTGTTACCTAGTACACACCTACTTAATCACCTAATCATGACTTGGTATGTGAATCAATTCATTAATATGTAATATGTCCAACCTAATTCACTAAAATACAGATAATGACTTCAATATGGATAAGAAGTAATTAGATTAACATAAATGTGCATAATCAATATTAACAAGTGAATAAATATATGAAAATGAATAATGATGACATTAATATGAATGAGAAAGGTAATTTGACGATGTTTAATATACATATAAGTAATCAATGTGACATAATTTGGATTAATTATAGACTTAATAATAAATTGAATAAAATGTCCTATCACATGTAAGATAATTTGTTATACTTAATATAATGAAAATATGAGGATAATGAAGTGTAAATCCAAATTATTAATGATCAAATATATTGAGATAATTGAGTAACCTCTATTTGTGCATAATAATGAAATATAATTCTTTTTGGCAACCAAGTGAATATGACATGACATATTTAAAAGAATAATAATGACAATGTGATATCCTGATAGATATAATGCTAATGAGACAAAAATGATAAACATGTTAAATCCCATAAAAGAAATCTTAATAGTGGAACCATAGGTGATCCTTGAGAACTTGACCTATGTCAAGATGCTTGTGAAGTATATGTTGATGAGTTTTTTGGTGGAAGTTATGGTTGGAGAAACAACCTGGAGTTTTGTGATGAGGTGTTGCACCTTCACCCTTCCCTCCTTGCTTGTGATTTTAGGGACAAAATCCTCTTTAAGGGGTGGAGTGCTGTAACATACTGAATCCTGGACATTTTTTCTTTTGACCTTCTTTCCCATCTTTTCTTTTCATTTCAATCCTTCTTGGCCTTTCTATTTAATTTGTGGATATTATGGTGGTTTCGTAGACATTAGTTCACCTTTTATGCCAATAAAGGGTTTTATGCACAAATACCTCAGTAAATATTTTAATAAGGGCCTAATATGAAAATTTACAACTCATGTGACATATTAATAATATATATTTGTTCTAGATCATTCCTTTTCCTTATGGAGAAAGGAAGAGAAAAAAGGAATGAATAATGTTTCTTTAAACATGTTAATGTGATATAAAATAATTAATATGAGAAGTATTGGTAATATTGGATAATGGGATAAAATTCATAAAAGGAACACTAATTGGTTAAAAATAAGTTGAGGTTTGTTTCCCTTGGGTTTGGTTTGGCTTGTAGGCCAAGTTTCATAATTTTTGGATAATAATAAAATTATCTCTTTTATTTTGAAAAGAAAAGATGAGTTTTCCTCACAATATGTAATAAAATATTAAATGACTCCAAAAGTGGAAACTAACCTTAGATTCATGATCTACACATTAAAAATAGCATTTGGGTGAATTTTCATATAATTTGGATAATCTTTAATATACATGTGAAATTCGGAGAGAGAAAGTGTGTTGAATCTTCAAAATATTAAATAAATATACAAACAACTCCAAAATGTAAAATTTATGGCAAATTCGTATTCATGGCATTAAATGTGACTTATGGTGAAGTTTCATTAATTTTGGAGACTCTTAAAGTCATTAATGCATAAGGAAAGAGAAAATATGATTTGATTTACTTAACACATAAAAAGTTCTCAAAAGGCAAATCTAACTTCATATTCGCATTCCTTATATCCAAAATAGGCTAACTATCAAATTTGACTTAATTTGGGATTCGTTTGCACTCTCAAATGAGGAAAGAGAAAAGATTAATAATTGACTAACACACTTTATTCGAATCAGTTTGGGATTTCATTTATTAATGTCATGTCTGCTTTCCTTAACCAATTTCATGCGATTTATTAGCCGTTGGATCGCCCTTGAACTATGGAGATTATGTCACCCACCTCGTGTAGAAGTCTCACACGGGTGAACAGTAACAGTGGCTAGGAGGCCCGATTCTTTACGGATTTGTCGCCCAATGCTCGACCTTCTCTCATAATTTTGTGTGCTACAAATTCGTGAGAAAGTCCTAAATCTAATGATCCATTACTCTCAATCTCTCATAGAATATATACAATTCACCCAATTTGACCCCGATGCTTCTCGAAGCTCTTAGGCACAAAAGCCCTAGGACACAAACATATATAAAGCAGACTTTGCCCCCGGTTCCGCCGCATCCAATGTTATCCTTTACCTCTCTCAATTTCTTTGTTCAACACTGGTTAATCCATCATGGTTGCTTGTTCAAGTTTTGTCTTGTGGCACCTCTCCTATGGCCTAGACAACACCAACATCGCAATAGACTAGCTTGGTGAGTTCCTTACAACTTTTTCTTTGAGTTTGTGCCCTTAGTTCACGATTTGATCACCTAACTCAGATTTCCCCAATTCAGCCAAGGTCCATTTGTGCTGCTCTCATAGCCATGGCAGGACAGAAGGTAGGGGATGATTCCCCCATGTGATTTTCCATTTTTCCCTTTTTCTCTCTTCTTTCTTTTGTTTCTCGCGCATGGGTACAAAGATCTTTTGGCCTAGTTTTGTTTTGTTTTAGACGAGTCAAAGAGGACCATTGACCTATTGACACGGCGGACATTGATTGGGCCAAGTCAGTAGGCAGGCCCGGCTTGTCACTCTCTCTCTTGGCTTTTCAAATAGTTTTGCCTACATGGCATTCAGTGATTGGTTGAGATTGGAAAAATCGTAACTTTTGATTCGATTGTCCAATAATAAAAATAAAATATGTTCTGAACTCAAAAAAAATGTGCACTTTATAATTAAAATATTTCTAAAGGTTTATTTCGAGTTTTGTAGAAGGTGATTTTCTGGAAAATGAATTAATTAGTTAAAAATCACCAAAAATGCTTCTAAACATCCATATCTTCAAAATACATAAAATTGTATGTCATTTTAATCAGAAAACCCTAACTAATACATCAGTGAGTTTCATGACTTAAATCGATGGTTTGTAGAAAAAGTTAGTAACTTTGGGGTTTTAAGTCTTTAACGAATGAACATAGTTTTATACATGAACATGGTTATGATATTAGGACAAGTGGATCCTGATCTCGTTTAAAGGTTTGAAAAAGTGGTTTCTAGGATTCTGAGGCTAAGGTATGTGCATTTACACCTTAAGTTGGGAATATTTGTGCCTTAACCTATTTTTCTATAATGAGGCTTTATTAAACCATATTTCATATACTCTTGAATCTTTTGCTATACTTGCCTCATAAATTAGTTTTGGAGCACTAATCTTGGGTCTTGGTACCCCACTGCCATGCTTATTGATCCATATGATTATTCTTGCCATGACTACTTTTTCTAGCATGTAGATTTATGTTCTATATAATCTAAAGTAGCGATACTTATGTAAAACCACCCATAGAGGGCATGTAAATAATCACCATGGGGAATGTCTTATTCTCCCCATAACATTGTAGGTGACTGGGAATGTCTTATTCTCCCCTCACCTAAGGTTAGAGATCTAGTAGGTGCCTCAACCCTACTTAGTTAGGTAGACATAATTATCTTACATATAAATACTTTTAATATAATTGTTAATGGCAAGTTTCTTTGATTTATGGCCTCATACTCTTGTTATATTCATCTTATGATGAACCATAGCCCATTTTTATTGCTTTACTTTTCTTATTATCCTAGACTAGTTTTGTGACACATACTTGTTTTTCCTTTTTCCTTTTGTTGGGTTCTTTCCCAACCACCCAGGTGTTGAGTAAGGGGATGGATATGTCATGAAGAACTTAACTTTGTCTTGGACCTAGCTGATGAAGATGTTGCTTGGAGACAAGATTGTAGTAGTCTAGACTTCCCTCTATCTAGATCCTGCTTGTGTATCTTGATGTAAACCCTAATGGGAGAATTTGATGTATTTTTGTAAAACTTTTTATGAAAATTGATTATAGTTAGAAATTTTTATTTCACTGCTTTCCAATGGTATTTTTTTACCAAATTTAGTAAAGGGGTGATTTCACCTATTTAAAAAATTACTCACTCTTGAATTGGATCTTATGCCTTTGGCTTTACTTTCACCAAGGGACTCCTTCCCTTCTTCTTCTTCACCTTTCTTAGCCAAGAGAGAGAACCTTCATCTTCATGGTAGAAAGAGAGATTGAGAGGTGGAGTAAGTCAGAGACTCACAAGATATACATGTAGGATTAGCTCTCTTACAAATCTCCTACTCACGCTAATTGATGTAACAAGTGATTAAGCTTGAGATGAGAGTGGAATGAGGCACTTGGAGTTACTCAACTATATTATAGGAAACTTCACAGTGCTTGGCTAACCATGGGATGAAGACTAGGGGTCCTATTTATAGTTGAGGATGTGTACTAGCCAGTAGAAATACTTAAGGATGAATTCTAGTCATTTGGGGTGTTGTAACAGATTTTTTTTAGTTTGCAGCACTCCAACAGTGAGAAATACTTTTTTGCACATAATGTGTAGTGTTGTCGATCGAGTTTCAATAAAGGTAACTCGACTGATGGCACTATTCAACAAAATAATTTTGAGTTTTCGATCGAGTTTATCCTAGATGAAACTTGGTCGATGGCTTAAAATTGATTTGTATGTACAAGGGTATCGAACGAGTTTGTCCTAAGGAAACTTGGTCGATCTTGGCAGTTACCAAGACCCACACATGGTTGTCATTCATGTTTCATGTGAGTGAAACTCGACCGAAAAAAGTGCATGTGATGAATTTTGTAAAGTGCCATAAAAGTGCTTAAATAGTCAATTTAAGTACTCCTGACTTTTTTCTAAGGTTAATTACAAGTCATACAATCATTGCAAGTGTTTTACAACATGATTCTAATGGATTTGAGGGTTTACCCCAAAAGTACACTTGGATTGATTTTGACTTGTTTTTCTCCAAGTTGGGACGCACAAGTTAGGGCATTTTGAGTGTGTCTTACCTAATCTGAAATCACTCAAGTATAAGAATTAGACACAAGTGAGTGGAATGGTTAGTCGTCATCAGAACAAGGATTTAGTCAATTGAGACAAGGGTTTCAATTTAGACATTGAGTCAATATTATATACCTTTTGAAGATAAAAAATCATTCCATAAATGTAATGAAATCTTTAAGATAATTATATCTTTGAAGAAACCTAGGGGTTTCAATGGAATTGAGTTCATATGCTCCCCCTTAATTGATACTAATGGAGTTAACATACTCCCCATCAAATGATATGACTCCTCATGTATGGTTAGATTTCATAATATTTATAGAAACTATGTCTTCTACTCATATATGTCTTCTACATATGTGTTTTGCCCTTTACACAAGACATGTGACACCTTGTGCCACACAAAAAGCGAGATTACTCAAAACAAAATTGTGAAAGAAGATGAAGCAACCAGAATACTGAAAAAACACTAGAAATTAAAACGGTTTCCATAAAACTACCAAACAGCAAGAACCTCTACATACATGTGCTTTCATGCCTCAAAGCACTTACCACGTGTGCCATCAACCTGTCATCGGGGAACCTGTTCAGAACATATATACATATATCCATTACATTTGTATACAAAAGGGCACACAAGCCAAATACATATAGAAGGCACGTCCACAAAACATCCCAAGGACCCGAGTGTACAGGAACGACTCTAGGACTCTATCAACAAAAGACATCCAGTAGCACTTCGAACCTTGTCAGCTACTATTTCTCTTGCTACTCCTCAACCTCTGCTGCATGATCTCTACCACCTCATGCACATCCACCTAAAAAGGATGTGGAAAACCCACAGGGTGAGATTCCAAATCTCAGCGGGAGATATAACTCTCCACCAACTCTATTATTATGACTGATAAGATACACAAAGCAGTAGTAAAGTTACAAATATAAGAAATAGGCACTCATTATTAACAGGATGAGCAATTACTGTTGAATTGTGAAACATCTTAACCATTTAAAGAAATATAAAGAACATGTATATTTCCTATCAATAATATTGTATAAGGAACAAGCAAGGCATCACCCAATGTTTCCATATTTGATCATGTACAATTATACTACACAGTTGATTAAGTATATTATTATGCCCTAAGGATTTGAGTCATACCACCCAAATGCAACAGACCACTTGCTAAGTCAAAATTGGTGCCATACATGGTCAATGGAAGATTTAGAATCCATGACCACCCCACACCTCTTGGTCAACACAAGAGAGAACACCGCATAGACATATCAGTCAACAACAACAATGACATGTAGTCGAATTTAGGGATTGTCTCTCACATGGCCATTGACATATATAATTATAACTAGCCCACCTTAGTATAGGTACGGCTCTAGAAGAACAGACTCACGCATGGCCGTTCTGACAAGAAGGAGTGGCTCACGCATGACCATACACACCACAATGAGATTGACTCATGCATGGCCGTCTCACACATCATGTAGTTAAGGATACAAGGAATTACTCGACTTGTACCCTGTATATTCAAAAATATGCACTCTGAGTTAAACTTGTTTCACCATTCAGCAAATGCTGACACTGAATGGATCTATCACATAGGGCAAGCTACTAGATCAGATTCCACTTGACTAGTTAGTCCATTTAAGTGTCTTTTAGCATCAATCAAGTTACAATGTACCACCTCCAAACAAATTCTATATAAATAAGGGCATAACACATCACCAGAACATATTGGAGCACATAGGGTGTGATCTCATCACATTATCACTTCATACTTGTCATTCAGTCTAATTCTCATCACAAGGATCACATGTCATGGGGTAACAACCCCTCCTCTCATCACTGAGGAATTTATCATCACATACAAGGCAACAAGCCATCATTAGATCATATGACCATTTACTTCCTCTTTTGATGATACCAACATCACATATGCCTCACAAGGCCCATTCACACATATCATAAGAAGCATAGCTCATACCTGGCTATGCTTATCAACTGGTATCACCTGCATGGCTAGAGACTTGTAATAAGAAGAACAATACATCATTATCATTACCATCTCATAACATCCATGACATTCACATTACATCATAGGTTAGGGTTTCTATTAAATCAATTAGGGTTTACAAGGTTGGATCAACAACCACCCTCAGATTATTACTTCCATCATCAATATAAGGTATGATATGAGATAAAGATTATATAAAACAACACTCCTTATTATTCACATAACCACTCCATAGGGTATTACAACATAACATGTAACCCCATCATCAAAAAGATGTATCATAGCCACCATCACAAGGTATCGGCTAGGACTAATATGTAGCATATCGGTTACTACTTGCCATAAGGTGTCGACTTATCATCATTACAACACATCAACTACCACTACACAAGGCACAAGAAAGAACCTTACTTAGAGATGTATCAATTTACCACTTCTAGAGAGTGCGACGGTCAACACCATCTAACGTGTGATGGGCAAAACCACCCCATGATGTAACGGACAACACCTCCTAAATGTGTCGGGCAACACCAAGGCACATCGGGCAACCCTACCCTAAAGTGTGATGGTCATCAACACCTAAGTGATGATGAGAAATCATAGGAATGTCGACCAACACTAAGGGTAACAGACTGTTTGGGTTAAGGTTCAACTGGGTGTCATGGGTTGAGGTGTGTCAGGCAACATCACCTAAGGGTGTGTTGGCCTTCACTAAACCAGGGAATCACAGTTAGCCTCCAAAATAGGCCAACTCCTCAACGTGACTCCATAGCAATGAAGGGATAACACCTTCAAGGGGACAACAGTTGAGCAACACCTTATCTACTTAAGGTACTTCAAGAGCATGATGACTAACACCCACCATGCATCTCAGTTAGCCATACCATATCGGTTTAGGTACCGCTAGGTCATGACGACTAGCTTCTTAAGATCCATCAACCATATCAGTTAGAAACCACCATAAGCCAAAAAGAGCTAACCTTCTCAACACATGTCAATCTAAGCATACCCAAGGCATGACAACCTAAGCATCTTCCAAGTCATGATGACTTTCCTAAAAAGGTATCGGTTTGATACATCACAAGCCATGACGACCTACCCTCAACATGATGCATGAATGTGTGGACTTGTTGTCTTCAACCTTAGAAAGATCAGCCACTAGTCCATCTACAACGCATAGCAAGAAGGTGCAAGACATGAAGAGAAAACCAATGAGATTCCATCATAAAAATAGTTCTAAGACCATTAACATCTACTATCATACAAGAGATGAACAATCTCAAAATGAAGAACAACATAAGCATATGAAGAGTGAAAACAACAAAGGAGGTTAAGAATTATATAACCCACCTCAAAGATCACCACCAAGATCCAAGGTCCAAGGTCAAGCTCCAACTCATGAGCTCAAGGTAGAAGATGATCCACCAAACTCAGTCACCACCACACCTCCAAGGAAGAAGTTGATTCCAAGGTTAATATGGTTCAAGGTGGAAAGAAGGTATCCAAGATCCATGGCTGAGAAGAAGAAAGGAGAAGAAGAAGAAGAAGAAGAAGAAAAGAGAGCTAGGAAACATAGCTTACCAAGGTAGAATATGAAGGATGAGCAATGAACACCACAAATTGGAACTCGTCCACCTAGCTCCAAGAGAGAAAGGAGTATATATACAAGAGGAATGAGATACAGATCATGGAAGAGGTGTCACCACCTAAGGAGCTTAGGTGCCACTTGTCCACGAGAAAGAGCCACATGCACAACATCATGCAAGACATGGTGATAAGGTCTAGGCAAGGTCTCATCCACTTGGTCTCCTACTAAGGTCATGCCTGATACCACATCTTTACACATCCACAACCAATAGGGTGCAACCCTACACACCCACAAACTGATAGGGTGCAACTCTACACACCCACAAACTGATAGGGGTGCAACTCTACACACCCACAAACCGATAGGGTGCAACTCTACACACCCAAAAACTGATAGGGTGCACCTCTACACACCCACAAACCAATAGGGTACCTCTCTAGGGTTCTCTAGCCCAAGACAACACATCTAGGTGTAAGGAACACCTCAAACATGTGTCCAAAACATCATCAAGGATGTCACCACACAACCAAGATCCAAACAAGGTGTCCATCTCTCTCTCTTCTCTAGATGGTTCCAAGAGAGATAAGGAACACTATAGAGGTGACAAACTTGCATATCAACCCTAACTCTGGGTGAATTGCAATTTTCACCAAAACCTCACCACAAAACACAAGCATCAATCAAACAAGCTTAAGAAAGAAACTTCAAGGTTCCAACATGTGCCCTAATTACATCTTAAATGATTAGAGCAAGGTACTAAGAAACATGCTTAAGCAAAACAAATGGGGTTATCCTAAAATGTGGGTTAAGGTCATTACAAGTTTTAAACCCCTAATAGGGATTTTCCCCCCAAAATCCTAAGAGAAAAGAGAGGGTACTTCCTCCTCATCTCTTCCTCAAGCTTCCACATGGCTTCCTCAACACCACGATGATGCTAAAGAACCTTCACGAGTACAAGGTCTTTCCACTTTAGCTTCTTCACTCTCCTATCAAGGATCAACACTGGACCTTCCACATGGGTCATGTCCTCATCAAGATCTACCTCCATAGGCTATAACATCAACTTTGTATCCAGATGGCACTTTCTCAACATGCTTACATGAAACACTGAATGTAGTATGTGTAGCTCAGGTGGCAACTCCAACTTGTAGGCCACCTTACCAACATGTGCCACCACTGGGTAAGGTCCCATAAACCTGGGAGCCAACTTACCCTTCTTTCCAAACCTCTATACATCTTTCCAAGGAGAGACTTTCAAATATACCTTGTTTCCCACTTGGAACTCTAAGGGTCTACAATGATTATCTGCATATGACTTATGTCTATCCCGTGTTGCCTTTAACCATTGATAGATTACCTTCATCTTCTCTATCGTCTACGATACAAGGCTAGGACCAAGAAGCTGATACTTACTTGTCTCGTACCAACACAACAATGATCTGCAACGCCACCCATACAACTCCTCATAAGGTGTCATGTCAATGCTACTCTGATAGCTGTTGTTATAGGAGAACTCTATCAAACTGAGGTATACATCCCAACTTCCTAAAAATTGAAGAACACATGCTATAAACACGATCCTCCAAGGTCTAAATGGTCCTCTCATATTGACCATCTATCTACGGATGAAAAGTAGTGCTAAAATTTAACTGCATACCCAAAGCTATGTGCAGTCATTCCCAAAAGGAATGTGTGAATGAGTACCTCTATCAGATATGATAGTAACTGGAACACTGTGCAAACACACTATCTCATCCACATAGGTCTGGGCAATCTTTTCTACTGTGAACATCGTCTTTATAGGAAGGAAATGTGTTGACTTGGTTAATATGCCAACGATCGCCCAAAAGGAATCATGGCCCTTGGTTGTCCTAGGCAGACCAAACACGAAGTCCATAGTAACATGATCCCACTTCCATTGTGGTATAGGCAATGATTGTAATGTCCCTGTAGACTTCTGATGCTCTACTTTAACCTGTTGACATACACCACATCTTGCAACAAACACAACTATGTCTTTCTTCAAGCCTGGACACCAATATATGTCCTTCATATTATGATACATCTTGGTGCTACCTAGGTGCATAACGTACATGGACGAATGATCCTCTTCCAGCACTATCTTCCTTAGATCATTAGCATCAGGAACCACTATCCTACCATGGTAACAAATTGACCCATCATCTGACTCATGGAATCCATCATGCTTATCACTGCCAAACGCTAATCGAATATGCCGTATCACGGTATCCGTCTATTGCACCTCTTTGATCTATTGTCTCAACGTAGGCTTCACATGTAGATGTGCAAACAAACCAGCTAGCAAGGAAACCTCCAACTTGGCATTCATCTGACGCAAGGAGACCAACATGTCTCGCTTGTGTCACATCAAAGAACTCCATTGGGCTTTATCCATAGGAGAAGATGAAGACTTCCTTCTCAACACATCTTCAACGACGTTCCCCTTCCATGGATGATGATAATCAATCGTACAGTCATATTCTTTGGTCAACTCCTCCCAATTAAGCTACCTCATATTAAACTCCTAATGCAAAATGATGTACTTCAGGTTCTTGTGGTCTGTGAAGACCTCACACTTCTCCCCATACATGTAGTGCCTCCAAATCTTCAAAGAATGAACTACCACTGCTAACTCTAGATCATGGGTTGGGTAATTCTCCTCATGTTTCTTAAGTTGTCGAGAAGAAAAAAAACCACTTGTTTTTCCTACATCAGCACACATCCCAAACCATTCCTGGACGCATCACAAAAGGCAATGTATCCTTTTCCTTGCTCAAGCAAGACCATAACCGATGCACTTGTCAACTTCTCCTTCAACGTCTAAAAATCACATTGACATCTATCGTCCCATATGAACGACACATCCTTCCTTGTTAACTTAGTTAGGGGTAAGGCGACAACACTGAAGTCCTTGATAAACCTTCTGTAATAGCCTGCCAAACCTAGAAAACTACACACTTCTGTCAGCATCTTAGGATGCTCCCACTTTGTCACAGACTCCACTTTCTTAGGATCCACTCACACTCCCTCGATAGATATGACATGCCCCAAGAAAAGCTACCTTCTTCAACCAAAACTCACACTTTCTAAACTTAGCATAAAGTTGGTGTTGTCTCAGCATGGTCAATTCCTGGACAAAGATGTTGTTCATGTTGTTGACTGTCATGACTATATATCAAGATGTCATCTATAAATACCACTACAAACTGATCAAGAAATGATCGAAACACTCTATTCATCAGATCCATGAACGTTGTTGGTGCATTGGTCAGCCCAAACGGCATAACCACAAACTCATAGTGACCATACCTCATCATAAAGGCCAACTTAGGTATGTCATCCTCCTTGGTCCTCAACTAGTGATACCCTGACCTCAAGTGTATCTTTGAGAACACTATCGTGCCACACAACTAATAAAATAAGTCAATTATCCTTAGAAAGGGATATTTATTCTTTATTGTCACCTTATTCAACTGTCTCCAGTCCATACACAGCCTCATAGACCCATCTTTCTTCTTCATGAAGAACACTAGAGCACCCCAAGGTGACATAATCAGCCTAATGAAACCTTTGTCAAGCAGTTCTTGCAACTATCTCTTCAACTCTACCATCTTTGTTGGAGCCATCTTGTATGGTGTCTGAGCTATCAATTGAGTTCTAGGGACCAGATTGATCTCAAAATCAATCTCTTAGGGTGGGGGAACACCTAGAAACTCCTTAGGAAATACATCCTCAAACTCTCTAATAACTAACACCGCCTAAATACTAGGACTCATCACCTCAGTATCCATCACATGTGCCAAGAACGCCTCACAAGCCTATCTCAAAATCCTCCTAGCCACTATGGCTGATACCAAACACGTTGGGAGAATCTTCCTATCTCCTTGGAAGATCCATGTTTCACTACCATCTATGAACGTCTCCTTCTTGGAACTACAATCTAAGACCACTATGTACTTCTCCAAGGTATCCATCCCAAGGATTATATCAAATCCATACATGTCAAGTGGTATGAGGTCCACTTGAATGATGTGCCACAAAAAGGAGAGGACACATGAAGGACACACCTCCTGCAACGCTGTAGAACCAGCTAATAGGGTTTCTAACAATAAGATATTCTTCTTACGACTAACAGGAAAAAGATAATTGTTAAGAAATTCATGAGCAATAAAAGTATGTTGCACTTGGGTCAACCAAAATAGATACAAAACAATAAGAACACACATCAGAATGAAATAACTCCATCTGACCTGTCACCACTTGCGGTTTGACCACCATCTCTGGCTGACTCATGGCATAGAATCCAGTCATTTATTATTGTCACCCCTATCCTGTACTTCCCTGAGCAGACGATCCAGCCTGTGATGCTTGGCCACATCCTCATCATCCTACGCTTCTATTCAGCTACATCTACCTTGGATGTGGGGTCAGCTCGTCATCTTTCATAGGACGGAACGATTTGGTATGCCAAACTTGTCTGCACTTATAACACGTCCTATTCTCATACCAAGGTCTAGGTGGTCAAGTCATAGATACTAATGCAGTGCTCTGGGCTTCTGTATGTAGAAAACTACAGCCTCTGTCCTTACTTAGTGACCATTGCATCGAAGCATTGAACCTCTATGATGTTGGTGGTGTAGAAAACCTCAACTTCTTAAAACCTCAGGTTGAATGCCCCTGGGACTATGCAAACCTCTTCTTGGTGCTTGCCTCTCTCTTCTCCTTCACAAACTGCTCTATCCTCCAAACAAACTCCACAAATGTAGCAAACCTCTTTCGATTCTCCAAAGCAACTGATGGGGTAGACAACTCAGCATTCTGTTGGCTAAATTGGACATTATTAAACCCTTTATTTTGATGATGACAAGCATTTCATTCTTGTGGATCTAACTTGTTATTTGAGCATTTTAGGGATAAACAAATAAGGAAGTGGATAGTTAAGATCGAGACAAATTGGAAGATCAACATGCTTAGATTGCTTTTATTTTCATGATTGTACTCAATGTAAAAATGTGTACAAGTATATAATGTACAAGTACATAGACATAATGTAAATCAAGCATTATATCTTCCCTATCCACTCAAAACACTTAGATAGACCATCCCCTAAGATAGAAGCACAATTACACATTGATGCACACACTTAGTACATGGGTCAACACATTGAAATAGGGACTTTCTCAGTTGACAAAGTCCTCAACCGAGACATCCTCGATCGACAATATTCTCAATCGAGAATAAACCCTCCTAGCCATTAGAATGAGTTAGCAAAGTAGTTGGGAGTTGGAATCGAATGTTACAACACATTGACCTCAACCTTCCATTCGGTCCATAATATTCTCGACCAAGAATAAAACCTCCTAGCCATTAGACTGAGTTAGCAAAGTAGTTGGGAGTTGGAATCGAATGTTACAACACATTGACCTCAACCTCCCATTCGGTCGACAAAAAGCTCGACCGAGACAAGATCGGTCGACAAACTTCTCGACCGAGAGAAGTTATGGACTGCACTTTTCAGCACTAAACAACTCATCGTTGCAATTAATTAGTGGACACCTAATGTCTAGTTGAGCACTAAAAACACCCTAGAAAGTGTCTAGAACATCCCTAAGCATATGTAATCCATTCCTATAAATAGGAGAGGCCTTATGACACCCAAAGCATCACTTGTGCATACAATTACACTTGAGATTCATTCTTAGTGAGCAACAAGCTGAGATACACTTGCAATCTATTTCTTTGAGCTCTACATTAGTGTTCTATAGCCTAGTATACCCTAGCCACAACACTACCCCATTCATCTATAGTGGATAGGAGATCAATACACTTGATATAGGATCAAAGCGATGTACTCATTGGTAACATATTTTCTTTCTTCCAATCTTGTTCCTTTGTATTGTATTTTGTTCTCCTTGACTACTCCTAAGTTGGAGGCTGTCAGAAGGAGGTTCATGGAGCTACTTCAGGTGGGAAGGCTGCTCCTGATCACTTGAAGCTACTTCAGAAGGCTGTCTCAAAGGTTGAAGCTACTTCGAGTGAAGGCTACTTTAAGGGTGAGCTTGGAGTTACTTCAAAAGGCTTCTTTGAGGAGGCTTGAGGCTACTTCAGGTGAAGGCTGCTTCAAGGCTGTAGATGGTGATTGTATTTTATGTAACATCCTTGTGAGGTAATAAAATAAATCACTTTCAAAATCTTAGTTGGAAACAATCGTGTAGTGGACTGACTCCCTTAGATTTCTAAGGGTGGAACCACTCTACATCCTTGTGTCTTCCTTGTTTCCTCCTACTTCTTGATCAAGTGATCAATTGTTTTAAATTGTTTTTAAAACACCAAAAATCTCTATTCACCCCCCTCTAGATCTTTCAATTAGTATCAGAGTAGGTCTTCAAGGAGCCTTAACAGGTCTTGAAGCATGGGGGATGGTGTGCTCAACCACCTAAACCTGGAGGGAACTTACGTAGCTCGTCCACCACCGTTCGATGGAAGAAACTAGAACTATTGGAAGAGAGGGATGCAATTTTACTTTCAAGGCATCAGTTGGGAGCTTTGGAGAATGGTGTCTACTCCATACATGCTTCCGAAAACCGAGTATGTTACATGGGATGCAAATACGGTAAAACAAGCTCAAGTTAATGCCAAGGCTGTAAGTATCTTATATTGTTCTATATCGGTAAGTGAATTCAATATAATTTCTTCATGTGAAACTGCATATGACATATGGCATAAACTTTCTGTTACACATGAATGAATAGTACAAGTCAAAAAATCTAAGATTAGTATGCTTAAACAAAATTTTGAACAATTTCGTATGGAACCAAATGAGTCCATTAGTGAAATGTATGCAAGATTTTCTACTTTCATTAATGGTTTAAGTGCATTAGCAAAATTCATAAGTGAAGAAGATCAAGTATCCAAGATTCTTAGGTGTTTGCCACCAAAGTACAAACCAAAGGTGACGGCTATTGAAGAAGCCAATGATCTCACAAGATTGAGCATGGAACAACTCATTGGCGACTTAGAGACTCATGAGGTCACCCTTGAAGAAGAAGAAGAAAGATTGGCAGTTGAACACAAAAAGGAGAAAAGAAAGGACATTGCATTCAAGGCATCAACCAAAATTAGTCATGACACAAGTGAAGAAGACAGTGAAGAAGAAACTCTCATTGTAAATTGCAAGCAGTATGGAAGATTTAAAACTAACAAAACTTCTATTGTTTCTTCTTCCTCTAGGTGCTTTGAATGCGGCAAAAGGGGACATTTAAAAAGATATTATCCCAAACTCAAGAAAGGAAAGAAATCATCTCACCAGAAGAAGGAAAAAGCCTACAAAGCTACATGGGATGACTCAAGTGATGATAGTGAGGATGGAGAAGAATAAGTAGAGTGCCTTATTGCTACAACAAATGAAGAAGAAGACGAGGTAAGTCTTTTTTATTTATCTAAAGAAGAGTTAGTAGCTAGCATTGATGAATTGCATGATAAATATATTGATTGTAAAAAGAAACTGAAAAGAGTTACTAAAACTAATGAGGAGTTGTATGCTAAATTAAATGATCTTTCTTCTAAAAAATAAAGTATTATTTCTAAAAATTCTACCTTGAAATCATCTTTTAATGAATGCAATATGAAGTTGCTTACTCTAGAAACAAACTATGATTTTCTTTCTCCAAAAAAGGTTGAACTACTTGCAAAATTGAATGATCTTCAAACTCAACCTATCTTGTGTACTCATTTAGACTATGATGTTGTTATCAAAGAAAGAGATAGTTTGTTATCTAATCTAGAGCAAGCAAAATTATATGTTAAACGAAGAATGGATGAAATTGCTAAGTAACAAAAGGAAATTAGTAGCTTAAAAAACAATGGTATTCTTGATAAGATCCTAAAAGATTCTTCTGGTCAGATTCGAAGGAGAGGACTAGGTTATAAGCCCAAAGGTAAATCTTATCAAAAACCTAGAGTGAGAAGGACACAAGTACCCAAGACTAAAGTTATGTATGTGCCTAAAGACAATCTAGCTAAGAAGAGAAATGAAATTGATTCTATATGTTGTCATTACTATTTACGTCTTGGACATTATTCATTCTCTTGTCCATACAAGAAAAGGATGTTGATCTAGTTTGGATTCCTAAAACCTAGAGATTTGAATATGATTAGTTGAGATTTGACCTAAACGTTATTTTGATATTCAAAAAGTCTTATCTCAACAAAATCGAGCTTTAATTTCCATATTCTTGTAAAATTGAATTAAAAGTACCTTATGTTTTACTTGCAAAAGAAAACAAAACATAAACTATCTCGGTCGACAATAAATTCGACCGAGACACTCTTCGGTCGAGAAAATTGTCGACCAAAGGAGTTTCTGTCTCAAACCTGCATTTTCTGGAGAAACAGTAAAATTATCGGTCAAGAAAGTTGTCGACCGAGAACATTTCAATCGAGAAAATAGTGGATTGAGTAAGTTACTGTTTTAATCCTACAAAGACTTGAAAAACATCCAGCTGACAAATACTTTGACCGAACTACACACGGTCGAGAAATTTGTTGACCGAGGGAAACTCTGTCAGAATTATTTTATAAAAGATAAGATACTTCAATTGCAAATGATTCAAATCGGTTATGAACTTTACATATTACATTTCTTTAAATATTTGAATGACCCAAATTAAAAGGAAGAATGTATGGGCATCAAAACTTTATACTTTACATGATCAAATTGTCTCAAATAAGTATACAAGAGGAAAAGATTGATTTTATTCAAGGAAAAATACTAATAGCAAAACCATTGGCATAAGAGATTTTTCTCAACATTAACATTGAAAAAAAAAGAAGTGATCATAAAAGGAACTTGGTTAAAATACAATCATCATCATTTTGAGAAAATTTATAGTTTGAGCATTCTAAGGAATTATGACAAGATAATCTTGCTCACATAAATTAAGCTCTAAAAGGCAAATTTAATCTGAAGGTTTTATTTTAAAATCATTCAAGACTCACAAGTTCCTATATGAGAAAAATGAAGAACTAATAATAATCATAGACAACAAGATTCAGTCATATTCTAGAAGTGGTTCATTGGATAACTCATGAAAATGCATATATTGGATATCTACAGAATTGCCTCTCGGTCAAAAAAGAGTTCGACTGAGGGGCACCCAGGTCGAAGTCAAGGTCGACCTAAAATAAGCCTGACAAAATGCTTATTTTTAAATCATTCACCTATACTCAACCTTAGTATATTTGCTGAGCATGTTAAAAACAAATTGATTCATTACTTTACTTATTCAATTGAACTTCAAAAGCTAGTTATAGCCTTAGTATCCTTAAAGTAATCTTAGAGCCTACAACATTCTTGAATATGACGATCTTAACTAAATTCTCTAAACAAATTAGGTCTTAACATCCCATATATTTGGTTAGAGATACATTCATTGATTTCATTATGAGCCTAAAGGAATCTCATATCATTTCAGGGCTTAACATCCCTTGTAAATGGTTGAGAAACTATTAAAATATCTTCATGAGCCTAAAGGATTCTCATGTCATTTTAGGGCTTGACATCCCTTATAAATGGTTGAGAAACTGTTAAAATATATTCATGATCTTAAAGGATTCTCATGTCATTTCAGATCTTAACAGCCCTTGCAAATGATTGAGAAATAAATCATGATTTTTGAATTATGGCTAAATTTGACATTCTTGTTACAGTATACAATTAAGGGGGAGTATCTCATTCAGGGGGAGTAAATTGGTTATATAGCTATCTTTTTTAAATGACAAGGGGGGGAATAATATAAATCAAAATAAATGAGTTTCATAATCTCTTGGCTTCACATAAATTATTGATATATTCCTTAAAGAGTTGGATACTATGTTCCATACCTCTTTTGAATAAACAAGAGAATATCTACATAAGGTAAAACTCAGGTATGAAACTCATGCTATTTAAATTCCTCTGATTTATATTTTAGAAATGTTTGTCATCTTCAAAAAGGGGGAGATTGTTGGCTAAATTGGACATTATTAAACCCTTTGTTTTGATAATGAAAAACATTTCATTCTTGTGGATCTAACTTGTTATTTGAGTTTTTCAGGGATAAACAAATAAGGAAGTGGATAGTTGAAGATCTAGACAAATTGGAAGATCAACATGCTTAGATTGCTTTTATTTTCATGATTATACTCAATGCAAAAACTTGTACAAGTATATAATGTACAAGTATATAATGTACAAGTACATCGACATCATATAAATCAAGTGTTATATCTTCCCTATCCGCACACAACACTTAGATAGACCATCCCCTAAGATAAAAGCACAATTACACATTGATACACACACTTAGTACATGGCTCAACACATTGAAACAGGGACTTTCTCGGTCGAAAAAGTCCTCGACCAAGACATCCTCAGTCGACAATATTCTCGATCCAGAATAAACCCTCCTAGCCATTAGAATGAGTTAGCAAAGTAGTTGGGAGTTGCTATCAAACGTTACAACACATTGACCTCAACCTCCTATTCGGTCGACAATATTCTCAACTGAGAATAAACCCTCCTAGCCATTAGACTGAGTTAGAAAAGTAGTTGGGAGTTGGAATCGAACATTACAACACATGGAACTCAAAATCCCATTCGGTCGACAAAAATCTTGACCGAGACAAGCTCGGTCGACAAACTTCTCGAACGAGAGAAGTTTTGGACTGCGTTTTTCAGCATTAAACAACTAGCCATTGCAATGTAATTAGTGGACACCTAACGGCTAGGTGAACACTAAGAACGCCCTAGAAAGTGTCTAGAATGTCCCTAAGCATCTGTAATCCATTCCTATAAATAGGACAGGCTTTAGGACCCCCAAAGCATCACTTGTTCATACAATTACACTTGAGATTCATTCTTAGTAAGCAACAAGCTGAGCTACGCTTGCAATATGTTTCTTTGAGCTATACATTTGTGTTCTATAGCCTAGTATCTCCTAGCCACCACACTACCACATTCATCTACAGTGGATAGGAGATCAATACGCTTGATATAGGATCAAAATGTTATACTCATTGGTAACATATTTTCTTTCTTCCAATCTTGTTCCTTTGTATTGTATTTTGTTCTCCTTGACTACTCATGGGTTGGAGGCTGTTGGAAGGAGGTTTGTGGAGATACTTCAAGTGGGAAGGCTTCTCCCGGTGACTTGAAGCTACTTCATAAGGTTGTCTCAAAGGTTGAAGCTACTTCAGGTGAAGGCTACTTTAAGGGTGAGCTTGGAGTTACTTCAGAAGGCTACTTCTAAGAGGTTTGAGGCTACTTCAGGTGAAGGGTGCTTCAAGGTGTAGAAGGTGAATGGATTTTATGTAACATCCTTGCGAGTTAATAAAATAAATCACTTTCAAAATCCCAATTGGAAACAATCAGGTAGTGGACTGACTCCCTTAGATTTCTAAGGGTGGAACCACTCTACATCCTTGTATCTTCCTTGTTTCCTCCTACTTCTTGTTCAAGTGCTTAATTGTTTTAAATTATTTTTAAAACACCAAAAATCTCTATTCACCCCCCTCTAGATCTTTCACATTCAACCCCTTCTCAAAATAGTGAATCTGCTCATCCTCCATGGAAGCCATGTGAGGATAGAACCACAACAACTCCATAAACCTTGCTTCATATTCGTTGATGTCATGGATCCCTATCATATCCTCTCAAACTGGCTGATCTTATCATCAAGGTACGTCTGAGGAAAGTACCAACTAACGAACTCACATCGGAACTCCTCCTAACTGATCATGACACCTGGCCTCTTCTCCTTCTCTATGGCCCACCAATGGCTAGCACTCCCTTTCAAAAGTTACACTTCATGCTTCACCTTCTCCTCTTTAGGGATACTAAGGATCTTAAAGGCTTTCTCAAGCTTGGTAAGCCACATATTTGCATCTGTTAGATTATCCGTCCAAGCATACTCCACCACCCCAACATGATGGAGCTGCTCAAAAGTCTTCCCTATACCCGAATATTCAATATGGGGAACTAGTGCCCTAGGCTAAGGTGCATGCATCTGGTCTGCCATATGAGTCATAGTAGACATAAGATGCTCAAAAAGAGATTGAAAGGTAGGATTTTCAACCATGGCTGGGTCAAATTGGGGGACTACATGCACCCGATCTTCTCATGCCTGATTCCTTACACCACC
The DNA here is from genome assembly GCA_963693085.1 of Alisma plantago-aquatica. Taxonomy (NCBI): domain Eukaryota; kingdom Viridiplantae; phylum Streptophyta; class Magnoliopsida; order Alismatales; family Alismataceae; genus Alisma; species Alisma plantago-aquatica. The sequence continues at coordinate 60,489,643 of OY856411.1, forward strand.
ACCTGGTACTGCAACACTGCTCTCGAAAGCATGTTCTTCATGTTCTCCAGACATCTTTAATCTTTCTTTTCTTCTTCTACATAAGCAAAAGTCACTATGAGATAGACTTGAGGACACAAGAATAGACACAAACCCTAGTCCTAGGTCCATGTAGACTCATCGAACCTAAAGATTTGATACTAGAAAATGTGACACCCCGTACCACACAAAAAGTGATATTACTCAAAACAAAACCACGGAAGAAGATTAAGCAACCAGATTACTGAAAAACACTAGAAATTAAAACCATTTTCATAAAACTACCAAACAGCAAGAACCACTACATACAGGTGCTTTCATGCCTCAAAGCACTAACCATGTGTGCCATCAACCTATTATTGGGGAACCTATTATGGAACATATATTCATTACATTTGTATACAAAAGGGCACACAAGTCAAATATGTATCAATGGAACGTCCACAAAACATCCCCAAGGACCTGAGTGCACATGAATGACTCTAGTAATCTATCAATAAAAGACATCCAACAACAGTTCCAACCTTGTCGGATACTATTTCTCTTACTACTCCTCAACCTCTGATGTATGATCTCTACCTCTTCATGCACGTCCACCTAAAAAGGATGTGGAAAACCCACAGGGTGAGATTCCAAATATCAGTGGGAGATATAACTCTCCACCAACTCTATTATTATCACAGATAAGATAAACAAAGTAGTAGTGAAGTTACAACTATAAGAAACATGTACTCATTATTAACAAGATGAGAAATTACTATTGAATTGTTAAACATCTTAACCATTTAAAGAAATATAAAGAACATGTATATTTCCTATCAATAATATTGTATAAAGAACAAGCAAGGCATCATCCAATGTTTTCATATTTGATCATGTACAATTATACTACACAGATGATTAAGTATCTTATTATGCACTGAGGATTTGAGTTGTACCTCCCAAATCCAACCGACCACTTGCTAAGTCAAAATTGGTTCCATACATATATGGTTAATGGAAGAGCCTAAATCCACGACCTCCCCACACCTCTTGGTCAACACAAGAGAGAACACTGTAGAGACATATCAGTCAAATGTAATAATGACATGTAATCAAATTTAGGGATTGGCTCACGCATGGTCATCCACATATATAATCATAACTAGCCCACCTTAGTACATGTATAGCGCTAGAAGAATAGACTCACGCATGGCCGTTCTAACAAGAAGAAGTGGTTGGCCATCCATACCACAATGAGATCGACTCTTGCATGACCGTCTCACACATCATGTAGTTAACGATACAAGGAATTACTCGAGTTGTACCCCACATATTAAAAAATATACACTCCGAGTTAAACTCATTTTACCATTCAGCAAATGCTGACATTGAATGGATCTATGGCACATGGAAAGCTACAAGATCATATTCCACTTGATTAGTTAGGATATTTAAGTGTCTTTTAGCATCAATCAAGTTACAACATACCACATCTAAACAAATTCTACATAAATAAGGGCATAACACATCACCAGAACATATTGGAGCACATAGGGTGTGATCTCATTACATTATCACTTGATTCTTATCATTAACCCTAATTCTCATCACAAGGATCACATGTCATGGGGTAACAACCCCTCCTCTCATCACTAAGGAATTCATCATCACATACAAGGCAATAAGCCATCATTAGGTCATACGACCATTTACTTCCTCTTTCTATGATACCAACGTCACATATGCCTCACAAGGCCCATTCACATGTATCATAAGCAACACAACTCAAACTTGGATATGCTTATCAACTGGTATCACCTGCATGGTTAGAGACTTGTAACAAGAAGAACAATACATCATTATCATTACCATCTTATAAGATCCATGCCATTCACATTACATCATAGGGTTAGGGTTTCTATTTAATCAATTAGGGTTTACAAAGTTGGATCAACATCCACCTTCGGATCATTACTTCCATCATCAATATAAGGTATTATGAGATAAAGATTATAGAAAAAAATACTCCTTATTATTCACATAACCACTCCATAGGGTATTACAACATAACATGTAACCCCATCATCAACATGATGTAACATAGCCACCATCACAAGGTATCGGCCGGGACTAACATCTAGCATATTGGTTAGCACTTGCCATAAGGTGTCGACTTGTCATCATCACAATATGTCAACTACCACTATGCAAGGCACAAGAGATAACCTTACTAAGACATGTATCAGTTTACCACTTCTAGAGAGTGTGAGGGTCAACACCATCTAAGGTGTGACAGGAAACACCACCCCATGGTGTATCAGCTAGCACCTCCTAAGGGTGTCGGGAAACACCATGGTACGTTGGGCAACCCTACGCTAAAGTGTGACGGTCATCAACACCTAAGTGGTGATGAGCAACTATAGATATGTTGAGCAACACTATGGGTAAAAAACTGTTAGGGTTAGGGTTTAGCTGGGCATCATGGGTTGAGGTGTGTAGGGAAACATCACCCTAGGGTGTGTCAGCCTTCACCCAACTAGGGCATCACGATTAACCTCCAAAATAGGCCAACTTCTCAAGGTGCCTCCATAGCCATGACGAGCTAACACCTTCAAGGGCACAATGGTTGAGAAACACCTTATCTACTTAAGGTACTTTAAGATGGCTAACACTCATTGTGCATCTTGGTTAGCCATCCCATATTAGTTTAGGTTCTACTAGGTCATGACAACCAACTTCTTAAGATCCATCAATCATATCAGTTAGCAACCACCATAAGCTAAAATGAGCTAACCTTCTCAACACATGTCAATCTAAGGATACCCAAGGCATGACAACCTAGGCATCTTCCAAGTCATGACGACTTGCCACAAAGGGTATCAATTTGATCCATCACAAGCCATGACAACCTACTCTGAACATGATGCATGAATGTTTGGACTTGTTTTCTTCAACCTTAGAAAGACCGAACACTACTCCATCTACAACACATAGCAATAAGGTGCAAGACATGAAGAGAAAACTAATGAGATTCCATCATCAAAACAGTTCTAAGTCCATTAACAACTACTAGAACAAAAGAGGTGAACAATCTCAAAATGAAGAACAACATAGGCATATGAAGAGGCAAAATAACAAATGATGTTAAGAGTTATATAAACCGCCTCAAAGATCACCACTAAGATCCAAGCTCCAAGGTCAAGCTCCAAGCTCACGAGCTCAAGGTAGAAGAGGATCCACCAAACTCGGTCACCACCACACCTCCAAGGAAGAATATGATTCCAAGGTTAAGATGGTTCAAGGTGGAAAGAAGGTATCTAAGATCCATGGCTGAGAAGAAGAAAGGAGAAGAAGAAGAAGAAGAATAATAAAAGAGAGCTAGGAAACATAGCTTACCTAGGTATAAGATGAAGGATGAGTCAAGAACACCACAACTTGGAACTCATCCACCTAGCTCCAAGAGAGAAAGGAGTATATATACAAGAGGGATGAGAGAGAGAGATCAAGGAAAAGGTGTCACCACCTAAGGAGCTTAGGTGCCACTTGTCCATGAGAAAGAGCCACATGTACAACATCATGCAAGACATGGTGATAAGGTCTAGGCAAGGTCTCATCCACTTGGTCTCCTACTAAGGTCATACTCGATACCACATCTCCACACATCCACAATTGATAAGGTGCAACCCTACACACCCACAAATTGATAGGGTGAAACTCTACACACCCACAAACCAATAGGGTGCAACTCTACACACCCACAAACTGATAGGGTGCAACTCTACACACCCACAATTTGATAGGGTGCAATTCTACACACCCACAAACTGATAGGGTACCTCTCTAGGGCTCTCTAGCCCGAGATAACACATCTAGGTGTAAGGCACACCTCTAACATGTGTCCAAAACATCATCAAGGATGTCACCACACAACCAAGATCCAAACAAGGTGCCCATCTCTCTCTTCTCTAAATGGTGCCAAGAGAGAAGGAAGATTGCAAATGTGGCAAACTTGTATACCAACCCTAACTCTGGGTGAATTGCAATTTACACCAAAACCTAACCACAAAACACAAGCATCAATAAAACAAGCTTAAGCAAGAAACTTAAAACTTCTAACATGCCCTAATTACATCTCAGATGATTAAAGCAAGTGACCAAGAAACATGTTGAAGCAAAACACGTAGGGTTAAACCAAAACGTGGGTTAGTTTCCTTAAAAGACGTGTATTCTCCCCCTTTGTCATTTCAAAATGTGAGGGGGTTGAAGAGATACAAACACAACTGGTTAGTAAAAGGAGATACAAATGTTAGAATGATGAGTAGAAGAGCAAAACGCTACGAGCTTGTCCAAGCAATGTATATAAGGCAAAGTAAGACATGCATTAGGACAACACTATGTAACATCCCTGACCTGGGTTATGAAATAACCCTAGGTGTTTTTGCTTAAATATGTGATTAGATGCTTGTGGTTATCTTTTGTTATGTAATTAAAGCTTTTGAGGAACTTATATTTCTATTTCAGGCCTTTTTGAACAATGTTGTAATATTGTTTTGTTAAATATGGACTAATGTGCAAATTACCCAATTAAAGGGGTTAACTTGCAAATTGCACATGTTAAGATGTTACTATGATGTTGAGACATCATCAGTATGAGTATGATTTGGTGGAAAGGATTCTACAAGCTTGGGCACCAAGATATAGCTTGCAGAGCAATCCTTGTGCTTTAAAACCTAGTTTTGGTGTAAAATGAAATTTACCCAAAACATAGGGTGCAACATGTAAAATATACCCTTTAGAGTATCTTTCATGATTCTTGGCACCAAGTGGAGCAAATAAAATGAGGAGGGCGCCTCATTTGAATGATCAAATAAGAAAGATAACCTTAATATTTAAATAACCAAGTTTTATGCAAAATGACCCTTTTATATATGCAACTTAGTAAGGTGTTTGGTTCCTCTTTCCTTTAACCTTGGTTGAGAGAGGGGTTTTTCATGTGATATGGAGGGAGAAACGTGGCCAAGAAGTGGAGAAGGGCTTGGTGGATATAGTTGGCAAATAAAGGAAATAATCTTCCTTGCCTTGAATATACTCAAAAATATATAAGTAACTCTTTTTCCACAAAGCAAGGGATCGTTTCCCTTCATTACTTCACTTATCCTCTTGCCTTGGCCTTCTAAGGAGAAGCTCAGGATCAGAGGAAGACGACCAAGATGGTTTGGGTAAGTTTTGACCATCACCTAGCTCGAATTCATGGAAAAACATCCTAATATAAGGTTGGTTTGTTAGTTTTCCTTACACAACTCTTCTTTCTAGCCATCTTCTCCATCCAAATCTTGAAGAACGGGCCTTGTACGACCTATGGAGCTCAAGCCACCATTAAATCTACGAATCTTGGAGCTCTGGATCAGTCCTAGAGGCGGGTTTTATAACTCTAACCCTTAAGTTTTGCTTATGCATCTTCCTTTCATGAAAACGTTGCCTAAATCTCCTTCCTTAGACACTTCTAAGTGTTCTTGCAAACTTTTTCGTGAAGAACAGTCCTTGTTCTTGAGGTAGAAGATGATGAAATTATTTCCAAAGTTTATCCTAAACTTGCTTTAGCAAACGGTCTCCCACCTCTTGCTCAAACGGTTTGCAAAACCGTTTGAGAGCAAACGGTTTCACAAGAACGTTTGGGAAGCAACCGGTCCAAGACCATTTGGATGGGTTGACCAGGCATTGACCATTTGGAGATATATTGTACACATTATGGACTAATCACCCACCAAAAACCATCATCTAATTCCAATTAAATCACCAATTGAAGGCTCATTAGTCACCTAAACCCTAATCGGGTTTATTGCTGATTTCAATAATGCAATCATGTTGAAGTTTGGGTTGAGTGGCCCAAACGGTTTCAAAACTGTTTGGGGATCACCCAAACGGTCTCAAAACTGTTTGGTGATCACCCAAGACCATTTGTAGGTCTAGGGTTAAGTAGGGTTGATCAATTGAGGGTCCAATCATATCAAGTTGTTGAGCAATTAAGTGCTGATTTTGTGACCTAATCTAGGGTTCAACCCTTAAGTGAATGACTTGGGTTTTGATGAAATAATGGGAAAACGGTCTCAAGACCATTTGGAGGATGTCCAAATGATCTCAAAACCGTTTGGGGGTCACCCAAGACCGCTTGGAGGTCTAGGGTTGACCATGGTTATGTGGTTGAAGATTGAAAGCCAACAATTTGAAGTATAATCGATTAGTGACCTAATGATCAAATCAATGAAACAAACCTTAATAAAATTGAGTTAGATTTTGTTGTTGACTTGAAAAAATGGTCTCAAGACCATTTGGAGGATGTCCAAACGATACCAAGACTGTTTGGGGTCAGGTCATTACCCAATTGAATGATGGTTCAATGGTCTCAAGGTCAATTAGACTCATGTTGATACATGTTGAAGGGTGATCGTCTCCAAACCCTAATGCAAATGATCCAAGCCCTAATTAGTGATCAATTGAGGTTCAATTGAGGGCCAAATCAGTTGAGGGTTGACTTAATTGACTCAATTGAAGAGTGGCTTACCTTTGCATGAATGTTTGAGGGGTTCAACATTGGAAACCCTAACTCAATTGGAACAATTGAAACACTTTTTGGTCCATGCAGTTTTGAGGGTGTTTGGACCAAACGGTCTCAAGACCGTTTGGGACCAAACAATCCCAAACCGTTTGGTGACCATGCGGTTTCAAGATCAATTTTCCAATACGGTTTCAAAGTCAAAGTTGGTCAAACGGTCAACAAGACCAAATGGTCTTCACCTCACCTTGGGCAAACGGTCTTGAATGTGTACTTTATCAAACGGTTTCAAAAGTCAAAGGTACCAAACGGTCAACACCACCAAACGGTTTCAAAACCGTTTGGGGGTTGAAAGTGTAAAACCGTTTGGGGTTTAAAAAGGTCAAGAACGTTTGATGCTTTAGAGGTTAAGATGGTTTTATGGTTGATTAACCTAAACCTTAATGATACCTAAAGTAATTAGTGGATCGATGCATGATAAGGTCAATAGTGAACATTACCAAAGTACCCTTGATGGGATAGTATGACTTATACCCCTTGATCAAGTAAACCCTAATGACCATAGTGGTGATGACATGAATTATATTTTTGAGGTTGATTTGACTTGATCTAATCAAGAGTGATGTAAACATCACCTAATAGTAAGAGGAGAGAGAAGACTCCTAATATGAAAGGGAATCAAGTAATAAACTTCCTACATATATAAATGTATCCAATTAGGGTATGATCCTTCATAGTGAGATCATGTAAACCCTAATTATGATGGATAATGAATCTTAACCTAATTTGAGGGCATTAATGGAAGTGCTCCTCATACATGATGATGGTATGATCTTAATTCACAAATATGTGAATAGTTAACCCTAATCTAGGGTAATAAGACGTAATGTGAATAGTAAACCATAATCTAGGGTAATATGATGATGTGAGCAGTAAACCCTAATTTGGGTTATGCTTTTAAGCATGATATTCTATGTTTGAGTAAGAAATGAATTATCATTATGTCTTTGAAAGTTAAAGGGGTTAAATAACCCTAATTAAATTGAATAAGAAACCCTAACCCTAGAAACCAGCCATGGTAATGTGACACGGTCGTGGTGAACTTATGTAGCACGACCGTGTAAGGTAGCACGGATGTGGTGTTCTATGTTTAAATTGAAAAGAACTTGTATTGTGCTGATACAGATATAATGTGCATGTTTTCAATTATATTAGTCATGCAGGTTGTTATCAAGAGGTAATCATAGCCAGGTATGGGTTATGATGCCACATTCATTGAAAGTATTCTTTAAGCTTGGAAAATAATGATATGTTATGTTGCCTATTAAAAAGGTAACTTTTGAGATGGATATGCTATATGAGCCATGAAGACCATATGTATTGTTATAATCAAAGTCATGTTGTTAAATGACTTGATGACCATATGTCACATGGTAACAAGTGTTATGATGATCTAAGGGTTTGAACACCCCTATTTTTTTAATCATAACGATGAGATGGTTAGGGATTGATATCCCAATGGTAACTGATGTGAAATGAACTTGATATAATTAGTACTCCTTATTTATAGCAATTGTTTTAATGGTTTGTGTTTGAAAACATACATGATGTTAAAAGAATGCTATAATGTACTTAAATAATCAAGTATAATGATATCATGTAGAGCCCTGATCATAGATCCATCATTGTCAGTAGTTTAATGATGGTGAAACATGTTTTCCTAAGGGAACTCCTGGAAAACATACTTTTGAGTATGTTGGGGTTATGGACGCGAATATCCTTACGTCCTAATGTAGGGATTGATGTGAGATGTACTTTAATCTTTCATCCCTTCATTATATGTTTATGCCGGGATTATGTATCACTAATCTCCCGATGATGTTGTTAATGCCGCATTGGTGTGAGATAAACAAGAAATCCCTCAATGGCGAAGAGAGTATAGAATGCCACTGTAACTCTAATAGTGAAGTTGCTAGAATACCCTGGAAAGATATTATAGCAGAGACACGAGATGTCCTGTATGTTGATCCTCATACTGACTGAGGAAGATGAGGTCATAGGAATCTGACTCTTCTGATGACCTATGTATGGTACCGATTGCGATTTCGTAATGGTCGGTTGGAGTATGAGAGGTGTAACTCATCTCCTCAGGGAATAATAATGTTTGGAAAACATAATTAGCCGTGTAGCATAACTTCTTAGGTTGAACTACGTGAAACAATGATTGATGATACATTGTTTAGAATATTCTAGTTAAATAACTAGTATACATGTTCTTCATATTCCTTATTGAGATATGCTTTGATATTCAATTAAGTTATAATTGAAATGATTGCCTAAGAGAATTTTGCCTTACTTAATATTAAACATGTTGTTAAATGTTTATAGTTTTACTGCTTATTGTTATTCCTTTATTGCAATAACAAAGCTTCTGGCTGAGAGTTATAACTCTCACTGGGATAATTATTCAAATTGTCTCACCCCCGTGGGATTCGACGTTTTAGGTAGACGTCGAGGACGAAGGAACCTATCTGAGGGTGAGCAACATCTGCAACAACAACAACATCATCAGGGACAGCAGTGATTCTTAGGTGGAGACACTGTCTATCAAGTCTTGTAGATAGTATGGCCTATGTGTCGTCTCTGTACTCTCAGGTCCTAGGAGTCAGTAGATGTTTAAAGTAGATCTGAGATTTTGGCTTAATGCCTTGAGATTTTGTATGTTGTTTTGTACAGATAACAGAGCAATTGATGTGGTAATCACTCGAGATGTGATTTTACAGAGATGTAATGATGGATCATGTTGTAAATAACTTATCTTGTTTCTTTATGAAAAGGTTTTATTGTTGAAAGATCTCTTTCCAAAAAGTTTTAATTTTTTAGTGATTTTTAATAATTCCGCTGCTAGTTAATCGCTTCCACTTATTTTATCTCGTGTTGTTTCGATTCGATCGTCACAATTTAGTGGTATCAGAGCTCTAGGTTCGTTGAGTCTACAGAGACATAGGACTTAGGATGTTGAGTATGTTCTAGTGTCTTCCAGTATATCTGATAGTGTCTTCTGCTCCTCAGGACAAGAAGATAAGATTAAGGATATATGGACCTCATGAAGAACACGAAGAACATGTTGCAGAGAGTAGTGTTGCTGTGCCCAGAGATGGTGCAAGAAACCCAGAGATAGAAGAACTTGTGCCTGAACCACCCCAGTTCAATCCAACTGACATGGGGAACCCAACCATCTAGACTATGTTTGGGTAGTTTATGACTGCCATGACACACATAACTGATACCATGCCTATACCTGCACCTAGGGCACCTACCCATCCTGAAGGACAAGGAATCGGCAAGACGTTTGAACGACTTCGCCGAGTTGGAGCCACAGAGTATGCTAGAACAACTGACCCAACATATGCTGACTTGTGGTTAACTGAACTAGAGAAGGCCTTTAGAATCCTGAACATCCCAGAAGCTGAGAAGGTTAAACATGTTGTGTATCTTTTGAGGGAGTGCTGGTCATTGGTGGACCATGGAAGAACAGAAGAGGCCTGGTGTACAGATTGCATGGGAAGATTTCTGACGGGAATTTATCAACAGATATTTCCCTAAGATGTTTCTGGATGAGAAAATCTCTCAGTTTGAGAGGTTAAGGCAAGGTCTGATGAACATTAGCGAGTACGAGGCTAAGTTCATGGAGCTTTTGTGGTTCTTCCCGCATATGGCAACTACAGATGAAGAAAGGATTAGGCGTTTTGAGAAAGGGTTAAATGCTGAGTTGACTACTCCCGTGTCTGCCCTAGAGAACAGAGAAAGGTTTTCTACCTTTGTAGATTCTGTCAGAAGGATAGAAAGGTCTGTAGTAGAGAAGAGACAGACCCAGAACAAGAGGATGTATCCCCAGTTCCAAGGATCTTCATCTAAAGGTTTCAAGAAACCTAGGTTTTCTGCACCTACACCACCACCTAGATCCTATACCCAAACGCAGTGGATGTCGAATAGGGGTAGAGGAAGAAGCCTACCACTAGAAGGAGCTCGTAGTTCAGCATCTATGTCGGTTACAGGACCACCCAGACCACAACAACTGAAAAAAAGTTGTTATATATGTGGAAAGATGGGACATCTGATGAAAGACTACAGAGCTAGAGAAGTGAGTGTGACTCAACCCCAGAGGCAGAGTCAGCAAGGATCTCAAAGGAGACAGTTTCTAGGAGGAGCTAGAGGACATGGACAAGCGTCCCAAGCTGGATCATCGACACCCAGTCAGCAAGCACCGAATCAACCATAGACAATGGCAAGGTTTTATGCAATGAATCCACCTGATGCAGTAATCAACCCTCGGGTTGTGGCAGGTCAGATGGAATTGTTATATTCTAATATGTATACATCTTGCATTGTATCTGTTTTAATTGATCCGGGTGCTACACACTCCTTTATCACTCGAAGAGTGATTCTTGACTGCAACTTGACTATAAGTCATAGAGCAGATAGTTTGTTGCTAGAAACTCCGTTGATGGGGTCTGCTGTGTTGCAGGAGGTATGTTCTCCCTGCATTATCTTATTTTCTGGACATCGCATTCAAGTGGATCTTATACCACTTGAGATGCATGGATTTGATATAATCCTTGGGATCGATACCTTAGAAAGGTATAAGGTTGTCTTGGATTGTGAGTCCAAGCAAGCTGTGTTTGTTGATGTTAGTGACGCATGGATCTTTCAAGGAGAAAGAAAGATTCTACCCACCTGTCTTGTGTCAGCTATGGTTGGTGAGAAGCTGATGAGGCAAGGATGTTATGCATTCTTGGCCCATGTGATAGATACTACCATGGAAAGTCTTAACCCTGCCGAAGTTCTTGTAGTCAAGGAATTTGAAGATGTATTTCATGAAGAACTTCCAGGTGTTCCACTGCCTCGGGAAATTGATTTTGAGATCAATTTAATCCTAGACACACAACCTATAGCACAAACACCATATAGGATGGCGCCTGCTGAGATGGTAGAGCTCAAGAAACAACTGCAAGAGTTTCTTGAAAAGGGTTTCATCAGACCGAGTACTTAACCTTGGGGTGCTCTGGTCCTTTTGTTTAAGAAGAAAGACAGGTCAATGTGGTTGTGCATTGATTATAGACAGCTAAATAAAGTAACAATAAAGAATAAGTATCCTCTGCCGAGGATTGATGATCTCTTTGACCAATTGTGTGGTGCAAACGTCTTCTCAAAGATAGATTTGAGGTCGGGATATCATCAACTCCGTATTAAGGATAGTGACATACCCAAGTCTGCCTTTAGGACAAGGTATGGTCACTATGAGTTCACGGTTATGTCGTTTGGACTAACAAATGCACCAGCTGCATTTATGGAACTCATGAATAGAATCTTCTGACCTTTTCTCGATCAGTGTGTTGTTGTCTTTATAAATGACATCCTGATCTATAGTAGAGATGCTCAACAACATGAACAACATCTTCGTCAGGCTCTAACTTTTCTAAAAGAGCACAAGATATATGCTATGTTTAGTAAGTGTGAGTTCTGGTTACCGAAAGTATCTTTCCTTGGACATGTGATATCTGCTTCGGGTATTTGTGTTGACCCTAAAAAGGTAGAATCTATTCTACAATGGGAGCAGCCGAAGACACTAATAGAGATCCGTAGTTTCTTGGGGTTGGCAGGCTATTATCGGAGGTTCATTAAGAACTTTAGTTCTATAGCCTTACCCTTGACTAAGTTGACGAGGAAGGATGTTCCTTTTACCTGGATTTATAGGTGTCAACAATCTTTTCAGCTGTTGAAGGAGAGGTTGACAAGTGCACTTGTGCTTGTGTTACATGAACAAGGAAAAGGATATATAGTTTTCTGTGATGCCTCCAAGAATGGACTTGGATGTGTGTTGATGCAGGATAAACAAGTGATTTCTTTTGCTTCCCGACAGCTTAAGAAACACGAGGAGAATTATTTGACACACGATCTAGAACTAGCTGCTGTGGTTCATTCCTTGAAAATCTGGAGACACTATCTCTAGGGAGAGACATTCTAGATTTTCGCTGACCATAAGAACCTTAAGTATATCTTTTCTCAGCATGAGCTTAACATGAGGCAACGTCGCTGGATGGAGTTAATCAAGGACTACAATTGTACAATTGATTACCATCCAGGGAAGGCCAATGTGGTTGCAGATGCTTTGAGTAGGAAATCAGCAACACCAGCCTTAGATAGAGCACAACTGAATTCCTTGGTATGCTCTAGGAGAGATATGCTTATCTCCTTAAGGCAAGACAATGTACAGTTAAAAGTATCATTGTTAGCCGGGTTGTTAGCTGAGATGCATATAAATCCTACTCTGAGAGAGCATATCAAGGAGGCACAACAAGTTGATGCTACAGTTCAGCAGATTAGATCGGAGTATGGTAGCGAGAAATGAGATGGTTTCCATGACTCAGATGACCAAGTAGCCTGTTATCATGAAAGGATGATAGTGTCGGATGTGGATAACTTGAGAAAGTTAGTTTTGGAAGAAGCTCATTCTTCGATGTATGCTATGCATCCAGGAAGCACCAAGATGTATCGAAACTTAAAAGATATGTATTGGTGGCCTGGTTTGAAGAAAGACGTTGCTGAGTTTGTTATGCGGTGTCCTGTGTGTCAGCAAGTTAAATCTAAACACCAGAAGCCTACAGGACAAATGCAACCATTACCCATACCACAGTGGAAGTGGGATCATGTAACCCAAAGGGCATGATTCCATTTGGGTAATAGTTGATAGGTTGACAAAGACAACACATTTCTTACCTGTCAAAACAACCTATTCTGCTGAGAAGCTGACACAGTTATATGTTGATGAGATAGTGCGACTGCACGAAGTCCCAGTCACCATTGTTTCTGACAGAGGTCCCCAGTTTATGAGTCGTTTTTGGGAGCGACTTCATAAAGCTCTAGGCACACAGTTAAGGTTTAGTACAACCTTTCATCCTCAGACTGATGGACAGTCAGAAAGGACTATACAGACTTTAGAAGACTTGCTTAGAGCATGTGTTCTCCAATTTACAGGGAGTTGGGATCTACATCTAAGCTTGATAGAGTTTTCCTATAACAATATCTATCAACATAGCATTGACATGGCACCTTATGAAGCTTTGTATGGAAGATTTTGTAGATCACCCCTATGTTGGTATGAAACTGGTGAATACCAACTATTAGGTCCTGATCTTGTGCAGCAGACCACAAAGAAGATTAAAGTAATACAACAACAGATAAAGACTGCACAGGATAGGCAGAAGTCTTATGCTGATAAGCATTGTAGACCTTTAGAATTTCTGGTGGGAGACAGAGTGTACCTCAAAGTCTCACCTTGGAAAGGAGTTCTGAGATTTGGAAGGAAAGGGAAGTTAGCTCCTAGGTTTATGGGGTCTTACCCAATCATTGAACGGATTGGAAGAGTAGCCTATAAGCTAGAGTTACCACTAGAGTTACAGAGGTTACACCCTATGTTTCACATTTCTATGCTGAGGAAATGTCACCCTGATATAGAACCAGTTCTGCAACCTATGGAAGTAGAATTGAATAATGATATATCATATGAGGAAGGACCAGTGTCAGTCCTTGATAAAAGAATTAAAAAGTTGAAAAAGAAAGACATAAGTCTTGTGAAAGTCCTCTGGAATCATCGTGGTGTTGAAGAAGCCACATGGGAACTAGAGGAAGAGAAGGAAATACCCTGCTCTTTTCTCTTAATATGTTTTGTTAATTTCGGGGATGAAATCCTTATAAGGGGTGGATAATTTGTAACATCCCTGACCTGGGTTATGAACTAAACCTAGGTGTTTTTGCTTAAATATGTGATTAGATGCTTGTGGTTATCTTTTGTTATGTAATTAAAGCTTTTGAGGAACTTATATTTCTATTTCAGCCCTTTTTGAACAATGTTGTAATATTATTTTGTTAAATATGGACTAATGTGCAAATTACCCAATTAAAGGGGTTAACTTGCAAATTGCACATGTTAAGATTTTCCTCTGATGTTGAGACATCATAAGTATTAGTATGATGTGGTGGAAAGGATTCTACAAGCTTGGGCACCAAGATATAGCTTGCAGAGCAATCCTTGTGCTTTAAAACCTAGTTTTGGTGTAAAATGCAATTTACCCAAAACATAGGGTGCAACATGTAAAATATACCCTTTAGAGTATATTTCATGATTCTTGGCACCAAGTGGAGCAAATAAAATGAGGAGGGTGCCTCATTTGAATGATCAAATAAGAAAGATAACCTTAACATTTAAATAACCAAGTTTTAGGCAAAATGACCCTTTTATATATGCAACTTAGTAAGGTGTTTGGTTCCTCTTTCCTTTAACCTTGGTTGAGAGAAGGGTTTTGCATGTGATATGGAGGGAGAAACATGGCCAAGAAGTGGAGAAGGGCTTGGTGGATATAGTTGGCAAATAAAGGAAATAATCTTCCTTGCCTTGAAAATACTCAAAAATATATAAGTAACTCTTTTTCCACAAAGCAAGGGATCGTTTCCCTTCATTCCTTCACTTATCCTCTTGCCTTTTCTGAATAAGGAGAATCTCAGGAGAAGAGGAAGACGACCAAGCTGGTTTGGGTAAGTTTTGACCATCACCTAGCTCGAATTCATGGAAAAAAGCCCTAATACAAGGTTGGTTTGTTAGTTTCCTTACACAACTCTTCTTTCTAGCCATCTTCTCCATCCAAATCTTAAAGAACCGACCTTGGATGACCTATGGATCTCAAGACACCATTAAAGATACGAATCTTGGAGCTCTGGATCAGTCCTAGAGGCGGGTTTTATAACTCTAACCCTTAAGTTTTGCTTATGCATCTTCCTTTCATGAAAATGTTGCCTAAATCTCCTTCCTTAGACACTTCTAAGTGTTCTTGCAAACTTTTTCGTGAAGAACAATCCTTGTTTTTGAGGTAGAATATGATGACGTTATTTCCAAAGTTTATCCTAAACTTGCTTTAGCAAACGGTCTCCCACCTCTTGCTCAAACGGTTTGCAAAACTGTTTGAGAGCAAACGGTTTCACAAGAACGTTTGGGACGCAACCGGTCCAAGACCATTTGGATGGGTTGACCAGGCGTTGACCATTTGGAGATCTGTTGTACACATTATGTACTAATCACCCACCAAAAATCATCATCTAATTCCAAGTAAATCACCAATTGAAGGCTCATTAGTCACCTAAACCCTAATCAGGTTTATTGCTGATTTCAATAATGCAATCATGTTGAAGTTTGGGTTGAGTGGCCCAAACGGTTTCAAAACCGTTTGGGGATCACCCAAACGGTCTCAAAATCGTTTGGTGATCACCCAAGACCGTTTGGAGGTCTAGGGTTAAGTAGAGTTGATCAATTGAGGGTCCAATCATATCAAGTTGTTGAGCAATTAAGTGCTGATTTTGTGACCTAATCTAGGGTTCAACCCTTAAGTGAATGACTTGGGTTTTGATGAAATAATGGGCAAACGGTCTCAAGACCATTTAGAGGATGTCCAAACGATCTCAAAACCGTTTGGGGGTCACCCAAGACCGTTTGGAGGTCTAGGGTTGACCATGGTTATGTGGTTGAAGATTGAAAGCCAACAATTAGAAGTATAATCGATTAGTGACCTAATGATCAAATCAATGAACCAAACCTTAATAAATTGAGTTATATTTTGGTGTTGACATGAGAAAACGGTCTCAAGACCGTTTGTAGGATGTCCAAACGATCCCAAGACCGTTTGGGGTTAGGTCATGACCCAATTGAATGAAGGTTCAATGGTCTCAAGGTCAATTAGACTTATGTTGATACATGTTGAAGGGTGATCGTCTCCAAACCCTAATTCAAACGATCCAAGCCCTAATTAGTGATCAATTGAGGTTCAATTGAGGGTCAAAAATTAGTTGAGGGTTGACCTAATTGACTCAATTGAAGAGTGGATAACCTTTGCATGAACGTTTGAGGGGTTCAACATTGGAAACCCTAACTCAATTGGAACAATTGAAATACTTTTTGGTCCATGCGGTTTTGAGGGTGTTTGGACCAAACGGTCTCAAGACCGTTTGGGACCAAATGGTCTCAAGACCATTTGGTAAGACCGTTTGGGACCAAAAAATCCCAAACCGTTTGGTGACCATGCGATTTCAAGATCAATTTTCCCATACGGTTTCAAAGTCAAAGTTGGTCAAACGGTCAACAAGACCAAACGGTCTTCACCTCACCTTGGGCAAACGGTCTTGAATGTGTACTTTATCAAATGGTTTCAAAAGTCAAAGGTACCAAACGGTCAACACCACCAAACGGTTTCAAAACCGTTTGGGGGTTGAAAGTGCAAAACCGTTTGGGGTTTAAAAAGGTCAAGAATGTTTGATGCTTTAGAGGTTAAGATGGTTTTATGGTTGATTAACCTAAACCTTAATGATACCTAAAGTAATTAGTGGATTGATGCATGATAAGGTCAATAGTGAACATTACCAAAGTACCCTTAATGGGATAGTATGACTTATACCCCTTGATCAAGTAAACCCTAATGACCATAATGGTGATGGCATGACTTATATTGTCAAGGTTGATTTGACTTGATCTAATAAAGAGTGATGTAAACACCACCTAATAGTAAGAGGAGAGAGAAGACTCCTAATATGAAAGGGAATCAAGTAATAAACTTCCGACATGTATAAATGTATCCAATTAGGGTATGATCCTTCATAGTGAGATCATGAAAACCCTAATTATGATGGATAATGAATCTTAACCTAATTTGAGGGCATTAATGGAAGTGATCCTCATACATGATGATGGTATGATCTTAATTCACAATAATGTGAATAGTAAACCCTAATCTAGGGTAATAAGATGTAATGTGAATAGTAAACCCTAATCTAGGGTAATATGATGATGTGAGCAGTAAACCCTAATTTTGGGTTATGCTTTTAAGCATGATATTCTATGTTTGAGTAAGAAATGAATTATCATTATGTCTTTGAAAGTTAAAGGGGTTAAATAACCCTAATTAAATTGAATAAGAAACCCTAACCCTAGAAACCAGCTGTGGTAATGTGACACGGTCGTGGTGAACTTATGTAGCACGACCGTGTAAGGTAGAACGGTCGTGGTGTTCTATGATTAAATTGAAAAGAACTTGAATTGTGCTGATACAAATATGATGTGCATGTTTTCAATTATATTAGTCATGCAGTTGTTATCAAAAGGTAATCATATCCAGGTATGGGTTATGATTCCACATTCATTGAAAGTATTCTTTAAGATTTGAAAACAATGATATGTTATGTTGCCTATTAAAAAGGTAACTTTTGAGATGGATAGGCTGTATGAGCCATGAAGACCATCTGTATTGTTATAATCAAAGTCATGTTGTTAAATGACTTGATGACCATATGTCACATGGTAACAAGTGTTATGATGATCTAAGGGTTTGAACACCCCTATTTTTTGAATCATAATGATGAGATGGTTAGGGATTGATATCCCAATGGTAACTGATGTGAAATGAACTTGATATAATTAGTACTCCTTATTTATAGCAATTGTTTTACTGGTTTGTGTTTGAAAACATACCCGATGTTAAAAGAATGCTATAATGTACTTAAATAATCAAGTATAATGATATCATGTAGAGCCCTGATCATAGATCCATCATTGTCAGTAGTTTAATGATGGTGAAACAGGTTTTCCTAAGGGAACTCCTGGAGAACATACTTTTGAGTATGTTGGGGTTATGGACGCGAATATCCTTACGTCCTAATGTAGGAATTGATGTGAGATGTACTTTAATCTCTCATCCCTTCATTACATGTTTATGCCGGGATGATGTATCACTAATCTCCCGATGATGTTGTTAATGCCACATCGGTGTGAGATAAACAAGAAATCCCTCGATGGCGAAGAGAGTACAGAATGCCACTGTAACTCTAATAGCGAAGTTGCCAGAATACCCTGGAAAGCTATTATAGCAGAGACATGAGATGTCCTGTATGTTGATCCTCATACTGACTGAGGAAGATGAGGTCATAGGAATCTGGCTCTTTTGATGACCTATGTATGGTACTGATTGTGATTTCATAATGGTCGGTTGGAGTATGAGAGGTGTAACTCATCTCCTCAGGGAATAATAATGTTTGGAAAACATAATCAGCCATGTAGCATAACTGCTTAGGTTGAACTACGAGAAATAATGATTGATTATACATTGTTTAGAATATTCTAGTTAAATAACTAGTATACATGTTCTTCATATTCCTTATTGAGATATGCCTTGATATTCAATTAAGTTATAATTGAAATGATTGCCTAAGAGAATGTTGCCTTACTTTATATTAAACTCGTTGTTAAATGTTTATAGTTTTACTTCTTATTGTTATTCCTTTATTGCAATAACAAAGCTTCTTACGGAGAGTTATAACTCTCGCTGGGACAATTATTCAAATTGTCTCACCCCTGTGGGATTCGGCTTTTTAGGTAGACGCTGAGGACGAAGGAACCCATCTGAGGGTGAGCAACATCAGCAACAACAACAACATCATCAGGGACAACAGTGATTCTCAGGTGGAGACACTGTCTGTCAAGTCTTGTAGATAGTATGTCCTATGTGTCGTCTCTGTACTCTCAGGTCCTAGGAGTCAGTAGATGTTTAAAGTAGATCTGAGATTTTGGCTTAATGCCTCGAGATTTTGTATCTTGCTTTGTACATATAACAGATCAATTGATGTAGGAATCACTCCAGATGTGATTTTATAGAGATGTAATGATGGATCATGTTGTAAATAACTTATCTTGTTTCTTTATGAAAAAGTTTTATTGTTGAAAGATCTCTTTCCAAAAAGTTTTAAATTTTTAGTGATTTTTAATAACTCCCCTGCTAGTTAATCGCTTCCGCTTAGTTTATCTCGTGTTTTTCCGATTCGATCGTCACACACTAGATGTAATTCTAGAAAATATCAAGGTAGTCTATACAAAAAAGTAACTCAAGATAGTAGATATGCAAGTCAAGGAACAAGCTTGAGTATGTCTAAAATGAGATACAAGCATAGCATATATTTGGATACCAATGGAAGTGTTAGATACCAAAATAAGGCTAGAACTACATGTAGATGGATTTCTAGTATATGATATTGTAAGTTAGGGCAACTAGTAGGATCCAGGACATAGAAAAATATTCATAAAATTAAAGAACAAGCTATGAGTATATGTAGAGAAATATTCAAACAAAGATATATGTAATTTTAGAAGCATGAAAGGATATTACCCACTAGCAAATATGCATCACTATTAAAGTATGATTATCACTAAGAAATTCAAGGTTATATCAAAACAAGATATACAAATATATAGATTTAGCAAGCTAGAGCACAACAGAGGCAATTTAGATCACAACCAAGAGATTCAAAGAGATTATCATCAAAACATGTACAACAACTCAAGATAGGTAATTGCAAGATATAAGGATACCAAACTAGAGAAATTAAAAAGATAGAGTCATATGCAAGATAGGAAATTTAAAGCCTGGCAATGTGCATATTATAAAGATACCAAGGGGAGTGCCAATAAAATAATGTTATTGGTTGAGAAAATCTATTTGAGGGAGGGAAATTCTCATCCAAAAATAAAATTATATATTCTGTACATAATATTGTCTGTCAATTTTCTGGGTTGAACTTCTCAACCGATAAAAACTGTTGGCAACACCCATTGGTGGTTGTCGGTCGAGTTTCTTTTAGGACAAACTTGACCGACAACATATGTTGTCAAAAGGCACATATATTTTAGAAAATCATATATATAGGCACGATAAAAATATAAACCATATCTAAACATGTATAGGTAAGTAAAAAATACACTATGAAAGCATCAAAAATAGTTCTTGAGCAAAAGAGTGATGAGAGACACAATATACAAATTTTGGCTCAAAAAACCATATGCATAGTGCATACTAACTTGACGAAAATAAGCTATGATTGGATATAAGAAAGGATACCATTACCTCTACTCTTACCATTTCTTTTCCACTTGTTGCCAACCCATACATATCTCACCTTTCTTCTTTTATGTGGATTGAGAGGCCAATTTGCATATAAAGAGTTCATGTCAATCCATTTGCAAGTGACCTACAAGAAGAAAGATGAAATGGTCCCCAATCATGTTTTTAGGTTTGGAGGGGTTAGCTTAGCAACCCAAGTCCTATTACTCTTGGGTGCTTTCCTAAAAGGACAATATGTAGAATAATTACCAATTTCATTGCAATGATTACATGAGCCCATAGCCTTAGAACCAGAGGATTCTTCATTGAAAATTAAAGGTCCTTTATCTTTGTTGTTCCTTTGGCTACTATCAAGTCCATAAAATATCTCTACCCATTTGTTTGGTAGTATAATCTAGGATTTTGTTAAGATTCTTTTTATCATCTAAGAATCTTTACATAGAGGATCTCAAACTATGATTATCATACATAAGAGAAGTAATAGTGGAAGGCAATTGATTGGTATTATCTCTAGCATGCAAAAGATTGGTTTCTCAGCAAAGATCTTTTATCATATAAGAATCTTTTTCAATGTGAACAACCGTAAAATTATTTTCTCTACTAGTAGAACTAGAACAAGATGCAACGACATTCACTTTACCAAGCAAGGAATCATTTTCTTTGTCAAACAAATCAATCTTAGAAAGATAAATACTATTTTCAAATTCTATACCTTGTAAAATAAAGTCTTTGTCCTCATTATCAGTTTCAAGAACATTAATATCAAGCATGAGAGAATTTACAAGTATAAGAATACAATCTTTGTATAGTGATTCCAAACTCCAAACTAGAATATCAACCTCTAAGATTTTCAACCATGTCTCACTCTTTATATTCCATTATAAGTGTTACAACATTTGACCTTCCTTTTTCAAGACAAGGATACCTAGCCTTTCCTTTAAGGAAAAGGGAGCCAATAACCTTACATTAGACTTACCTATCCATGACCAAGAGTCTTCTACCTTGTTAAGGACTTACACACTCTTGCAACGAGTCTTCTGCCTTCACCAAGGACTTATCCCCTCTTGCAACAAGTCGTCTGCCTTCAAGGAATCACGCACTCTTGATTTGGATCTTCCACCTTTGACTTCACCTACACGAAGGAGAAGCTTCCACCAAGGGACTCCTTCCTTCTTATTCTTCACCTCTCCTAGCCAAGAGAGAGAACCTTCATCTTCATGGTAGAAAGAGAGATTGGTACAGGGAGGAAGTGAGAGTCTCACAAGATATACACGTAGGAATAACTCTCTTATAAATCTCCTACTCACTCTAATAGATCTAGCAAGTGATTAATGTTGAGAATGGAAGGAGGTCCTTCGAGGCACTCAAATATATTATAGGGACCTTTAAAGTGCTTAGCTAACCATGGGATGAAGCCTAAGGGGTTATATTAATAGTTGAGGATACCTACTAGCCAGTAGAAACACTTAAGGAAAAATTCTATCCACTTGGGGTGTTGTAATGAATATTTTTCAAGTTTCACAACATTCCAATAGTTAGAAATATTTTTTCTATACATTTCGTATAGTGTTATCGGTTGAGTTTCAATAAAGGTAACTCGATCGATGGCACTATTCGATAAAGTAATTTTGAGTTGTTGGTCGAGTTTATCCTAGATGAAACTTGCATGATGGCTTAAAATTGATTTACATGTGCAGGGGCATCGGTCGAGTTTGTCCTGGGGAAACTCAGCCAATCCTGGCAGTTACCATGACCCACACAAGGTTGTCGGTCGTGTTTCATGTGAGTGAATTTCAGTCAACAAAAGTGCATGTGGTGAATTTTAGAAAGTGCCATATAAGTGCTTAGATATTTTATTTAAGTGCTCCTAATTTTTTTAAGCTTAATTATAAGTCATTGAATCATTACAAGTGATTTACAATATGATTCTAATGGCTTTGAGGTCTTTTCCACAAAAGTGCACTTGTATTGATTTTGATTTGTTTTTCTCCAAGTTAGTACGCGCACAAAAGTGCATTACTATTGATTGACTTGTTTCTAACCTTATCTAGTATGGAGTGTTTTTGTATTATGCTACCAACCAAAAAACAATTTATCGATAATTTTATAGCCTGGTATATTGGCATCCTTGTAGGGTCATATTTCGTGACTTGGCACCAAACAAAACTGTATGGTGTTTGTTTTCCACCCCATGAGCAACTCTATGTCATTGATTATAATATCTATACAAAAATCTTTTTGATGTTGGTCTATAGGTTGCAAGTTGGTTAGCTTTGGCCCCAACTTAACCTTTTCCAACGACCAAACAATTTGTGTAGACACCTCATAAGTGATGGCTTAGAAGGAATAACAACTACAAAATGCTAACTTGAAACATTTTTACTAGCGTCTATCAGTGCTGGTGTAGCCTCCAAAAATACCAGTAAAGGTCTATGTCGTGATTAGTATAACCAACATTTGTTGGCCGCTGGTATATCCTATACTGACATTTTTGAGCATATACCAGCATTTTATAGACCACTGGTATATGACTAATTTTTTGTACTGAAGGTACAAACAAATAATTGAAAATATAAGAGGAAAAAAAAAGAAATGAAGAGTTTAATCATTCCCAAATAGGGGTCCTTGATAAGTTTTTCTATTAGAGACTCACATATTTCCATTGAAAATGATCAAATAAATGTGAATGGTATAATAAATTTGAATGTGAATGTTGATAATTTTGATGGTGATTGCTATGGTAATAATAAAAATAATATCCCTTCAAATGATGAGGATAATAATATGCCTACTCAAGATGAGAATAATGATATGCCTAGCCAAGATGAGAATATACAAGATGAGGATGAAATTGGGGTGGCCTTAGTTCTAATGTGATTGATGTTTTAGTAGACAAGAGTCCTAAAATTACATATGATAAGTTGAATTCCGTGGATGAGATGGGTCTAAAATCTTATTACGGTCGTTAAAAGTTGCACTTAATCATTTTGAGGAATTTGATATTCTTGGAGATGAATTATTTATAGATCTAGAGCTACATAGAGAAAATTTTGCCTATTGAAAAGATAGGTCCGTTCGATGTTTTGAATTTTTTTTAAAAGACATGAATTGTTTTCCTAATTCGATGATTGCATATCAAATTTTGTTGATTATTCATGTCACAGTTGTATTTACAGAAAGAAGTTTTTCAAAATTCAAGTTATTAAAATCCTACTTGCGTTCTACGATAACACAAGGACTTAGTGCATTGACTTTTATTGCAAATAAAAATGATGTTTTGGGAAAATAAAATTAAGTATGAATATTTGGTCGATGATTTTGTTTGAAAGGAGGCCAAAAGAATCACACTATTAAATAAAAATTCAATATATTTTTATTGTATTGTAAACAATAATCAAAATATATTTGAGTGAAATTATTGCTGCTATTATGTAGTTTATATTTTTTTTTCCAGTTACTTCGGGTTCTCATTTTAAAGTTTAACCCCCCGTTGGTGCCTATGTCGGCAAGGCACCCTGTAGTTCTATGTTCCTCATAATTACTTGAGCTTGTTGAGTCGTGTTACATAGTTGGGATGTGAAAAGTGACGTTGATTGTTCTATGAGTAGAGCACCATCAATAAATAAGATTATTTTCATCAAACACTTGAGCGAATCAAGAACACCATCAATAACTAAGATTCTTTTCACCAAACCCTTGCGCGAGTCAAGCGGTTCAGACGTTCCTTGATGCCCAAGAGCCCTGTTCAAATGGACCGTGTTCATAATACTTGGAAATCCCCCATCCCCCCCCCCCCCCTGTTCAAATGGACCGTGTTCATAATACTTAACAGGACACCTGATAAGGTTTTAGATGCTTCTTTCACTAAACTATAAAAGCTCCGCAAAACTTCAGCCTCAAGCAAACCTGGTGAAAAGAAAAAGACAAACCTGGTGACGGTATATTGACGGTATATGCATCCGCACCTGTGACCCAACGATTCGGTTGGTACACTCGATTTCTCTCTCTACCGCAATAACAGGCCGACTTCGAATCCTTCCAAATGCAATTCGGCAGTTACCCGACGTGGGGGACTTTTTGGCCCTCACTAAAACGCCGCAGGCCGATGCGGGGCGGCGGCACTCTGGCAGCGGCGGCGGAGCTAGGGTTCCCATCTTCCTTCGATCGACAAGTCGAAGCCAGCACCAGCCATCAACCACCGTTCACGACGTCGTCGACGCTTCGCGAAGCATCCCCCTTAGCGCTCCTCCCCAGGGACATCCAAGCCAACGTACTGGGATGCCTTCAAATCCAAGACCGGCTGCGGTTCCGCTCGGTATGCCGGTACTGGAGATCAGCCCCTCCGGCGAGCCGCGCACCCTTGCCCTGGTTGTTGACCCACGCGCCTTCCCCTGCCGAAGCGAAACACCGCACCAGCATAGGCGAGCCCTTGGTGATGGGGTTCTACAGCCCCTGGGAGAACCGGATGTATGAGATCCCGGGGCTCGTTGGCGCAGAAGGGTGCAGAGAGGTCGTCGGATCATCGCCGGACGGTACTTGGATCATGTATGTCGACGGCGAGGAGAAGCTCTGTGGCGTTTGCGTGTCTAGTGGGGAACGAGTTCGGGGTCCGCCGATTGAGGAGGTTACTGGAGATTATGCCCTTTGCACGAACGGAAAAGTGCCGGAGCAGGGAGGTGAACGGAGGTGGAGTCGTTTCTGCAGGGCCCTCATCATCTTCCACTCCTCTTCTTCCTCCTTTCCACCTGTCGACCACGAGGGAGTTGCACATCGCCGTGCGCCCAAATTCACGATCGTTGCGATCTGCCGAGACGGCCCCAAAGAGCAACGGTCGAATCAGATCGAGGCACTCGTATTCGCCAGAGACGGGGACGATTCCTGGACCGACATTCACCCTCGAGGAATCACTTGCCTCCGGCACATGATGTTCCATCAGGACTCTCTCTATGTCGCCAACGATAACGGGGACGTCCTGCGTGTCGACGGCCTCCTGTGGGGAGGCACCGTGGCTCCAATCTCCACACCGTTGCCATCCTGGACCCCTCACGTCCCTCCCTGGCGAGTAGAGATCCCGACTGAAACCTCCATAACGACGATCACTCCGCTCCTCCCCCGTATGGCGTATTTGAAGCAGACAACCTATCTGGCCGGATTCGGAGGCGACGTCTACCAGGTTTGGGGATCCCCCTACCGTGCCGTGTTCACTTCCAGCACGGCGGGGGTAGGGTACGCTCGGCTGGACTCGTGGAGGAACAAGTGGGACGATCAGATCCGCGAGGTCGGGAGCTACGCCACGTTTCTTGGGAACGGCCACCCTCTGGTTTACTCCACATGGGAGTCCCGGCAGCTGTCTAGCGGCCGCATCTGCCTCGGTGACGGGTCGGAGTTCAGGCCTCCGATGATGTTCGGGAAGCTCCACGAGCCGGCGTGGGGCGACGGTGACCGGCCTCAGCCCACTTGGGTCGTCCACGATCTGCGTTGACTGTGCGATCGAGTACAAAATAGTTCTGGACCTTTCGGTACTCCATTTTTATCGCGTAAAATGCTGTGTAATGTTGATAGCGGCATTCACGTTCTACCTTTCTTCCAGTATAACTCTACTAAGCATTTTTCCCCTCCTTGCCCAAATGTCAATACCGTGGCTATCATTCAGTATGCACAGAAATATACTGTTTGTAGGAAATGCCCACTATGTCGTCCTTTGTCATAAGTACAACGGTTCAAACTTGAAAATAAAGATGATCCTTTACATGATTTTCTACGTGATGTGAAGATACAATCTAGCTTGTTTTCACTTAGGCTTTTATTTGGACAAAATCCAAACACATGCAAACGAATGAATGATGTAAATATCTTAAATGCTTGCTTTTGTTATATTTGATACATGGTCGTATCCACTCTTTTTCTTATCTTGTACTCACACTTAAGTGAGACTCCTATAATCAATTTAAGTGGCATCAATCCTATGTATATTGAAGGCTATGTACTCTTTTTTTTTACTTATTGAATAAACACTCATTTTTGTATGATATTAGAGTCGGCTCCTAAAACCCTACCCTCCTTTTTTTTCCTTTCTCACTTCCACCCAAACCTAGCGTTTGACCCTAACCTAGTAGTCGTCACCTCCTCCCTCTTCCCCCTCCCACATTTTGTGCCAAGACACATGCAAACAATGAATGATGTAAATATCTTAAATGCTTGCTTTTGTTATATTTGATACATGGTCGTATCCACTCTTTTTCTTATCTTGTACTCACACTTAAGTGAGACTCCTATAATCAATTTAAGTGGCATCAATCCTATGTATATTGAAGGCTATGTACTCTTTTTTTTTACTTATTGAATAAACACTCATTTTTGTATGATATTAGAGTCGGCTCCTAAAACCCTACCCTCCTTTTTTTTCCTTTCTCACTTCCACCCAAACCTAGCGTTTGACCCTAACCTAGTAGTCGTCACCTCCTCCCTCTTCCCCCTCCCACATTTTGTGCCAAGACACATGCAAACGAATGAATGATGTAAATATCTTAAATGCTTGCTTTTGTTATATTTGATACATGGTCGTATCCACTCTTTTTCTTATCTTGTACTCACACTTAAGTGAGACTCCTATAATCAATTTAAGTGGCATCAATCCTATGTATATTGAAGGCTATGTACTCTTTTTTTTTACTTATTGAATAAACACTCATTTTTGTATGATATTAGAGTCGGCTCCTAAAACCCTACCCTCCTTTTTTTTCCTTTCTCACTTCCACCCAAACCTAGCGTTTGACCCTAACCTAGTAGTCGTCACCTCCTCCCTCTTCCCCCTCCCACATTTTGTGCCAAGTTTGACCCTAACCTAGATGTCTGCCACTCCAATCATGACTATCCAACACACTACGAGAGAGGATGTGGCAGGGGCTTTGTCCATGTCACCCAAACACCTGCCCACGTTGGTAAAATATTTACTATGTCGCCTGGTCGTGGATCTCCTCCACCACAGACATATTCTCAAACTGCTTATGTCTCCTTGTCAAAAAGTATTTAAATGCTCAAAAAACCAATCCCAAATCTAGAATCCAATATGACACCACTTATATCATTCAACCATGAAGGTATATGAATGGTAAAAAAAATCCAATAAGGTTCATATCTAGTTTGTATATCTTCGAGTATTTATACATCATTCATCATATATGACATGTGTCACAACCTATTTAAATAAAAGATGTGGATGTTCGTATTTTCAACATAAGCTTCATACAAAGAAGTGAAAAGTTAAGTCTTACATAAATGATCATGTAAAAGCACCACGTTTTGGACTAGAGTGTATATGGATGACACTAAAACACAACAAAGGTCAAGCTCCCACCTTCAGTGTGCGCCCTTACCGTGGTATAATGGAAAAGAGGAAACCAAAAAATAAATCCTCAAAAAGATCGTCATTGATCTCTCTAACCAAGAAGGTGAAGAAATATCTAAATAAAAAGGTCAACACTAGTCACATAAGAGATCACAAATAATCACACCATATTCATTGATATGCATATAAATGTACAAAGTTCCATTTCACTAAAGTTACCACCTGTTTGTATAAGAGATCCTCGTGTTTATGTATACACATCATATCATAATATATATGACATATAACTAAATACAAAGTCATAGATATAAATCTTGTAAGACATGGAATACTCTAAGACACCACAAAAAGGCTAACTCCCACCTTCTTCTCACTACACTTCTAAAGAAGGTGGCTCCTCTCAACTAAGCCCCTTTGGTAGGTGATGCAAACATAAAAAGTGGCGGCAAACTACGAGAGTGAGACCATTGCCTTAGTGAGAAATGGAACATTATATATATATATATATATATATATATATATATATATATATATATAAACTTTATAAGGATGAAATACCTACTGTGTATGCTGAATTAAGTAGGTATATAGTGAGAAGCAACTCCTATAAAACATCACCAAGCAGTAGAGAAGGTATAAAGTAAAGGGATTTGGTGTGTTTGGTTTGTGTAACTGCTTAGAGAATAGAGGTCTTACCTAGTACAAGCTTATACTCTCATTGAATACGTATTGTTGCAATTGAACATGAACGTCAAGTCTTATCTTAATAAAAGAATTCACAAGTCTTATTGAAGTGTATGAGGTTCAATTGTAGTGGTGTCCGGATCGTTCTTAGGATATCAGTAAGAACTATAATTGCCATCAACTTTGTATTGACTAATTCTATTTGAAGATAATACGATTTTGATTAAAAATATGACTAGATATACACTAATGAAACAAGTATTAAAATAGATAAATTAATTTGAAAGATGGGGTAATTGATGATGATTCACAAATACATCCAAACCATAGCCTTCTACTTCACGACCAAAACTCTTATTCACACTACACTTAAAGCTAGCTCTTGTTCAAGGATAGCAATAGACTAGAATTGAGAAATATTCTTGTTGCTACGTTGAATTCGCCTCTTGATGCCATTGTTGCATTGACCCTAGCTTCGAGGAAATGACCCACCTTTTACTTGGCGGTGACCTTGTATGGTTAATGTGAGACCCCATTGTGCACATCATCAGGGCTATCTATGTGTCAGCCACAACCCTGGTTCACACCCTCCACCACTTCTGGGCTTCTATGAGTGCACTCTCTCTTGCCAAATTTCTTTGTGGTCTCCTACCTAAGCTCACTTGTTGGTTCATTTGGATATGTAGTTGTCAAGCATGCTATGATGATAGCAAGGAGCCCTTCTTGATGACCTCACCTACAACCTTCCTTATGGACACTACTCTTTTCCGAGACGTCACCTTCAAGGGATTCACCATACTTCTCGTGCATGGCTTCAACCTCCATCCTCCTTGAGATGCAGCTACAAACCACCTATTGTGACCCAGTACCCCATGAAATTAAGTGTAGCTTGTAATGATATGTTGCCTTAAGATTTACTATATCTGTGTGAACATGGAGTAGCCTACACCCCCTATCAGATTAACACCATGAGTTATGTACATTTAGTCTGAAATAATAGTTGAATTATGGTGTACACATATCAAAAGATAAATAAAGTTATATCATACTCTATTTTCATGTGAAAGTAGAAAATTTGAACTCTGACCCCTATTTATCCCCTTTTATTTTTTTGTCAAAGCTATACATACATGTACAATTGTAAGACCGCTGACATCTATTTTGGTCTAACCCTATTTGTTTTGGCTTGATTATGTACTTAGAACCTTTCTCTAATCCTTTGAGATTTTCTTACAGCTTATGGAGAGCTTAAGTCTCCAGTTTGAGCTTGTTTGAATGATGTTTGTTCTTTATGTGCTTATTTTGGAGGAAATTGCAATTTTCCATTTGTGAGGGTTATCTTGCAATTTGCCACATCTAGAGTTTTTCTTCTCTATATTGGCTTCATGAGAGAGAATGTGATGCTTTGGGGCCCCTTGGTTGAGCCTTGGATGAGTGGTGGCATCATAGAGGTGATCAAGGTTTCTAGGGTTTACTTGGTTTTGACCCATGTGTGCTTTATTAGTTTGTCCCGACCCTTGTCTCAACCTATGTGGGTGCTTTGGATGTGTCTCAACTAAGAAACCTTCCTTGGGTGTGTCTTGTCTTGACCTTGGTGGTTTGGGTCAAGACAGTTTGTCCTTTTGTGGAGTGTCTCGACCTAGTGTGCATGGTGATCTTTTGTCTCGACCACGGTGATGCTTTGCTCTTGTTTCGACCTCCTTTGGAGTGTCTCGACCAAAACCATGTGTTGGGGACCCAAGAGGTCGAGACCCAACATAGGTTGTATCACCATCTCATGCATTAACATGCGTAAACCGTGCGTGCAAACGCAAGTATACATATCAATGTAATATAGGCCTTGTGAGGCCCGAGTCGAACTCAGGGAAACGTGAATTTTAGTAGACTACTACTAACTGGTTGCGATCAGATAAACCGATTAAAAGAGTTTGAGAGTTGTTGTAAAATAAAAGAAAATAAAATAAAACAGAGCAATCGATTAAGGGTTTAGTTTAATCAATTCAAATGGTGATCTTTAGGATTGCGGTTTCACCGCGGGTTTTCATTGTATGAATTTCCATATAGCTACTCAAGTTCATCTCTCAATCCGGGTAGTGGCCTGTAGTCAGAATTGTCCACTGTCATGGTACAATTCACTACCTAAGTCTAGGTCAGTTCCACCATCGTAGTAACCTATACCCTAAACTAGGTGCATTATAATCGACCTCTGGGTTTCCACCATTAACCGTACATCACCTTGTTCAAGGGATTTGTTAATTAATGTGAATTTCGTCTCTTTTCAACCGTTAATTCTTCTTTCAAAGTAATTAAAGGCATTATATTATCATTATGGTGATTAATCATAACAATATAATTGAGAAAACGAAAACATACCACAAATTTAGGAGACAAATTATGAATTACTATGATAAAAACGTCATACAATGCTTCCCTGGGCTACTCCCGGCCCTAAAGATCAAGGGGATTAGCCCTGCATGGTTGACAATGGGAAATACATAGGAGTAGAGAAGAAAAACATGGGAAACATGGAGAAAACTTGTGTAACCCCTGATACAAAGGTGTTCCTGGAGATCCTCCTTAAGAAACATGTGTTTTGCAGTCTTCCGGCAGCAAAATCGCCCTTCGGAGGTGCCCAGATCGCTCGGTTGACAACCTTCGTCTCTTGTATCCTCTCTCTCCTCCTCCTTCTTGGATGTTGTGCAACACAATATGAGATCCCCCTAGGGCCAGCTGTTCTCTTCTTAGGTCATAGGACCACTTTACGACTCCGAAAAAGCTCAATCGTCGGATTAAAACACTCCGTTTTAGTGCAGAAAATCGCCAGATCCCGACGCTGTCGATAGTATCGACCCCCAGGTCGATGGTATTGACCATGATACAGGTTTTTCCTTCCAAGGTCGCATTTTGGGGTTGCTTTCTGATAAAATGTCGATACTATCGACACCAAGGTCGATAATATTGACTCTGGACAATGCAAAAGTGCCTGAAAAAGTGCCGAAACATGTGTATAAGTCCGGGGATTATATAAAATCATATAAATATGATAAAAGAAGTATAATTTGATGCAAAAATAGTTTAAAGGCCAACTATAGTGAATTATGCAAATATAATCAAGAAAATGACAAATACATGCATAAAACAGATATAAAATAAGCCTATAAAAGTGACTCAAAACCCATGCGTCAAACTCCCCTAAGCTTAAACCTTGCTCATCCTCGAGCAACAAAACTTTGGATCTGGTTGAGATAAGTCAGCAATAGGACATAAATACATGAAATGAATCTACATCATCCCCACTTTCTTTCCACAAACCGACCCTCATTGACCACTGAACACTATCTGCCATCCAGGTGACCAAAGACCTATGTAAAAGATGTCTGTCCCCCAATTAGTGAAACACTATCAATTAAAGTAGTTAATATGATAAACTCATTTGGTCCATACTTGATGCATCTTGTGATCTCCTATCTACATTGCTCATTTCCTAACTACCATCTAAATGGAATAAGATCTCCTGATATTAATGATTGAGGAGAATATCATGGGTGGCCTACCGATTAGAGCAACGGGTGGATGGGATAGGTGGTTGTGTAAGAGATGGAAGCACATAACAGTCAATCATGCAATACAAAAATTAATGACCTATCATGATGTAAAATGCAAGTGAAAATGTCCTTATGCTATATTTTTGGTGGAATGATGCATGCACTATCATTCCGTCTCAAGGTGAGATGGAATATCTAAGAAAACTACACCATGTGCTTATTCTTCTTAGTATGTAAGTGAGAATAGGTTCCTTTCTCCCTCTCATTCCTACTTACTTCTCATTTCTTTTTTTTCAATTTTTTTTCAAGCCCTTATTTTAATAGATGACAATGAATTATTTGTCGGGCTCACTTCTTGTTACATAACTTATACATTTGAAGCATTCAGAAGATATGGAACAAGTTCACTACCTTTAATGTTTCAAAAGACATAAGATGCATGATGTACTATATGCACAAAAGATGTGAATGCAGCTACAAAATGATAGTTATGCAATTAAATGACACACACCTAAGGATAATGTGCATGTATAACTAATCTATCTTTTTTTTCTTTTCATTTTCATGCAAAAAATATGTGAAAATAGATATAATGCAAGACCTATCTACATGAGATGCAATCAAAAAGTGAAAGACAGTAATGTGCTCCCATTTCTTATGGTGGAGTGTGAATGAAATTGCGGTGGATCAGATTGCAAGACTAATTGACAGAACCTTCCAAAAATATCATATGTCCCTATCTAAAGACCTGTGTATAGGGTAACTAAAGGATTTCTCTCTTAAACTTTAGTCTAAGGTCACGTTAGCGTTTGGTCGGTTTGGGCTCAAACATCCTTGTCAATCACTTTTCCTTGGACAATAAAGATGGTCATTCATGTCCCCGTGTCCTAAAGATGACTCACCCAAGCACTTCCTCAGTTATGCAACTCAATGACTAACAAGAATAAGCTCAAAAAGTTCTCAAAATGCTCATTTTTTATGTGCAAACAGCCTAAGATTAAAACTCCCAATTGAAACCATGCATTTATTGCTCCACAGATTACACTAGATAGATGTGGATCTTACAAAAGCAGTAAACCTAGAAATAAAAACAACTAATATTTCAAAAGTAAAAGCAACATGAATAAGTAAGTAAAAACTAAGATAGAGGGTTGTTCCAACCCCCCCCCAAGCTTGAATATGACTATGGCATCATAGTCAACATTCTCACTTAAGAGGTGGAACAGCGGTACCATTCGCTTTGAAGTGTGGTGAAGAAGGATGGTTAGATGCTCAAGTGGACCAAGTGATTCTTGCTATCTCCCTCCTTTTTGTGGCCCATTTTTGTGTCTTAGTGGTTCTAAGACGTGACTTGCTTCATCCATCTTTCCTCTGCAAAAAACAGTTCGAAAAAATCTCGTTTCGATACCTTTTATGGCCTATTTTATGTAGCTGTCCTGCAGGTGTCGATACCATCGACACCCCAGACTCATCAATTTTGTTGAATCGACGCATCTAAAATCCTGGGAACTCAAAAGTTTCGATACTATCGACTTTACTGTCACCAATTTTTCTATAAATCTTCAGGAATCTCGATACGATCGACTTTTCTTCAGCGTTTACTGATCCAAACTCAATACTATCGACATGGGTGTTGATAGCATCGACCTTAAGATTCTGCACACTTCAAAACACGAGTTATGGTACCATTTTTACAAAAATTATCAAAACCTAAGCAAAAACTAAGTACATAAACATAAAAGAACATAACCAAACATAAAAATGAACTGAAAGTTGGGTTGCCTCCCAACAAGCACCCTTGTTTAATGTCCTAGGCTTGACATAAAGATACCTTTAACTTGGGTTGTCAAGAGATGTCTCTAATGAGTCATGTGGTAATTTGAATTTAAATCTATCATCACCAATCCCAAGTGTCAAGTAACCTTGCCCAATGGTAGCGATTACATCAGTCGTAGCTTGGAACGGCATTCCCAATAGCATCTCACCTCCTTCCAACTCATGCATGTCCATGACCACAAAGTCAATAGGGAAGATGAATTTGTTGACCTTGACTAGCACATCCTCGCATATACCTTGTGGCTTCACAATGGATCCATCCGCCAACTCAATAATCATGGCAGATTTCTTTAGTGTCTTCAATCCAAGCTTTTGCAACGTGGACAGTGGCATAAGATTAATGTTGGCCCCTGAGTCACACTGTGCTTGTGGAAAATGTTGGCCGCCTATGAAACATGGGATGTAGAAACATCCTGGATCTTTCCTCTTCCTTGGTAGCCGTCCTTGGATTATAGAACTCACTTTTTCATCAACACACACAACATCTGTATCTTTGATCCATTATTTCTTGTTGATGATGTCTTTCATGAATCTTCCATATGAAGGAATTTTCTCTATCACCTCCACTAGTGGAATGTTAATGTGGAGCTTTCGAAACATCTCTAAGAACTTCTTGTAGTGCCTATGCTCTTTCTTCAGCCTCAGACTATCCGGGAAAGGCACGTTTGGGTCCTTCGCTCGCTTGCGTGGTGGCACATATGGAACTTTAGGGGTCTCCTCCCCTAAGCTTGCTTCAACACCACCTTCTAGGATAGGATTTGACATATCATCCATGGATGACATGACTTGTGGCTTCTCCCCTCTCTCAGTGACTGTAGCTTCACCATGACGCATGGCCTTCACCTGCTCCTCTTGTCTAGGTGTGGGCGCGGCCGCGATGTGCTCTTGGCGGATTTTTCTGAATGGACAACATCCGCCCGGTAGTCCATAATGACTGCGAGGATACAATATTCTTGGTGTAGCCTCCGTATCAAAAATCATTTTGCTTTTGTCCTAGACCTCCACCACCGGGGGCTCTACCTCAGAAATCACAAATATATATATTTTACTTGATGATGTGCTTGAACAACATCTGCATTCCCAGCCTATCTTTGTTGATTTGTATGCTTCATGGCCGCCACTTCATTGGAAATTTGGGTCACAGCCGTCTCTAGTGCCCTCATTTGTGCTCCATGACTTTGCAATGTCTGCCCAAATTTATTCAAAATCTCGCCCTGAGACTGTAATTGCTTGGCGAATGTACTCATCATCTCTTGATTTTGTTTCACCACCTGGCTAAGCAATTCATTGTTCTTTTCCTCTAGGCTAGGCTGCAACTTCTGAAAATTTTGTTCCTTCCTCCAATCATAATTGTTATTTCTATATCTCTGTTGATGCATATACTTTGCAAGTGCTTCATCATCATACCCATTGTCCTCTTTCTCTAGGAGCTTCTTGGCTATAAGATCCAACTTGTCATTAAGCACTTTGATGGCCCTTGCTTCATGTGTAATGCCAACCTGCTCGGGTGCATCTCTTTCACCCCAAGACTACTTTTTGGACATTTTCCTTAGAATCTCCCAACACCTTGTGCCTGTGTTGTTCAAAAAGAAACCAGAACCTACTGAGTCCAAATTGCTCCTATCATGTTCATTTAGGGCGAAGTAGAAAATTTTAGCTTGCTTCTCCTTGTCTAAGCCGTGATGTGGACACTTCCTCAGCATGATCTGGAAGCGCTCCCAAGTTTCAGAGTATGTTTCACCGGCTCGCTGGCTGAAGTTGTGTATCTTCCTCACTAGATCGTTTGTCTTTTCAGGCGAGAAGAACCTCTCAAAGAACACCTCAACCATGTGATCCCAAGATTCAATGTACTCATCATCCAGATTGTGCAGCCATTCCCAAGCATTGCCCGCTAAAGAACTGGGAAAAAGTTTTAGGTAGAGTGTCTCTTGTGGGAACCTATCAATCTTTATCATATCACAATTTTCCACGAACGTGCTGATGTGGGTCACCGGATCCTCATTTTTAAGTCCATGGAAAGCCTGCGATTTGACCAACTGAATAAGCCATGGATCAATCTTGTAACTGGGTATGTTGATAGCTTGTTTCTTGATTGGCCCCTTCTACGCAGAAGAAGAAGAAGCCTTAATCCTTTCCCAGATCGTATGCTCCTCATTTTCTGCTCCGTCACCCATTATTACTTTACTAGTACCTGAAATTTCAAATGGTAGTGTATGAACCGGTACTAATAATTAAAACAATGAATAAGATTTGCAATTCAGTTCAAAAGATGAAAAAGAAAAAAAAATACAGGAATTAAAAGTGGCCTAGTGTGTCCGCTTGCAACACTCGTAGTGCTAAAATTCATTGTCTCCCCGAAAACGGCGCCGAAAACTTGACACACGTAAACCGTGTGTGCAAACACAAGTATACGTATCAATGTAATATAGGCCTTGTGAGGCCCGAGTCAAACTCAGGGAAACGTGAATTTTAGTAGACTACTACTAACTGGTTACGATCAGCTAAACTGATTAAAAGAGTTTGAGAGTTGTTGTAAAATAAAAGAAAATAAAATAAAACAGAGAAATCGATTAAGGGTTTAGTTTAATCAATTCAAATGGAGATCTTTAGGATTACGGTTTCACCGTGGGTTTTCATTGTATGAATTTCCATATAGCTACTCAAGTTCATCTCTCAATCTAGGTAGTGGCCTGTAGTCAGAATTTTCCACTGTCGTGGTACAATTCACTACCTAAGTCTAGGTCGGTTCCACCGTCATAGTAACCTATACCCTAAACTAGGTGCATTAGAATCGACCTCTGGGTTTCCACCATTAACCGTACATCACCTTGTTCAAGGGATTTGTTAATTAATGTGAATTTCGTCTCTTTTCAACCGTTAATTCTTCTTTCAAAGTAATTAAAGGCATTAGATTATCATTATGGTGATTAAGCATAATAATATAATTGAGAAAACGAAAGCATACCACAGATTTAGGAGACAAATTATGAATTACTATGATAAAACGCCATACAATGCTTCCCGGGCTACTCCTGGTCCTAAAGATCAAGGGGATTAGCCCCGCATGGTTGACAACGGAAAAGACATAGGAGTAGAGAAGAAAAACATGGGAAACATGGAGCAAACTCGTGTAACCCCTGATACAATGGTGTTCCTGGAGATCCTCCTCAAGAAACGTGTGTTTTGTAGTCTTCCAGTAGCAAAATCGCCCATCGGAGGTGCCCAGATCGCTCGGTTGACAACCTTCATATCTTGTATCCTCTCTCTCCTCCTCCTTCTTGGATGTTGTGCAACATAATATGAGATCCCCCTAGGGCCGACCGTGCTCTTCTTAGGTCATAGGACCACTTTACGGCTCCAAAAAAGCTCAACCGTCAGATTAAAATGCTCCGTTTTAGTGCAGAAAATTGCCAGATCCCGACGCTGTCGATAGTATCGACCCCCAGGTCGATGGTATCGACCATGATACAGGTTTTTCCTTCTAAGATCGCATTTTGGGGTTGCTCTATGATAAAATGTCAATACTAACGACACCAGGGTCGATAGTATCGACTCTGGACAATGCAAAAGTGCCAAAACATGTGTATAAGTCTGAGGATTATATAAAATCATATAAATATGATAAAAGAAGTATAATTTGATACAGAAAGAGTTTAAAGGCCAACTATAGTGAATTATGCAAATATAATCAAGAAAATGACAAATACATGCATAAAACAAATATAAAATAAGCCTATAAAAGTGACTCAAAACCCATGCATAATGCATGCAAGGTTTAAGTGGTTGCATGTTGGTTTCTTGGGTGGGAAAGTGTCCTTTGGTGCCCTTTAGGTGTTGAAACATCACCCCTCACCCTACCTTCCTCCTCCTTTTCTATACAACCCCTCTTCTCTTAATGCAAATAATCTTTTCAGCCCTCTTTCTTCCTCACCCACTCTTGCTCGTCCTTGGAGCCTTGAGGAGCTAGGAGGACTGATCTTGGAGCTCTTAGTGGTCAAGATCTCTTGCATATGGTGTTTCTTGCTCATATTCAACCTTGGTAAGTGTATGCCTTTCCTTGATCTCATTTTCCTTGGATCTTCTACCCCATCTTCTTCTCTTTTCTCAGCCTTAGACTATGGACTATCCATGGTGGTTGTTCTTGAGAGTAAGCTCCTCATCACAAGGGTCATAGGCCATGTTTTGACAAGGTGATACCCAAGTGAGAGGTAGTTTCCTCTCTATTTCCCCCCCTTCTTTCCTTGGTTTGGCCTAGGGTTCTTTTACCCTCTTTTCTTGAGAGACTTTTGACCTTAGTATCTTCTTCTCTTTGAGGTGATCTTGTGACCGAAAGTGGAGTCTTTGGTGTATCTTTTTCCTCTCTTGGTGATCGTGTGCTAGGAGCTTGTGATCCTTGGAGTGATCTTCCTTAAGGTGGGTGATATAACCCTCTACCTTCTATATTATTGCATTTTTCCTTTACATGCATGTTGTTGTTTCTCTCTCTAAAACATACCCTTAATCTGCTAGTAGATGATATCATGCTTTAGAATTTGAATGGTAGTGGTTATTGTGCATGATTTTCTGGGAATATGAAACCCTAATTTCTATGTGCACATTTTCTAAGTGATTTTGAGAGGATGATCTTGCATGCATCTTGAGATTTGGTTTTGTCACCATTTTTTAAGTTCGGCCATCATACTTTCCTTG
Source organism: Alisma plantago-aquatica (assembly GCA_963693085.1). NCBI lineage: Eukaryota > Viridiplantae > Streptophyta > Magnoliopsida > Alismatales > Alismataceae > Alisma > Alisma plantago-aquatica. The sequence goes on from OY856411.1 coordinate 60,528,289, forward strand.
GAGCTTTGGATGTTTTCACCCGTGTTTTGTTGTTTGTCTTTCTCTCTTTTAAATAATTTTGCTTGATGATCTTCATTGATCTTGTTTTAGGGTTTGATGATCTTGAGTCCATTAGTTTTGATCTTACTGATGTTTTGATTTCCTATTATTTGATTTTTTTATGGTTGAGACATATGTTCCCTTGATGTTTTGGGTCAAGATATGTGCCCTCTCGGTGTGTGGGGTCGAGACATACACCCTTGTTTGGCCTTGGGTCACGACGCCATGCTTTTTTTGTGGTCGAGTCACCTTGTCTATGTGTTAGACGTTGTTGTTTGCTTGGTTCCGGTCGAGACATGTCACCTGACATCCATGGGTCATGGTTGAGATGGTACCCTTGGTCGTGGTCGTGATGCTGCCTTTGTCTAGGGTTAGGACACTGCTTGAGATGGGTTGTGATGCCTATTTCATGTTGGACGATGCCTTGGTTTGACATGGTCACGACGCTGTGTTTGGTGGTGGCCGAGACGGGATGTTGTTTGGGTCATCACCATGGTGTGTTGTGGTCGTAACAATGGGGCGTTTCAGTCATGACCTAGTTGTTGTGTCTTGGTCACGACCTAGATGAAGTGCCACGGTCATGACCCTTATCTTGGTGGAAGGGCACACCACTTAGATGATGCGTTGTCACGACATATGTATGGCATAGTGAAATGCTATACATACACATGTAAAGGATGATGATTATTAGTATTGTGATGTAATGACTTAATCACATTTAATTAATGACGTTCCTTAACCCTAATAGTCTCTAAGAAAGTGGGAGGTGGTGTACCTAGGGTTTGGTGATTGAATACAACTATAAAACCTTAATTGTCCATGTATGGAGCCCAAATCCTATTGTTGGTCCGTATGATGTTTTGTTTCTCTCTCTTGAAGTGGTTATCATTTTGTGTTATATCTCTCTCCTGTTTATAAACCCTAACCTTGTAGGTGACATGAAATTGAATATCATAGTAGTGTATGCTATAGTGGTGATCATATGACACATGGTAATGGCTATGAGTCTTAATGAGACATGATGAGATCATAATGATGTGATTGGTCCTATGACCCGGTGATGGCTTGATGCCTATTATGAGGAGGTATTTGACACGCTTTTTACATGCGTAGAAACGCAAGTGTACGCGTCACTGTAATATAGGCCTTTGTGAGGCCCGAGTCGAACTCAGGGACACGTGAATTATTGGAGACTACTACTAATTACTCGCAATCAGCTAGACCGGTTAAAAAGTTGGAGGTTGTTGTAAAATTAAAATAAAATAAAATAAACAAAACAGAGCAATGATTAAATGTTTAGTTTAATCAATTCAAGTGGGAATCTTTAGGATTGTGGTTTCACCGCGGGTTTTCATTGTATGAATTTCTATTTAGTCACTCAGATTTATCTCTCTATCTGGGCAGTGGCCTGATATCAGAATTTCCCACTGTCGTGGTACAATTCACTACCTATGTCTAGGTCGGTTCCACTGTCGTAGCAACCTATACCCTAAACTAGGTGCATTAGAGTCGATTTCTTGATATCCACCATTAACCTTACACCACCTTGTTCAAGGGATTTGTCAATTAATGTAAATTCCGTCTCTTTTCAACCATTAATTCTTCTTTCAAAGTAATTAAGGGCATTAGATTATTATTATGGTGATCAAGCATAACAATATAATTTAGAAAACGAAATTATACCATGGATCTAAGAGATAAATGATGAATTACTATGATAAAATTGTCATACAATGATTTCCCTGGCTACTCCCGGTCCTAAAGACAAAGGGGATTAGCCCTGCATGTTCATCTTAGAGCAAAACGTGGTAGAGAAAAAGGGAAACATGGAGAAAAAACATGATTGAGTGGTGAAACCCCTGAACGGAGAAGATCTAAGCATTCCTTGGCGTAGAATACACGTTCTCCCACCTTTCGGTGGTGGAAAACGTCTTCTTCGGCGTCCGGAACGACTGGGGCATGCTTCTGGGCTCCATTCTTCTCTCCACACCTTCTCGGGACGTGTGCAACGACTAATGACGTGATGGGTTACTCTTGGCTGCCTTCATTCGGTATAATCACCGAGTTAGGTCGCCAAAATATCACAGTCGTCGGATTTAGATCAATCTGAAACCAACTTGTATCTGACGGTGTCGATACTATCGAAACAGGTCGATGGTATTGACCTTGCGCGGTATCGGCTGATCTTCTTTCTCTTCATTGTTGCGCTTGATGCTAGCTCGATACCATCGACGCGGGTCGATGGTATCGACTCTCTTAGGTGTCGGTTTTGTCTTTTTCCTTCACTGACGCTCCTCGTGTCGATAGTATCGACTTTAGGGTCGATAGTATCGACTGTCCTCTCGCCAGCAACCTGATGGTATCTCGATACCATTGACTCTCCTATCGATAGTATCGACTCTGTGATACTCCTTGCGGCTGGAAACCTGTGGTCGTGTCGATGGTATCGACCACTGTCGATGGTATCGACAGCAGCAAATACTTGTTTTTCCTGAAATTACAACACGAAACCACATAAGCCGAAACAAAACATATTCTTGTAATAATTTATACTCAAAATACTGAAATAAGGGAGATTTGACATAGAAAATGATCATAGACCAAAGTAGATGAAGTATGCAATATTAACCACCAAAATGACCAATAGCTGCATAAAACACAAGTAAAATATGTCTATAAATGCGACTCAAAATCATCGCATCAAACTCCCCTAAGCTTGAACATTGCTTGCCCTCGAGCAACAAAACCTTAGAATAGAATTTCCAGGGTCAACTAAAGAACAAATCATCACAACAAACATCACCATATGATCCCCACCGTACATTCACATTCCGACCCTCACTAACCACATAATGATAATTACCCTAAAGGCAACAGTAATCATCCATAAAAGATATCTACCTCAAAACTGATGAACACTATCACATAAGGCAGTTAACATAATAAAATTCTCCGGTCCAGACTTGGTGCATCTTGTGATCTCCTATACTACGTTTCTCGCCCTAACTACCATCTATATGGAAGCAACTCTCCTTATATTCACAAGTGAGGAGAAAATCACGGTGGCCTACCAATTTGAGCAACGGGTGGATGGAATGGTTGGCTAAATGGAAGAAATGAAAGCATTATACGGTTTCAACATGCATAAAACAAAAATGCCCTAAATGATGCATTTGCACATGAACATGCCCTAATGCCTAAGATTGGGTGGAATGATGCATGCACTAACATCCCGTCTCAAAATGAGATGGAATATCTAACTGAGCTACATCATGTATTTACTCATCTAAAAATGCAGGTGAGACTATGTTCCTTTCTCCCTCTTATTCTACTTGCTTCTCAATACTTTCTTCCTTTTTTTCTTTCTTTTTCCTTTTTTTTTCATTTTTTAGGCCCTTATATCCATAAATGATAATGAATTATTTGTTGGGCTCACTTTTTCTGCATAGCTCAAATATTTGAAGCATTTATGAAGGTATGGAACAAGTTAATCACCCTTAAAGAATAAATAAGATACATGATGTACTGTATGCAAAAGAATTATGAATGCAGCTAAATGACACACACCTAAGGATAATGTGCATGTATAACTACTCTTTTTATTTTCATGCAATACATGTGAGAATACTTTGCAATGCAAGACCTATCTACATGAGATGCAATAAAAAAGGTTAAAACCGTAATGTACTTCCAATTCTTATGGTGGATTGTGAAAAACAATGAGATGGAAAGATCACAAGACTAATTGACTGAACCTTTGAAAATATTATGTGTCCCTCCTTACTGACCTGTGTAGTAATGAAGAGGTTTCTCTCTCTTACTTCAAATTAGAGTCTCATTATCATTTGGTCAGTTTAGGCTCACACAACCAAATCCGTCCACTTTTCATGAATCATAAGGAATGTACAGTTGTGATATTCTGTTTTAGAGTTGACAAAACCAATCATTTTCTTAAGTTATGTGCTCAAAGTTGAACAACACAAACTTGCAAACAGTCAAATTTTTAATTTTCCCTTAACCCATGTACAAGCAAATGAGATGACACATGACTTAAGACATCCACAATTACACTAGATAGAATGTGGATCCTACAAACAAACTAAGATTGCAAGAAATAATTAACAAGAACAAACAAAATAAAACTAAAAAAAAACTGAGAAAATAAAAGCTAGAGTTGTTCCAACTCCCCCCCTAAGCTTGAATTCGACTATGGCCTCATAGTAAAAAACAATCTTAAAGGTTGGAACAGAGGTATCGATCACTCTTCTGGCAGAGGCAGGTACTGTGGGGCCGTGGGGTCCCAGGATGGGTACTACCCCTGAAAGCTCGGATCATACTGGGGCATGGGTGGAGGTTGTGGATACCTCCCAAAGTAGTTCTGGCTCCAGTAATGATCATAAAAGGGCTGCTGCTACATCTCCATCCTATGCAACCTATCATGAATCTGCTGTTGGTTGTCGAGGAGGAGGCGCTCATTCTCAAAGATAGCCCTCTGATTGTCAAGTAACCGGTTCATCGTCTCCTGCATACCGGTGTACACTAATGTATGGTGCTGCTGCGTTTGCTGTATATCCTGCAACATGGCATACATTCCTTGCATCGTATCAACATCCTCGCTTGGCTGCGAAGGCGGTGGTGGTGGCGGAGGCTGCGAAGATGAAGATGCACCTGGATGCATGCGAGGACGCTTCCTAGGTGCTACTCGTGCCCGAAGAGGAGTGTAGGCCTCCTCTTCCTCTTCAGACTCCTCATCATCATTGTTGTTGTCGTCGTTGCCTCCATCCTCATATGAATCAACAATGGCTATGATTGGCCATCGGAAATGCTGAACACCCTCAACATGGAAGACAGGGTCTAGAAGTGAACACTCTTGATATGCTTGGTTGACATGACAGTGTGCATATGCCAAGCCATCTCGAAGAAGGATGAGATTTGGAGCGGTGCAGATGTTGCAGGTTCACTTTACTCCTATTGGAGAGAGGAGTCAACTGGGAAAAATTCAACCCAAGGTAGGAGGCCAGTGGTGTAATGAGTCCTCCAAAATGAATTGGCGCCCTCCGCGTACTCCACTTTACCGCCAAAACGCACGTTAAGAAAAATCCCCCCCAATTGCACTCTTGACGCTTCAATAACTTATGCAAGAAAAACAAGTATGTCTCTTGAAATTTGCTGAGAGACAGGTCACCACGGGTGAAGAGAGTGGTGCACAACATGCGGTGAAGAACCCGCACTAACGGATGCTCGAAATCTGCCACCGCCGCGTTGTGGTAGCTCACAGCTTTGCCCGGAGGCACAGTTACTAACTCGGAGAAGATCGCATCATAGTCAGTCCTGTTATCTGGTCGCCGGTACTGTTCTCGCTCGTGATTCCAGTTATAGATGGAGTTGAACTACTTGAGGGTGAGATTGTAGTCAATGTTGTACAGATGGAAAGAAACACAGCCGTTGATCTATTCCCGATCAGTAGCAATAACATCGTTTGGAACGACGCAGATATCCAACGACGCCATGAACTCAGCGACTAGCTCCTTGTAAGTCGGCCATTCACCGATGAACGACTGACTGTCGGCATGGAATTCCATCTCATCGGGCCTCATGCCCGTGTGCCTCACCTGCCCTTTCAAGACGTAGGCGAGATTAGCATCGAACCCCAGATTACGTATCATGTCGCGATCGACGTAATGGGTCGGCTCGATCTTGCGCTTCATCAGTTCCTCATAGACCTTCTTGAATTCCGCGGAAGGATGAACGATCCGCGGTCGTGAAATGGATGTAGTCGGTGGAGGAACGAACACCGGGATCTCCATCGGTGTCGTACGGGAAGAAGATGTGCCGGCGGCATGCACCATTGTCGAAGAAGAAGAAACAGAAGAAGGAGCTCAGTGCAGGTCGGAGAAGATTATCTCCACTCGATGAAGAACACACTCCGTGGATACTTGTAACAGGGCTTCAATTGCTCACAAGGATGCTCAGTACAAGTGGAGAAGAATTTCTCCAAAGTTGTGACGTCATTTGACAACAATCCCTCTCTTAAATAACTGACGTCGGCGTTGCTGTGTGCCCGTCGATACCATCGACGCGGGTCGATGGTATCGACTCGGGTAGCACAATCCGTACTGCCGCTGGTATCGACGGTCATTGATGGCTGGATGTGGGGGCCTGGATCGATGACGTGTCAATACTATCGACAGGTGTCAATGGTATCGACCCATCCCACAGTTTGACTCTCTCGGTGCAGCGATCGCCGTAGATTTTCTCTCGCGGATCGGTGACGTGTCGCGTCAATACTATCGATGCGTGTCGATAGTATCGACTTCTGGTTAGGGCAACACCCTCGCAAGGCCCGGCCGCCGCTTTTTTCCTGTAACTGGGTCGATACCATCGACAGGTCCGTCGATGGTATCGACTTCACTGAGATGATTGCTTCTGAAAATCTTCAGAGATTTCGATGGTATCGACTTGCATGTCGATACTATCGACCTCGACTTTGCGATCAACCTGTTGGTGTGTCGATACCATCGACGAGGCCGTCGATGGTATCGATGTAGAGAGGTTTCTATAGTCGCCAACCTGTAACCTGGTCAATACCATCGACACAAGGGTTGATGGTATCGACTCTGCCTCAGTCCTGCACATCAAGCAAACGATCACAGTACCTTTTTTACACTAAACACGAACTCAAATCAAATCAAAGTACATATGTGAAAGAAACAAAACTAAACTACCGATGGCTGGGTTGCCTCCCAACAAGCGCCCTTATTTAACATCTTAGGCTAGACAACATGAAGCTCCTCATGCATCTGGAAGTGCAATGAGTTTGACCTCATTCACTTTCCTTGTGTAATCTTCACCAAAATATAATTTCAACCGTTATCCATTGACCAGGAATGTGGTCTCACCATCACGCACCAGGATCACACAATGTGGTCTGAACTCCTCTATTGTGAATGGTCCACTCCATCGGGATTTCAACTTCCCGAGATGCATCTTCAGCCTCGAGTTGAACAATAGGACACAGTCTCCTTTCTTGAAAATGCGCATTTGAATATGGCGATCGTGAATCAACTTTATGCGCTCCTTGTAGATCCGCGAGCTTTCATATGCATTCATTCGCATCTCGTCAAGTTCATTGAGTTCAAGTAACCTCTTCTTTCCCGCTTCATCATAACTCAGATTTAGCTTCCTCATCGCCCAATGCACTTTATGCTCCAATTCCACCGGTAAGTGACAGGCCCGACCATAAGCCAACCTAAAAGGCGTAGTGCCTATAGGTGTCTTGAACGCCGTCCTGTATGCCCACAACGCACCCGGTAGTAGGGTACTCCAATTCTTCCTTGTGGAAGCCACAGTAGGCTCCAAGATCTTCTTAATCTCCCGATTGGAGACCTCTACTTGTCCTTGAGTTTGCGAGTGGTACGGGGTACCAATGTTGTGTTTGACCCCATACTTTCTCAATAGTTCCACAAACTTTTGATTCCGAAAGTGTGTACCTCCATCACTTATGATCATCCTTGGTACACCAAACCTACAAAAAATATATTCTTTTACAAACCTGCACACTACAGCAGAATCATTAGTCCTTGTGGGTATTGCCTCTACCCACTACGACACATAATCAACATCCAAAAGAATGTACAAATTAGAATTTGAGGACACAAAGGGTCCCATAAAATCTATGCCCCATAAGTCAAATACCTCAACCTCCTGGAATACATTAAGGGGTATCTCTTGTCTTTTTGAAATGTTACCCGCCCTTTGGCAGGAATCACATTGTCGCACAAACTCGTAAGCATCCCTGAACAAGGTAGGCCAGTATAGGCCACTTTCAAGCACTTTGGCTGCAGTGCGAGAGCTTTCATGGTGGCCCCCCGTCGGTAGTGTGTGACAATGGCTAAGAACACTTTTGTATTCCTCCTCAGGTACACACCTGCGTAAGACACCATCTCTGCATTGCTTCAAAAGAATAGGGTCATCCCAAAAATAATAACGTAAAGAATGAAAAAATTTCTTCTTCTCTTGGTACGTCCAATCCTCCGGGATGATTTTACAAGCAAGATAGTTAATAATGTAAGAAAACCACGGGTCTTTCGATTTCACTTTCAAAAGCTATTCGTCCGGAAATGTCTCGGTAATGGGTATGTGTAAATCCTTTTCATCTACCCTCTCTAACCTAGACAAATGGTCCATGACCACATTTTCAATGCCCACCTTATCCTTGATTTCAATATCAAATTCCTGTAAAAGCAAGATACACCTAATCAATCTAGGTTTGGCATCCTTTTTCTCCATCAAATACTTAATGGCTGCGTGGTCCGTCCATACCATGACTTTTGATCCAACTAGATATTGCTGAAATTTTTCAAAAGAGAAAACAACGACAAGCAATTCTTTTTCAGTAATCGTGTAATTGAGTTGGGCGTCATTCAAAGTTTTAGATGCATAAAAAATCACAGCGGGTTTATTTTCCACCCGTTGTCCTAAGACATCCCCAACCGTGAAATCGGATGCATCACACATTAGTTCAAACGGCTTAGTCCAATCCGGTGTTTGCACAACCGGTGCGGAAATCAATTTTTCCTTAAGCACATTGAACGCATGTAGACATTTTCCATTAAAGTCAAAAACAACATCCTTTTCTAACAGCTCAGATAAAGGTTTGGCGATTTTAGAAAAATCTTTTATAAAACGACGATAGAAACCGGTGTGACCTAAAAAGCTCCGTACCCCTTTAACCGAATTTGGTGGGGGCAATTTGGAAATCACTTCAATTTTTACCAGGTCTACCTCCAAACCTTTACTAGACACTTTATGTCCTAGCACTATTCCTTCACTCACCATCATGTGGCATTTCTCCCAATTGAGGACCAAATGTGTGTCCTCACAACGTTGTAAGACCTTATCCAGATTGTAAAGGCACTCATCAAAAGATGCACCATAGATAGAGAAATCATCCATAAAAACTTCTAGACAACGTTCTACCATATCAGAAAAAATGGCGAGCATACAACGCTGAAAGGTCGCCGGTGCATTACATAATCCAAAAGGCATATGGCGGTATGCAAACGTTCCATAAGGACAAGTGAAGGTGGACTTCTCTTGGTCCTTAGGATCAATCGAGATCTGATTGTACCCTGAATAACCATCCAGAAAACAAAAATGCGATCGGCCGGCTAAATGCCCTAAAATTTGATCAATAAATGGAAGAGGAAAGTGATTCTTAAGCGTAGCGGCATTCAATCGACGGTAATCTATGCAAACACGCCACCCGGTTACCAAGCGGGTGGTGACAGGTTCATTTAGAAGATTATGGGTAACTGTGATTCCCCCCTTTTTTGGGACTACCTACGTAGGGCTCACCCACGTCAAGTCAGAAATAGCATAGATGATACCTGCAGAAAGGACCTTAATCACCTCTTCCTTGACGACCTCCATCATGCTGGTATTTAATCGACGTTGTGGCTGAATCACCAGCTTAGCTCCCTCCTCGAGCCGAATCTTGTGCTGGCACAATGTAGGGGAGATCCCCTTGATATCTACAACCGACCACCCGAATGCTCCTCGGTGGTTCTTCAACACAATAAGCAGTTGGTCCTCCTCCTCGACACTCAGATAAGCCGATATAATCACAGGTATCTTTTCTTCCTCAGCCAGAAATGCATACTTCAAGTGTGGTGACAACGACTTCAATTCCAAATCGGGCGGGCTGATTAAGGACGACTAAAGTGGTGGTGGGAGTTCGCCAAGGTCTTCATAGTACCTAGCATAGAAGCACGGCAACACCTGAAGCATCTTGGCACACTCCTGCAGTGACTTGCTTCTCATCCAATCATGTGTGATATTGACCAAATAGGCTTCAAGTGGTAATTCTGGATATGCATCAAAAACCAAATTTTCTATGGCCTCATTTTCAGTGGAAGGGGGAATGTCCTCCTCCTCATCACTCGGAAAACCTACAGCCTTGCTAAGGGATACCACCTTGGTCTGCTCCATGATGTCGATAGCCAATGTCCCTCTCTCCACCTTGGTCATTACATGAGTCATATCTAAGAATGGCTTCCCTAGACAAAGTGAGATATTGTGATCAAAATGCTTTACCATGCGGCACTGCTCCTTGGCTTTAGATGACGTGGTGCTGGTAGGCATGACCATCTTGAAGCGATCATCAGTGATGCCCAAGGTCAAACGACCTCTCCCCATCTCAAGTATCATGTCGGCTATAGCTTGGAAGGGTCATCCGAGTAGTAACTCATTGCCTTGTTCATCCTGCATCTCCATTACGACAAAATCTACTGGAAATACAAAACGATCTACTTTCACCAACACATCTTCACAAATACCATATGGCTTCACCACTAAATTATCTGCCAGTTGTATTGTCATGTTACTCGGCCTTGACTCTTTTAATCCCAATTTCTTGAATGTAGAAAGGGGCATCAAGTTTATGCTTGCCCCGGAATCACATAGTGCTTCACCAAACTTCACCTTTCCAATGTAACATGAGATGTTGAAGCAGCCCGGATCCTGCCTCTTCAGTGGCAATGTGCCCATGATGAAGGCACTCACCTGCTCCTTGAGAACTACTACTTCCGTGTCAGGGATTTTCCTCTTCTTTGTAATGATGTCTTTCAGAAACTTGCCGTAAGAGGGGATTTGCTCTATTGCCTCTAACAATGGAATGTTGACAGAGAGCTTTCTGAAACTGTCTAAAAACTTCTTAAACTGTGCGTTCACCTTCTTTTCTTTGACACTATTCAGATATGGGACCGGGATAGCCTGTGCCCTTTGATGCGGGGACACATAAGGTGTCCTTTTCTGTGTCTCTTCCTCAACAACAGTGGGCTCTGTAGTGACATCCTCTGTGACTTCCTCAACTAGCTCTGTGACTAAGAGTGGCACCTCCTCAGTGGTCCCACCTTCAGTTTCTTCTTGGGGTTTGCTTGGTTCATCGGCCCTGGGGTTTAAAAGCTTCTTGCCACTCCTTAGCATGATTGCCTTTTCCTGTTGGTTTCCTCCTGGAATATTTGTGTTACCCGGAAAACCTTGCTGCGTCGACTTCTTCAGATTGGCTATCTCAGCTACCATTTGCGCAATGTACGTCTCTATTGCCCTCATCTGAGCCCCATGGCTCTACAGTGTCTGCCCAAACTGATTCATAAATTCCCCTTGTTGCTTTATCTGCTGGCCAAATGTAGTCATTAATTCTTGGTTTTGCTTTATCACTTGGTTGAGCAACTCCGTGCTCTTGTCCTCCGCTACTGGCTGGGGTTTTGCATCGGGGTCCTACAAAAAGTTGTTCAGATCCTTCCAAGTGAACTTCTTGTCCTTCCTCCATGAGTAATCATTATTTCGGTAACCTTGCTACTGCCTCATGAATTTGACTTGAGCCTCATCCTCGGATTCGGTATCCTCCTTTGCAAGCAGTTTCTTCACAAGAAGGTCCATCTTCTCATTCAGCACCTTGATTGCTTTAGACTCCCCTACTACTCGAACGTGCTCAACGGCGTCCCTGTCGCCCCAAGATTGCTTCTTGGCCATTTTCTTAAGGATTTCCCAACACCTCGTGTCTGTGTTGTTCAAGAAGAATCCCGAGCCTGCTGAATCGAGGTTACTTCTATCATGCTCGGAGAGAGCAAAATAGAAGATTTTGACCTGTGTTTTCTTGTCAAGCCCATGATGCGGGCACCGCCTAAGCATGATCTGGAACCTTTCCCAAGTCTCAGAGTAGGTCTCTCCTTCCTTCTGGGTGAAATTGTGGATTTTCCTGATCATGTCATTGGTCTTCTCGGGCGGGAAGAACCTTTCAAAGAATACCTCCACCATGTGGTTCCATGATTCCACATATTCATCATCCAGATTGTGCAACCACTCTCGTGCATTCCCTGCTAGAGAACTTGGGAATAGCTTCAAGTAGAGCGTCTCTTGTGGAAATCTCTCAATTTTTATCATGTCACAATTCTCCACAAATTGGCTTATATGCGTGACTGGGTCTTCGTTCTTGAGCCCATGGAAAGCATTTGATTTGACCAAGTTGATTCACGTAGGATCAATCTTGTAAGTTGGAATGTTGATCGCCTGCTTCTTGATTGGCCCCTTTGAAGCAGATGAAGAAGAAGCCTTGATCTTCTCCCATATTGTTTGTTCCTCTTCCATTTCTTCTTGTTTAGATTCTGAATCTGTTTCTTTCAAGTGGTCTTGATTGTAATCTTCCTCGTCGTCAGGTCCCGGCAGTGGAACCTCTGGTGCCTGTTGCGTGTAGTCGGTACTATGCATCTGTACCATACACAATACCTGCAAAATGGTAAATTAAGTTCAGTACCGTGCTAGACAACTACAAGATGCGAAAGATAAGCTCTAAATGTTTGGCAAGATTTCAAAATAATAATAAAAAAATGGCCTAGAGTGGCCGCTTGCAGCACTCGTAGTGCCACAATTGCCGTGTCCCCAGCAATGGTGCCAAAAACTTGAAACGCTTTTTATGTGCATAGAAATGAAAGTGTACGCGTCACTGTAATATAGGCCTTTGTGAGGCCCGAGTTGAACTCAGGGACACGTGAATTATCAGAGACTACTACTAACTACTCGCAATCAGCTAGACCGGTTAAAAAGTTGGAGGTTGCTGTAAAATTAAAAGAAAATAAAATAAACAAAAAAGAGAAATGATTAAATGTTTAGTTTAATCAATTCAAGTGGGAATCTTTAGGATTGCAGTTTCACCGTGGGTTTTCATTGTATACATTTCTATTTAGTCACTCAGATTTATCTCTCTATCCGGGTAGTGGCCTGATATCAGAATTGCCCACTTTCGTGGTACAATTCACTACCTATGTCTAGGTCGGTTCCACCGTCGTAGCAACCTATACCCTAAACTAGGTGCATTAGAGTTGATCTCTCGGTATCCACCATTAACCTTACACCACCTTGTTCAAGGGATTTGTCAATTAATGTAAATTCCGTCTATTTTCAACCATTAATTCTTCTTTCAAAGTAATTAAGGGCATTAGATTATTATTATGGTGATCAAGCATAACAATATAATTGAGAAAACGAAATTATACCACGGATCTAAGAGATAAATGATGAATTACTATGATAAAATTGTCATACAATGATTTCCCGGGCTACTCCCAGTCCTAAAGACAAAGGGGATTAGCCCCACATGTTCATCTCAGAGCAAAACGTGGTAGAGAAAAAGGGAAACATGGAGAAAAAATGTGATTGAGTGGTGAAACCCATGAATAGAGAAGATCCAAGCGCTCCTTGGCGTAGAATACACGTTCTCCCGGCTTTCGGTGGTGGAAAACATCTTCTTCGGCGTCCGGAACGGCAGGGGCATGCTTCTGGGCTCCGTTCTTCTCTCCACACCTTCTTGGGACGTGTGCAGCCGCTAATGACGTGATGGATTACTCTTGGCCACCGTCATTAGGTATAATCACCGAGTTAGGTCGCCAAAATATCACAGCCGTCAGATTTAGATCAATCTGAAACCAACTTGTATCTGACGGCGTCGATACTATCGACGCAGGTCGATGGTATCGACCTTGCGCGGTATCGGTTGATCTTCTTTCTCTTCGTTGTTTCACCTGATGCTAGCTCGATACCATCAACGCGGGTCGATGGTATCGACTCTCTTAGGTGTCAGTTTTGTCTTTTTCCATCGCTGAAGCTCCTCGTGTCGATAGTATCGACTTTAGGGTCGATAGTATCATCTGCCCTCTCACCAGCAACCTGATGGTATCTCGATACCATCGACTCTCCTGTCGATAGTATCGACTCTGTGATGCTCCTTGCGGCTGGCAACCTGTGGTCGTGTCGATGGTATCGACCACTATCGATGGTATCGACAACAGCAGATACTTGTTTTTCCTAAAATCACAACACGAAACCACTTAAGCCGAAACAAAACATATTCTTGTAATAATTTATACTCAAAATACTGAAATAAGGGAGATTTGACATAGAAAATGATCATAGACCAAAGTAGATGAATTATGCAATATTAACCACCAAAATGACCAATAACTACATAAAACACAAGTAAAATATGTCTATAAATGCGACTCAAAATCATCGCATCTGTATCCTCTAGTGATGTGATTTGGGGATTGATATACCACAATGATGAGACCTTTGTGATAGCCTTGTGAGTGGTAGTGCTATAAGTATCATGTGGTGATGATATTACAAGTTCATACCTTATATGTTTTAATACATGTAGAGTTGCACTAATTTTTTGGTAGAGCTTGTTGTGGCTTTGTATGTTGTAACTTGATTGATGATAAAGACATCCAATTGGCTTAACTAATCAAGTGAAACCCTAATCATGTAGATGCCTTGTGCCATATATCCTTTCCAATGTCAGCTTAAATTATTAGCTTGGTGAAATGAGTATAACTCAGAGCACATATTTTTGAATATATGGGGGTGCAAGTTGAGTATATACTTGGCTCCACAATTATAGGTTGTGTGAGATAGCCATGTGTGATCTTCTTTCCTTATGATGTGGATGGCCATGCGAGAGCCAGTCCTTTCTTTTTAGAATGACCATGCATGAACTTGTTCTTCTAGCGTCGTACCTGTATCAAGGTGGGATAGGTGTGATTATATATGGATGGCCATGCGTGAGCCAATCCTTTAGCTTGACTATATGTCACTTTTTGCAGTTGACTGATATGTTTATCTGGTGTTTTCTCTTATGTTGACCAAGAGGTGTTGGGGAGGTTGTAGATTCTGACTCTTCCATTGACCTTGTATGGCGCCGATTTTGACTTAGCAGTGGTCAGTTGGATTTGGGTGGTATGACTTAAATCCTCATGGCAATTAACAAAAGATGTAATACATCCATTTGGTATATTTGCATAGGAACAAATGCAAATAGTATTGGATGAGCCTTTATCTTGCTTTTGTATAGCTTAGTGGATATAATATATACATGTCCTTCATATTTGTTCTTACAATATTAATTGTTCTACTTCTCATTGATACTTTCCTAGCTTTGCTTAATCTTCTCATCTTGTTAAGTACATTATCTACCTACTTAGTTATCTGTGCTTTAATAGAGGTTGGCGGAGAGTCATATCTCTCACTGGGACGTTTGGTCTCACCCTGTGGTTTTTAGGTGGTCATGCACAAAGAAGTAGAAATCGTGTAGCTTAGGAAGAGCAGCAATAAGAGCAGTAGCTGATAAGGTTGGATGTTCAGCTAGTCTTTGGGTGATCGAGTCCTAGATGTCATATATGTACACTCATGCCTTTAGATTCAAGTCTAGATACATGTGCACATGTTTCATCAAAATCTATACCTTCCTGTTGATTGTATCCTTGAGCCACTAACCTTGCTTTGTTTCTTAACACTTTAGCACTTTCATCTAGCTTGTTGAGGTAGACCCACTTGGTGCCAATGATCTTTCTATCACATGGTCTTGGCACTTGGGTCCACACTTTGTTCTTCTCGAATTGCTCTAATTCTTCTGGCATGGGTAGGATCCACTCATCATCCCCAAGAGATTCTTTGATGTTCTTTGGATCGAGTTGTGAGATGAAGGTGGTGTTTGCTTATTCTTTATTGAAGGCAACCCGCATTTTCATTCTTTCAAAGGGTCACCTGAAATCAGCTCTTTTGGATGATTCTTTGCAAAGCAGAGAGTTGGATCCTTCTTTTCTTCATCTTTCTATTCTTCTTGAGTGACCACCTCTTTTCCCTTTTGAGTGATGTTGAGTTCTTTTATGATAGGAATCACCTCACCTGCAACATCATCATTTGGAACAATATCTTTGGGAATAGAGGGGTTAGTCTCAATAAACTTAACATTAATAGATTCTTCTACTTTAGCAAGATCAACATTAAATACTCTATAAGCCTTGCTAGTAGTGCTACAGCCAAGAAAGAATGCCTTGTATGATTTCAGATCAAACTTGTCGAGAGAATCTTTCGTGTTCAAAACAAAATAAGGACATCTAAAAATATGAAATTACTCTATATAAGGCTTCCTACCACGCCATAGCTCATAGGGGGTTTTCTTCAAAGAAGGATGAGTGAAAACCCAATTTTGCAAAAAACATGAGGTACTAACAGCTTCGGTCCAAAAATTCTTTGGAGTGTCATATTCTAAAAGCATGGTCCTAGCCATTTCCTATAGTGACCTATTCCTCCTCTCTACAACCCCATTTTGTTGAGGTGTTCGAGATGAAGAGAAGTTATGTGCATAACCAGATGCTTCACAAAAATGTTCAAAAAGATCATTTTCAAATTCTCCCCCATGATCACTATGGATAGAAATAATCCGGCAAGAAGCTTCATTCTCAACTCGTTTACAAAAACTAGAGAAAATATCAAGCGTATCACTCTTGGAAACAAGAAAGAAGGTCCAAGTATATCAAGAGAAATCATCTACAATAACAACACAATACTTGGAACTGCGAAGCGATTGAGTTCTCATGGGTCCAAATAGATCAATATGGAGAAGTTCAAGATCTCTCTTGGTACTAAAGACTCCTCTGGATTTGAAGGACTTTTTTCTTGGGTACAAGGTTGGCATTCCTCATCCTTTTCAAAATGCAATTTGGGAAGTCCCTTGACCAAGTCCTTTTTTCTCAACTACTTCAATTGATGCATATTTACATGGCCAAGACAACAATGCCAAATAGAAATATCATTCGAATTAACTACTAGGAATCTACCAATAATAGGATTTATAGATTCGAGCACAATTACATGAAGATTACCACTTCTAGTGCCCTTATATATGACATGATAAGTGAGACAATCTAGAATTAAGCATTCAAAAGAAGTAATAAAGCACAAGATAACCATTATCACATAATTGACTTACACTTATTAAATTGTGATGTAGGGCATCCACAAAAAGACGTTCTTGATACACAATGATTCACCTACATCACCCTCACCTTTTAACTTACCTTTCTTGTTGTCCCCAAAAGTAACCAAACCTCCTTTCTTCTTAGTGAAATTGTTTAAATGGCTTATATCACATGTCAAATATTTAGTGCAACCACTATCAACAATCCATCTTCCTTTTTCCTACAAGAAAGGAGAGTGTCAATTCCCAACTCAAACTTTGGGCTCTAGAGTTAGCATGGGGACCTATTTCATCTTTGGGTTGGTCCCCTTATGCTTGTAAGGACAATAAGTAGAATAATGATCATCACTTTTGCAATGAGAGAAAATCATAGGGTTCTTAGTGCCAGAAGACTCTCCAATGTAAAATGGTGTTTCCTTACTATTTTTCTTACCTTTGGCCTTGTTCTTTCCCTTAGGTTCTCCCCCTAACAATTCAAAAACTAGTAGTACCACTTGTTTGGTAGAATGGTCAAATATTTCATTTAGGGAGTTTTTCCCTTTGAGGAATTTCTATAGAGAGGCTCTAAGTCTATGATTGTCATCAATGAGAGATATAATAGTAGAATACAAACTAGCAAGATCATCTCTAGCATGAACAAGGTCAGCCTCTAAATAGAGGGCCTTAGTCAAAAAAAATCTTTTTCAAGAGAAGTAGAGGAAACATCATTACTAGGCAAAATAGGTCAGAAGATAAATAATTAACTTGACCAAGCAACCTAGCATTTTCAAATTTAAGCAATTGAATTTCTTTGAGATAAACATCCCTCTCATCTCTACGAGCATCAATAATAAGCTTGAATTCAACATTTTTAATTTTAAGTATTTCAAGCTCATTTAGGCACTTTTGGTTATCTTCCTTAAGAGATTCAATGTTCTTAAGATAGACACCATTCTCTACCTCAACTAAATTGTATTGGAGCTCAAGATCAAGAAAAGTTATCAATTCTCTCAAGATGAATTTTCTCATTTTGCTTAAGAATCTCAAGTTTAGCATACAAGTCATCAATGATTTTTCCTAACCTTTTCTTTTTAGATTTACATTTAGAATAAGAAGAACGGGTAGAAATAAGCATATCAACAAGAGTTTCTTTAGTCAACTCATGCAAGCTTACCTCACTTACCTCATTTACCTCACCAATATCTTCACTTATAGAGGCCATGAGTGCAAGGTGACACTCTCCATCTTCATCAGAGCTTGAGATACTAGAGGATGATGCTTCCCAAGCTGCATGAGCTACATCTTTGTGTCTCCTATCCTTCTTATCCTTCCTCATGTACTTGATATCTTTCTTGTACTCTTGTTCCCTCTTGGAGTTACCCTTCTGGTGTGACTTTCTTTCCTTAGGACATTCACTCTTGTAGTGTCCTTTTTGGCCACACTTGTAGCACCTTAGAGTAGAAGAAGAAGATTACTTTCCTTTGAAGTGCTTTCCCTTAGAGTAGTTTCTTCATGCTCACTAGGACCACCATCTTCACTAGAGGAGGAGGGAGAGGTTTGGAAAGCAAGTTGTTTTTGAAGGATGACAACCTCCACTTGAGCTTTAAAGGCACTATCTTTGATCTTCCTTTCTTCCTTCTCTTCATATTTGGCTTCCTCTTCTTGCTTGTCAAGTCTTGGATCATGAGCTTGTAGATTCCCAATAAGCTCCTCAGTTGGAATGTCACCAATACTTCTCAATTCTTCAATGGAGGGCACCTTTGACTCGCATCTCTTTGGTAGAGACCTTAATATCTTTGAGTTGATTTTTCCTCTATCCAAAGTTTGCCAAAGCAACTAGGCTGTTGATGATGATGTTGAGACTAGAGTACATCTCAACAACTCCTTATTTCTTCCCCATCTTGAAGTTTTCTAGGAGGTTGTTCAACATGTAGATTTTTGCCTCCTTCACTTGCTTTGTGCCATCATAAGTGATGCACAACTTATCCCATATCTCATAGGATATATTCCATGAGGAGATGTGGTTGAACTCGATTGGGGGGAGGGTTGAATAGAGGATGCTAATTGCTTTGGCATTGAGTTGTGCATCCTTTAGAGCAACTTCATTCCATGTTGACACAACTCCAGTTGGCTCCTTGTATGGTGTAATCATCACCTTCCGCATATCAAAGTTCATCCCTTGAATGTAGAATTGCATACGCCTCTTCCAATAGAGGAAGTTAGTTCTGTAAAAAATCAGGGGGTGCATGGAGAAGCCTTCCGCTAGGTTGAGTGAACCAAGTAGGTTCTCACCCATCTTCTTGTATCATGGGAGATGTGTTGGAGAAGATCCAAGCTTTAATACCACTTGTTGTATCTAGGGCTCTAGAGGGGGGTGAATAGATCTTCAAAGTTCTCATAAGAATAGTTAGACCTTCAAATTATATCAATTGAAACCAAATGCTTATAAACAATTTGAAGTCCTATCTAAGAAAGCATAGAAAGGATGAGAGAGATTGAAACATACACTTGAACAAGGTAGTTAGAGTGGTTCTGATCTTCAAACTAGGAGATCTTCAATCCACTACCTAGAGAGGTCAACCTCTAGGATTTTGCAACCCATGTATACTTATATTACATAATAAGAGATACAATGAGACCACCATACATCCAAGGACTTACCTATTCAAGACAAGAGTCTTTCACCTACACAAGGATTTACCCACTTGATCAAGATGTCTTTAGCCATCAACAAGGACTTACCCACACTTGCATCAAGTCTTTGGCCTTGAAGGAATTACCCACTCTTCTTGAATCTTCACCTTGCCCTTCTCCTTCACCTGGAAAAGATCTTCACTCATTCTTCAACTTTGAAGAAGAACAATAGCTTCACCTTCACTCAGAGAAGCTCACTTCAACCTTTGCTCTTTGAGAAAGGGGATTGGGAAGATGGAAGGATTGAGAGCTTAATAAGATAACATGGAGGTAGCTCTCTTACAACATGCCTAACTCAGTCGTAATCACAAAATGCTTTGTAAATGAGAGAGAGAAAGGGGCTCAAAGGGTTGCAACACACTCAACTATAGCAATGACCAAGGATAGCATGAATGGGCAAACTTGGAATGAACTCCAAGGGGTCCTATTTATAGCTGGGGGTGTTTCTTTGAGTGTGGGATCACTTAAGAATGAAAAATAGCAATTTACAATTTGCAATGGATCTATTTTCATTTCTAACAACTCTCCAATGGTTGGAATTACTTTTTGTATGTTTTTTGTATAGTACACTCGGTCTAGTTTCAATAAAGATAACTCGATCAATCCACTAACCTACAAAGCTAACTTTCAAACTATCGGTCGAGTTTGTTTTGGGAAACTCAACCGATGAGTCAAAATTAGTTTTAGTTAGTAAATTGGTCGGTCGAGTTTTGTGAGTGTGCAACTTGACCGATTGACCCATTTCCAAAAATTCATCACTGATCAGTCGAGATACCAACTCTACCGATAAAGTTGATGTGACACATTTTAAAAAATGGTTTTAGAATGACCAAATGTTGGAATTCAGTGTACCTGATTTTTTCTCATCTTAGTTACAAGTCGTATCATCAATACTAGTGATTAAAAAAATCATCTAAGGTCATTTGGAGTGATTTCCCAATTTGCACACTTGCATTGTATTTGACTTGAACTTGGACAAGCTAGGGCTTGTGTAATTTTATCCTTTTCATGTACCTCAAGCCTGAAATCAATCTTAAACAAACATATTAGATACATATGAATGGAATGGTTAAGTCATTATCAAAATATGGACACTGTATAACACTCAAGTCAACACATATTACACACACACACACACTGACACACATATATATTGAGATCATGGATGGTATTTAATCAGATAAGCACATTAATTATTTTAAATATTCACATCCTATTCAATAAAATAAATGATAAAATAAAAATCAAACCATATCGATTAAATTCCAAAATATAGTAAATTAACACGACTCTAATACCATTGTAGGGAAACATGGAGATAGAGATGGAAGCGGAAACAAAATTTTTTATTGCCAATTCCTCTTGACTAGAAGGTCACTTCAAAAACTATGGATTGGGAAAGAAGGTTGCAAGACATAAGTCCAATGACCATCCTTGCAGTGGTGATCATCCTTAAGAGGAGGGCGGTCAGACTTTGAATTTATAACCAGAAACCTTCAAGGACCCCCACAACTTCATTAGAGGGTCAAAGTAGATATACAAGGTCGAACATAGGGACGTGGGGATGTTTAGGATGCTTAAGATCTCGCTCTTAATTCAGTTAAGCCAATCCGATAGTCGATAAAAGTATGGAGCTAGAACTAGTCTAGCATATTGTCACAAGATAAAACAAAACAAAGAAATGAAATTAAAACAGAGTCCTTCAGATTCTACTAATTAGAGAGAAGGAGCTCCTAGATATGTAACCAGAAGTGGGGCAGTCTATGAACCTATTCTCAGGCATAGACAACCCTCAAACACTCGAGCAAGCAAACTACATCCAAACATAGTATGTACTGTGGTATCTGTTCCTATGGGGTCATCCCACTTGCTTTTGCGCAGCGTGACTAAAACCCATCAATGACATGAAACCTCTCTCGAGAAATGACAAAACAACACCCTAGAATATTTTAGATACCCTCTCAGGTCTAGAATATTCTGAGGTGCTAGGAAAATGTGTGATTTGAACAGAACTAGGTAGTAGGCCCGACCGTGCCCAGGTCTATGGTTCTGCATAGATCACCTTGAACCGTCCTCCTTTCAGATTTCGATCCAAACTACCTTCTCTTATCTATTTTTACAATGAATCTCTCGATATAGGTAGAAATAGAAGTTCAAGCAAGAAAGAGATCAACCAAACTAGAAATCATAACCAAAAAGAGAAGATAGAACAATAAACATACTAGATCTGAAATAAAACTGCTTGTTTCAGGTAAAAGTACATAAACATGCACAAAATGGGCTACATAGCTAAGAAGGAGATCAACTAGCCAGGGACGAGCATATTTGGCACCGAACAAAGATGGAAGAACATCATTTGTACAAAAAAAAGGAGAATAGTAGAAGAAAGGAGAAGAAGAAGATATTTAATGCATAGAGGAGAGGTGTCTCTCGCTCCTTAGCCTTCGTATAGGTCATATCTCATCTTTGGGTCATCCTCCTTGGTCTTCTAGACTCATTGGCCTCCTTTCTCTTTGGTTCCGCCTAACTTGGTGGGTGTAATGAGGCAGAATATGGCTGAGAATGGTAATATATGGGTGAATGGTGGTGGAAAATGGTGGGAGATGGAAGCAAATAGGAGGAACAAACGTAGGACGAGTACTTCAACCTTTCCAGACCTTGGAACTCTCCCACAGGGCTTTGAGAACCAAAACAGGTCGGAACAAAAATGTGGATCCTCCAAAAATTCAGAATCCCCCTCCAGGTTACGAGGGGTGGGTATTTATAGGAGAAGGCAGAAGATGGTCACGACACCTACCCCGATCTCAGCCCTTGTCTCGGACCGACCATGTCGAGTGTCAGTTAAGGTAGACTTTGCGGTCAAGGTAGATGCCTCGGTCGAGGTGGATCCCACGGTCACGGTCGAGGTAGACTCCACGGTCGCAACCATTCCACGATTGAGGTGGATCCCATAGTCGTGGTTGTGCCATGGTCGAGGTGGATCTCGCGGTCGTGCCCTCGGACCGATCGCGTCGAGTGTCGGTTAACACAATGTCTTGGCCATAGTTGTGGTGTTTGTCTTCTTGGCCACAATCATTGTCGAAGCCAACATTGCCTTCATCTCACACTCAAGCCAAAGAACATCAAAGAAGATCCTAGGGATGATGAATGGATCCTAGCCATGCAAGAAGAGTTGGAGCAATTTGAAAAGAATGAAGTATGGACCCTAGTGCCAAGACCAAGTGATACAAAGATCATTGTCACCAAGTGGGTCTACTACAACAAGTTAGATGAAAGGGGTAAAGTGGTAAGGAACAAAGCAACGTTAGTGGCTCAACACTATAATTAGTATGAAGGTATAGATTTTGATGAAACATATGCACCTATAGATAGACTTGAGTCCATTCATATGTTACTTGGTTTTGCTTGTTATAAAAACTTTCTTCATTATCAAATAGATGTTAAAAGTGCATTTTTGAATGATACAATTGAGGAGGAAGTGTATGTTGCACAACCCCCGGGCTTTGAACATGATAGTTTACCTAACCGTGTTTATTTGTTACAAAAAACTCTCTATGGACTCAAATAAGCACCTAAAGCTTTGTATGATAAATTAAAGAATTTTTTGTTAGATCATGGGTATATCATGTGGAAAGTAGATTCTACCTTATTTCTAAAGAACACTTCTAACAATTTTATTATAATTCAAATATATATTGATGATATCATTTTTAGTGGAATTAACCTTGACCTTTGCAAAGAATGATCTTATGCAGAGTGAATTTGAGATGAGTATGATGGGTGAGCTCACATTCTTCTCTGACTTTCAAATCAAGCAAACTAAAGATGGAAACTTCATCAACCAAGGCAAGTACACAAGTGAGATACTTAAGCACTTTGGGATGGATAACACCAAGTCGATGGATATGCCCATATCAAACATCGCCAAACTTGAAAAAGAAGGTGAGAAGGTAGATGAGAAGCTCTATAGAGGTATGATTGGAAGTTTAGTTTACTTAACTGCCTTTAGACCTAATAAAATGTTTAGTGTTGGCTTGTGTGCTCACTTTCAATCAAATCCTAAGATATCCCATCTTATAGATGTTTAGAGGATTTTAATGTACTTAGCCATAAATCCAAATTTTGTTCTATGGTGTCCCAAGTCAAGGAACTTTACTCTTACAACTTATAGCTATGTAGAAACACAAGATGCTTGATTGATAGAAAGTGTACAAGTGGCACTTGCTTTCTCCTAGGACCATGCTTGGTGTCTTGGTTCTCCATGAAACAGAGCACTGTGGCATCATAAGCCACCAAGGCTGAATACATTGCGGTCGGGAGTTGTTGTGCCTAGGTCTTATGGATGAAGGAAATGCTCCAAGACTTTAACATTCTTTTTGATGCTTATCCTATCTATCATGATAATAGTAGTACAATTAACTTGTCATATAATCTTATCTAACATAGTAGAGCTAAGAATATGGAGGTTTGTCATCAATTTGTGATCACATTGCCAAAAAGGATATCCATATCACACATGTGGACATGAAAAATCAATTGGCGGACATTTTCACAAAACCTCTAGCTAGAGAGCAATTTATCTTTATTAGATATAAACTACTCACAAATGATTTGAATGAATCTAATATGCTTTCTAGCTAGTTGTCATCTATCCTACATGCTTTGCCTATGTTTTCATCATCCTTTCTTGCTAATATGCTAAAAATCAGTTTTCATGTTCTTTTTGCCTTATTTTTTTCTCTTATTTTTGGGTATTTTTTGTAAATGCTTATTTTATCACAAAGTAGTACCCAATGATGAGTGATATGTGCCTAACTATGTTCAAAATGCAAAATGGACTTGAAAAATAAATTCAATTAGCACTCTAATGGCTAGAAATTGGAATTTCTAATGTTGGTTCAGTTGGACCATCGGTCGAGTTGCCAACTCGACAGATCTGCGTCTGAGAGCTTTTTTCAAGAGATGCTTGGTTGAGTTTTCAAGTCACAGAACTCGATCGATGGCCGGGTTGGAGAAAACATGACTTAGCTTTGTTTGACTTTTATCCCTCTCAACTAGAGAAAAATCGACGATCCAACCTCTAACTCCCTCAAGCTCTCAAACCCTCTCCCTAGCCCTAGTTTGACCTAGATTGACCTCACTTGACCTCTCTCCCATCAACCCTATGCGTGTTGATGGTTTGTGGTGGTGTTTTCCTTATTTTTTCTCTCTCCATCCTCTCTTTTCATCTCCATGGCATCCAAAAGGGGAAAGAGAGCATCCCTGGCTAGAGCACTATCCTCCTCTTCCAACTCACATCTCATACCCTTTGACGATACCTCCTTTGTCTTCAATGAGGCTCTCAATAGGTACAAGGATCTCCTTCCTAGGAATCCTTTTCCTTTTCGTTCCCTTTTTGAGCCAAACCCACATAAAAAAAGGGTCATCGATCAAATAGCCGAGTTTCTATACGATCACCACCTCTCTGCCTTGTGTGTCGAACACGTGTGCTACAACAATTCCATCACAAGAACGAATGTTGTTAATGAATTCTATGCTAACTTGCAATGGAATTATGACACACTCGTACCCCTGCCTAATACTCAAGTAGTCCTCACTTCCATGATCACTGGGAAGAAGTTCCAAGTCTCTGAGGATACCCTAAACATCTTCTTTTTGGGTACTGAGGTGACTGATACTTAGAGGAAGGTTTACCTTGAATATCTTGACCTAGTTGACCTTGAGACCTTCTACAAGTAGTATGTGAAAACTACTAGAGGGGGGGGGGTGAATAGAGTTTTCTAGATAATTTAACAATTATTGATCTCAAACAACCACAATGAAAATATTGGACAAGGAGACACAAGGTTTAGAGTGGTTCCAACTATAGCAAATACTATAGCCGTCAGTCCACTACCCGGTTGCTTACCCAACCGGGATTTGAAAAGAAATTTATTTTATTACCTCGCAAGGACTTTACATAAAATACAATTTCTTTTCCCAAACCCTTCAAGCAGCCTTCACCTAGAAGTAATCGCCCAACCTTGAAGCAGCCTTCCCTTGAAGTAGATGCACCAACTCCCGTTGCACCAGCCTTCTGAATTAGCT
The DNA here is from genome assembly GCA_963693085.1 of Alisma plantago-aquatica. Lineage (NCBI taxonomy): Eukaryota > Viridiplantae > Streptophyta > Magnoliopsida > Alismatales > Alismataceae > Alisma > Alisma plantago-aquatica. The sequence goes on from OY856411.1 coordinate 60,553,904, forward strand.
TCCCGTGCGATAGCCTTCTTGAAGTAGCTTGAAGTCCCCTTCTCCACCTGAGAAGTCAACCCTCTCCAATCCGCAGCCTCCAACCCTAGGAGTAGCAAGGAGAGTACAAAAGATAAAAAGGAACAAGAAGGAAAACAGAAATTACAATACCGTTGTAAGCACAAGGCTTGATTTTCCTATATCAAGCGTTTAGATCTCCTAACCAATGTGTATGACAATGTGATTGTAGTGGATAGGAGATACTAGCCTATAGGACACGAAATGGGAGCAATAGGAATGAATGGCAAGTGTAGGAATTGCTCTATTGCTCTAAAACAGATTGCAAGTGAGTATTCAAGCTCAAGTATAGCACAAGTATAGCTTAGGTATATTTTGGTGTCCTAAGGCATGTCCTATTTATAGGAGTGGCCTATGAATACTTAAGGATGTTCTAGACAACTTCTAGGGGCTTCTAAGTGCTTAACTAGCCGTTAGATATAAGTTAAGTGCATTAGTAACGGCTAGTTACTTTATTCTGCAGTTGCTGTCAGAGACCATCTCGGTCGACAATTTGTCGACCGAGATACCTACTCGGTCGAAGTTTTGTCGACCGACAGGCTCTCTGGATCAACGTTCATTTGCAGCTGCCAACTACTTTATCAGTTGTGTCTAACGGCTACTTGGGTCAATCTCGGTCGAGAAGTTTGTCGACCGAGAGTGTCTCGGTCGAGGAGTGTGGTCGACCGAGATTGACTCTGTTTTCAATCTTTTAATTAACCACTAAGCATGTGTATGAGTGTGCATATGTGATCCTATTTGAAGGGGATGACCTATCTAAGTGTGGTGTTTAGCTAGGAAGATCCAACACTTGATTTACATGCAATCTAAGTACTTGTACATTATATATTTGTACAAGTTTTTACAACAGTGATTACATTGCATGGAAATATAAATATGTAAGCTCTTTGGATTTTCCCTAGTTGCTTTGTCATCCACCTTAATCCTGCACACTCAAGTAGCTCGTTAGATCAACAAGAATGAAATGTTTGTCATCATCGAAACAAAGGGATTTATCATAATGTCCAATTTATCCAACAGTATGATCTCGTTCTTCTTCACATTCATAAATACTTGAATAAGCCTCAGTTTCCCTATAGGAAGAACTGTACCCTTCCCTCCTCCGCCTTAGACCTCAATAACCACATACTCACCCTAGTTGTTAACTGCAATATTCATCCCAAGAAAAATAAGACCAAAATTGCAGAGAACACTATAGTGATTCTATCTCTCGAAGAACAATGAAGTCAAATGGCCTTGTTACGTCCTTCACCACATGACCTATTTTGACTCTGGAAAGAACACCCGTGGCACCCATTCACCATACTAGCCCTGGTCTGTGTTCTTTTTCAACTTGTCACTGACAAATCTCTTTTCCATGACCTTCACTACAAACCAGCCCATAAAGGAATTTGCATCATTGAGACCACACTTTAGAAGTTTGTGACTATCCCTTCCTCTACCACATTTGAAGCCTCCACCTCTACCTCCACCCATGCCCCTCCACCACCTCAGCCTTCCCGACTTACCCGTGCCTCGTTCCACGTATCGGATGAAACCCTCATGGGCTACATGATGCATCAACATGCATATAACCTTCAAGTTCAGGAGCACATGCATATGGATCTCTATGCCATCATGTCTAACATGAACCTATCCGGTGCAGACCCTTATCCTACCTACTAGCCCTACCCAGGAGGTGACTATGCATCCTATGCATATGGTCACTTTTACCCATCCCTCCACCTACTACTTAAACTACTACACCCTCTACTGTTGGTAGATCCACCCCTGGAGTGCTACCTCTTTTTGCTGGCCCTTTAGCCACCCTGCTTGCTGGACTTGATACATCTGTTCCCTATTTCTCTCAGGCCAATGAGCTCCATGATCTTGGCATGTCTTGGGCTCAGTAGAATGCCCATTGGCCCGATTGGTTCCTCTACCAATGAGGAGATGCCAGATCAGTCTGATGAGGAAGGTACTGTTGCTGGTGAGGAGGCTTCTAAGGACGATGATGGTGATGAAGGTTCTGATGATGACTTCATTGGTGACTTTGGTGATGAAGTTAATGCTGCTGCACCTTTAGACAGAGATGACGACTATGAGCTAGAGGCCTCAGATGTTGATGCTAATGGTGTTGTTGATGATGTGGACATAGATGACCTAGATGTTTAGATTTTTTAGTTTTTAGTCTAGATGCTGACCATATATATCTTTCTAGGCTTTTTTGTACTAAAAACATTTGGGCACATTTTCTGATTTGTACTATTTCTCATCATGTTTCATCGTTTTGGCTTGTAGTTGTTTTTGAGGACATGCTCTATGAGCTGTAATCTTAATCCTTTATACACTTTCTCTTTGATTTACTATATCTCTCGAGTTGGTGTCATGTTTACCATTTTTTATTATGACTTAGATTGCTTGTTTCTCTCGTCTCTATTTGGTGTATGCTTCAAGATTGCATGCTGTGGATGTATGTTTGGTTATTCTTGGAGAAGACTTGTTTTCTGTGCTCTTCTACCCCCTTCCTTTTTGATAATGTCAAAAGGGGGAGAGAAGTTTAATGTTTTGAAGCTCAACAATATTTCTTTTATTGTCTATGCGATCCTTTTCTTGTTCATTATATGCTTCATCATGCGACTTGCAAAAGGACCATATAGTTTATATGTCATATTGCTTTGTGTAGATAGACCAACTATGTAGGTAAGAGTAAGCATAGATTGAGGGGCAGAAATTTACATTGTAAAAATCATGAACTCCCTGCAATTCACAAGGAAAAGGTATAACTTTACATATCCTTTTCAATATGATTGAGGAATGGTTTTTCATTGTAAAAAAATGGGGAGAATGTTGACTTGAGAATTATACATTGTCAATATTTTAATAATGAATTAACCATTCCATTCCTATGTATCTAATATGTTTGTTCAAGATTGATTTCAGGCTTTAGGTACATGAAAAGGATCAAATTACACAAGCCCCATCCTATTCAAGTTCAAGTCAAAAGCAATGCAAGTGCGCATTTTGGGAAATCACTCCAAATGACCTTAGATGATTTTTTAATCACTTGTGTTGATGATATGACTTTTAACTAAGATGAGAAAAAATTAGAGACACTTAATTCCAATGTTTGGTCACTCAAAAGTTAATTTAGAGAATTTGTCACAGGTTGTTTATCGATCGAGTTAGAAACTTGACCGATCCAGTGATGGATTTTCTGAAGATGACCAATCGGTCAAGTTGCACACTCATAGAACTTGACCAATCGATCAACTAAGTAAAACTAATTTTGACTCATCAGTTGAGTTTCCTAGAACAAACTTGACTGATAGTTTGAAAATTGGCTTTGTCACTTAGTGGATTGGTCGAGTTATCTTTATTAAAAATCGACTGAATTTACTGTACTGAAAATATAAAGAAAGTGATTATAAGCATTGGAGAGTTATATTGAGTGAGAATAGATCTGCTGTAACTTGGATAATGGCCACTTTCTCCCTTAAGTGATCCCACACTCAAGCGAACATCCCCAACTATAAATAAGACCCCTTGGAGTTCATTCCACATTTTCTCATTCATGATATTCTAAGTCCTTGCTATAGTTGAGTGTGTTGCAACTCCTTGAGCCCCCTTCTCTCTCTCATTTACAAAGCATTTTGTGATTATGATTGAGTTAGACCAGTTGTAAGACAGCTACCTTCATGTGCTAGTAAATCTCTCATTCCATTCCATCTTCCCTACCCCCTTTCTCAAAGAAGAAAAGTTGAATCAACTACTCCTAGTGAAGGTGAAGCTATTTCTGTTCTTCTTCAAGGTTGAAGAAGAGGTGAAGAGAAAGCATACTTGAACCTTCTAAAAAAGTTAGGTCATCTTGAAGCAAGCTCATATCATCAATATTGACATCAGCGTCATCATCATCATCATCATCATCTTCTTCTTCTTCATCATCATCCTCCTCCTCCTTCCCATCATCATTATCATTGCCATCATCATCATCATCATCATCATCATCATCATCATCATCATCATCATCATCATCATCATCATCATCATCATCATCATCATCATCATCATCATCATCATCATCATCATCATCATCATCATCATCATCATCATCATCATCATCATCACCATCACCACCACCACCACCACCACCACCACCACCACCACCACCACCACCACCACCATCATCATCATCATCATCATCATCATCATCATCATCATCATCATCATCATCATCATCATCATCATCATCATCATCATCATCATCATCATCATCATCATCATCATCATCATCATCATCATCATCATCATCATCATCATCATCATCATCATCATCATCATCATCATCATCATCATCATCATCATCATCATCATCATCATCATCATCATCATCATCATCATCATCATCATCATCATCATCATCATCATCATCATCATCATCATCATCATCATCATCATCATCATCATCATCATCATATTATGTCATCTAGTCTACTTACTAGCCTAACCTCTATCAAGGCTCTAGAAAACTCTAGAAACTATAAATAACATCTAAACACTCTCATATAGACTAATGTTACATCTCTTTCTCTTAGGTTGCATGGACAACCACTGCCTTTCTATGAGTGGTAACAATTTTCATATGTACATATATGAATACTTGAAATAGGTTTTAAAACATGTGATGGAATCCACAATACTCCATTCGAGAAATACCAAAATGAAAATGAGTTACCAAACTCAATAGGAATTATAGTATCATCACTGTAACGACCTCACTTTTCAACATACTCCAATTAAGGAAAGACCCAAAAGTTGAGATCCGTTACCTAAAATTTTCCAAGGGTCCAAATTTGACCAAATAATAAACAATAGAAAATGATTTCCATTATTTCAAATATTTTTTACAAAATGCTCCCCTAAGGAGTTACGTGAATTTCTATCATTAGAACTGTACATATGAGAACTATATGAGAAGAAGTGTCTAGATAATCCTTCTTACAAGTTAACCTTAATGTCATCAAGTAACATTTGTCCATCATATATATCATCTTATCTAGCATGTACCTAAAACACAATGAAACAAAAGCACAAATCAACATATCCAAATATACTATGTACTTGGGGTGCATGCAAAAGAGTGCAAGTACATAAGCATCATGTATATCATCTTATCTAGCATGTACATAAAACATTATGAAACAAAAGCACATATCGACATATCTAGATATACAGTGTATGCGGGATGTATGCAAAAGTGTGCAAGTACATAACAACATATATTCAATCAATAACTTCATATAATATCTAGAATTTTATTTACATACCCTTTCTTTATGTGAGACTCATAGAGGCATTATAATTGAATAGAAGTTAAATCAACATCCAACGGTTTAGTTGTTTAGTATTTGAGAAAAACTTGGCAAACACTAACAAACTAATGTGGGTAGTCATAAGCTTAACCACATACCTTTTGTAGAACCATGCATATTATCAAATCATACTTTAAGAATATCATCCAATCAAGCAAGAAAAGAGGAATCCAATCATTCAATGTGCATGTATGTAAATCCTAAAGTGTCACCATCACATTAAATAAATCAAACTCTACTCGGTCCTATTCAAGGGTTTAGAGTTGTCCCATGTTTAGGAAAGGGAATAAAGGTATAAACCGTATTTCCATCCCATATTTACAATTAGGTGAAACCCTAATTACTATATCCAACATATCCTTTCATTATGATTACTTAGATTAGTCTGGGTTCATTAAAGTTATCATTTTTAACTTCAAAACCCTAATTCTTCATGCGGATGGCTATTCACATTAGAAACTCAAATTCTACACCATTATGATCATGGGCATTTTAATTTACCATTATGTTCAAGAATGTCAGATTACATCTCAAAGAAGTGTATCTAACATGATTAACAACCTCTTTGTCAAAAACTAGGGTTGTTATGCTTTAAACACCACTTTAACACATATAACTGCTTATCCAGTTTAGAAAACATAATGTTAGCAACACATGAACTTTCAACTCAGTCCAAGATGCTCTTTTTTTTCTAAAAAGGTTAATATTTTTCATTAATATCATTTAAACAAGTGATGACCATTAAAATCATGAAACTAGGGGTTTTATGCATATTTTACATTAAAGATTGTACATTTATGCACTTTTGGGAAAAGAAGCATTGTTAAGTCTCAATTATATTTAAGTTGCATTCCTCTCATTTTTTGATCAACTTTCATATATAACTTGTCCCAATCCAAGTAATAGATTATTTAATACAATTAATGTAAAACTAAACCTGAGCCCATCATGAGAGGCCACGTAAGCTACCAGCTCACCATCCTGGTTGACACAGATCTGGGCTGAGCCAATAGGCTCAGGCCCATAGGGTGATCTATCCCTATGTCTATCACGTAAGGAAAAAGGGCAATAAACTATTATGTCCTTACCTACTAATGTTTTGTATAGGGGTATAAAGGTAATTTAGGGTCCCTCATCTTCTTCCTTTGCTCCTTCATTTCTCATGAACCAACACCATAGATCAGTGAACTGAGTAGTTGAGTTCCTCCTTTAGTAACCAGTTTGCTTCAGTGATAGGTCCCTGAGTTTTGGTTGTCTTCGGCTGACTCAACCAACCCCTCACCGCTGGACGAGGCAGCTAAAGTCGACCCTCCTACAAGTTTGCCTCACACCTTGAATAAGGAAAAATCGACTGCCGATATTGCTTTTAGTACTCAGGGTTCCTAAGAAGAAAATCAGTGAGTTTTCTGAATGCCAGTTGTTACCTCAATCCGTTCGTGAACTTGAGTGGTGATCCTTATATAGGCAGGGGTCATCCACTGATTTCTTGTGAAGTTTTGAATCCATAGTGAACTAGAAGGGGAAATTCCTAATTTCACACCAATGTAGGGACTACTAGGTATGGCTGAGTCCACTTTGATCTCTTGTATTAATTGGGAAATCTCTCTCTCAAAGTTGTGGTTCAGAGAGAAGGAATTAGAGGGAGGAGGGATCGGTTATATTGTAGCTGACGTTTCCTTTTTAGGTAGGAGGAAGAAGATATTCTAGGAACTCTTGGATATGAGATCCAAGGCTATGATCCCATCCACATACTAAATAGTTTGGGCCATAAGTTTCCAATATAATCATTACATTCAACTCATACTTTCTTTAGATCATCACTTTAGGGGAAAACCAATTAATCCGTAACTCTATCTCCCTTTAACAAAATGATACCAAATTTTAAATGAAAGTTTTTAAGGATTAAATATTGGTGTGGGCTAGTTTCTGTGTCAAAAAGATATTCTCTAGATGCCCTTTTATCGCTCTCTCTCTCTATCTTAAAAAAGGAATATAATTCATTTATTTCAATTAGATCCCTCTATCTTTATGAATTTCTCAATGCCACTAGAAACATCTTTTTCTATGAAACTTGGTGGGAAACTCGTTAAAGTTCTTCCCCACCTTTATCTATTTTGTGGGGTTAATTGGAAAACATTTATGCACGAAGATTTCTCTTTCAGTATATTCTTAAATTAATTATCCACATCACTTGGACAACCTTTTTTCTTCCAAAGTCTATAATTCTCTTATTTTCATTAATATTTCCAAGTATAGCAAAAGTTAGTCTGAGATATTTGTTGACTCAAGGTCAATTAGGTCAATGTTGACTCACCTCTAAATTGACTAAACCCGTGTTTTGATGATGACTAACCATTCCACATATTGGTGTCTAATGTCTCTACTTGAGTGATTTCAGATTAGGTATAGACACACTCCAAATCCCCTAACTTGCGCATCCCAAATTGGAGAAACGACAAGTAAAAATCCATACAAGTGCATGTTTTTGTAATATGATGTAAATCCATTAGAATCATGTTGTAAATCACTTGTAATGATTGTATGACTTGTAATTAAGCTTAGAAAAATATCAGGTGCACTTATATCGAATATTAGAGCACTATAGATGCAACTTTGAAAATTTATTACAGGCACTTTGTCGGTCGAGTTTCCCAACCTGAAAACTCGACCAGTCATCCTTGATCAATTTTCTACAGATTGCATCAGTCGAGTTGTGTTTACACAGAACTTGACCAATCAAGTAACTGACCATTTCGATTCCTAATGGTCAGTCGAGTTTTGTGAGGACAAACTCGACCGATCATTTGAGTATCGGCCTTGTCGTTTACTTGATCGGTCAAGTTTACCCTTATAGAAACTCTACCGATTGCACTGTACAAAAAAGTGTAGAAAAGTGCTTCTAGCCGTTGTGGAGTTGCAACAAGTGAAAATAGATCCGTTGCAAGCCACAAAACGGCTAGTTTTCGTTCTCAAGTGTTCCCAAAGGCTAAGAGACATCCCCAGCTCTAAATAGGACCCCTTGGGCTTCATTCCAAGGATGAGCATTCATTGCAAAACTCTATGTGAGGTTCCTATTCTATAGTTGAGTGCTTCCTACAGCCTCCTCTCTCTCTCTAAGATTAATGACTTGCTACATCCATTAGAGTGAGTAGGAGATCTGTAAGAGAGCTAGTCCTATATGTATATCTTGTGAGGCTCTCAGTTCCACCACCTCCCCATCTCTCATTTCAATCATGAAGATGAAGATTCTCTCTCTTGGCGAAGAGAGGTGAAGAAGAACAAGGTAAGGAGTCCCTTGGTGAAGATCAAGGCTGAAGACTTGGAGCTAGAGTGGGCAAGCCCTTGGTGAAGGTAGAAGACTCCTTGCTCAAGTGGGTAAGTCCTTGGTGGAAGCTTCTCCGAGTGAAGGTGAAGTCAAAGGCGGAAGATCCAAGAAGAGTGGGTAATCCCTGTAAGGCTGAAGACTTGTGCAAGAGTATGTAAGTCCTTGGAAGAAGGCGAAAGACTCCTTGCAAAGTGGGTAAGTCCTTGGTAAGGTTGAAGATTCTTTGTATTGGATAGGTAAGTCCTTTGTTTGGTCATGTATTGTATGTCTTATGAATGAATATAAGAATGCAATGGTTAGGAAATCCTAGAGGTTGACCTCTCTAGGTAAGTGGACTGACATACTTCTAGTTTGAAGTGTGTAACCACTCTAAATAGCTTGTCTACTTGTGTTTGCTCAATTTCTCTCATCCTTTCTATGTATGTTTTAATTGCACTCAAATTACCTATTTAGCAACCTTATCTTGTGATATATCTTGAAGGTCTAATGAATTTTGTTTAAGTGCATTCAACTCTATTTACCCCCCTCTAGAGCATCTAATCACCCATCTAGGATCCAACAATTGGTATCAGAGCGAGTCTTCTCTAAGCATACTTCAACAAGTAGGAGAAGATGGGTGACTACCAAGGAGGGAGATACTTGACGAGCCTTCCAATCTTTGATGGGAGCAATTTCCTCTATTGGAGAAGAAGGCTTTAATTCTATAGCCAAGGATCAAGTCTTGAGATGTGGCAAATGGTGAATGACCCATACATGCTACAAAAGATAAGGATTGAAGAATGGGATGAAGCTACCTTGAAGAAAGTAACCTTGAATGCTAGAGCCATGCACATCCTATATGCCTCCATGACCCCCACCGAGTTCAACCGGATTTCTTCATGTGAAACAGCCTATGAGGTATGGAGAAAGCTTTGCATCACTTATGAAGGGACATATCAAGTGAAGGAAAGCAAAGTCTACATGCTCAGAGGGTTGCTTGAGAACTTCAAGATGGGAAAGGAGGAGATAATAGCCAACATGTACTCAAGGATCAACACCATCTTGAATGGTCTTTCTATTCTAGGACATCCTATGTCTAGTGGAGAGATCAACTCAAAGATCCTTAGAACTCTCCCCAAGAGGTGGGAACCCAAGGTGACTTCCATTGAAGAAGCAAGGTCTCTTAGGGATATTCCTATTGAAGAGCTCATTGAAAATCTACAAGCACATGAATCGACACTTGACAAGAGGGAGGAAGTAGAAAGATAAGAAGAGAAAGAACTCAAGAGAATGAAGAAGGCTGAAATGAAGGCTCAAATCAAGGCTATTGTTGATCAAGCCTCTCCATCCTCTAAAGTTGAAGAAGATGCCATGTACTCCAAGGGTAGATTCTATAAAGGCAAGTCCTCCTCCATCCGGTGCTTCACATGTGGAAAGAAGGGTCACTACAAGGAAGATTGCCCACAAGGATAAAAGACCCATATTCATAAGAAGAAGGATAAATGGCACTCAAGCTCAAGTGGCTCCTCCAACTCAAGCTCAAGTGAAGATTCAAGTGAAGGATCAAGCTCAAGCTCTAGTGATGAAGGAGAATGCCATTTTGCTCTTATAACATCAACAAGTGAAGACTCAAGTGAGGTAAATCTATACTCTTTAGATAAAGAATCTTTGATTGCTATTATTCATGATATTTGTGCCTCTCTTAAGTCTACTAAATGGAAAAAGAAAAATCTTGCAAGAATTGTTGATAATTTGCATGTAGAACTAGATGATCTTGAACATGGTAATACTTGATTGCTTGATGATAAAAATAATTGTCTTAGTCAAGTAGATTCTCTTAAACTTGAAAATACTAATTTACTTGATAAGATTAGATTTCTAGAAGCTCAACCTCTTATGCCTAGTTCTAATGAAGAGCATACTCTAATAATTGATTCTCTCATGCATGCTATTGATGTTCTTAGATCTGAAAACAAGAACAAATATTTATGTTTTGCAAGAATTAGAAATAGAAAATGCCTCCTTGCTTTCTAAAATCAATGTGCATGAATCTTTTTCTAGTTCTACTAGTAGAGAGAATGATGTTGCTACTCTTCATATTGATAGAAATTCTTATTTAACTAAATCTCTTTGCTTAGAAAATGATCTTTTGCATGCTAGAGATAATATCAATCATTTGTCTTCTACTATTACTTCTCTTATGCATGATAATGATAGTTTGAGATCCTCTTTGCAAAGATTCTTAGTTGGTAAAAAGAGTCTTAATGACATCCTACACCATACTACTAAACAAATTGGTAGACATGGTTTAGGGTATGATAGTAGTCAAGGGATCAACAAAGATAAAGGACCTCCAATATTTCATGGAGAATCCTCTAGTTCCAAGACTATGGGCACATGTAACTATTGCAATGAAATTGGTAATTATTCTACTTGTTGTCCTTTTAGGAAAGCACCCAAGAGCAATAAGACTTGGGTTGCTAAACTAACCCCTCTGGACCCAAAAACATGATTGGGGACCATTTCATCTTTCTTCTTGTAGGTACTTGCAAATGGATTGACTTGAGCTATTGAATTGCAAATTGACATCTCAATCCACATGAAAGAAGAAAGGTGAGATGTGTAAAGGGTGACAACAAGTGGAAAAAGGAATGGTAAGAACAAAGGTAATGGTTCTCTTGCTTATAACCATTTCTAACTTGTTTTTGTCAAGTTAGTGTGCACTATACATATGGTTTTTGAGTCAAAAGTAGTATTTTGTGTTTCTCTTCACACTCTTACTCAAAAACTATTTCTAATGCTTCTATAGTGCATTACTAACTTGCTTAGACATGTTTGGATATGGTTTGTATATTTAGAATGCCTTTCAATATGTTTTTATGAAATATATGTGCTTTTTGACAGTTGCTCTGTCAGTCGAGTTTTCCCTATTTGAAACTCGACCGATAGGCACCAATGGGTGTTGCCAACAACCTTCATCAGTCAAGTTGTCAATGCACAAAACTCGACCGATAACACTGTGCACAAAATACACAGTTGGCTTATTGAATGAGATTTCCCCTCTCAACTAGATTTTCTCAACGCATAGCCTTATTCTTTGGCACTCTCATTTGGTACCTTTATATATGCATATCTCCATGTTCTAAATTGCCTATCTTGCTTACAACTATATCTCTCTAATTGCTCTAAATTGGTATATCTATATCTTGCAATTACTTGCTTTGAGTTGTTTTGCAGGTTTTGATGATGATCTCTTTGCATCTCTTGGTTGTGTCTAAAAATTGCTTCCGTTGTGCTCTAACTTGCTACATCCATCTAGGTGTATATCTTGTTTTGACACAACCTTGAGGTTCTTAGTGGAAATCATCTTATGGTAAAGATGCATATCTAGTGAGTTATATCCTTTCATGATTCTAAAATTGCTTATCTCTTTGTTTGGATATATTTCTACATCTAATTATAGCTTGCTTTATCTTATGTATCTTTTGGTATCTCTTGCTATGATCTAGATCCTACTAGTAGTCCTAACTTGTGATATTGTAAGGACCCTGACCTCCGTTTAGGGTTTACCCTGTTTGCCTTGCTTGACCTTGATGCTTTGATGCTTGTTAATCACCTTTAGTGGTGATTAGGGTTTGTTGGTGCTTTGTTGAGAGCTAGAGGTTCTACTTGCAATTAACCCAAGTCTAGGGTTGTGGGCAAGTTTTGAGGTGTTCCTCCCTCTCCTTGCTTCCTCTAGTGTTGAGAGGAAGGTTTGGGCCCGTTGCTTGAGTTCCTTTGGGCTTGGTTGAGCTTGTTGGGCCTTGTTGAGTGTTACCTTTGCTTCTTTGTGCCTTGTGTCGGGACAGTGCTTGCTTGTGTCGGCCTAGTGTGTCACCCAGGGTTTGTGTCGCCCTGGTGGCGTGTCACCCATGGACCTTTGACCATCTTTGACCTCGTTTGTGTCACCACTAGTGGACACTTGGTGCTTGATGCTAGCATGTGGCAATGGCCTTAGACACGTGTTTAGGACATGCTAGAGTGGTGGCATTGCCCATGGACAAGTGTCCCTAGGTGGGTGACACGTTGATTTGCTCTACCTTGTTTTCTCCTCCTTTCCCTTCTATATATACGTTTCCTTTCCCTTGCTAAGGATCCCTTTAGTTTCTTAGTCTTCCTCTCCTTGGTGCATGACACCCTCCTCTCTTGCTAGCTTGGTGGCCGATCCTTGCCTTAGAGTCTCCTTCTTCCTCTAGTGGTGGCCAAACCCTAGAGTGCCTTGCTCTCCTTCTTCCTTGGTGGTGCATGGAACTTGGATCTAGGAGCTTGGAACTTTCTTAAGGCGGGTTACATAACTCCTAACCCTAACTAAACTACCTTCTTTTATGTTCTTATATGTTGCTATGATCGTATCGGCTACAAGTGTTTCTAGTTAGTTCCTTGCTTAAGTTGTTCTTGTTGGCCGAACCATGTGTTCTAGGGTTTCTTGGTGAACAATACTCCTTTCTCTCCTTGGTCTTGAGGAGTGATCTTGAGTGCTAGTGATATGGGCAATACCCCTCTCTCGTTTAAGTTGAGAGGTGAGCTTCTGTTCTAGTAGCTTTAACAACATCCTCCTCTCACCATGGACGTGAAAGGTGAGCTTGATGGTAGTTGTGGACCTCGTTTAGGGTTGTCCTTTATGTTGCCCGATTGGTGACAAGAGATGTGCATGACTCCTCTCTCATTTAAGTTGAGAGGTGAGCCATTCTCTTGATCCTTTAGGGTTTTGACACCCTTGAGCTTGAGTTTGGTGGTGACCCTGTCGGGGTGCATATTGCCCGATATGGAGGGTGCATAATTCCCGATATGGTGTTGTTGGTGGTGTTGCTCGATATCTTTTCCCTGGTCTGACCTTAGACGACATGTTATGTTTGTGTTGGACGACACACCTTGGTCCTTGAACCTGTGTGTGACGGGCGTCACTCTTTGCTACATGTTCTGCCCAATACCCTTTTGGTCCCTGACCTTATGACGGGCGTCACACCCTAGTCCCTACTAGTGACGACCGATAGGGCATAGATAGGTGGACTGAGCGACAGGCTCCTTGATGGTTGTTGGAGCTGTACCTTGCTGAGCACCCTACCCCACACACACACGACTTAGATCTGGTCTAGTGTAGTTGGCTTGAAGTGTGAAGGTGTTGGCTAGCTCTGAGATGTTGTGACGGGCGTCGCAGCTGAGCACGACGCTGCGTTGCCCGATACCAGGATGCCGGGCAGAGTGCACGATATGGTGCGCGTCACACCTTGCACGATACACCCCCTTGGGCACAACTGCACAACGGACCCTGCAACACAGTGTTGCACGTTGTACCACAGATGTTACCCGTTATCCTTAGTGGTTGCTTGACCGTTATATGGTTGTTGGGTCGAGCGAAACATGGGGAGTGATCTGCCCGATATCATATCTAGTGAGGAAACCCTGCCCGATACTACTTGTGGTGAGGGTTTTTGGTGCTTTTAGTGAGGGTCCTGCCCCTTATAGAAACCGATATGTTGTTCTTGCCATCACATTTAGTCATAATGGTGACCCTTGATATGCTCGATGGTAATTGTTATGGTAGAGCTTATCCATGTAGCTTAACATGACCTTACATATGTATGTGATCATCTTGATATTATGTATAATGCTGAGATAATGTTAAGCATGTAAGATGCCTTGCATGGTGTTATGACTACAGGTTGAGGCATGAATGATATCATATATATATAATCAATCAATATTGCCCTATGTTGACAAAATAATCTTGCTATAATCTATGATGATTAACCATGCAGGTGATGCATAGCCAGGTAAAAGGCTATGAGGTATATGATGAGTAACATTGCTTTGATAGTTGCTCTTGATGGTGAGATAACATGTACGATGTGGTTGACTAAAATACTTGGGATTGCTATCCCATGATGATGATGTAAGCCTTGAGAGGTAGTGGCACTATGTGATAAGGGACTGATATCCCATGGCCATGTGATGATCCTTGAGATGGATCTAGATGATTGGCAAGAGGCCAAGTGATAACGTCTAATGAAGGATCCTTGTAATGAATCAGGATGATGTTGATCTCCATAAAAGTATAATACTGAGTTTCATGCTATTTATTCTTGTTATAGTTTGCATGTTATACAACTTGGTTGAATCTTGTAATCCACATAAAATACACTAATTAATCATAGTGGAATATATCATGTAGTTTGCCCTGGCCATATTTCCATCATCGTCAGTAGCTTGTGATGGTGAAACAAGTTCTCCTGCGTGTTAACCTGGAAGTGCATATTTTTGAATATGTGTGGTTTCTCCTAGCCTTAAATAGAGAGGGAATCAAGTGCAACTATGGTTGCAGACTCGGGATATACATGTATATATGAGCATGGTGAACATGCCCATGGCTCAGTGTGATAGAGCATGAATGCGTTCATGGCTCAGAGCACGGTGAACAGGCCCGTGGCTCAGTTTTACTAGCGCCGTGACCTGTACCAAGGCGGGATAGAGGAAGGGTAGCCTATGGAGCTGACCCTATGGCTGAGGCCACTTAAGCATGAGACTGCGGTCTTGCTTTGGTTCTCGTGCACTGACCACGAGGTGGGAGGTCATGGAGTCCAGCTCTTCCATTGATCTTGTATTGCACCGACTTGGGTTTCACAACCAAAGGTTGGATTTGAGCGGTACGACTTACTTCCTCAGGGAATAATAATACGTAATCCAGCCGAATAGTATTTAATGCTTAAGACAAACACGAAACATTGTTTGAGGCCTTGCTTGTGTAGCCAATCTTGTTATACCTGTAGTTACTTATATGTTCCTCATATGTGGGAAAGACCTTATAAATCTTATCTTGTTAATCATGTTCCATAAAGAAATACTATGGTATGTGCCTTTTGTACAACCTAGTAAGAATATCTTGTTTATATAAACTGCTCTTGTTATACCTCTTATCAGTTATCTGCTTTTGTCTTCCTTTAGTTTTATATTTTTTGCGGGGAGTTATGTTTCTCACTGGGATAATGTTCAATTGTCTCACCCCGCTGGTTTTCAAGTGTTCGAGCTAGACGTGGTGCTGGTCGTAGAGTTGTGGCCGAGCAGCAAGACGAGCAGTAGAAGGCAAGCGATGGATATGCTGCTATTTTGGATGTTTTGTAGTAGAGTGTTGGAGTCATCCCTGTACTCTCAGGTCCTTGGGAGCGTTTTGACGTTGTTTCACGATGTTTAGTCATTGATGTTTTGTATATCCTACTGCTGGCCGGATGTGGGCCTTTATGTACATATAAACAGGTGATGAACTCATGTGATGGCTACACAGCTGTTCCTCTAAGCTGTGGACACGTTTCAAGGCTTGTATATGGTTATATAACCTGTTTCCTTGCAGGATGTGGACTTAAATGTAATAGTTTATCAGTTTATCTTCTTTCCAAAATCAGTTTTAATTAATCCATGTTTTGGTAATCTGTGGTTTATGGTGATTTCTGCACGTTTTCGCGTAACACCTCGTTGTCTTTGTGATAGTTGGATGTGTTGCCACAAGTTTTGGTATCAGAGCTCTAGGTTCACTGAGTCAATAGGGATTTAGGACTAGGTTGTGTCTGTTCTTATGAGTTTTCTAGGTTTTCTCACAATCATCTTCTGCCCTCAGTGGAAGAAAAGCCAAGATGTCTGAAACCATGAAGAACATGCTCCCGAGGATAGCGATGCTGCATCAGTTGATGGAGCTATAGGACAGGCACATGAAGATCGAGTGCCTAAGGTCCCCCAACCTGACCCAACCATTCTTGAACACCTTGCCTATCAACAACTTATGGAGCAAATAATGGCTACGATGAATCTCATGGTAGAGAGATTTCCAATGCCTCCACTGAGAACACAAGCTCCCCATGGTGAAACATCGAGTATTGGAAAGACCTTTGAGCGGCTTTACCGAGTTAGAGCTTTGGATTATGCTAGAACGGCTGATCCAGCGGATGCAGATCTGTGGCTGACAAGTCTTGAGAAAGGTTTCCAGATCCTCGACATCCCCGAAGCAGACAAAGTAAAGCACGCTGTCTACCTTCTGAAAGGTAGTGCTGGTCACTGGTGGACCATCGAGGAAGAGAAGCGACCTGGTGAGGTGATCGGTTGGGAAGTTTTCCGGCGTGAGTTCATCAGCAGATACTTTCTGAAGATGTATCTGGATGAGAAGATCAGTCAGTTTGAGAGCCTACGACAAGGAATGATGAACATCACCGAGTATGAAGCCAAGTTCATGGATCTATTGAGGTTTTGTCCTCACATGGAGACGACAGATGAGGAGCAGATTAGACGTTTTGAGAAAGGTCTGAGTCCTGAGCTGACAACACCTATGCCTGCATTGGAGAACATAGGGTGGTTTGCTACATTTGTGGAATCTGTCCGGAGGATTGAAAGGTCAGTAAGGGAGAAAAGAGAATCCATGTCTAAGAAGAGGTCTGCTCAGTTTTAGGGACAGAGGTTTGGTGGCTTCAAGAAGCTAAGGTTTTCAACACCGTCAGTTATGAGAGGTTCCAGTGCACCGTCGCAATGGTTTCCAATTTAGGGAAGAGGATATGTTCCTTCACCGTCAAAGGCACATAGTACGGCTTCAGTGGCAATGACATGGCCGTCTAGGCCATAGTTTGAGGTTAAGACATGCTATATCTGCGGACAGACAGGTCATTTTAAGTTGAGTTGCCCAAGTAGAGATGTTGAAGTGACACAGTAGCCGAGGCAGAATCATCAAGGGTCAGATAAACATCAACCCAGTGGTAGCAGAGGGCGAGGACGTGGTCAAACATCTCAAGCAGGATCGTATGCTCAAGGAAATAGAGGACATGGACAACAAGCAACGACTCGATTCTATGCTATGAGTCAGCCGGAGGCGATAGTCAACCCACGAGTGGTGACAGGTAAGATTGAGTTATTTCATTCTGATATGTCTTCTTCTTGCTTTATATCTATTCTGGTTGACCCGGGTGCTACATACTCTTTTATCGCCTATAATATGATTGAAAACTGTCGATTACCTATTAGCTGTAAGAAGGATAGTTTGTTGTTAGAAAACCCTCTTGATGGTTCCTCGATACTTCGAGAAGAGTATCTATCATGTATCTTATCTTTTTCGTGACACAATATAAAAGTGGATCTTATACCACTTGATATGCATGGTTTCGATGTTATCCTTGGGATGGATACTTTAGAGAAGTATAAAGTTGTTTTGGACTGTGGTTCCAAGCAAGCTGTGTTTGATGATGCTGGAGAGAAGTGGATCTTCCAAGGTGATAGGAAGATTCTTCCGACGTGTCTGATATCCGCTATGGTGGCAAAGAAGTTGCTACGATAGGGATGTGAGGCTTTCTTAGCTCACATTGTGGATACCATTATGGATACCAAGGAAAAAGGTCCTAGTCTCGAGGAGGTGTCAATTGTTCGAGAGTTTGCCGATGTGTTTCCTGATGAGTTTCCTAGTGTTCCTCCACCACGAGAGATTGATTTTGAGATCAATCTGGTCCCAAGTACACATCCAGTTGCACATACGTCGTATAGGATGGCTCCAGTGGAGATGGCAGAGCTTAAGAAGCAGTTGCAAGAGTTGTTGGAGAAAGGTTTCATCTGACCGAGTACGTCACCTTGGGGTGCTCTAGTATTGTTCGTTAAGAAGGACGGATCAATGCGGTTGTGTATAGATTACTGACATTTGAACAAGGTCATGATCAAGAACAAGTACCCATTTCTGAGGATAAATGATATGTTCGATCAGTTGTGTGGTGCTACAATGTTTTCAAAGATCGATCTACGGTCCGGATATCATCAGTTGAGGATTAAGGCGGATGACATACCAAAGTGAGATTTTAGGACAAGGTATGGTCACTTCGAGTTTTTGGTTATGCCGTTTGTGTATCCAATGCACCTACTGCTTTCATGGATTTGATGAAGAGAGTGTTCCGTCCGTTCCTAGATCAGTTTGTTGTAGTCTTCATAGATGACATCTTGATCTATAGTCAGGACAGGCAAGAGCATGAGTAACATCTTCCATTAGCTTTGACTCTTCTTTGCCAACATCAGTTATACGCAAAGTTCAGTAAGTGTGAGTTCTAGTTGGAAGAAGTGACCTTTTTGGGTGATGTGATATCTGCAAAAGGAGTCAAAGTGGACCCGAAGAAGGTGGGGTCAGTTGCAGATTGGGAACAACCAAAGATGCTGAGAGAAGTTTGTAGTTTCCTGGGTTTAGCAGGATACTACCGAAGGTTTATAAAGGACTTTAGTGTGATTGCGTTGCCAATGACGAGGTTGACAAGAAAAGATGTACCTTTTGTCTGGGATGATTGTTTCCAGCAAGCTTTCCAGAGTTTGAAGGAGAAGTTGACCAGTGCTCTAGTGCTAGTGCTGCAAGAGCCTGGAAAGGGCTATGTCATTTTCTGCGATGCCTCTAAGAAAGGTCTAGGTTGTGTGCTAATGCAGGAAGAGCATGTGGTTTCATTTGCTTCGCGACAGCTTAAGAAACACGAGGAAAACTATCCAACTCATGACCTGGAATTGGCAGTAGTGGTTCATGCGTTAATGATTTGGAGACACTATCTTTACGGGGAAGTGTGTTAGATCTTTACGGATCATAAGAATCTGAAGTACATCTTCTCACAGAATGAGTTGAACATGTGACAACATCGATGGATGGAGTTGATCAATGATTACAACTGCACTATCGAGTATCATCCTTGTAAGGCAAATGTGGTAGCTGATGCGCTTAGCCGAAAGTCTTCTTCTTTTCCTTCAAAGAAGGCACAGTTGAGTTCTCTAGTATGCCATAGATGGGATATGCTTATTTTCCTATGGCAGATGAATGTGCAGATGGAAGTCTTCTAGCTAGCTGGACTCTTAGCACAGATGCAAGTTAAGCCTACGCTGAGACAACAGATCAAAGCCGCACAACACGCAGAGGATACATTACAGTTGATCGGATCAGAGTTCGACAGGGAAAAGCGTGATGGGTTCCATGAGTCTGAGGATGGACTAGTTTGCTATCATGATAGGATGGTGGTTCCCGATGCTAATGATTTGAGGAAGTTAGTGCTCGAGGAAGCACACACGTCGATGTATGCTAGGCATCCAGGAGTCACCATGATGTATCATAGTCTGAAGGACTTGTATTGGTGGCCCGGCTTGAAGAAAGATGTAGTCGAGTTTGTGGCTAGGTATGTGGTTTGTCAGCAAGTCAAGTCTGAACATCAGAAGCCGACAGGTACGTTGCAGCCCCTGCCGATACCACAGTGGAAATGGGACCATATAACCATGGATTTCGTAGTTGGTCTACCCAGGACAACTAGGAATCATGATTCCATTTGGGTTATAGTGGACAGATTGACGAAGTCTGCCCATTTCATACTTGTAAAGACGACATATACAGCCGCGAAGCTCACTCGAGTATATGTGGATGAGATAGCGCGTTTGCTTGGTGTACCAACGATGATAGTTTCTGACAGAGGTCCTCAGTTCACAAGTCATTTCTGGGAACAGTTGCACAAAGCATTGGGAACGTAGTTGAGGTTCAGTACCACCTTCCACCTGTAGACAGATGGACAGTCTGAGAGGACTATTTAGATTCTAGAAGATCTCCTTCGAGCTTGTGTTTTGCAGTTCCTAGGTAGTTGGGACGTGCACCTCAGTTTGATGGAGTTTTCTTATAACAACAGTTATCAGCGGAGCATTGATATGGCTCCTTATGAGGCCTTATATGGCAGGAAGTGCAGATCTCCTTTGTGTTGGTATGAGTCTGGTGAATATCAACTTTTGGGTCCTGAGTTAGTACAGCATACGACAGAAAATATCCAAGTGATAAAGCAATAGTTGAAAGCAGTACAAGACATGCAGAAGTCTTACACAGACAATCACCGATGACCTTTGGAGTTCCAGGTAGGAGACAAAGTGTATCTTAAAGTCTCACCATAGAAAGGTGTGCTGAGGTTTGGCCGGAAGGGTAAGTTAACACCCAGGTATATGAAGCCATACCCGGTTATAGCACATATTGGCAAGGTAGCTTACAAGATAGAGCTGCCGCCAGAGTTGCACAAGTTACATCCAGTGTTCCATGTCAGTATGTTGAAGAAAAGTCATCCACATTCAGGAACAATGATATAGCCAGTTGAAGTTGAGCTTGATGAGTACGTGACCTATGAGGAAGGTCCTGTCATGATCCTTGACAGAAGGGTTAAGAAGATGAAGAGGAAGGATCTAGTTCTTGTGAAGGTTCTTTGGCATCATCGTGGCGTTGAGGAAGCCACATGGGAGCTTGAGGAAGAGATGAGGAGGAAGTATCCCTCGCTTTTGTCTTCAGATTTCGGGGACGAAATCTCTTTGTAGGGGGTTAGCTTGTAAGGACTCTGACCTCCGTTTAGGGTTTACCTTGTTTGCCTTGCTTGACCATGATGCTTTGATGCTTGTTAATCACCTTTAGTGGTGATTAGGGTTTGTTGGTGCTTTGTTGAGAGCTGGAGGTGCTATTTGCAATTAACCCAAGTCTAGGGTTGTGGGCAAGTTTTGAGGTGTTCCTCCCTCTCCTTGCTTCCTCTAGTGTTGAGAGGAAGGTTTGGGCCCATTGCTTGAGTTCCTTTGGGCTTGGTTGAGCTTGTTGGGCCTTGTTGAGTGTTACCTTTGCTTCTTTGTGCCTTGTGTCGGGAAAGTGCTTGCTTGTGTCGTCCTAGTGTGTCGCCCAGGGTTTGTGTCGCCCTGGTGGCATGTCGTCCATGGACATTTGACCATCTTTGACCTCGTTTGTGTCACTACTAGTGGACACTTGGTGATTGATGCTTGCATGTGGCAATGGCCTTAGACATGTGTTTAGGACATGCTAGAGTGGTGGCATTGCCCATGGACAAGTGTCCCTAGGTGGGCGACACCTTGCTTTGCTCTACCTTGTTTTCTCCTCCTTTCCCTTCTATATGTACATTTCCTTTCCCTTGCTAAGGATCCCTTTAGTTCCTTAGTCTTCCTCTCCTTGGTGCATGACACCCTCATCTCTTTCTAGATTGGTGGCCGATCCTTGCCTTAGAGTCTCCTTCTTCCTCTAGTGGTGGCCAAACCCTAGAGTGCCTTGCTCTCCTTCTTCCTTGGTGGTGCGTGGAGCTTGGATCTAGGAGCTTGGAACTTGCTTAAGGCGGGTTACATAACTCCTAACCCTAACTAAACTACCTTATTTTATGTTCTTATATGTTGCTATGATCATATCGGCTACAAGTGTTGCTTGTTACTTCCTTGCTTAAGTTGTTCTTGTTGGCCGAACCATGTGTTCTAGGGTTTCTTGGTGAACAATACTCCTTTCTCTAATTGGTCTTGAGGAGTGAGCTTGAGTGCTAGTGATATGGGCAATACCCATCTCTCGTTTAAGTTGAGAGGTGAGCTTGTGTTCTAGTAGCTTGAGCAACACCCTCCTCTCACCATGGACTTGAAAGGTGAGCTTGGTGGTAGTTGTGGACCTCATTTAGGGTTGTCCTTTGTGTTGCCCGTTTGGTGACAAGAGATGTGTAAGACTCCTCTCTCGTTTAAGTTGAGAGGTGAGCCATTCTCTTGATCCTTTAGGGTTTTGACACCCTTGAGCTTGAGTTTGGTGGTGACCCTGTCGGGGTGCATCTTGCCCGATATGGCGGGGTGCATCTTGCCCGATATGGTGTTGTTGGTGGTGTTGCCCGATATCTTTTCCTTGGTCTGGCCTTGGACGACGTGTTTGTATTGGACAACACACCTTGGTCCTTGAACCTGTGTGTGACTGGTGTCACTCTATGCTACATGTTGTGCCCCATACCCCTTTGGTCCCTGACCTTGTGACGGGCGTCACGCCCTATCCCTACTTGGGACAGCCGATAGGGCATGGATAGGTGGACTGAGTGACGGGTTTCTTGACGGTTGTTAGAGCTGTACCTTGATGAGCACCTGCCCTACACACATGACTTAGATTTGGTATAGTGTAGTTGGCTTGAGGTGTGAAGGTGTTGGCTAGCTTTGAGATGTTGTGATGGGCGTCGCAGCTGAGCACGATGCTGCGTTGCCCGATACCAGGATGCCGGACAGAGTGCACGATATGGTGCGCGTCACACCTTGCACGATACACCCCCTTGGGCACAGCTGTGCAACGGACCCTGAAACACAGCGTTGTGCGTTGTACCACAGATGTTACCCATTATCCTTAGTGGTTTCTTGGCCGTTAGATGGTTGTTGGGTTGAGCGACACTTGGGGAGTGATCTGCCCGATATCATCTCTAGTGAGGAAACCCTGCCCGATACTACTTGTGGTGAGGGTTTTTGGTGCTTTTAGTGAGGGTCCTGCCCCTTATAGAAACTGATATGTTGTTCTTGCCATCACGTTTAGTCATAATGGTGACCCTTGATATGCTCGATGGTAATCGTTATGGTAGATCTTATACATGTAGCTTAACATGAGCTTACATATGTATGTGATCATCTTGATATTATGTATAATGTTAAGATAATGTTAAGCATGTAAGATGCCTTGCATGGTGTTATGACTACAGGTTGATGCATGAATGATATCATATATATATAATCAATCAATATTGCCCTATGTTGACAAAATAATCTTGCTATAATCTATGATGATTAACCATGCAGGTGATGCATAGCCAGGTAAAAGGCTATGAGGTATATGATGAGTAACATTGCTTTGATAGTTTCTCTTGATGGTGAGATAACATGTATGATGTGGTTGACTAAAATACTTGGGATTTCTATCCCATGATGATGATGTAAGCCTTGAGAGGCAGTGGCACTATGTGATAAGGGACTGAGATCCCATGGCTATGTGATGATCCTTGAGATGGATCTAGATGATTGGAAAGAGGCCATGTGATAACATGTAATGATGAATCCTTGTAATGAATTACGATGATGTTGATCTCCATAAAAGTATAATACTGAGTTTCATGCTGTTTATTCTTGTTATAGTTTGCATGTTATACAACTTGGTTGAATCTTGCAATCCACATAAAATACACTAATTAATCACAGTGGAATATATCATGTAGTTTTCCCTGGCCATAGATCCATCATCGTTAGTAGCTGGTGATGGTGAAACAGGTTCTCCTGCGGGTTAACCTGGAAGCGCATATTTTTTAATATGTGTGGTTTCTCCTAGCCTTAAATAGAGATGGAATCGAGTGCAACTACGGTTGCAGACTCGGGATATACATGTATATATGAGCATGGTGAACAGGCCCATGGCTCAGTGTGATAGAGCATGAATGAGTTCATGGCTCAGAGCACGGTGAACAGGCATGTGGCTCAGTTTTACTAGCACCGTGACCTGTACCAAGGTGGGCTAGAGGAAGGGTAGCCTATGGAGCTGACCCTATGGATGAGGCCACTTAAGCATGAGACTGCGGTCCTGCTTTGGTTCTCGTGCACTGACCCCAAGGTGGGAGGTTGTGGAGTCCGGCTCTTCCATTGACCTTGTAAGGAACCGGCTTGGGTTTCGCAACCGAAGGTTGGATTTGAGTGGTACGACTTACTTCCTCAGGGCATAATAATACGTAATCCAGCTGAATAGTATTTACTGCTTAAGACAAACACAAAACATTGTTTGATGCCTTGCTTGTGTAGCCAATCTTGATATACCTACAGTTACTTATATGTTCCTCATATGTGGTAAAGGCCTTATAAATCTTATCTTGTTAATCATGTTCCATAAAGAAATACTATGGTATGTGCCTTCTGTACAACCTGGTAAGAATAGCTTGTTTATATAAACTGCTCTTGCTATACCTCTTATCAGTTGTCTGCTTTTGTCTTCCTTTGGTTTTATAGTTTTGGCGGGGAGTTATGTTTCTCACTGGGACAATGTTCAATTGTCTCACCCCGCTGGTTTTCAAGTGTTCGAGCTAGACGTGGTGGTGGTCGCAGAGTTGTGGCCGAGCAGCAAGACGAGCAGTAGAAGGCAAGCGATGGATATGCTGCTGTTTTAGATGTTTTGTAGTAGAGTCTTAGAGTCATCCCTGTACTCTCAGGTCCTTGGGAGTGTTTTGACGTTGTGTCACGATGTTTAGTCATTGATGTTTTGTATATCCTGCTGCCGGCCGGATGTCGGCCTTTATGTACATATAAACAAGTGATGAACTCATGTGATGGTTACACAACTGTTCGTCTAAGCTGTGGACACATATCAAGGCTTGTATATGGTTATATAACATGTTTCCTTGCATGGTGTGGACTTAAATGTAATAGTTTCTCAGTTTATCTACTTTCTGCAATCAGTTTTAATTAACCCGTGTTTTGATGATCTGTGGTTTATGGTGATTTCCGCACGTTTTCATGTAACATCTCGCTGTCTGTGTGATAGTGGGATGTGTTGCCACAAGTTATGGTATCAGAGCTCTAGGTTCGCTGAGTCTACAGGGATTTAGGACTAGGTTGTGTCTATTCTTGTGAGTTTTCCAGATTTTCTCAAAATCATCTTCTGCCCTCAGCGGAAGAAAAGCCAAGATGTCTGAAAACCATGAAGAACATGCTCCTGAGCATAGCGATGCTGCATCAGTTGATGGAGCTATAGGGCAGGCACATGAAGATCGGGTGCCTGAGGTCCCCCAACCTGACCCATCCATTCTTTAACACCGTGCCTATCAACAGCTTATGGGGCAGATAATGGCTATGCTGAATCTCATAGTAGAGAGATTGCCAGTGCCTCTGCCGAGAGCACAAGCTCCCAATGGTGAAACATTGGGTATTGGGAAGACCTTTGAGCGGCTTCACCGATTCGGAGCTTCAGATTATGCTGGAACGGCTAATCCAGTGGATGCAGATCTGTGGCTGACAAGTCTTGAGAAGGCTTTCCAGATCCTCGACATCCCCAAAGCAGACAAAGTAAAGCACGCTGTCTACCATATGAAAGGTAGTGCTGGTCACTGGTGGACTATCGAGGAAGAGAAGCGACCTGGTGAGGTGATCGGTTGGGAAGTTTTCAAGTGCGAGTTCGTCAGAAGATACTTTCCGAAGACGTATCTGGATGAGAAGATCAGTCAGTTTGAGAGCCTGTGACAAGGAACGATGAACATCACCGAGTATGAAGCCAAGTTCATGGATCTGTTGAGGTTTTGTCCTCACATGGAGGCGACATATGAGGAGCGGATCAGACGTTTTGAGAAATGTCTGAGTCCTGAGCTGACAACACTTGTGTCTGCATTAGAGAACAGAGGGTAGTTTGCTACGTTTGTGGAATATGTCCGGAGGATTGAAAGGTCAGTAAGGGATAAAAGAGAATCCATGTCTAAGAAGAGGCCTGCTCAGTTTCAGGGACAGAGGTTTGGTGGCTTCAAGAAGCCAAGGTTTTCAACACCGTAAGTTATGAGAGGTTCCAGTGCACCGTCGTAGTGGTCTCCAAGTAAGGGAAGAGGATATGTTCCTTCATTGTCAAAGGCACACAGTACAGCTTGAGTGGCAGTGACAGGGCCATCTAGGCCACGGTTTGAGGTTAGGACATGCTATATCTATGGACAGACGGGGCATTTTAAGTCGAGTTGCCCAAGTAGAGATGTTGAAGTGACACCGTAGCCGAGGCAGAATCATCAAGGGTCAGATAGACAGCAGCCCAGTGGTAGCAGAGGGCAAGGATGTGGTCAAGCGTCTCAAGCAGGATCGTCTGCTCAAGGAAGAAGAGGACGTGGACAGCAAGCAACGACTCGATTCTATGATATGAGTCAGCTAGAGGTGATAGTAAACCCGTGAGTGGTGATAGGTCAGATGGAGTTATTTCATTCTGATATGTCTTCTTCTTGCTTTATATCTGTTCTGGTTGACCCGGGTGCTACACACTCTTTTATCGCCTATAGTATGCTTGAAAACTGTCGTTTACCTGTTAGCTCTAAGAAGGATAGTTTGTTGTTAGAAACCCCTCTTGATGGTTCTTTGATACTTCGAGAAGAGTGTCCATCATGTGTCTTGTCTTTTTTGGGACACAGTATACAAGTGGATTTTATACCACTTGATATGCATGGTTTCGATGTTAACCTTGGGATGGATACTTTAGAGAAGTATAAAGTTGTTTTGGACTGTGGTTCCAAGCAAGTTGTGTTTGATGATGCTGGAGAGAAGTGGATCTTCCAAGGTGATAGGAAGATTCTTCCGACGTGTCTGATATCCTCTATGATGGCAGAGAAGTTTCTATGATAGGGATGTGAGGCGTTCTTAGCTCACGTTGTGGATACCATTATGGATACCAAGGCGAAAGGTCCTATTCTCGGGGAGGTGTCAGTTGTTCGAGAGTTTTCCGATGTGTTTCCTGATGAGTTTCCTGGTGTTCCTCCACCCCGAGAGATTGATTTTGAGATCAATCTGGTCCCAGGTATATAGCCAGTTGCACAAACATTATATAGGATGGCTCCAGTGGAGATGGCAGAGCTTAAGAAGCAGTTGCAAGAGTTGTTGGAGAAAGGTTTCATCTGACCGAGTATGTCACCTTGGGGTGATCTAGTGTTGTTTGTTAAGAAGGATGGATCAATGCGATTGTGTATAGATTATCGACAGTTGAACAAGGTCACGATCAAGAACAAGTACCCATTTCCGAGGATAAATGATATGTTCGATCAGTTGCGTTGTGCTACAGTGTTTTCAAAGATCAATCTACAGTCCGGATATCATCAGTTGAGGATTAATGTGGATGACATACCAAAGTGAGCTTTTAGGACAAGGTATGGTCACTTCGAGTTTGTGGTTATGCCGTTTGTCTATCCAATGCACCTACTGCTTTCATGGATTTGATGAACATAGTGTTCCGCCCGTTCCTAGATCAGTTTGTTGTAGTCTTCATAGATGACATCTTGATCTATAGTCGGGACAGGAAAGAGGATGAGCGACATCTTCAACTAGCTTTGAATGTTCTTCACCAACATTAGTTATATTCCAAGTTCAGTAAGTGTGAGTTCTGGTTGGAAGAAGTGACCTTTTTGGGTCATGTGATATCTGCAGAAGGAGTCAAAGTGGACCCGAAGAAGGTGGGGTCAGTTGCAGAT
This sequence comes from Alisma plantago-aquatica, assembly GCA_963693085.1. Lineage (NCBI taxonomy): Eukaryota > Viridiplantae > Streptophyta > Magnoliopsida > Alismatales > Alismataceae > Alisma > Alisma plantago-aquatica. Next base: position 60,581,626 of record OY856411.1, read on the forward strand.
TGGGAACAACCAAAGACGCCGACCGAAGTTCGTAGTTTCCTGGGTTTAGCAGGATACTACCAAAGGTTTATCAAGGACTTTAGTGTGATTGTGTTGCCAATGATGAGGGTGACAAGAAAATATGTACCATTTGTCTGGCATGATCGTTTCCAGCAAGCTTTCCAGAGTTTGAAGGAGAAGTTGACCAATGCTCCAGTGCTAGTGCTGCCAAAGCTTGGAAAGGGCTATGTCGTTTTCTGCGATGCCTCCAAGAAAGGTCTAGGTTGTGTGCTAATGCAAGATGAGCATGTGGTTTCTTTTGCTTCGTGACAACTTAAGAAACACGCGGAGAACTATCCAACTCATGACTTGGAATTGGCAACAATGGTGCATGTGTTAAAGATTTGGAGACACTATCTTTACGGGGAAGTGTGTCAGATCTTTACGGATCATAAGAATCTGAAGTACATCTTCTCACAGAATGAGTTGAACATGCGACAACGTCGATGGATAGAGTTGATCAACGATTACGACTGCACTATCGAGTATCATCCTAGTAAGGCGAATGTGGTAGCTCATGCGCTTAGCCGAAAGTCTTCTTCTTTTCCTTCAAAGAAGGCATAGTTGAGTTCTCTAGTATGCCATAGATGGGATATGCTTGTTTTCCTACGGCAAATGAATGTGCAGATGGAAGTCTCCTTACTAGCTGGACTCTTAGAACAGATGCAAGTTAAGCCTACGCTGAGACATCAGATCAAAGACACACAACAAGCAGAGGATACAGTACAGTTGATCAGATCACAGTTTAGCAGTGAAAAGCATGATGGGTTCCATGAGTCTGAGGATGGACTAGTTTGCTATCGTGATAGAATGGTGGTTCCCGATGATGATGATTTGAGGAAGTTAGTGCTCGAGGAAGCACATACGTCGATGTATGCTATGCATCCAGGAGTAACCATGATGTATCATAGTCTGAAGGACTTTTATTGGTGGCCCAACTTGAAGAAAGATGTAGCCGAGTTCATGGCTAGGTGTGCGGTTTGTTAGAAAGTCAAGGCTGAACATCAGAAGTCGGCAGGTACATTGCAGTCCCTACCGATACCACAGTGGAAATGGGACCATATAACCATGGATTTCGTAGTTGGTATACCCAGGACAACTAGGAATCATGATTCCATTTGGGTTATAGTGGACAGATTGACGAAGTCTCCCCATTTCATACCTGTAAAGACGACATATACAACCGAGAAGCTCGCTCGAGTATATGTGGATGAGATAGTACGTTTGCACGGTGTACCAATGACGATAGTTTCTGACAGAGGTCCTCAGTTCACAAGTCGTTTCTGGGAACAGTTGCACAAAGTGTTGGGAACGCAGTTGAGGTTCAGTACCTCCTTCCACCCGCAGACAGATGGACAGTCTGAGAGGACTATTCAGATTCTGGAAGATCTCCTTCGAGCTTGTGTTTTGCAGTTCCTAGGCAGTTGGGACGTGCACCTCAGTTTGATGGAGTTTGCTTATAACAACAGTTATCAACGAAGCATTGATATGGCTCCTTATGAGGCCTTATATGGCAGGAAGTGCATATATCCTTTGTGTTGGTATGAGTCTAGTGAATATCATCTTTTGGGTCCTGAGTTAGTACAACATACGACAGAAAAGATCAAAGTGATAAAGCAACAGTTGAAAGCGGTACAGGACAGGCAGAAGTCTTACGCAAACAATCGCCGACGACCTTTGGAGTTCCAGGTAGGAGACAAAGTGTATCTTAAAGTCTCTCTGTGGAAAGGTGTGCTGAGGTTTGGTCGGAAGGGTAAGTTAGCACCCAGGTATATGGGGCCATACCTGGTTATAGCATGTGTTTGCAAGGTAGCTTACAAGATAGAGCTGTCGCCAGAGTTGCACAAGTTACATTCAGTGTTCCATGTCAGTATGTTGAAGAAAAGTCATCCAGATTCAGGAACATTGATACAGCCAGTTGAAGTTGAGCTTGATGAGTACGTGACCTACGAGGAAGGTCCTATCATGATCCTTGACAGAAGGGTTAAGAAGCTGAAGAGGAAGGATCTGGTTCTTATGAAGGTTCTTTGGCATCATCATGGCATTGAGGAAGCCACATGGGAGCTTGAGGAAGAGATGAGGAGGAAGTATCCCTCGCTTTTGTTTTCAGATTTCTGGGATGAAATCCTTTTGTAGGGGGTTAGCTTGTAAGGACCCTGACCTCCGTTTAGGGTTTGCCCTGTTTGCCTTTCTTGACCCTGATGCTTTGATGCTTGTTAATCACCTTTAGTGGTGATTAGGGTTTGTTGGTGCTTTGTTGAGAGCTAGAGGTGCTACTTGCAATTAACCCAAGTCTAGGGTTGTGGGCAAGTTTTGAGGTGTTCCTCCCTCTCCTTGCTTCCTCTAGTGTTGAGAGGATGGTTTGGGCCCATTGCTTGAGTTCCTTTGGGCTTGGTTGAGCTTGTTGGGCCTTGTTGAGTGTTACCTTTGCTTCTTTGTGCCTTGTGTCAGGAAAGTGCTAGCTTGTGTCGGCCTAGTGTGTTGCCCAGGGTTTGTGTCGCCATGGTGGTGTGTCGCCCATGGACCTTTGACCATCTTTGACCTCGTTTGTGTCACCACTAGTGGACACTTGGTGCTTGATGCTTGCATGTGGCAATGCCCGTAGACATTTGTTTAGGACATGCTTGAGTGGTGGCATTGCCCATGGATAAGTGTCCCTAGGTGGGCGACACCTTGCTTTGCTCTACCTTGTTTTCTCCTACTTTCCCTTCTATATATATGTTTCCTTTCCCTTGCTAAGGATCCCTTTAGTTCCTTAGTCTTCCTCTCCTTGGTGCACGACACCCTCCTCTCTTTCTAGCTTGGTGGCCGATCCTTGCCTTAGAGTCTGCTTCTTCCTCTAGTGGTGGCCAAACCCTAGAGTGCCTTGCTCTCCTTCTTCCTTGGTGATGCGTGGAGCTTGGAGCTAGGAGCTTGGAGCTAGCTTAAGACGGGTTACATAACTCCTAACCCTAACTACACTACCTTCTTTTATGTTCTTATATGTTGCTATGATCGTATCGGCTACAAGTGTTTCTAGTTAGTTCCTTACTGAAGTTGTTCTTGTTGTCCGAACCATGTGTTCTAGGGTTTCTTGGTGAGAAATACTCCTTTCTCTCCTTGGTCTTGAGGAGTGAGCTTGAGTGCTAGTGATATGGGAAATACCCCTCTCTCGTTTAAGTTGAGAGGTGAGCTTGTGTTCTAGTAGCTTGAGCAACACCCTCCTCTCACCATGGACTTGAAAGGTGAGCTTGGTGGTAGTTGTGGACCTCATTTAGGGTTGTCCTTTGTGTCGCCCGATTGGTGACAAGAGACGTGCATGACTCCTCTCTCGTTTAAGTTGAGAGATGAGCCATTCTCTTGATCCAGTAGGGTTTTGACACCCTTGAGCTTGAGTTTGGTGGTGACCCAGTCGGGGTGCATATTGCCCGATATGGCGAGGTGCATCTTGCCCGATATGGTGTTGTTGGTGGTGTTGCCCGATATCTTTTCATTGGTCTGACCTTGGAGGACATGTTATGTTTTTGTTGGACGACACGCCTTGGTCCTTGAACCTGTGTGTCACGGGCGTCACTCTATGCTACATGTTCTGCCCAATACCCCTTTGGTCCCTGACCTTGTGACGGGCGTCACGCCCTATCCCTGCTTGTGACAGCCGATAAGGCATGGATAGGTGGACTGAGCGATGGGCTTCTTGATAGTTGTTGGAGCTGTACCTTTCTGAGTACCCTGCCCCACACACACACGACTTAGATCTGATCTAGTGTAGTTGGCTTGAGGTGTGAAGGTGTTGGCTAGCTCTGAGATGTTGTGACGGGCGTCACAACTGAGCACGATGCTGCATTGCCTGATACCAGGATGCCAGACAGAGTGTACAATATGGTGCGCGTCACACCTTGCACGATACACCCCCTTGGGCACAGATGCACAACGGACCCTACAACATAGCGTTGCACGTTGTACCACAGATGTTACCCATTATCCTTAGTGGTTGCTTGGCCGTTAGATGGTTGTTGGGTCAAGCGACACATGGGGAGTGATCTTCCCGATATCATCTCTAGTGAGGAAACCCTGCCCGATACTACTTGTGGTGAGGGTTTTTGGTGCTTTTAGTGAGGGTCCTGTCCCTTATAGAAACTGTTATGTTGTTCTTTCCATCATGTTTAGTCATGATGGTGACCCTTGATATGCTTGATGGTAATCGTTATGGTAGAGCTTATCCATGTTGCTTAACATGACCTTATATATGTATGTGATCATCTTGATATTATGTATAATGCTGAGATAATGTTAACCATGTAAGATGCCTTGCATGGTGTTATGACTACAGGTTGAGACATGAATGATATCATATATATATATATATATAATCAATCAATATTGCCCTATGTTGACAAAATAATCTTGCTATAATCTATGATGATTAACCATGCAGGTGATGCATAGTCAGGTAAAAGGCTATGAGGTATATGATGAGTAACATTGCTTTGATAGTTGCTCTTGATGGTGAGATAACATGTATGATGTGGTTGACTAAAATACTTGGGATTGCTATCCCATGATGATGATGTAAGCCTTGAGAGGCAGTGGCACTATGTGATAAGGGACTGAGATCCCATGGCTATGTGATGATCCTTGAGATGGATCTAGATGATTGGCAAGAGGCCAAGTGATAACATGTAATGATGGATCCTTGTAATGAATCAGGATGATGTTGATATCCATAAAAGAATAATACTGAGTTTCATGCTGTTTATTCTTGTTATAGTTTGCATGTTATACAACTTGGTTGAATCTTGCAATCCACATAAAATACACTAATTAATCATAGTGGAATATATCATGTAGTTTTCCCTGGCCATAGATCCATCATCGTCAGTAGCTGGTGATGGTGAATCAGGTTCTGCTACGGGTTAACATGGAAGCGAATAGTTTTGAATATCTGTGGTTTCTCCTAGCCTTAAATATAGAGGGAATCAAGTGCAACTACGGTTGCAGACTCGGGATATACATGTATATATGATCCATGGTGAATAGGCCCGTGGCTCAGTTTTACTAGCGCCGTGACCTGTACCAAGGCAGGCTAGAGGAAGGGTAGCCTATGGAGCTGACCCTATGGCTAAGGCCACTTAAGCATGAGACTGCAGTCCTGCTTTGGTTCTCATGCACTGACCACGAGGTGGGAGGTCGTGGAGTTCGACTCTTCCATTGACCTTGTATGGCACCAACTTGGGTTTCGCAACCGAAGGTTGGATTTGAGCGGCACGACTTACTTCCTCAGGGCATAATAATACGTAATCCAGCCGAATAGTATTTACTGATTAAGACAAACACGAAACATTGTTTGAGGCCTTGCTTGTGTAGCCAATCTTATTATACCTGTAGTTACTTATATGTTCCTCATATGTGGTAAAGACCTTATAAATCTTATCTTGTTAATCATGTTCCATAAATAAATACTTTGGTATGTGCCTTCTGTACAACTTGGTAAGAATATCTTATTTATATAAACTGCTCTTATTATACCTCTTATCAGTTATCTGCTTTTGTCTTCGTTTGGTTTTATAGTTTTGGCGGGGAGTTATGTTTCTCACTGGGACAATGTTCAATTGTCTGACCCCGCTGGTTTTCAGGTGTTTGAGCTAGACGTGGTGGTGGTCGTAGAGTTGTGGCCGAGCAGCAAGACGAGAAGTAGAAGGCAAGCAATGGATATGCTGCTGTTTTGAATGTTTAGTAGTAGAGTCTTAGAGTCATCCCTGTACTCTCAGGTCCTTGGGAGCGTTTTGACGTTGTTTCACGATGTTTAGTTGTTGATGTTTTGTATATCTTGCTGCCGGCCGGATGGCGGCCTTTATGTACATATAAACAAGTGATGAACTCATGTGATGGTTACACAGCTGTTCCTCTAAGCCGTGGACACATATCAAGGCTTGTATATGGTTATATAACCTGTTTCCTTACATGATGTGGACTTAAATGTAATAGTTTCTCAGTTTATCTTCTTTCCGCAATCAGTTTTGATTAACCCGTGTTTTGGTAATCTGTGGTTTATGGTGATTTCCGCATATTTTCGCGTAACACCTCTCTATCTATGTGATAGTGGGATTTGTTGCCACAGATATCATCTACTAGTAGTTCATATACATGTAGTTCTAACCTTGATTATAATTGGCATCTTTGCTCATCTATATGCTATGCTTGTATCTTGTCTCATACATGCTCAAGATTGTTCCTTGAATTGCATATCTACTATCTTGAGTCGCTTGCATAACATTGTGATGCAGAGTACATAGATCTACATTATATGTAGAAATTGGAGTATTTTTGGATTTTATGCAGCTTTTGCTCCAGTTTCAGTTTCTGGTGTAAAGCTAATGTTTTTCATGCAGAAACAACCTTCTGAGCAAGACTCATTGCTTTGCAATGAGCTCTGATGGTTTTTGGTCAAAATCCGTCATCTTGAGGGTCAAAATTATGTTTTATTATTTTTCTACAACACTTTATCTTGCATTTTGGGTTGTTCAAGTATATGCTTTAACTTGCTTTTCTTTCTATGCTTGGACAAGGCCCTATCTGTGCTCTTCTACTCTCCTTATATATATTTGTGTTATCTCCTTTCTCTTTAACAAGCGATGTTTCTTATTTCTTCATAACCCCACTTTTTGAAATGACAAAGGGAGAGAAAGGTATGACTTCTTTTAAAAGCGAAGAAGGTATGTCTTACATGAAGAGGAGAAGCATGTCCATGTAAAGGGGAGAAGGTAAATGGGAGAAAACATATATGTGTAGAACATATATGAGTAGAAGACATAGTATTCTATAAATGTCATGAAAGCTAACCATGCAGGAGAAATAGCATCAATTGAGGGGGAGTATGAGAACTCCATGTGCATCAATTGAGGGGGAGCATATGAGCTCAATCCTATTGAAACCCCTAGGTTTCTACAAAGGTATTGTAACATCCCTGACCTGGGTTATGAACTAACCCTAGGTGTTTTGCTTAAATATGTGATTAGATACTTGTGGTTATCTTTTGTAATGTAATTAAGGCTCCTGAGGAACTTATATTTCATTTTCAATCCTTTTTGCATAGTGTTGAAACATTGTTTTGTTAAATAATGGACTAAAGTGCAAATTAACCAAGCTGAGGGGTTAACTTGTAAATTGCACATGTCAAGATGTTCCTCTGATGATGAGACATCATAAGAATGAATATGATGTGGTGGTATGGATTCCACAAGCTTGGGCACCAAGATATAGCTTGTAGAGCAATCCTTGTGCTTTAAAACCTAGTTTTGGTGTAATGTGCAAAATTACCCAAAACCTAGGGTCCAACATGTAAAATGTATCCTCTAGAGTATCTCTCATGTTTCTTGGCATCAAGTAGAGAAAATAAAATGAGAAGGGTGCCTCATTTGAATGATCAAGGAGGAGAGATAATCTTGATGTTGAAATAATCAAAATTTAAGTAAATGACCCTTTTATATATATACAACTTATTAAGATGTTTGGTTTCTTTTCTTTAAACCTTGGATAATGGAGGAGTTTGCATGAGTTTAGTAAGTGTAAAATGTGGCCAAGGATGGAGCAAGCCTTAGTGGATATGTTTGGGAAATAAGAAGGAACTAACTATCCTTTTTCCTTTTGCTTTGAAAAGACCCATAAATATACAAGCAATCTCTCCAAATAATCAAGGGATCGTTTCCCTTAGTTCTTTTCTTTTCAAACCTGCCTTGTCTGACCAAGAAGGAGCTCTAGAACAGAGGAAGGATGACCAAGCTAGTTTGGTAAGCTTTGAATCACAATCTACCTCAAATTCATGGTGGGAACCATAAAACAAGGTTGGTTTATTGGTGTTTTTCACACGATTCTTCTTTCTAGCCATCTTCTGCATCCAAAACTTGAAGAACAGACCTTGGACAACTACTGGAGCTTCGTCCACCATTAAAGCTACGAAGCTTGGAGTTCTGGATCAGTCCTAGATGCGGGTTTTATAACTCTAAACCTTGAGTTTTGTTTATGCATCATCATCTCCATGAAAAATCGTTAGTTACTCTTCTTCCTTTGTTATTCTTGTGTTCTTGCTAGAAATTCCGTGAAGAACAACCTATGTTCTTGAGGTAGAAGATGATGACATTAATTCCTATGTTTATCCAAAAACCTACTTTAGCAAACGGTCCCCAACCCTTGCTCAAATGGTTTTCCAAACCGTTTGGAGCAAACGATTTCAAACCGTTTGAATGCAAACAGTTTCAAGCAAACCGCATAGAAGCAAATGGTCCAAGACCATTTAGATGCGTTCACCATTTTAAGGTCTGTTGTGAATAATGTAGACTAATTACCTACCAAAAATCCTCAAGTAATTCCAAGTGAATCACGAATTGAAGGCCCATCAATTATCTAAATCCTAATCGGATCAATTGCTGATTTCAATATTTTAAATCATGTTGAAGTTTGGGTTGAGTGACCCAAATAGTTTCAAAACCATTTGGAGATCACCCAAATGGTCTGAAGACTGTTTGTGATCACCCAAGACCGGTTGGAGGTCTAGGGTTAAGTAGGGTTGACCAATTGAGGACCCAATGATATCAAGTTGATGAGTAATCGATTGCTGATTTTGGAGACCAATTCCAATATACAAACCCTCATTGAATGACTTGGTTTTTGATATAATAATGGGAAAATGGTCTCAAGACCGTTTGGAGGGTATCCAAACGATCTCAAGACTGTTTGGGGGTCACCCAAGACTGTTTGGAGGTCTAGGGTTGACTATGGTCAAGTGGTTGAAAATCTAAAGGTAATAAGTTGAAGTGTAATTGATTGTTGACCTAGTGATCAATCTAATGAATAAAACCTTAATTGATTGAGTTATTGTTTGATGTTGACTTGAGAAAACGGTCTCAAGACCATTTGGAGGTCATCCAAACGATCCCAAGACCATTTGGGGTCAAGTCATGATCAAATTGAATGATGGTTCAATGGTTTCAAATCAATTGGACTCACATTGGAACATGGTTGAAGGGTAATTGATTCCAAACCCTAATCCAATTGATCCAAGCCCTAATTGATGATCAAATGAGGGTCAATTGAGTGTCAAAATAGTTAAGGGTTGACTTAATTGTCTCAATTGATGAGTGGATAACAAGTGCATGATTGATTGAGGGGTTCAACATTGAAAACCCTAATTCAATTGAATTGGTTGAGACACTTTTTGGTCCTTGCGGTTTTGAGGTGGTTAGGACCAAACGGTCTCAAGACCGTTTGGACCCAAATGATCCCAAACCATTTGGTGCTCATGCGGTTTCAAGGTCGGTTGTGTCCATGCAGTTTCAAAGTCAAAATTGACCAAACGGTCTTCATGACCAAACAGTCTTCATCCCACCTTGGGAAAACGGTCTTGAGTGTGCACTTTACCAAACAGTTTCAAAAGTCAACGAGACCAAACGGTCTTCAACACCAAATGGTTTCAAGGTCTGTCCAAGACCGTTTGGGGGTTTAGTGTGCAAGACCGTTTGAGGTTTAAAAAGGTCAAGATCGTTTGATACCTTAGTGGTCATGATGGTTTAGTAGTTGATTAACCTAAACCTCATGGATGCTTAAAGTGATTAAAGGACCAAGTGGTTAGTTGGATAGTGTATGTTATAATAAAGGTACCCTTGATGAGATAAAATGATTAGCACTCTTTGAATGAGTAATCCTTCATGATCACAATGGTAATGACATAACCAATGATGTCAATGTTGAATTGACTTAGCCTAATCAAGAGTGATGCAAACATCATCTTATTGAAAGAAGAGAGAGAAGACTTCTTATATGAATGATTAATCAAGTATTGAACTCCCAATATGGATGGATACCTAATTAGGATATGATCCATGATAATGAGATCATGAAACCCTACTTATGACAGCTAAAGAATCATAACCCTAATTGAGGGCATTAATGGAAGTAATCCTCATATATAATGATGGTATAATCTTAATGTGATGTAATGTGAATAGTAAACCCTAATCTAGGGTACTGTGATGTAATGTGAATAGTAAACCCTAATTCTGAGTTATGCTTTTAAGCTTGAAATTCTATGATTGAATTATGGAATGAGGGAACACTATTCCTAATTTAGCTATAGGGGTTGGTTAACCCTAATTGAATTAAAAAGGGAAAACCTAACCCTAGTAAGGGTATAGTGGTACAACCCTTGAACTGAAAGGTTATCTTTGTTTTGTAATGTTCTGATATAGAGATAATTTGCCTATTATCAAATGTATTAATTATGCAAGTTTTCATGAAATGGTGAACATAGCCAGGTAAGAGCTATGATGTCATATTCATTGAAAGCACTTATAAGCTTTGAAAGTAATGATATGTTATGTTGCCCAGTGATAGGTAACATAAGAGATTGACAGGCTATATGGGCCATAGGAAATATCAGCATTGCTATTATTCTGTTCATACTGTTAAATGACTTAATAGCAACATGTTACTTGGTAACAAGTGTTTGATGATCTATGGGTTTGAATACCCATATTCCTGAATCACAATGATGAGATGGTTAGGGATTGAGATCCCAATGTTAACTAGATGTGAAATGAACTTGATACAATTAGTAATCTTTCTTTATAGCAATTGTCTTGTTGGTCTATGTTTGAAAACATGCCTGATGTTAAAAGAATGCTATAATATACTTAAACAATTAAGTATAATGATATAATGTAGAGCCCTGACCATAGATCCATCATTGTCAGAAGTTAAATGATGGTGAAACAGGTTTTCCTAAGGGAACTCCTGGAGAGCATATTTTTGAGTATGTGGGGGTTATGGACGTGAATATCCTTATGTCCTAATGAGGGAATTGATGTAAGATGTACATTTAATCTCTCAATCCTTCATTATATGTGTATGCCGGGATGGTGTATCACTAATCTCCCGATGATGTTGTTAATGCCGCATCGATGAGAGATAAAAAAGAAATCCCTCGATGGCAAAGAGAGTACAACATGCCACTGTAACTCTAATAGCGAAGATGCCAGAATACCCTGGAAAGCTATTTAAGCAGAGACACAAGATGTCCTACATGTTGTACCTCACACTGACTGAGGAAGATGAGGTCATAGAAATTCGGCTCTTCTTATGACCTATGTATGGTACCGATTGCGATTTAATAATGTTCAGTTGGATAATGAGTGGTATACCTCATCTCCTCAGGGCATAAATATGTTTGAAAAATGTAATCAACCGCATAGCTTAATTGCTTAGGTTGAACTACGAGAAATAATGATTGATGATACATTGTTTATAGTGTTCTAGTTGAATAACTAGTATACATGTTCTTCATATTCTTTATTGATATAAGTCTTGTCATTCAATCAAATTATAATTGAAATGATTGCTTAGATAATGCTTCTCTACTTAGTTTAATCAATGAATTTCCTGCTGTTAAATAGTTATAATTATACTGCTCAATGTTATTCAATTATTTGCAATAACAATGCTTCTGACGAAGAGTTATAAATCTTACTGGGACAATTATTCAATTGTCTCACCTCGGTAGGATTCAACTTTTTTGGTAGAAGCCGAGGACGAAGAAACCCTTCAGAGGGTGAGCAACAACAGTAGCAACAACAACATCCGGGATAGCAGTGATCTTCAGGTGGAGACACTATCTGTCAAGTATTATATATAGAATGTCCTATGTGTCGTCTCTATACTCTTAGGTCCTAGGAGTTAGTAGATGGTTTAATATAGATATGAGATTTTTGGCGTAATGCCTCGAGATTTTTGTATACTGCTCATGTACAGTTCAACGGGGCAGTATGTGTTATGACTCTTGAGATGTGATATTACAGAGATGTAATGATGGATCAGTTTGTAAATAACTTACCTTGTTTCTATATGTAAGAGTTTTACCATTTGAGGTTCTCTTCATAAAAAGTTTTAATTTTTAGTGATTTTCAGTAATTCCACTGCTAACAAAATGCTTCCGCATTAGTTTAAATTTGTTAATATTGTTTTTTTGAAACGGTCGTCACAGGTATGACTTTACTTCAAAGCTTTCAACACATTTATGGAATGGTTTGTCATCTTCAAAAAGGGGGAGATTGTTGACTCAAGGTCAATTAGGTCAATGTTGACTCACGTCTAAATTGACTAAATCCATGTTTTGATGATTACTAACCATTCCACATATTGGTGTCTAATATCTCTACTTGAGTGATTTTAGATTAGGTATAGACACACTCCAAATGCCCTAACTTGTACATCCCAAATTGGAGAAAAGACAAGTCAAAATCCATACAAGTGCACATTTTTGTAATATGACGTAAATCTATTAGAATCATGTTGTAAATCACTTGTAATGATTGTATGACTTGTAATTAAGCTTAGAAAAATATCAAGAGCGCTTAGATCGAATATTAGATCACTTTAGATGCAACTTTGAAAATTGATTACAAGCACTTTATCGGTTGATTTTCCCAGCCTGAAAACTCGACCGATCATCCTTGATCAATTTTCTGTAGATTGCATCAGTCAAGTTGTGTTTACATAGAACTCGACCGATCAAGTAACTGACCATTTTGATTCCTAATGGTCGGTCGAGTTTTGTCAGGACAAACTCGACCGATCATTTGAGTATCGACCTTGTCGTTTACTTGATCGATCGAGTTACCCTTATAGAAACTCGACTAATTGCACTGTATGGAAAAGTGCAGAAAAGTGCTTCTAGCCGTTGTGGAGTTGCAACAAGTGAAAATAGATCCGTTGCAAGCCACACAATGGCTAGTTTTCATTCTCAAGTGTTCCCAAAGGCGAAGAGGCATCCCCAACTATAAATGGGACCCCTTGGGCTTCATTCCAAGGTTGAGCATTCATTGCAAAACTCTATGTGAGGTTCCTATTCTATAGTTGAGTGCTTCCTACAACCTCCTTTCTCTCTCTAAGCTTAATCACTTGCTACATCCATTAGAGTGAGTAGGAGATCTATAAGAGAGCTAGTCCTACATGTATATCTTGTGAGGCTCTCACTTCCACCACCTCCCCATCTCTCATTTCAATCATGACGATGAAGGTTCTCTCTCTTGGCTAAGAGAGGTGAAGAAGAACAAGGGAAGGAGTCCCTTGGTGAAGATCAAGGCTGAAGACTTAGAGCAAGAGTGGGTAAGCCCTTGGTGAAGGTAAAAGACTCCTTGCTCAAGAGGGTAAGTCCTTGGTGGAAGCTTCTCCGGGTGAAGGTGAAGTCAAAGGCGGAAGATCTAAGAAGAGTGGGTAATCCCTGCAAGGCTGAAGACTTGTGCAAGAGTAGGTAAGTCCTTGGAAGAAGGCGGAAGACTCCTTGCAAAGTGGGTAAGTCCTTGGTAAGGTTGAAGACTGTTTGTATTGGATAGGTAAGTCCTTTGTTTGGTCATGTATTGTAAGTCTTATGAATGAATATAAGAATGCAATGGTTAGGAAATGCTAGAGGTTGACCTCTCAAGGTAAGTGGACTGACATACTTCTAGTTTGAAGTGTGGAACCACTCTAAATAGCTTGTCTACTTGTGTTTGCTCAATTTCTCTCATCCTTGCTATGTATGTTTTAGTTGCACTCAAATTACCTATTTAGCAACCTTATCTTGTGATCTATCTTGAAGGTCTAATGAATTTTGTTTAAGTGCATTCAGCTCTATTCACCCCCCTCTAGAGCATCTAATCACCCATCTAGGATCCAACAATATTCATCTTTGATGCCCTAAACATTGTTTTGTCATTCTTGGCTAATACTTACTGTTCTAATTATCTACAATAAATCTTATTTTCTTTTGGAAACTTACATATTATCCAATAATTAACAACATTGCTAGTCTTTATTTATGCCCAAAATCTCTTATTTTCTTAACTTGTGCTACAAGAGCCTATTTTAAAAGAAAATAATCATATTGGCCTTTATATGGGACATCAATTGCACCCATTCCACATAGGTGGTATTATTATTCCATAATTAATTCCATGATGGAACTTAATTATTAATTCATGCCTTTATTTATATAATTCAATTTTACCAAAAATTGAGGATATTGCATTCACCCCTCCTTAAAAGGAATTTTGTCCCCAAAATTCACAAACTGTCAGGTTCAGGTGAAGGATAACTTAACATAGTTTCAAACCTTAGGGTTAGCAACCCTACTTAGATGTCTTTACCGTCTTTTATTAATAAGAAAATTCCTCAAATTATGACTAAGATTGGTACTTGAATTCAATTCAAGGTGTATACACATTCTTAGCATTTATAGGATACTATTACTTGGTGGTTTCAATTTCATTTCTTATTTTAGTTTTACCTGGTGATCATCTTTTCACCTAGTTTTCCAACCTATTATTCATCTATTATTTCATAAGGGTGAGGTAACACCTCAAACCCTACATCATTTAATTAAACTTAACTTAAGGTAGGCACAACATGTGTCTACGCAATCTCTCTCCCTCATAATGGGATGGAATAAGCATTTGATAGCAGCCCAAAAAACAAAGTTCATTCCATTCCAAGAGCAAAGATGGTGTATACACATTATTCTAAAATTTCATAATTCAGGTTGAATCATTCTCAACATGACATTAAACCATACATACTTTGAAATTCCCAAAATTCTTATTTTTTATGAAGTCAAATGCCTTTTTCAATCTTGAGTTTGTACATAACTCCTTTCATTATTACATGGATTCTTGTATCGTTTGTAATTACACCTAATTTATTATAAGCCTTAGCCACTTCCTTGATGTCTCTAGGGGTATAGGTACTTTTGGAATGATCTCATCCTTATAGATCTAGGAAGTGCATCTCACATTCACCGCTTGGACCTCATGTACTCATGAAGATGGCCAATATCTTGAGTCATGGGCCTCTGACAAATGTAGTTGTTACCTCCTGACTAGATGGTCTTATGCATTCAGGGCACAATCATCTCCTAATCTCATCAGTTTCATGTACCTTTAATAATCCCTACTTGACCTTAGGATTGACCTAGGGCTCTACCCTTCCAAAGGGTTTATCAAGGAAACATTATTTTCATATGTAATTCTTTAACCCAGATTACCTCCATCTCTTATGGTGATCATTATTCACTTTATGCCCACTCATTAGGCCCATGGCGGCCTTCCCTCCCGGGCTTTGTCTCACATTGTCAACCACTTCCATAGTGACTTTTCCTCATGTACCTCAGAGATGGAATTCTTTGGTTCAAAGACTTATTCTCAATATTTATGCTATCATATTTTGGATACTTCATTCTTCACACTTTAGCTGACATTTAAGGTTACCTCAATGTTTAAATTGATTTATCATCTCACCCATCTTGGGAAGGTCCTAGCCTAGGGTGACTTCTTGGATTATAGGAGGAGGTTAGGATCTCTAGACACAACCTTAATCTAAGTTCTTAGGGTTTACCCCCTCCTTAGGTCCTTTTCCCACTCGTGAGTTGACCCACCCCAGGTCTGGACACTCATACTAAAAGTTAATGTAGGGTTTCATATTTTTGAATGTACATTTTTAGTTACAACTTCTCATCCCTTGTAATTTTTCTCTCATGGTAAGCCCACTCTTTAGGGGAGCCTCTTTATGAGGAACCCTTCTCTAAGGATATTAGTCCCTGCAGTGGGTGTTCATAACCTTCCCTCACCCAAGCCTAGTTTTGTTCATAGGCCTTACTTTCTGAGCTTTTCTTGAAGTGACCTTCTATTGCAGGCTTGATCAATAGTCATCCTCACGATGAAATTATTCACCCCATGTTCTTTAACTCGTCAGGGATCAGTATAGGGTTTGAGTAGGTTACAATTATATAAGATGATATCCATAGTGACTATAAAGATTGTAGGAAATAAATAAACATGTAAGCATTTAATTGCAATCCAATAGGAAAAACTTCAAGAAACCATAGAAGTCAGATAATGCGTGTATAGCAATATATCGATTCGTGATGTAATACCAAATGCAACGACCTCACTTTTCAACATTGCCCAATTATGAAAAGAGCGAAAACATTGAGAATCATCACCTAAAATCTCAAAAAATAGATTTAACCAAATAAAAAATATTAGCAAATAATTTCCATTAATTCAATTTTTTTTACAAGATGCTCCTCTAATGAGTTAAATGAATTTCTATCATCATAACTGTAGATACGAGAAGAAGTATCTAACTAATCCTCCATACAAGTTAACTTTAATGTCTTCAAGTAATTTCATTTTTCCATCATATCTTGATATCATCTTATCTAACATGTACCTTAAACACCATGAAAAAAAAAACACATATCAACATATGGAAATATAATGTGTACGTGGGTGCAAGGAAAAATGTGCAAGTATATAACAACATATATTAAATCACTAACTTGCAAATAAGAAAGGTCATTTTTTAGATAATATTTCCTTATGTGATGCTCATAGTGACATTATAATTGAACAGAATGTTAATACACCCAACAATTTAGCAATTCAGTCCTCGAGAAATATTTGGCAAACACTAGAAACCAATGCAGGTAGTCATAAGCGTAACCGCATACATTTTGTAGAACTATGCAGATCTTGCATTCATTATCCAACAAGCAAGCAAGTCAAACAATCATTATTAAATCTATGTGTATGTAAATCATAAAGTGACACTGTCACATGTATCATACTAAACCTGACTCAATCCTGATCTAGGGTTTTAGGGTTTCAGTGTGGAATTCATTCTGATACATAAACTTCTGATGATGAAAATTCATGTTACTCCTTAGAGGAGAATTTTGTAAATAATATTTGAATTAATGGAAATTACTTGCTATTGTTTATTATTTTCTCAAATCTAGATCGTTGGGAATATAGCTAATGTCTATCAACATTTTTGGTCTTTCCTTAATTGGAGAAAGTTGAAAAGTGAGGTCGGTACATTAAGCCTAGAGAAATTGCAAGAACATGGTGCACACCTATAGATACCCTAATCACATGCCCCAAACATATGTCTAGGGATGTAGTAAGATCTACCTTTTCTCACCCTACTAAACCTACAACCCATACTATAGGACAAGAGGGGGAGAAAAGAAAAGGTCCTAGTTCTAGAACATCTAGGTTCTAACCTAGAACTTAAGTCAACTTAGTCCAGAAAGGACAACTTATTAAGTTTATAGGGTTGAGATGTAAGTGTGAATTAATTTGTGTTCGAAGTGAGTAGTGTTTGGAATAATTAATGTTCATTCTCTGATATCATCTGTTGCAAAATCATTTATTAACTTCTCCTACCGCCATTGACTAATAGTCAATGGAAATAGGTCTCATGAATCCGTCCCTAGCATAGTATTATCAAAGAGAGAATGCGGTAGTGTAAATTCTTAGTATACATGAACAATACCATGATAAAAACACTAACATAATATCAACAATATACAAATATTATTAATAAAAACATTGTTTATTACAAGATTTCAATTACATATAGTGAGTCAAATTTATACAAGTGTTGATATGTACAGTAAACTTGAATCTTACAACAAGTACAATTGAACATAGGTCACAAACTCATCAATTCCCTAGCCATCTCTGAATCTAAAACATACATGAAACAAGTGAGTCAACACATGAGGTGTTGAGTACATTCCATATATATATATATATATTTGAATAATTCGAAAAGATGGAATAAGTAAATGAACAAGAATAAACAAGTTAAGTTCTTAGCAAAATGAGAGGCGATGTTTTATGTCATTTATGATTATAGAAACAACATCATATATCGTAAGGGTATTGTCCAACTTTCCATCAGAAGGGTTCATAAGGGTTCTCAAGATTAGCTAACTCTTTTCTACATGAGGGTCCTCAAGGCCATCTCCAAGACCTAACCCTTTTACTGAAATGGTCTGTCCTATATTGTCAAGTCAAGTAGGATTCCCATCCTTGTTTCCTTACCACAATATACAGAAGGTTTGTATAATGGAGTTCTGCATGTGCAACTTATAAAATTGATGAGACAAACATTGTTTCCAATACTAGACTAGTACATGGAAATATTTGAGAAAGTTAACAAGCATTCATATGTATCACAGTTCAAGAAAGAAATCCATATTCATACAAATATTGAAGCTTGTACCTAATATACAAATTCATAACATAACTTATCCTTGATCATCTAGCCACAAGACACACCTGATATAGAACAAGATTGGATACATGCATATAAGATTCTCATCACTACCCCTAATGAGATTCATTTTAGGTCTTCAACCAAGTTAGGTTTAAAGTTGGTTACTTACATGTTTGATGATCTTTTACTGATTTAGGGTCCATCAAGGTGGTGCGTTTCAAGTTTCATGTCATTTTGTGATTCAATTCATTTTTTATGATTATTTTGAAGTTCATGTCACTTATGCATATTTTAGTGTCAAATGACTCACAATAGGGAAACCAAGACATAGGTTCATCAAGTCATGAGATTTAGACAAGATACAAGATTAGCTTATCCAGATAGGTCATATAAAGATAATTCACATATGGGTGTATGCGTACTAGAGTTTGAGGCATCATTATCAAAATTTGGTATCATCACATCAACATACATAGATCATCAACACAGTTCACATATGCCACCAAGCTCCAAAATGTGACTTAGGTAGGACATCCACATCCAAGATATTGTAAGTGATAGATTATTCCCTAATTTGTGAGGGAAGGACATATGATAGGATCCATATCACTATAAGGTAACAAGTTAGACAATCAAGTCATATATCGATATAATAGATCAAAGTGGTGGCTTTGAGCCACATACATCATCATAACCCAAAAGGGGTTGACCTTATCCATTTTGGTTACAACATGTCATAATATTATTGGTTTCAATGATTTCATAGGGTTTGGTGCACAAAAGGGGTCAAGTCATCATTTATCTAAGTATAGCATGCATTCTCATCAAAGGGAAAAAATAATGTTAGATATGAATAGAACCTAGCAAAAGGTGAATTAGGACTAATTTTCAAGTCATGGAGAAAACTGGGTTACTGATCTTCAAGGTTAGGGTTATTCTTGAAAGTCACTTAGAAACATGATTAGCAATCTTGGGCGAAGTCCATCATTTACATTCAAAACAAGTTGCATAAGTACACTGGAGTTAATATTGAGCAAGAAGGGTGATTACAACCTTCATTATGTTTAAAGTATGCAATATCTATTGATGTGATGATTAGCTAAAATTTTATGCTTTATCATATTCATACATAAAATTTATTCAATATAATAAAAGTAATTATTATTGGGAAATCAGGGAACAAACGAGTGAATTAAGGTCCGAAACCTAGTCTAAGTTGTAGATATTTTTGATTTGATAACAATAGTATATAATTTTACAAGAATTGACCTCATTAAGATATAGTTATGTATTTTAAAAAGTATACATAAAAAATAAGGTAAATATGAGGGCATTACCTAATATTTATTTATGAAACGGGCTATTGATCGTGGAACTATTGTTGCGATAACCTTAATTTTTCACTCTTATTAAATTAATGCACATCTTGACTCATTTGACTCTATATTATGTCTCAAAACCTCCCTCACACCCAATTATATAGTTTGGAATCACTTTATACTCAACTACTGAAACAAAAATCAATAAATGTCAAATCATTCTTAATTGACTGTAGTTGAATGCATAATTTCACTTTTGAAAGTGTTTTTAAAAAATTGAATACCATCAGTATTGTCTTCCTAGATCCAAACTTTTAATGTAAGAATTAGAGGAAATTTGTGAACCAATGGCAAAAATTTCATGTTAATTGGAATTAATTCTTGAGAGATATAAATTTTAAGAGGTTTTTAAAGAAACACAAAGATGGGCTGACTTAAATAACTCAACAATATGTGTGATCCCATCTCAGCCAATGAGATCACTCAATTTTTGAAACTAGGATCCCTACTCTCAGTCATCGAATCAACTTGTGGTTCATGATATATGAGAATCCCAATATCCTAGGTTGTCTTCCACCTTCTATCAGAAAATGTACAACACCCTACCAAACCCCTTTTTGCTTGAGCAATCCAGAGATATGACCTCCCTTCAGATAAATTGACGAACATGTTGCACTCAGTTCTTCTTCTCCTTTGTTTCCTCTCTCCTGTTCTCCTTTTCTACACACTTGTCCCCCCTTCTTTCTCTTCTTTTCATCGTACATTACAGCCATGGTGCCGCCGATAGAGAGGACCCTCCTGTCATCGTCTTCCCTATAAGCACACCATCTGAGGTTGCCAGAAACCTCGCACGGTCTACCCACAGTGGGACGACATGCCAACAAGGTTGTTGGGCTATCACCCTCCAACAACAAGGTTCTCTTGTGAGCACCTCTACACTAGAGGCTATGTTTGAAGGTGGGAGGCGAGGTGGTGGGGAGCAGTAGATGCCATTCGCAGATGGCAGTGGTGGGCAACCCTTCAACCAACGAGTAGCGATGGTGGGTGTCGTTCAGGGATCTCGACCAATTTGGTGTACTAAGTTGGAGCCCAGGGAGAGAGCGGACCTGGAAGGGCGCTGCGTAGCAAGGCCCACGATGCCCATATAATGCTGACCAAGTGCTCTCCTAAGTCCTAGGATCAAGGATCGAGGGCTAAGATCTTCCCATATAAGTTAAATTTTCAAAATATCATAAATCTATCATTATAGATTCAAATATAGCCTTCCAATATACTATTTTGATCAAAAACATGAGACCTTTGCAATAAAAATACTTTCAGATTATAAATCTACGTTCTCTTTTATTGATATCCCCTAAAGTAATGTTTTGATGTCTTTTTGAGTTGTGTAACTCTTTTGAATGCATAATCTTAATATTTTATGTTCCAAACGTGATGATAGCCTTATATAAGTACTTTGTACATCTTTATGCATACATATTCGAGCTTGATTCATATTTGTACCTTAGAATGATCTATGCGGCTTAAATGATCTAAAATGGGATTTTAATGCTAAAGACTACTTCTATAATGCTGAACCTTATTTAATGTTGTTTAAATCCTCATGCTTGACCTAAATTAGTAATATTACATGCCTATCCCTTTATACCTTAGTGGAACATTCTTGTGTAATTATGTGGCTAAATGCCCTAATTTTGGCTTGATATCAGATCTAGTGTGCATGTTGATATCTAAGTCTCTAATCTTATGCAAGTCTTGAATTAATGATCATCCATGTCACTTAATGATCTCAAATCACTATGCTAGTTATGTTAATGATACCTAACTCAAGTAGATGCCATCTATACTCTAATGGTGACAATCTTGCATGATTATTACTCAAAATGACTAGTTATGATAATGTTGATGCACATGTTAACTAAGCTTATTAGGTTTCCCTCTATCTAAGATCATGAAAGTCTAATCTTATGATCCCTAATCTTAGTTGTGATGTGTCACCCTAAGCTCTAGATGAACCCATGAGTGTAACTTGATAATGAACTTGCATGACTAGTTGAGATAATGAAATCAATAGTGAATGTTTTGATGTCTAGATCTAGGTGACACATCCAACCACCATGATTATGATTAATGTGACCAAATATTGCTGATGTTAATACATTTACACTTATGTGTACTCTCAGGATCAATTGTTTGACTCTATTTCCAAGATCTAGTCAAAGTTGCCACTTATGGTTTTATAATCAATGCTTAATCTTGTTCATGACTCGTAAGGAACACTTACTCTGTTGACCCTACTATGGTATTGTCTTGTTTTTGTGTATGCTCATATGAATGCTTGGCTAGTTAATTACTTGTTTGAGCTTCTTGTTCCCTAGGACTAGTACTTTCATTTTTCTTGATATACATTGAACAAACCTCAAACATAATGGAACTTATCCATTATACAAACCTTGTGTACCTGTCTGTATTCTTGGGGTAAGGGCACAAGGTTGGGCACCTTACTTGAGATGTCAAGATAAGACAGACCATGTCGATTAAAGGGTTGGTTAATCTTGAGCACCCTTATGAACCCTTCCAATGGGAAGCTTGTCAATGGCCATAACATGTTGTTAAGTATAATGGAAATGCACTTTAAAGGCATTTTCTTTATAAAATAATGTCATTAAGTGTTTCACACCTAGTTTCTATTTCTTGCTTAGTATGATGTTTTTAGACAAACAACTTTTATTATACTCTTAAACTGTGTACATGCCTTTTTATATCATACTTAATTCCTTAACATTATGAAAATCCACTACACTCAAGACTCTAAGAGCTTAAATGAGATATGAGCGGGTATACTTAAATCTAGAAATTGGTACATATCTCTTATTTCAATGTTTAATATCATGTTATCTCTTACCTTGTTCTTGTTTGTGGTTTTATTCATGCATATGTTATGTGATTTATTCTAGGTATGGACATCCAGGTCCACTCACCTTTGGCTTTGTAGCCATTAGGAGTGTGGACTTAGGGTAAAAAATAGTTCCTTGACAACTGTGTTCCTCCTTGATCCCGTGGTGGTGGGACATTACACCCACCTACTAGCGCTAACCCATGACATGTGGATGTAGCAGGGTGGTGTGGACCCTAGGAGTTTGCAGTAGACCCCGATGGTGCCATTCGGATGTAGAGTAGGTCTAGCCCAAGAACTTTTAGTGTGGCGGGCAAGACTGGCCTAACTGGGGTTTCTAGTGTAGGATTGATAAAGGGAAATAGGCCATCACAAGCTTCTACCTCAGTGCACTGTCGTGGCTAGGACAAAGAAAAAGGGAAAGGGTACAAGGGCCCAAAGCATTTCACAAGGTGGCTAGATAGATGCAGCATGACACCACAGTCCCAACGACGGTCCTAGGTGGGGCTGGAGAGGAGTGGTGAAACAACATTAAAAAGGACTATTCAAGGTGACATTAGGGTTTCTTGAGGTTGAAGATGATGCAAAGGAGAGGGATATTGGGCATAAAAGTGCATGAAAAGGGAATATTAGTTGGGGGAGAGGCTTTATTGGCCAAACTAGGGTTATATGTTGAAAAGTTGGATCGAAGGGCAGTATTGGTCAAACTAGGTCATGGTAGGTGTGACCACTAGCCCTTGTGTTGATGGTGCATATGGAGGAAGGAGAGGGATGCTAGTCATTTGATCAAAGTTCTCTATCTATGGGCACAAATTAGAGGGCTGAAAAACACGGACCCAAAGGTAAACCAAGTGACAATGAGAGTGGGGATATACATGGGTCACACACCCAACTTTTAGGCCCAATGAGGGTCAAAATTGAATTAAAATTAATAAAATTAAGATTATAGTAGTAATGTTCATATGGTCATATCTTGGACTATGATGCTTCGTTTGAGGCAATTTTTGCACCATTAGATTCTTAATTACGAGATATACAACATGAAATACATTAGGGAGTAAGGGGATTGTGTTGATGATGTTCAAATTTAGTTGCATGATGGTGATTTATGAACTCATGAAATTTACATAAAATGTGCAAATTAATGTCACACATGATGAAATTGGTCATTGATGTCATCAAATAGAGCATCACCTCATTGGAACTATGGAAAAGCATTAAACGGAATAAGTTACCACTTCAATAGAGAGAAAGAGTAAAATAGAAGAGAGAGAAAATCTACGTCGTCATAATTATTTCCTATGGTTAAAGTATGGTGATGAAAATATACTATCTGATTATTAGGGGTTTAGTTATTGAAAAAATAGACACACACAAACACACACATACACACACACACAGATATATATATATATATATATATATATATATGTATGTATGTATATATATATGTATATATATCATCCTAAATACTAAATATATGTGTGGACATGAAGAAGAAACTTTAGAGAATTTATTATTTTCTAGTGACTACGTCAAAGTGATTTGCAAATGACTTTATAATATATGTAAGTTGTGCTCAAATTCTTTTGTTTATATTATTGATATTAAGAGGAAGGATCCAATAACTATTTTCTATTTTGTTTTCGATAGTATCTGGGTTCAAAGAAAGGAACATGATCTTTTACAGTACAAAGAAGGATAGTTGTATTTTATGGGCTTCTTCCTATGAATCCTATATTGCTTACCAGAAGTAGTTGTCCCAGATGATTTTTTTTATTCTTTTAGTGATAGTGGTTTCTATTAGATACCTTGAAAAGCTAGGACTTGATGGCTCTTTTGTGGCACGTGATGATAGAGTTTCATGTTTATAGTTGTTCTTATTATGGTGTTTCTAGTTATTTTTTAAAATACAAGATGCTTTATCTTTGTTTCTCTGACCTAGTGATGGGATACATATCAAGATTTTTGTTTGTTTGTTGGTTGTGGCTGGGGGTTTGTTTTGAAGTTCAAATGAGTTCCTTTATGAAAGTATTGCATTTTGCTCTGGTTGAAGGCTTTGATCATGTGGATTTTTGTAATCATGGATAGAGGGGCTTGGTTGAGATCTTTTTTTTTATGGCAGTTGCCCTATGATGGTGGTGTTTGGTGATTTTTTGAATTTCATGATTCTTTTTTCTTGATTTATGACTTTCAAGTGGGTTTTTGATCGAGCTCCCTTTTATGTTCTATATGAGGAAGTAGCTTGAAGTTAAGCTAGATTTCTTTCTTGTTAAGAGTGATGTTTTCTGGTTGAATGTTATGCCCCTATGAATATTTTATCCCATGATCTGTGGAGTTGTCATCTTTCTAGAATGTTGAGTGATTAGGTTGCAACTCCCATTTTCATTTGGAAATTTAATTGACACTATACATTTTCATAAAATGAGGCAATTCTCTTTCATGGATAATCCTTTTTTATATTATTAAATTACAAATTGTTTATTTGATTCCTTTGAACTTAGGGTCTGTGACCATTTGTGTTGCCATTTGAAAATTTAAATATGACTGAACTGTATGTCTTGCTTCTCATTTTATGCATCTTAGATGTTAGACTTTTTTATCTATAGTAGTGGTGCATGGTCATAACTATTTATACTATATGACACATGTATTATGCCAAGGGTGTGCATTTCCACCATTGTTTCTTTTAGGCCGTGATACAATGGTGTATGGCCCTATTTTAGATATCTGGTCTATATCATATATACATGCAACTCTGTACATTTTTGGTATAGGGAAATGATTATGGAAAGATAATTTATGATGTACCAAATTATGTTGTTTATCCTTTCTAGAATTTTTTTACTTGCTATTAGCGTGCTCTTGATGGGAACCTCCCAATTTTATACCTATCTAATATGAAAATGTCCAATTATATATATTATGCACATACTCAGTGTTTACTAACCCATACTTTTATTCACCCCTTTCTAGGTGTTGTTCCTAAACCACCTAAGTGTAGGTACCTTAGAGGACTAGGAATGAGGAAGGTCGTATAGATGTTTATGAACTTGAGGATAGATTGTACTAGCAAGGTTATCCTCTACAGTTGGTCTTAGTTGTAGATAGTTCAAGTTTTAATTTTGCATTATCACCTTTTTCAGTCGGGAACAATTGTATAATGAAACACTTTGTAGATTTGTAATAGTTATTTTTTTGCTGCTTTATATCAAAATGGTTCTTTGTATCATATTATTGGAGTGGATCAACTCAGGTGTCCCATTCTTTACAATATTGTATCAGAGCCAATGCATTCAGTGAATCCAACTAAGTATATTTACCCCCTATTGTTTTTACACATATACTTTGAATAGATAGTTTAAGTAACCCAATGTAAGTTGTTATACCTACCCATGAGTCATTGATTATCTCTATGGTTGCAATCCCTATCTAATTAGTCACTTACCCATATTACTTTTGTGGGTGACACTCAAGATTGTAACTCTAATTAAAACTCCCCTGGCTAAGGAGATGAAGTTTTCTATCTTCTACTTTATGGGAATTTAGATTGACTACTATGGAGTGTAGGCTGTTGCGAACATTGATATCTCAATTAAACTTAGTTCTCAACTTAAATCCAAATATTCATTATCAGAGAATTGTTCATGCATTGATAATAACATTGAGCCACGACATTAGTCTTAAAACTTGGGAATTCCCTTTCTGCTAGTGGTAATCAGGATCACCCCATTATACGGCTGACCTTTCCTTCAATCCAGACTTTATTGAGACTTTCTAGATACTAGACTGGCTGAGCATGAGATATCTCATATAAGGCTCAGATGAAGGGAGTTATAGGTTTTAATGATCATCCTTAAGTTTCACCTCTTTCATCTCTGAAGGCTGGCTGGTTTACCTGATGATGGTGATGAATTGTGGTTTGATCATATAGAGTAACTTGTCTTATGAAGACACTATGCTTGTAAACTAGCAAGTGAAGAGAAAGCCCTAATTCCTTCCTATAGTATTGATGACCATATGGCTCTCCAACGTATCAATATGAGGTATTATAAATTAGGATTATATTTAAATGAGGAATAATGCATGCCATTCCTACTAGGATCTAATAGAAATTGATCATCTGTACTCAAAAACTTTTCTCCTCCCCTATGATTATATATTACAAATGAAGTTGTGTGCTCTTTCTAGTGTTTGATGAATTAGACCCTTTTAGTGAAAATCAAGTGTGGATAGTATATGTGTTGTGTTGTGATAGGTGATTGATTTGGTTTTTGAATCAATTTTGATGCCAAATTTGTATTTTCACCACAATGCTTTTAACACTAAATGTATTTTGTTATTAAATTAAATGTATGAAGAGAAAAGCTTTAGATTTTAGATTTATTTTTGGAATGAAGTCACCACCAAAAGGAAGTTTGAGTTGTACAGAAAACCCTTTAGTTAGAACACTAGACCGACATGCTCATCCTTGACACTCTATGCCTAACTACAATGTAGAGAGTATGAGGAACAAGTTTGTACCTACATGAATTCATCGATCCACCCTTGTCACCCCTTGAAATATTTAGCAAAGTAATAAATTAATCATTTTAAAGGGTGGAGTCTTGTTCACTTTATTTATGAGGGTTGTAGATTGACTTAAGGAATAATAAAATTTCTAATAGTTGCAATGAGAAATTCTTTGGTAAATCCTAATAATGATGCCATAAAAATGCAGATACCACATAGTCAAGTTTATTGAGTAAGCCATGCTTTTACCACCACAAAATTTTATTCAATAATAAAATAGATTTTCAAAATTATCTTGACTTATCTTTAGAAGATGAATTTTAGTTAAGTAAAGGACTGAGTTAGGTCAAAAAATGATCAACACCTAACAATCTAAAACATTTCCATATACCCCATTCAACTAGTAATGAAATAGTCTCTACACTAGGAACTAGGATGAACATACTAAGGAGGGTAGACATTGTGAATGTACATCTGTCCCATATGATCATAATAAACTGAATTGAAAATGAATTTAATACATTATCATTAAAATGTGAATCATATATTACTTATTCCTATGTCATGGGTGACTAATTCAAGAAGTTACAGATAATACATCATAATGCTCAAATGTGATAAGTAAAGATGTTTATAAACAAAACTCTAATCTTACACATTTGTCACAATATATCTATTAGACTATATTACTTAGTCATGATACACTAGATAATTAATCTTCCTTTGTTAAATCCATATATAAAACAAATATAATATACCATCCTAATACCTAGAGAAAGTTAGAAATGTGTATGGTATATCCTGACAGGACTTATACACCTAATATTTGGTAAAAAATGATACTCACAGAAAAGCAATAATAGTGATAATATAAATAAAAGAAAAATTATATGTATGTTGAGGTTGTCATTCCTAAACTAGTGTAATTCATGAACTTAGTGATTGCAATTTGAATGAACCCAAAGAGAAACCAAATTGTGGAAAATTGACCATTCATGAGTAGGCGATGAATATGAGAAGTAGTGGAAACATCTAACAGCCACATACATGTAAAAAAAAGTGATGTTGACCATGTTAAGTGAATTGTGAAATCATTATTTTAGTGTAGGTAACCATAATAAATACAATACTGATAAGATAAACTATATGTTAGTGTAGGATCCATATGTTGGCATACAATATGAAAAGATGAATGATGACATGATGTATGGAGTAATATAGGTTCACCTTGAGAATGGAATATTAAGAATATCACGGGTCATATAATATGATTCACTATAATATCTAAACTATAAAACATTAGATGAATAAGAATTATGACATACTTTACCTATATAGTGATGGATGAATTTTAGGGGAAAAATCTCTTAAAGGGGTGGAGTGTTGTAACATACTCGAATATAAACATCTAGGTTAAACACCCGTCTATACATAACTATGTTTCTTAGATGTTTTCATACTTTAATTTCTAAACTAACGTTTTCCTTAAAGGCTTCGTAACTAAGCTTAGTACATAACACATCTTCTTCCCCAGTCATGTAACTTGTATAAGGGTCAAGCTTTTCTCTTAACACTAAATTCTTGCATTTCTCCAGATGGTCATAACCATGTATCTTACCCATTTATCAAAAACTATCTATACCTTTCCTAATCACATACAATCTCAAAGAGTACATTGAAATACGTTAAAGAAGAACAAATAGTTACTCTACAATGGCATGAATTTCAAACAAGAGTAGAAACAATTATTTATAAAAACATATATCTTCATCTATCTCTCTTATCACATAAACTTTATCTTTAACTAGGTTTAGTTTTCCCGTAGCCATATTTATTACATCTTGATATCTAATATCATCTCATCCTTCATATGTTCAAGCAAGATTCTTTAATTTTAATGCTTCTAGAAATATTCTATTTTTATATCCTTAAGTATCCTTCAATTCTTTTTGTCTTTTCCATTATTTTCTTCAAAATTCTAAATAAAATTTCTCAATAAACTATACAATCTATTTGTCCTATCTATAATCATCGTTTCTTTATATTTATATGTCAATTCTTAGTCTTGAAGTTTCCTAAATGAACCCAGACATCAATTTCTTTAGACCGTTTTTATCCTTTCTTATGAAACTATCAAACTCCTTTATCTTTCCCATTCTAAGAATTGACTTCTAATTAGAATAATATTTCTTGCTTGAACTATTTCTAAAACTTACCTTGTCCTCTTTCCTTCTCTTATATTACCTTAAGTTAGAACTAGTTGAATATAATTACCATTCTTTTCTCTTTTTGTAAAAATAGATGTACCAAATGTTATTATCATCCCTTTTATATATTCTTCACAATTTAATTTTCTCTAAACTAATCTATTTCTAATTATATCCTTTCTTTTTTTATTCCACAAATTTGGGTTTCTTATTTTATGTTCAAACTTGTAAAATAGTTATAAAATATAATAAATTTTGGTTATACCATCCATTCTCTTAGATCTAAATATCTATTTTAAAATCATGATAGTAACTATAGCCCAAACATTTTCATAGAAAACCACCATACATTAAGGAATAGTATAGAGGTCGAGTTTCCTTTTTATTGGATACCAAAACATCATAAGAATACTATTTTTAGGATTCATTGCACTTTTATTCAAAATTTTAGACTTTGTTTGTTCAAAGAGAATTCATGGTACAATAGAAAATGTTCAAAGAGACTAACATATGCTTAAAGGTTTGTATTGTCTTCGTACTCATGCAAAATGGTTCATAAAATCTTATATTTTAACATTTTTTGAATTTTTAGAAAAAATTTACATCATCCATGTTATAAGTAGGAAATGAAACACATTAAAAGTTAGATCACTCACCTTTGATGTGGAAAAAATTAAGTCCAGAAATGATCACAAAAAATGACCTGCAAAGATCCGAGCTTGTCCTATGATGGTCTCAAAAAATGCTCTATTTTTTCAAGATTTGGGTGTATCTAGAGAAAAGTGAGAAGGAAAGAGGTTTCCTTAGCTGATTGAGATTCCTAAATGGAAATGAGACTAGATCACCACAGATTTTGTGGTAAGTGTTCCCAAGACAAGAAAAAGACATGATGCAATATGGGTCGTGGTGGACTACCTAACTAAGTCAGCACACTTCCTTGCCCTGAAGACCATCAACAAGGTGTCAGATTTAGATGAGCTTTACATTAGAGAGATAGTTCATTTGCATGGTGTTTTGATTTTTATTTTGTTTGATCGTGATCCTGAATTCACCTCCAAGTTATGGAACACGTTCAAGAGAAACGCAATACAATGTTCAAATTCAACATAGCCTATCACCCCAGACTAATGGATAGTCAGAAAGAATGATCCAAACCTTAGAAGATTTATTCAGAGAATGTGTGCTAAATTGGGTGGATCATGGGAAAAATACTTACCCATAGTTGAGTTTGCCTATAAAAACAATTACCAAGATAGTATCAGGATGCCTCCATATGAAGATCTTTATGGGAGGTCATGTTGGTCCCCACTTCATTGGGACGATGTTTGTGGGATGACCTTGCTTAGATTAAAGGAACTATAGTTATATACTGACAAGGTTGCTTTGATCAAGAAGTGGCTAAAGAGAGCCCAAGATCAACTGAAATCAAATGTTGATGCAAAACAGATAGATTTCAACTTTACAATAGGAGATCATGTGTTTATAAAAATATGACCCCTTTGAGCTATGGCTAAAAACTGAGGAAAACTAAGTACCTAATATGTGGGTCCATTTGAGGTTCTATAAGGGATTGGAAAGGCCACTTGTCATCTAGCTTTACCACCATAGTATAGTATGATGCATGACGTGTTCCATGTGTCCAACCTAAAGCACTCTATGAACTATCCTACCCATGTGCTGAACATGAAACCTATAAAGCTCCAAGGAAGGTTGCCATACTCTGAGTCCCATCTAAGGATGTTGGATTCTAAGGTGAAAGAGATCAAAAAAAATATTGAGACATTAAAGGTTCTTTGGAAGCACCATGGTGAGGATAAAGCCACATGGGAGCTAAGTACGGACATGGAAAAGTTTCATCCCGATCTTTTTGTATGACTAGTCACCGAGGAAGAAAATATTGTAAGAGGGAAAGGATGTTAAAACATGGTTTTTCTCATGTATTTATACATATATTTGAATGGAAATATTGGATTCTTAAGAATAGATTATAAAACATGGTATTTTCTAGGTATTTTATAAAGTATGGGTTGACAATGCAATTTCTCCTTTTCAAAGAGATTTCATGTATTTATTATTTTCAATAAACCATTAATAGATATTAGATAAATATAGAGAGTAAAATCCTATAATATACTAAGAATAATGGACAATGGGTTTTATAAGTATGGAATCATGTGAAATTTTTAAGAAATGAATAGGTTGAAAGAAAGAGATAAATTTAACTCTGTGCAATATTTTACTTAATGAGAAAACATTTAAAAATAAGAAATCATGCCAAGTTTAAGTGTGAAAAGGAGTTAATTGGTTCCTTAAATAAATCAAATAAAAGAAAGGCTTAGAGACAAACTTTCATATCGTGACCCCAAATCTTTCCCACACTGATATTTAAGTGTTAAAAACCTTCCTTTAAAATTTGAGATGAATTGGTTAAAAGGAGAGGGGGATATGAATTAATTGGGTTTTTCCTAATGTGAAAGGGATTTGGGGAAATAAATTAAATGTCACAATCATAATTAGAATAGGAAATAGAAACTACTTTCACGGGGCATAATGAGTGTTAGATCGAGATATGACAATGCTCAGGTCATCATCTACCATGAAACAAAATAGGAAACTAACAAATATAATTAATGCTTTTCCTTTTTGATTCCCTCTCACCCTATTTTGTGTGCATATCCAGAAATCCATCCAATGTATTCAGGAGGATATTTCAAGCCTACCTATCCTAGATGTCATCCACTTTGGAAGGAAATTATGGGTTTCCCCAATTGTCGACATGAATGATGCCCAACCCCTTTGAACCTATGACTATAATAAGAGGGTAGCCATCCTCTGTGAGACCACCAATTCTACTACGAGGTTCTATGTGACTCAAGGATTACTCCTCTACCCTCAATTTCCCTACTTGTCCTATCATCTCTCCCTCATTTCTGATCCAAGTAATAGAGAAGACCTCATCGTTCTCCTTGCTCAAGCTACCTCCGAGTAATCAAGTGCCAAATCTGGGTCCGACGAGGTGTGAAGGGAGAAACACTATTGGTTGCTACCTGAGATCACAAAGTCTCAAGTCAAAAATGAGGTTCACTTGCCCTACAAGATGCTCATTACTCTGGAGGAAGAAGACAAATGAGTGTGAAAGGTCTCCTCTAAATTGAGTCACCTGTTGCTAGGTATATGACAATCTAGTCTTTCTTTCCCTTTTTCAGCGGCCAGTGATATGGAGCAATCCAATTGGATTATACGTAGACCCACTACATCCCACCCTGAAAAATCACCCGCATCTGTGCTAATATGTGATCGGTCAAGAGGATTTTAATTTTCAAAATTCATGTATTTAATTGGTAAGTCCAAACCTAGCACAAAAATATAGATTTTTGATTAGAAAAATCTCTCCATGACATAGTCCTATCTCAAACTCCAAAAGTTCTATCTCAAATTCCAAAAGAGCATAAAGATGCTAACTTTAATGTAATAAATGAATGAAAACCCTAATTTCTTAGTTTTGGTGATCATAACATGGTTAAATGATGTTAATGAGTAAAGTTTAACCTTTTTGGATAAAAAGAGTATCTTTGATATAATTTGGGTTAAAAGTTTGTATATTGCTAAAATTAGGGTTTTGTAAATTAAAATGCATTAAAATATGATAATTCGGGTTTGGGAAGCCTAACCCTAATGAAACCCTAATTTGACCCCAAAACCCTAACTTGGATCCCAAGTGACTCATAAAGATGTTTTGTGAACACAATATTAATACTCGGTTGTTATTCATTAATGACATGGCAATTTCTTGTTTAGTTGTATCTTCTATTGATTTCTTGGACATTAAGTCATCTTTGAGAAAGGTGCATGGTTATGCCTATGAATATTTGACTTATTGACTTCTGTGGTTTTCTGGAGTTTCCAAAATGGATTGCAATTAAATTGTTGGTTGTTTATTCACTTACTACAATCTATCATACCCATATGAGTACCACTTTATATAATAATAACTTTCTCAAGACCATGATATATCTCTAATAAATGCATGCATGTTAGTTATGGAAATTACCTCTAGAGAGTGGGTTTCCCAATGAAATACTCCCAGTGAGTGAGTATTATATTATAAATACCTCCAATGAGTGGGTATGGGTAGAGATTACCCCCAGCGAGTGGGTACATCATTACAATTATCCCGCAAGTGAGTATGACAATATGAATACCACTAGTGAGTGGGTATACACATTGATTAAAAAAGTGTAGGTTGAGAAGTTATACTACAACAATGAAACTTTGATTATATAACAATATTTGTTTCTATGGATGAATATGTTGTTACACATATATGTGAATATTTTGTTTTCCTTCATGTTGAGGAAACAACGTCTAAATTGAACCAAATTATGAACAAATCTTTCTTAGCTAGTATTAAATCATAACCTAAGGTAAAATTTTAGAAATAAGCAACCAATTAAATCTAAATAATTATGTTTATGTATAAACAAGTTTTGGATCTTACAACTGTAAACCTCTAACATTAATTTTGACCTCAAAATCCTAAGAAAAAAAGAAGGGTACTTCATATGCATTTCATCCTCTAACTTACACATGGCTTACTCTACCTCATGATTATGCCACAAAATCTTCACTATAACTATGTCCTTCTTCCTCATCTTTTACATGTGCCTATCAAAGATAAACATTGGACCCTCTACACATGAAACATCTTTATTTAAATCCACCTCTACGAGTTGTATCATCTACTCTACATATGGGTGGTACTTCCTCAACATAGAATTGTGGAACACATCATGCAACCTATGAGACTTTGACAGTAACTCCAACATGTAAGCCACCTTACTCGCTTGAGCTATAATAGGATAAGGTCCCATGAACCTATAGGAGTAATTTTACCCTTCTTTCCAAACCTAAAAACATCCTTCCAAGGAGAAACCTTGAGATATACATAGTTCCACTTGGAACTCCAAAGGTCTACATCTATTGCTTTCATGAGACATTTCTCTATCATGTGAATCCTTGAACTGTTGCTTGATCATCATGATCTTCTCTATAGTCTTTTGAACCAACTTAGGACCCCACAACTGATACTCACCTACCCCATACCAACAAGGAGGCAACCTACAATGCCTTTTGTATACAACCATGTATGGTTCCATTACTTATGCTCCTCTGGTAACCATTGTTGTAAGAAACCTCAATTAGGCTAAGGTGAATATTCCAACTCCTAAGAAACTGAAGTACACATGCCCTTAAAAGATACTCCAATGTCTGTATGGTCCTTTCTAATTGACCTTCTGTCTACGAGTGAAAAGTTGTACTAAACCTCAACTGTGTCCCTAATGTTATATGTAGATGTTCCTAGAACCTACTCACAAATTGAGGGCCTCTATTAGATACTAAAGTAACTGGTATGGCATGCATATGGCCTATATAGTCAACATAGATCAGTGCCAACATCTTTGTAGTGTACCTGATCTTGAGCAGAAAAAAGTGAGATGACTTTTTCAATCGGTCAAAGATCACCCAAATGAAATCATGACCTTTGGTAGTTGTAGGAAAACTGACCATTAAGTCCATATTTATATGATCCCACTTGCACTGTGGAATTGTCAAAGGCAACAACATACCTGTAGACTTTTGATATTCTACCTTAAACTTTTGACATTTGGACACTTGGCCAACTCAGCCACATCATGCTTCAAACATGCCCTCCAATATAAATCATTGAGATTAAGATACATTTTATACTATCAAGATGCATTTGTACATTGGGGAATGATATCTACAAGTACCATCTCAATTAGGCCGCCAATGTGAGGATCCACCATCTTGTTTTGGAAACATAGTGTTCCATTGACTATCTCGTGAAATCCATCATGCTTACTGATGCCTAATTCTAATATAATATTATATATCATGATATCATCCTGTTGTGCATCTCTAGTTTTCTATATTAATGTCGATTCAACCTATAACTATGCTAATAAACCTAACAACAAGGAGACTTCTAACTATAGGTTCATCTACCTAAGCGATACTAACATATTCCTCTTGTGACAAGACATGGAATAGAACAATGTCTTGTTTGTATATGATGATGAGGATGACTTTCTACTCAACCCATCATCCACTACAGTCGCCTTTCTTATGGAAAACCACCACGCCAAATGAGATCACTGAAAACTAAGATGCCAATTTATCACAAATAAAGCATATTAGCAAAAATGCATATAATGAAATCAAATAAACTTTTAATCCATGCTAGAGAACATTTACATAGGGGTCCAACATCTCTTCATATATATATATATGTGTGTGTATATATGTGTGTGAATATATATATATATATATATATGTATGTATATGTATGTATATATATGTATATGAATGTATGTATATATATGTATATATATATGCATATATATGTATGTATGTATGTATATATATGTATATAAAAGTATACAAAAGGGTTAAAGTTGCCTATCAAATAAGTCATCAATTCTTAGGAGGGAATATTTATTTTTGATGGTGGCTTGAATGATCATTCGATAATCAATACACATTCACATTGACCTATCTTTCTTTTTAACAAAAAGGATAGGAGCACCCCAGGGAGTTGTACTAGGATAAATGAAGCCCTTATCAAGTAGTTCTTCTAATTATTTCTTGAGATCTACAAGCTTGGCAGGTGCCATTCTATAAGGTGTCTTTGAAACTAGTGTGGTGCCCGATGCTAACTCAACTAAGAACTCAATCTCGTGTAATGGAGGCAGCCCTCGAAGCTCCTTAGGAAATACATCCGGGTAATCTCTCACCACATCCAAGCTCTCTAAATGTCTTACCTTAGAATCAGACACTGATACAACTGCAAGATAAGCTCTACATGCTTTGGCTATCAAGGTTTTAGTTTTAAGAGAAGAGATAATCATATTTTGATTTGTTTCCTTTCTCTTATGTATTATCAAAGGTTTAAAATTGGGTGCAGAAATGATTACTTTCTTGGATTGAAAATCAAGCTGGCATAGTTGGAAGAAAGCCAATCCATCCCCAAAATAGGTCAAAATCTTCCATATCAAGGAGAATCAAACTAGAATAAAATTTATGACCAGCATAAGAAAAAGGAAAGATTTTTGTTTTTTAATAAGAAGTGTAGATTTTGCCACTGGGTGTTGTTACACCCAAGATATAACCTAGATCTTTTATCTATAACTTGATCACGGAAGCAAGATTTCTTGAGATGAAGGTATGTGTTGATCCTAAATCAAATAGGAACATAATAGAATGATCTTGGAGACATATCATACCTACATTAGGATTTTCATATGAGATCATGGTTTAAAGGGGGTTTCACACATAAAGAAATTGTTAACATTATTACCTTCAATCAGGTGGTTGTCATTAGCCTTAACTTTCTCTGCATCAATTGCAAAAACATGACCCTGATGATGTTCTGGATGAACCAGAGTTATGGGGGTAGCTGGTTGGATAGGTGGAGCTCCAAGATGAGCTAATGGGTCAGGATGGTTCTAAGGTGTCCCTTGGATAAGACTTGGAAAATTGAAATTCATATGCACTTCCTTCTTGAAAAAGAAACAGACTGGCATCTCAAACTTGCATTTTCCCCCAAGCATACCTCCAAAGTTTTTGCATCTGATTGTATTGGGTGGTGGCCCTCAGTGTGGCCCAGCTTGGCCTCAACCTCCCCTATTTGGTCCTCCTCAGTATGATTGACCACTATCGTGATTTCCTCCTCTTCCCATGCCATGTTTATGAATCTTATTTATGTACTTGTCCTTCTCTTTATCCTTGGTGATGGATGCATCATTCAAGCCTAGGTATCCCAAACTTGGTGCCTTATTCTCCCTAAGGTTCTTTCTTGGGTAAGGGAACTATTTATGACAGCTTCAAAGGTAGTGTGGGTGGAGGTGCAAATGTAAACCTTTAGTTCTTGTTTAAGGCCATTGTTGAAGTGTTCAATCTTTTCATCTTCATCAAGGTGACGAGCATGATTCTCTAGGAGTCTAAAGGCCCTAACATAGTCAGCAACAAATAAGGATCCTTGGGTGAGGTTGTTGAACTATTTCCTCTTTTCCTTTCTAGCAGATATTGGCATGAACCGATAGTAAAAATCACCTTAAACTCCTCCCAACTCATAGGGGCATCTGGAAGTTCTCATGTATGGTAATAATTTTCCCACCACAACTTCGCAGACCCCCTAAGTTTGTAGGTTGCAAAAGTGGCTTTATCTTTCTTAGGACATTTAAGGGCTCTAAAGGCATTTTCAATGGATAGGATCCATGCATGAACTTTATCTAGGACTTCACCTAAATCTTCTTCATGAAAGGCTTCCGGTTTGAGCTTGAGGAAATCACTAATGGTAGTTTTAGGGTTCCTAGATGATGAGGCAATATTATTGGTTTCCTTTAGGGCTAGGGCATGCATGCATTCCAACATTATCTTATTTTGTTCCTACCATTCACCTATAACCATGGTCTTATTAGGGTTTGAG
Source organism: Alisma plantago-aquatica (assembly GCA_963693085.1). Taxonomy (NCBI): domain Eukaryota; kingdom Viridiplantae; phylum Streptophyta; class Magnoliopsida; order Alismatales; family Alismataceae; genus Alisma; species Alisma plantago-aquatica. The sequence goes on from OY856411.1 coordinate 60,619,177, forward strand.
TTAGGTACATCACCAGAGTCATCATTAGTTCTCTTTCTCTTGGATCTAGTTTTTGGAGGGATCTGCAAGTTTGTTTATCAAAATATGATTTAGATATTATTTGAGGTAGATTAGAATGCAAACAACACAGTTTTATCAATCATAAAGATATGTTTTCAAATTCTTCATGTCTTTTAGCTGTTCCCATTGATCCTAATCTACCCACATAATAGAGAGAGAGTACTTCATTGATCATAGTTGAGAGAGAGAATGTAGATGAGAAACCTAGTGTTTTTCATTCACTAAATAGGTGGCTGGGGTAGTCCTTAATTGAGAAAAGATGAGAAGATAGATTTCTCTAAGGTGTGGGTGCCAACTTTAACAATAGTTGCGTTAGCCAGGCAGATTACTCGCAGTGGGTAACCCTAACTATCATGAAAATGGATTGAGGATTTATGCCAGAACCTTCTGCAAGTATCCTTGTAGATATCTCTACAACATAAAGTTAAATATGGGTTACCTCATGTCTAAATAAGGTTACTAGGTATTTGATACACATATATTGACCTATGTGCCTGCTTTGATACCATCTGTCATGGGTTAACGACATAACCCCAATCAAAACCTTAGACTCAAAAATGGAAAAGTGTACAAAATGTTAAAGTTTCCCATCCCTGAATGGATCAATCACACAAGTATATACATGCACCAAATAACAAGCTTCCTTAAATAAACCAAGTGTTAATTACATAGGGGCCCGAAGGCATAGGAGTTCTATAAAATAAAAACTTGATACATGGGAGAACTATTTGTAGAAGAAAAAGAATTTAAACTAGGAGTCCCATTGAACTTTATCATCCCCATGAAAGATCTGATTTTGATGAGCTAGCATATTGTGTTGCATCGGCATCATCATAAGCAAAAGGTACCTATAAAGCATTTTAAATTGGTACACATCAACACAATATTTAAATATATGGTACTGAATACATTTTTTAATATCTTGGAAATAAAATAAAACTAAACTTGGAAGTAATAAACAATATGAAAAAGCATACATGAATAAGAGTGTTTATTAACAAAAGAGAGCACATGTTTTAGGCACATTTTTCCATTATATCATCCACGCATTTACTACCTGATAGTTGAATGCATTAAGGCCTTTATGATCTACTACCAAAAAGTTGGATCATTTCACAATGTGATCTACTACCAAAGAGTTGGATCACTTTCAATTACTTTAGGATAATTATAACCATTTTTGGTAAGACAAATAGGGAAAAAAGTGATAATTCATCTTTGCTAATATTTGGGTCACATAAATTAGAAAATAACATCCCATAATTATCTTGGCACAAAAGCAAGATAGTTACATGAATTTGGTGCTTTAATCAGGCTCGAGTATTTTCTAAATAATTAAACAAGGTAGAATAAAATTGGCGTATGATCATAAATTAGAGTCAAATTAAAGGTTAACTGATACTATATTTGTGGTCCTCGTATTTGTTTGATAAAAAAGGAGTATTTATTTGTATTTTTCCGACTTTCCTATGATTTAGTATGATTTTTCTAAGATCAAGATATTTACTGGAAATTATTGAAAAATGAGGATAAAAAAAAGTAAAGGGGATAAGATGGACCGTTAGATGCCTAGATCCAATGGTCAGAGTCAAATTCCATGGGTGAAAATAAAAGAACAACCAACTAAGGTGGTGGAGTCTTACTGGTCTAAGTGGATCTAGGTGTGTCCCACTCCTTCTTTCTCTTTGCAAGGCAGGATAGCTCTACCGTCAACTCCAATGAGCTTGGGATGGAGGCTGAGTGCTCCTCGTACAAATTTAAGATCTGCTTCACCTTCACAGAACTCTCTTGGGTCAAGATGGTGATGTGCTGGGGTTTGGCTCCCATTGGAGCATCACACCACATAGGGAATTCAAGTCGGTAGCCGCTCGTGGAAGAGGAGATGGGGCGAGCTAGTTGTATGCAGAGTGGGAGCCTTCGGAGGTGCCGTTGAACTTACCGAGAGTACCTCATAGTTTGAGGAGTGGTTGAATTGAAGAGGTGAAGGTGGGGGCTGCCTGATCATTAGCTCTGCCATGGGGGAGGTGATCGGAGCAAAAGGCGTTGAGGGTGGAGCCATCAGGGCTTGCTCTGCACAAATTGAGGGGCCAGGCAAAGCAAAGGAGTCTTGGAGATGCTTGTGGGGTGTTTAAATAGATGGGAGGATGACATAGCATTAGAAGCCCAATTCTAAATGGGCACACTTGGAGAAGGTTGTTGCCGAGTTATTCGTGGGAGTAGTTCTGGTCATCAAGAAGGGTCGTGTGCAGGGTTGACGCGTTCGTGGAGACAAAGTGGAGGCATTTCCTCAATCAGTTTCTTGTGAGATGGGTCAGACAGGGTGATCATGGTTGATCTTCAAATGTTGCGATTATAGCCACGATCTTGCGAGTCGTACAGAGGTTAGGGATGACCCCTCAGCCATCTGATCCAAACTGGATCTGTGGTCAGTCCCATTGAACGGTTGCAAAGAGTGCTCAGTGGCGATCCACAAATTGCTGAATCATTTCCCACGTGGCAGGTGTAAATGCCCTATCAATTGATCCAAACCATAGGGTTACATTGAATGTGATTTATTTAAAATGAAAACATTAAATTAACTTTGAAAAATCATAAAGGGATCTAGGAGTGTTGGATTCATATAAAAAGTTAACCATAGATTCGCCATGGCAAACCCTAGGTGTTGGTAAAGTTTGGTCTCGAGATTCCAATCTTTGATTGATCAAATTATTTTTCTTTGAAACTAGGGTTTATTGTTAATATATTATAAAAGAAGAAATATAAAAGAGTATAGGAAAACTACTTTATCACATAGAATAAGATACACTACCAAAAACTCAAATCGAAATACAACATCAATAAAACCTCCCCACCTCAACCTGAGCGTACATGGAAGACTCTAGAACTCTATGCAACCTAGTGAACCTTCTGTCTTTTCTATTCTTCGAACAACACCTCCTTGCTACTTAGTGTCTGATGGTGCCTCTATTCATATGTGGTGACCCATGAGGTGAGATCCATATACCAACGAGAGATATAACTATAAAAACATCTATATCTTACTAGAGTTATGTATTAAACAAAATGAAATAGATAATATTATGGATTTCAATGACTATATGACTTGCACATAAGAACAATCATAACTAAAAAATATTTATAGTTGATTTTTCTTACCAAAATTTAAAACTATCTATGATTCAAAGGAAACATATCAAGGGTTACCATCTAATGTTATTCATCATGTTGCCCTAGAAATAACACTACACGATTGAGTTATCTATACTACTATAAAAAGAGCGAGTTTGATGCTGCACTCTTCTTGATTCACTCTCTTCTCTCCTTTTTTCAAGGAATTTTGCTCCTATAAATATTTATTCTCACACTCTCCTATTAAATTTTATTATCTTTAATTTTGTATTTCTCTCTCCATCCTACAGAAACGGTTCCTTAATTCTCTCCTTTCAAACAACCAACACAAATATCTTTTACCGTAGAGATCCTTTTACGGACGAGTCATCTCCCCGCACATTTCCAACAAATTGTATATGTCACGTGCATGTGCACGTGTGCGTTCACTAGTAATTTATTAAGACCAGGGTACTTTGATGTGTAACATTCAAATTACTAGCTGACCACTGCAAAGTCAAAATCAACCATGTATACGAAGTAAGATGAATAAATTTCTATGATATCTTCCCCTCAGTCAGTACGAGTAAGCCATAGTGGCAAAGCAACCGAACCACAAAACATCACAGTCAACTCTGGGTTCATAGGCCATGACACTAGAAACCAGGGTATACAACACTCAAATTCGAGTTATGACTGCAATCACTCTCAATTACATCATCATCGAAGACATGACATTGACCAATCTCCAAAAGCTTGGGATCAAGACGATAGTGATATAACCTCTCTACACCTACATATGCTCAACAATATATGACTCTGAGATCCTTTGAGATCACTCGTTTCATGATGCAATAAGTTCCCATACTAGCATAACTGTACAGACACATGGCACTACATGATTAATTTTTCAATTAGATAGTTACGTTAGTTGAGTGTTTTTGACTGCATCAATCAAGTTACATATAAAAACCAATAATATTCTTACAAAAATCATTGGGATTCACAAGTTTAGAAGATATAACACATATTAAATAGTTATATAACACTTATTCACAAAGAAATTAACCAGACATTGTAATGAAAGGATTGACCATCAACTAGAGTGCATCGATCAATAAACATCACTATGATATGAAACCACAATAACTTTATACAAAAATATAATGTACAATCAAAATTTAGTATAAAGATGTTACCCTCCATATAAGGGTTTTGTTCAACTGTGGTTACACCACCATAATAGTAGAGAAAAACAATATAACTACTATAGATTAACCACTAGTTAGTAAGTTTTTATGCATGGATACAAAAAATATACTCATGTGACACTTTAGAGGCCATTAAACCTATGCTATGCATTTTAGGTCTTGCATGATTAAAAGAATAGTTTAATAGTCAACAAATAACCTTCACAAAGTCTAAACTACAACCAACAAGCTCAAATCATCATTTTTTAATTCAAAACAACACTTATAATGACCATATTTAGCATGGTTATGAGTTTCTAGAGCAAGATTAGTGACATTCAAGTAGATAGTAGTAAATAATTGCTTCAAAGTTATATAACTTGCCTGGTAGAGAGAGGAAAACCAAACTCTAAGGTGAAAACCTTGAAATTAGCATCCAAACATCAAGCTTAACTCAACAAAGATTTAAGATCCTCTCTTTTTTCCAGGAATATAGTGGGACTAGGGCAAGAAAGAAGAAAATGAGAGTGATCAACCTACATGCACAAGGTTCTAGTAAAAAACAACAAAGATTTGGCCATAGGAGGAAAGAGGGTGAAGAACAATGACAAAATGAGGAGAAAAGAAAAAATCTTACTCGTAGGAAGTAAGAAACACAATCAACAACTTGAGATCAGTCCAAGGAACCTTGATCCAACCGCATGCATAAAAAAAAAGCTTAAAATCGTTGTCCTCGATGAGTCTGCATCAACCACCACTCCCCAGAACTTCTTCAGTGGGCTCCTCAAGTTGCAAAAGAAGATGCGTCGAAAGAGTAGAACAAAAATGAGAGAGGGGCTATATATATGACTGAACATAATTTCTGTTGGGTAGACAATCCTTCAGCCCATAAACACCCTCGGGCACTGAGAATCCATCGATCAGGAAGTTCTTCGGGCACCGTAAACACGTTAGCCAAAGAAAAATCAACCAAAAGCTAAGATTATGTTGAGTAAAGAAAAACCCATTAGCCCAAGTCTCATAGGACATCAAGACTTCATCAACCAAAAAGCTTGTCGACCATATTTACATACAGAGACTCATCAAATCCATCTATCAACTGATCATGTTAGTCAAAACCTCATCAGATACACATATACACAAAACAACCACATTGTCTAATGAAAACCTAGTTGGTTGGCTTGCAGCAGGCTCATTGGGCATCGAAGAACCATCAACTACAGGGGAAAATAATTGCTCATTGAGAAACCATTGTTCGGTGAGAACAATGCACTATCATCTCACTTAGCTTATGTAACTCCATTAAGGTATGATTCACAAGAATCCAAATGAGAAGTAAAATTATAACATCCTTACTTACATCATGAATCACCTCAACGTGTCACATGATCATATGATTAGACAAGGGTAATTTACATAAAAGTCTACATATTATATAAATCCATAAATTTGAGCAAACAAGTCTAATTTGACTCACATTTTAAACATAGAATCAATATTTAGTTGTGACATTACAAAATAGAGTTAAATTTCAAGATTAAGCAACAAATTAATCCAATTATGCCAACCAATTATGTTAATAAGTTAAGTGATGCAACCCTATTTTAGGGCTTCATCATGTCTCATATTGCACTTCAATTACATCTATACCTTTTGGCTTACATGTTATTTTCTTTGATATTCATATTTCTATCAAATGCACTTATGGAGGCTTTTTGCATGTTTTATAGGTACTTTGGCCACTAATTTATAGATGAGAGAGAAAGAGGAGAATCTAAGGGTTTCTTCACCCCCGTGGTGGGCATCAAGCCTAGTCTATTTTTGCACTGCTTTGCCCATTTTGCTGCCACTTAACCCTAGAACCCTATATTAACCTTGGGGGTGGCTGGAGCTCGAGTTTGGCCACCGATAGCTACCTTCCATCACCTCTTAGCTCCCCATTTTCACATTCCACACATTCTACTCCATTTCACCACCAAAACCTTGGTTTCCTTGTGTTTTGGCCCCATTCCACCATAATCCCATGACATTGCACCTTGGAGGAGAGAGGAGGACGTCCTAAAAATGCTAAAGTGGAGGATTTCTTCATCTACACTGAGCTCCATGACTTCTTCTACCTCTTTCTCCCTTCTTTTTGTATTTTTCATTGCTATGAGTAGATAGGCCCCTTTGGTGGGTTGTTTGGGGTGTAAAATGTTACTTTGATACTATGTTGGGGGAAAATGATATGTAAACATTGTATTTTCATTTGATAATGTTTATGTTCTATTTCTATCTCACTCTTCATTAATTACTTATTGGTTTGTGATTGAAATCACCTAGGAATTTAGGGAAATTGCTCATATCCGTGATTTTTGGGGTTTGCTCTTGGGTCCAATTCTTGGATCCCTAGCTAGCTACCCATCCTCCTACATTCTAATCATTTCTCCTAACCCTAGTTGAGAGATCTAAGTATCTAGTCAAGATGAATTTGGTGTTCTTAGCATGGATCTTTCTCAAGGTTAGAATTTGGGTGATGGGAGGCTTAAAACCTCACTTCCACTCCAATCACTAACCTCAGCCCCTAATCATCCTAAGATCATATAACCTAGAAACCTAGGATTTTTTAGACTCTAATTGAATTACAAGTAAACACTAACCCAATTGAGCTTCGCAAGGGTAGTATGGTGTGTTAAGGACTAGTTTCCTGTTACACAACCTAGCATATCCATGGCCAGTCAATAGTTTTGAATAATTCATTAGACTCTAGCTTGTTATTTGGCTTTATAACCTAAATTAATCACTATGTTCATATATCATCCCCCAACTTAATTGATAAGTGCATCACCTAAAAAACCCACATTTGCCTTTATTTCTTTAAAACCCTAAGTGCCTTCTTTCTTAGCTAGTGTTCACTTAGTTAGCTTGAATTTTCTACCAATTGAATAAGAATGACTTGTTCTTACTAGTTTAGATCTTTAATTTCTCTTTTGCCCTATTTTCTAGCTTATTGTAGTGTAGACTTAGCCTTACTTGCCTTAGCATAACTTGTTCTCTCTTCTTGCCTTTCCTTTTCTTACTTAGTAGAATGAATTGTCTAGGGTTAAGTTGGGTTTTTAATCTTACTTGTCTTCCTTTACGTGCTTTCCTGCTCAACTTAGTGGAATCAATTAAATCAACCTTTAAACCCTTCAATCCTAAGCTCCGCAGTAGGAACCTAGTCCAAAAACTAACCTAGCTCTAGTGCCCCCTTTTCTCCCTATGGATCGACCCTATACTTGCCACCCTCCTATACTATGACACAACCCCGTGCTCTTGCAAGCGTAGTGTTTTGGTTTTTCAGAGTGTGTTAAGTTAGGTCCTTATAAATTTGAAAGTTTAATCCACATTGTATTTCTTCTCACGGGGTTACATCTATTCAAAATCTAATTGAGTAGTTTGTAACACCATTGACAGAAACACACCAAGCTTTCTGAAACTATTTCTGGGAAAGAAGTGCTTGGCCTAGCTAGTTAGTTTTAGTTTGACTTTTCTTACTACCCTCATCATTTTTATTATTTATTCTTTATTATTTGCATCCTTTGTGCATATTGGTTTGCTAACTTATTTGTGCCTTGTAAATCTGACAAGCCATGTGTAGAAGACAAGATGGAAGGAAAAAAATGCAGCCAACAAGCACATCAAGATTACTTCATGCCTAGGAACTACAAATTGTCAATTTCTAGTAGAGTTGATCAAATGGTAGGGGATCAATTCTCCATCCCTCCAAGTCTTCTTGGGCTATTGCCCATCATCTACAACTCGGAGAGTGAGAACTCCTACAAGCAGTTAGACTCATTTCTTAAAGTATGCACCACCTTGAGGACACCGATGACTAGTGATGACATAATCCGGTTGACCTTGTTCTCTTTCTCCTTCAAAGATAAAGCTAAAGAATGATACAATTCGAGGAAGGACATCATTAGTTGGGAAGTGAAGAAGAATGAATTCTTACACTAGTACAGAAATGATGTATAATGTCACATTCGTTGGCATAGGTTAAAACTAAAACACTGACGCTAATACAATACGATGACGGTTTAAAACGACAATCGACACGTATATATGAAATTTGACCGCTTTATAAAAGACAGGGGTATCACTTTTTCTTTAACGTCAGCTGGTCAAAATAATAATCGACGTCTAAAATCACCCACGATACAATTTTCCAGGGAAAAAATTTCCCTCCAAAAATTTTCAATTCGACGTTGGTTGGAGAAACACCGACGACTCATGTTCCGTGCCAAGCCCCGTGAAATTTTTATCCCCCCATATGTTATTGGTTGTTAAAAAAAAGTGACACCTAAATATCCGTCACGAGGCAAAATTCATTCCTTAGTTAGCATCAATTTTTGCATAAGAACTGATGAGGATGTGTGTTCGCGCGTTGTCCCTGCAAAAAAATATTCCCCCCAATTTTCCTAATCGATGTCATTGTTAGGGGAGAAATTGACAACTATGATTCTAACTCAAAAACAATTTCTTTTGTCAGCATATGTGGATAGACGTCGGTTATTATATGTTGAAACTGATGATGAACACCCCATCCTGGTGAAATTGTTTTTGTTTGAAGTTGTAGATAGGTTTCAATTATGAGTTTAGATCGAGGTCTATTATTTTTAAGTGTTAGATTTACATAATAACCGACACTGATAATTAACTTACTAGCATCCGCGTGCGCAAGCCAGACTCTTCCCCTTCTTTGTTTCATTCCCGATTCTCTGTTTCTGCTCAAGCTAGGTCTCATGATTCTATGTTGCCGCTCATCGCCGCTGCTGCTACTGCTGTGAAGAGGAGCTCACCACCACTGCTGTGGAGAGGAACCACTACTGAGGAGCTCACCGTCGCTCCATTTCAGTCACTGAGGAACTCACCGCCACCACTCTAGTCACCTGCCGCTGCTCCAGTTCATTCACCACCACTGCTGCTCGCTTGCTCAGTCATCTCTGCCAACGACCACTACCACAGCCCGCCATCTTGCCACTGCTTGCCACCTACTTCACCACAGCTTCAGTCACCTCCTTCGTCACCACTTGCCACATGCTTCATCTCTAGCTTCAACCACCTACACCTTCGGCCACCGCCACCACAACCTGCTCCACCAGTGCGGTGAGTTTTCTGTAAGATTGTTATTGATTAATTAAGGTTGATTAATATAGATTAATAAGGGTTAAACGAGGAATGAATGAAATTAGTTGAATATATAATTGTTCTCCAAAACCGTGTAGTTGATTAGTAATGATTAACTAGGGTTAATGATGAATGAATGTATTTAAGTAATTGATATTGCTTTCTCTGTTTCTTGTTAGTGATTGATTTAACTTTTTTCAATATATAATTGTTCTTCAAAATTGTGTAGTTGATTATTAATGATTAATTTGGGTTAATGATGAATGAATGAACTTACCCAAATGGAAGAATGAATTGAATTAAATGATGTTACACAAAATGTAGGATATGAACAATGATACTAGAAACCTGTCTAAGATTTACTCATTAGGAGTAAATCTTTGATAGTCCCTAGTTTGGGACTTTTCTTGAAAAGTTAATCTCACTTAGGCTGTAAGTGTATAATGTGTATTCGGTTTTCATGATGTTTCGTCAGCACTTCCCCGTTTGTTCTCTAAGTACATATGTCAGTGGGTATTTTCCCATGTACATCGGTGTACTTGGAGAACTGTGGGGAAATGATGCTGAAATTTCTTGAAAACCGAATACACATTATACACTTACTAGTGAGATTAGGTGATTAAGAATGGGATAGATGGTACATATTTATTATATATAAGACCCTAAACCCTAAACGTTTAACCATAAACCCAAATATTTTAACCCTAAACCCTAATCTTTTAACCCTAAACCCTAATATATACTTGTTTTCTCTTTGATCATAAAATGGATAGATCATGGATGTCTATTCCAAATCGCTACATCCTAGAGTTTATTTCTGGTCTTGATCAGTTTATTGGATTTGCCAAGGAACATAGGAAACAACCAGGGATAGGTTCTACTGTCCATGTAGGCATTGCGGTAACAACTTGAAAGTCAGCACTGGTGACGAAATCAAAAGCCATGTTATGTGCAATGGGATTGTACAAGGCTATACAGAGTGGCACTGGCATGGAGAGATTTCAAAATTGAAATCAGTGGATGTCGATAGAAGTGCTTGTGTGGAAGAAGTAATTGCCTTCCATGACGTAGGTGTGAACGAACCAGTTCTAGTAGGCATCGTTGATGCGATGCAGGATAGTTGTGGGGTAGAGCACCGATCCACCTCCCATATTTAGAAACATTGTGCATGATGCTGAGAGACCATTATACACATGTTGTACTAAGTTTACGAAGCTTAGTGCTGTGTTGAGATTGTATATGCTAAAAGATAACAATAGATGGAGCGACAAAATCTTCACGTCATGTTTGTATTTGTTGAAAGAAATTCTTCCTGAAGGAAACAAGCTACCAATCTCAACATACAAGTTAAAGAAATTGTTGTCCCCAATGGGAATGAAGGCAAGAAGATACACACATGCCCAAATGATTGTGTATTATTTCAAAAGTACTATGTGGATTTGAAAGATTGTCCAAAATGTGGTGCATCAAGGTATAAAATGACGACTTCGGGGGAGTCCAAAATTGGTTCTCCTGCCAAGGTGATGTGGTATCTACCTATAATATCACAATTTCAAAGCTTGTTTGCCAATCCGATAGATGTGAATAATTTGAGGTGGCATGCAGATGTTAAGAAAAATATTGATGGGATCCTACGACATGCGTTTGATTCGCCACAGTGGAAGAAGATTGATTTATTGTACCTTAAATTTGGTGAAGAAGTCAAGAATCTAAGACTTGGGCTTTGTACAAATGGAATGAATCTGTATGGGACATTGAGCAGCCAACATAGCACATAGCCTGTTATGCTTGTTATATACAATCTTCCTCCCTGGTTGTGTATGAAAAAAAGTACGTTATGTTTCCGTTGTTGATATTGGGCCCTAAATAACCTAGAAATGATATTGACGTTTAACTTAAACCTCTAATTGATGACTTAAAGAAACTATGGGGTGAAGGTGTGATGACCTATGATTCTTCACAAAGAGTGACATTTCGTTTGCACACTATGTTGTTTTGCATTGTTAATGACTTTCCAACATATGTGAATTTGTCTGGATATAGTGTCAAAGGATGTAAAGTGTGTCCTATATGTGAAGAGAATACTAATTCAATATGACTAAAACATGGAGGCAAGACTGTATATCTTGGTCATCAAAGATTTCTTCCAAAATTCCATTCGTACCATTGTTTGTGCAAAGCGTTCAATGGACGAAATGAGGAACAGAGTGCACCTAAACATATACCAGGGGATGCTATTTATGAAAGAGTAAAAGACTTTGTCAATGTTGTTGGTAAGAGATCACAATGTACCATTGCCACATGGAGTGACAAATCTTTATTCAAGAAGAAGTCAATATTTTGGGATCTTACTTATTGGAGTTCTTAGGTAGTCAGGCATTGTATCGATATCATGCAAATTGATAAAAATGTTTGTGATAGCATCATTGGTACTCTGTTGAATATACCAGGTAAGACTAAATATGGGATAAAATCAAGAATGGACATACGTGAAATGAGAATAAGGACAAAATTTACAAAAGGAGTTAGTAGCGATCAGAGAACATACTTACCTCATGCTTGTTATACGTTGTTTAGAAAGGAGAAGAAAGCTTTTTGTGATTGCTTGGTAAATGTTAAGGTGCCACAAGGTTACTCATCCAACGTTTGTAGATTGGTATCAATGAAAGATTTGAAGTTGATTGGTCTTAAATCTCATGATCGTCACACTCTAATACAATAAATATTGCATGTGGAAATTCGATCTATACTGTCGAAGCATGTAAGGTTTGCAATCACCAGACTTTATTTCTTCTTCCACAGTTTGTGCAACAAATTTATTGATCTTGAGACTCTTGATAAGTTGCAAAGAGAAGTGATTGTTACCCTATGTCACCTTGAGATGTATTTTCCTCCTTCATTATTTGATATCATGGTACATCTTGTTGTCCACTTGACTAGAGAAGTGAAAATGTTGGGACCAATTTTCTTGCATTGGATGTATCCTTTTGAACGACACATGAGAATTTTTAAAGATGATGTTCGAAACCATTATTGACCTGAAGGGAGTATTATTGAGGGTTATGTGGAAAGATAGGTTATGGATTTTTGCAATGACTTTCTGAGTGTTAATGAAACTCCTGTTAATGACAAGAATATTGAGGAGTATTCTAGAAAAGGAATTTTAGGATCACCGATGAAAGTAATAAGCCATGATCTATTGGAGCTCACATTTATATTTTCACAACATTGAAAAAGTGAGTGTTTATATCAAGGAACTTACCAATTTCATCAAGAAACAATATGCCTGGGCCAATTCAATGTCGCTTGCTAGAGAGCATAACAAGACATTTATTAAGAAGTTTGAAGATAAAGCCTTACATAAACTATCTCAAACACCAAATAATCTTGTTGAAAATATCAAATGCCTCACCGTTAAACCAAAATTGAATGTTATGTCTTATATAGGGTTTAACATAAATGAGTTCTCATATTACACAAAGCGTCAAGATGATAAGAGCATCGTACAAAATAGTGGGGTCACCCTTCAAGAATCTTCATTTTTTTGCAAGTGCTAAGGATAAGAGTCCACATGAAGCTAAAATGTCATATTACTGTGTCATAGAAGACATATGGGAGTTTGACTACATAGATTTCATAATTCCACTCTATAAATGTAATTCAGTTGATAACACCAAAGGAGTTATAGTGGATGAATTGTATTTCACATTAGTGAACTTTGAAAATATTGGAGAGAAGGGTGAACCATTCACACTGACATCACATGCAAAACAAGTATTTTATATCGATGATCCTGCAAATGATAAATGGTCAGTTTATTTTCATTGTAAAAGACAGTTCATTGAAGATCCTATAGATGAATATGAGTACTATGATAAGTATGATGAATCGAGTCCATTCTCAGTTGGGTTGACAACACCACCAAATATTGAAGCTAACAATGACGTGTATATGCGCAGAGATCACACCGAAGGAATGTGAATTGATAAAAGATCACAGTATTAGAGGCATGTTTTTATTACTTTATATGTTTTATTTTTCTGAATGTGAACTTTACAATGTTTTATTATCTTCTAGTTATGTTAAATGTTAAATGCTTTATTTTTTAATGACACTTTCAGATGGATGAAAATGAGTATGATGACTGTGATGATGATTATTGTGAGGGTGAGGATATCAATGCGGTGCCTCACAATGTAATTTTTAAAATATATCCTATATTTCTATCTATATGTCCATTTATAAGTTATATCATGTAAGTGTTTTTTTGTCAAATTTTAGGTTGATGATGTACCCCTTTAAGAACTTGGGGCACTTGATGAGTAGTGAATTTGTTTTGAAAAAGTGAGGGGCATCACTATGATGAACAAGTTACTAAAACAAAGGGGCAATGGACCCAAACTGGCTGTGGATTTTGATCATGTAGGAAATCCAGTTGGAGTGAATCACAACTCATTTATTTCATATCCTGGGGTTCTTACTCATAGCCATTGTAGTCCTAACGTAGAATCTTGGAATAAAGTTCCTAAGGGGAAGAAATACTTAGTATGGAAGGAACTGGTCATGAGTTATTATTATTTGCAATTCTATTTTGTAGATTACTAATTTTTAGGATACTAGTTAAATATATGAAATTTTGTAGAGTATATTTGAACTGGATGAAAGCATGCATCGTAAATGCATGATGCAGCGCTATGGGAGGGCCCTAAGGATCTACAGGACAAATCTCACTCAATATTACATATGAGATGCTGAGAAGAGGAAGAAGTCGTCCACTGAGCAATGAAACTACCTGGACTCCAATGAATGGGATGAGTTTATTTCCAAAAGAAAAACTGATGAATTTAAGGTATTAAGCGCCACTCCCAATTTAATTAACATACATATTTATGTATTCACCTATTCAAGATTGACCTTTAGTGTTACTAACCAAATAAATGTGCTTACTAACAAGGCTATCAACGATGCTCAAAGAGCAAGGCGTGCACTGAATGTGCATGACCACACGATGGTTCCAGAAGGCTATGCAGGCATTCACCAAAGACTATAGGCTGCAACTGCTACTGAGTCTGCTACTACTTAGGAGACTGGGGAGTCCTCTACTATTACTCCCGCACCTCTACCTCACCATGCTGTGTGGATAGCTGGGAGGAAAAATAGGAAAGGAGATATAACCAAACCCACAACTGTTGAGGAGACTGCAAAAATGGTAAAATTTAACTCTCAGAGCAATCAATATTGATTATTGTTATGTTTACTTGGCAATTTCTATTGATGGTGATTGGTGAGAGCTTCAAGAGTAGAGGAATCAAGGAAAGTTCATCCCTGAGGGCACAAGGGATGAATCGACAGTTGCTCTTGGTAACCCAGAGCATCTTGGATGTGTTAGGGGTGCAAGCACTGGTGTGGGCATACAAGCGTTCTTTGGACCATCACAGCGCAAACATGTTCCAAAAGTGGGATTTTCAAAAGCTAAGGTAACCTATTCTTTTTTTAGAATGTTATTGCAAAAGAGAATTGAAAAATCAAAAGCTAGCATTTCTTTTATCCATGTATAGGCAGGTGAGTTGATTGATAGAAGAGTCGAGGAAGAACTTGATAAGAGACTCCATGAAGCAATGAGCAAGTGGTAGGCGTCTCAGACTGCCACTCAGATAGTACCTATGGTGTGCCACTCTTTTCCTACTATAGAGGTGGTTGGGAGGAATCCTGTAGACCCACCACCTAGAACGTCCACTATAAGTATTTTTATGACATAGTAGCTAGTCTTTTCAAGATGTTATGTTTATGTATATATGTATATAATATACTTTATATAAATTTGTAGGGGTTCAAGACATGCCATCTAAAAAGCAAAGAATTTATAGTTGTAGAGGCCTAGGCTTACCACCCCTTCCAGAGGACACGTTTCATCGCTCTCTAGTAACAGATGGTGTAGTTCATGTGAACTCGAGACTTGTACTCCACCATTGGAGGCAACATCCATTGCCATATGCCCACCCAGATTCTAAAATGCTTGGTGATGCAGAAGGTGGAGTGATATTGTGGCCCAAAATGGATGTCGTCTATACTGATATTGTATGGTAAATTTACATTACGTTAATTTTTTAGCATGCATATATGAGTCAATTGATCTAAAATTATATATACAATTTAAAAGGAAGAAACCCGCTACAACTCGACCTCCACCTCCACCTCCTCTTGAAGTACCTAGTTGGCTTCCAAGGGACCTATATGACTCGTTAGGTCCTAATTGTAAGGGTATGTCAGTACGGATAGGCGAACATAACCCAAATTGTCCTATAAATGTTTCTATTCTGGTGGATGCTGCAGGAAAATAATACAATAACAAAAAATTTATACAAGATATTTTGGAGTTGTTTCATTATAATTGGCTGAATACATCTATGATAGGGCTATGTATATGGTGATATCTTGTTTATATTTCCATATACCTTATTTTATATATGGTGATCATGTTTCTTATATATTAATGAATACGTAATACATGTTTTGCAGTCACTTACACATGACCTGTAAAGATTTTTCATTTTCCCATGTGGGATTTCTAATTCCATCTTTTATCGGTCGCTAGATAAAGATACTTCATTAGTTACCTAATACTACTGTGTTGCTTTTAAATATTTTGGTAAGAAAAAGAAGACAGTGATAATAGCTCCATTCATTGTTAGTAAGTTTACTTTGCTTATAATTTGTACTTAAGAAAATTACATTTTATTGTGGATTTTGAGTTATCAATTTTTAACTTTCTTACCTCTAGTGCTAAGCATTGGGAGTTACTAGTTATTATCCCCAAGATGTGGACTGTTTATTATTTGGATCCTTTGAGGAAGTAATTAGACTCATTATATGGACACCCAACGAAAAGGCCATTATTCACGTGAGAAATCTTTCATATTTTATATCCGTGAACATCTATTATTACATTACTATTTAATAATGCAATTTAATGTGTTTCATTAACATGTAGGGCTTCAAAAGAGTTCAAAAAAGATGGAGGAAACATGTCCAAGACAAAGAAATTGTTACTTTGCGAGAATGTGAAAGTAATTTCTTGACTCCAATGTACATGTTATTTTTATGAACTATGCTTGTTTGTATTTGTTAACATTTTGTAATTTATAGTGTGCTACACAAAACAATGGTTGGGTATGTGCATACTACATGATGCGATATATGGACCTAATTATCAAACATGCTGCAATGGAAATTGATACCATACAACATGTATTATATATAGTCTCATTAGATACTATGAAATATATCAATCTTAATATGTATTATTAATTATATATACATCATTCTCTTTGTAGGTGTTTAAAACTGACCACTATAGGTGAAAAGTTATTAGATGTACATACTCCCTATATGATAAAAGAATTAGATGATGTAAGAGAACAATGGACAAAAGCCTTACAAGTAGTGTGAATGTTTTATTATCATTGGAATACTGATGGTGATGATGACGATGATAATAATGATGATGATAAAGAATGATATTTCTAAACTTTGTTGTCATAATTATTTCTATATTTGATGACATGTTAAACTTTGAAACACACACTTATATATGCATGTCTGAATGATTTTTTTTAATTGTCTTATCTATATACATATATGTGAATGTGAAGATGAATACATGATTGTTTCTACATGTGTCTGAATGTGAAAAGAGATGAATGAATGGAACTGTAGGTTGCTACATATGCGTGAATATGAAATGGAGGAATTGGTACTATTGGTTTCTACATGTGTGTGATGAATCATATATATTGAGTTAAATGTGCTTTTACATGTGTGTGAATCACATGATTCCATATAATAATGTTGTCCATCCTTGTTAATTTTGTAGGTTTATGGCCTGTTGTTGGCTGAAATCAATGGATGTTGTAAACCTACAGTTTAGAACTGAACTGCAGGTTCTACATCCTACTGACCAGCCGGACATCAAGCCTACAAGCTGATTAGAAAAAAAAATCAAAACATAGTCATCGGTTAACAAAAGAAACTGACTATAAAAACTTAACGCATCGGCGATTAATAGTTAACCGACGTCTTTATCCCTAATGGTGTCAGTTACTGTTTGGTTAACTTACAAACCATCAATAATTTTAGGTCAATAGAGTTGGGTTTTTGTTGCTAACTGACACCAATGGTCTAACCTGGGGCCAATATTTGTGTTCGGGATGAGATGTGGCATTGGTTTTGACATGAAAACTGACACCTATGGTCCTCCTACTGGCACATTTTTTTGGGTTGCAATCGTGGGATGGCTTTGTGTCATTGGATAGGAAATCGATGTTGAAGGAATCTACATTTAGTGTCACCCACTTGGGTGTCACTTGGAAACCGAATTCTAAACTCATATTTAACTGATGCTAAAAGTGATATCTGTACTAGTGTTAAGAGAATTATACTCTATAGGAAGGTTATCACAAATGGGGTGTTCCATAACAAGTTTTAGTTAGATAGGCAATGAGTAGTTTCACAATGCGTTGTAGAGATTTAAGAAGATTTTGAGGGAGTGTCGACACCATGAGATCCCTTTTTGGTAGCTAGTTCAATCATTCTACTCTGGTCTATCTCTAAAGGATCAAGATATAGTAGATTCTTCTTATGGAGGAGTTTTCAAGGCTAGACCACTTGAGAAGATATGGCCATTGAATGAATAGCTAGTAGAAGGTTCAAGAATTCGAGCTTCTAGCATGATGAATGATGACGACCATGCCTTTGGTGTGACATATATGACTCATAATGACCCAAGCCCACAAGTGATGACGATTCTTGGTGACATGGTGAGATTAATAAAAAATCAAGTGACAAATGTTGGGTAATTCTATTGAGTTCTATGGATAAGAAAAGAAGACACCTCACTCCTATAACTACCATGAACCACAAAGTCGAAGATATAGCTCAATGTTTGAGGAAGAGGTTCTATCTTGGTTGAAGAGCTTTGATAACATATAAATGAATGTGACATGGCTTGAATAGAGGATAGAACAAATATCTTCCATAAATACTCTCCAAGAAGAAAATTTGTCTTCAAAACCTATCTTGAGTTTCAATGAAGCATGTGGACCAATGCCCTCTTCCCAAGTTTTATATAATCCACCTCCTACACAAGTGCATCCCATATACCACTTCCAAGGCGAATCCAAGCCTTATACTCCTCCCTCTCCATAACCACAAATTTCTCAGCAATTCACATTCCAACCTCAATCATCCCTCCACCTCAATTTCAACACCAAGTGTCACCGCCACCTCCTCCACAGCCACAACTAGCTCCCCCTATCCACCATGAGTAAGGAAGTATTGTGATAGTTTTAAGAAGTGGAAAATATCTTGAGTAGCCCTCTAGTCAAAGAAAGGTTGATAAAGTAAAGCGAAGGCAGTCAAGTGATGATTCTATGATTGAGATTGTCAAAAATGATTATGTGATACCTCCTATTATTTTTTGGGATACCATGTTCTCCACCTCACACTCAATTTGCAAGTTCAACCATCCCTAGTGTTCCATCTCATATCGATGCAAGCAAGGCCAAGGCAAATGAGCCACCATTCATTGAAGCATTAGATGAGCCGCCAGAAGTAAGGTGGAGATAAGAGCACAATGTTGACATTCTTGAGGTTTTTCTCCAAGTGAATGTCAATATTCCATTGTTGGATGCTATTGAGAAAATCCCATCATATGCCAAGTTTCTTAAGACCTATTCACTGTGAAGAGAAGGTCAACGGGGAGAATAACAAAGAAAGTGAAGTTGACTGAACAAGTGAGATCTATCATCCAACACTCACTTCCTATGAAGAGGAAACTCCCATGAGCCCCACTCATACGTAGTTACATAGGGGGACACCACATATCCATATCCTTCCTTGATTTGGGGTCTAGTGTGAATTTGATGCCATATAATGTCTGTGGTACTGGGATTGGGAAGTTGAAGCCGACACATTGCACTCTACAATTGGAAGATCGTTCCATAAAAGTTCCTTGAGGAAGGGTGGATGATGTTTTGGTGATGATAGACAAAGAAAAGGACGTAGTGTTCCAAGCAGATTTCATTGTTCTTGATATGGAGCTGGGTGATAGGAAGATTCCTATTATATTGGGAAGACCGCTCTTATCTACAACTGAAGCTGAGATACATGTTTGCAGTGGCACAATGATAGTGTCATTCATGGACATTAAGATCAAGATCAACATGTACACGACTGCAACCCGACGAGCCCTAGATGAGGATATTGGACATGATCACTTCAAGTGTTTGAATGGTCATTAGAGAGGAGGGGATCTAGATGAAGGATTTGATGAAAATTTTGGTGATCACAGGGATGAGGAACATAGGTTGAGTGCAAATGAGAGATGCATTTATTGCAAGAATGGACACATGAGGATGTTGAATGGATGAATGATTGAAGAATATCCCAGAAGCCCAGCTGAAGGCACGAAACTCAGCTCTTGTGCAGGGCAACCAACCTAGGTATTTTCACCCAACCTTCTATTTTTGACACTTTTGGTTAGTTTTACACCTTTCCAAGAAAGCACACACACACACACTTATTTTTAATAATTTTTGTTTAGTTTTAAGATGTGTAGGTGAAAATAGGTTGAAATGAGGAAAATTAGATAACATTTTGACAAGTAATGCATGAAAAACCATTTTGGATCAAAGATTTGATGTTTTGATGAGATTTGAGTTGAAATGAACTTTCACAATACTCACCATAGTCGTGTTGACATGGAACGGCCACGGTGGTGCACTCACAATCAATAGGGAAATAGAGGAGAATCAAAGAAAATAAAAAAAAGTGAAGAACAAACTTAGCACAATTGTGTAAGGCAGCACAATCATGTAGCTTACAAATTAGAATGGTCATGTGAAGGAAGAACAAAAATGTAAAGGACAAAGGCAGAACGGTCGTGCAAGGTAGCATGACTGTGTAACGAGCACCCTCACATGGCAGTGCCACACAGCACGACCGTGCTATAGCCTGACTCCAAAGCTTAAGTAAGCAATTTACAACAACAGTGAGGGGCACCACCCGAGCCACTACGATTATCATCTATCCTATCACTCCTCTAATTTAATGTCATGCTAAGGATATCACGATCCAAAATTTTGGGGTGGTAGGGATGTATGCCATTTTACCCTTTTCACACATTTTGCATTTCACCTTCCATTCAGTCTGTATTTCTTGTTTTGTTTTTTTCTCTTCCTATCTAGATTATATTTTACCTACCTTTCATGCTTGCTTGTCATGTAGTTTACTTTCTCTCAATTTTTGCATAATTTTCAAAATTTTCTTCTCTTTTTTCCACGCATTGCATAACATGCAGTTTATTGTAATTTTTGCATGTTTTAGCTATATTTTGCTTGTTTTCTGCTTTATGTTCAATAATATAGGCTGAGATGTGATTGAAGGCAACTTGGCACTATTTTGGTCATTTTTCCCAAATTTAGGGCTTCTTTCCTAAAAAGTGTGTTTTGACCCAATCTCTACTTTTTGGATTAAAAATGATGACCTTTGACAAATGCAAGTGATTTATTGTTAAATGGCCTCATTTTTTACTTTTTACATGTGCATCACCTATCTTATACTTGTGAATAGTTTGTTTGAATTGTGATTGAAGCAAGCCACAAACACTTAGAGTTATGTAGAATCTCATGATAAAAGTGTGGTTTTAATATTGCTCATTCATGGATTGTGTCATTGCTTCCTGAAATTATTGAATAATTTTTATGCAAGAGATATCATGTTGACGTCTACACTAGTAACCCCTCTTTGGCGTGACATCTCTTCGACCATCTTCTTACCTCTCTGCCTAATGAAAGGATGCCAAAGTGCACATATCAGTTGTGGCCACCTCCAAAAGTTTGGGTTGTCCATACCTATATCTCACCACATCACTCTCATCACCATATGCCCTATCTACACCAATGGCAAAGAAAATGAAAAAGAAAAAGAAAAAAAAGTAAATACAAAAAGAAAATAAAAGATGCTCTTGTTTAAGAGCATCTAAATAAAGAAAATATGATTGTGTAAAATCACTCCAAAATCTTACCATAACCCTTTGTTCCCTTTGCATGCCCACAGAGCTAGGAAATGTCAAATGTAGCTCATTTTTCCCTTTTCGCATCCACATGGGTTACTTAGTGTGGATGGACATATGAGATTGAATGCATGAATGTAAAATAGCAAAATTAATCAATTTTTACCTTTACTACCATGAAATGGTTTTACCCAGAGAAATATGACAGCCGCATAGGTTGATTGTGTTTTTTGTGCTCTATATTTGATGTTTGCAGGCTCAATGCTAAAATCATGATTGGTTTGTGAAAGAGGAGAGGAGACATATGCAACACATGTATGTATCCATCCTTGAGCCCATTTATTCAATTTTCACTTCTTGCATTGCATTTGTCATTTCTTGTTTGTGGAAAAATTGTAGAGAGATTGAGTTGGAGCATACTTGAGGACAAGTATGTTTTAAGTTTGGAGGGGGGATGCAACCCTATGTTTGGGCTTCATCTTCTATCTTATTTCACTTCAATCACATATATACCTGTTAGATTACATGTTATTTCCCTCAATATGCATATTTTTATTAAATACACTTTATGGAGGCTTTTTACATGTTATATAGGTACTTTGGCCACTACAAAGGGTTTCTTCACCCTTATAGGATCCAAAAGAGAGTCCAAGAGTTTCCTCAACCTACCACAAGTGGTGAAGAGCCAACCCAAAGCAATGAGCAAGTTGAAGGTCAAAGTGCAAGAAAGAAGCTCCAACACAGCCGTGGCACAAATGCCCCATGTCACAGTAAAGTGCAAGTTTGAAGCTACTTTCCACCACCCCTGTGGTGAACCACCACCCTCATGGTGATCAGACTCCACCAGCGCCGTGCTGACCAGACTCCATAACACTCGTGGTGAATCACCACCCCTGTGGTGACTAAGCTCCACCATGCCCATGGTGATCATCACAATCGTGGCATTTCATGTAAAAAATTGACGAATTCCCTATGATCTTTAGCCATTTTTGTCGTCGCCCATGCCATACACCATGGCCATGTTCCCCTATAGCCACCAGAGCTGTGGTGACTCACCACCCCCGTGGTGGGCATCAATCCTAGCCTATTTTTGCACAACTTTGCTCATATTTACCCCTCTTAACCCTAGACCCCTATATAAACCTTGGGGGTGGCTAGAGATCGAGGTTGGCCACCCCTAGATACCTTCCACCACCTCTTAGCTCCCAATTTTTTATTCCACCTATTCCACTCCATTTCCACCTCCATTCCACTCCATTTCACCATTTCCACCACCAAAACCCTAGTTTCCTAGTGTTTTGGCCCCATTACACCATCATCCCATGCCATTACACCTTGAAGGAGAGAGGAGGATGTCCTTCAATAGCTGAAGTGGAGGATTTCTTCATCTACACCAAACTCCATGGATTCTTCAACCTCTTTCTCACTTCTTTTTGTATTTTGCATTGCTATGAGCAGATAGGCCCCTTGGGTGGGCTATTTCGGGTGTAAAATGTTACTTTGATACCGTGTTGGGGGAAAATGATATGTAAACATTATAATTTAATTTGCAAATGATATGTTCTATTTCTATCTCACTCTTCATGAATTACTTGTTTGTTTGTGCTTGAAATCACCTAGGAATTTAGGGAAATTACTTATATGTGTGGATTTAGGGATTTTCTCATGGGTCCAATTCTTGGATCCCTAGCTTGCTACCCATCCTCCTCATTCTAATAAATTCTCCTAACCCTAGTTGAGAGATCAAAGTAGCTGGTTTAAATGAATTTGGTGTGCTTAGCATGAAAATTTCTCAAGGTACCCCGTGCTCTTGCGAGCGTAGTGTTTTGGTTTTTTATAGTGTGTTAAGTTAGGTCTGTATAAATTTGAAAGTTTAATCCACACTGTGTTTCTATTTGTGGGGTTGCATCTATTCAAACTCTACTTGAGTAGTTTGTAACACCATTGGTAGAATGACACCAAGCTTTCTGGCACCATTACTAGGATAAAAGTGCTTGGCCTAGCTAGTTAGTTTTACTTTGACTTTTCCTACTACCCTCATCATTGCTGTTATTTATTCTTTGCATTCTTTGTGCATATTGGTTTGCTAACTTGTTCTCTTTTTTTGGGTTGTGCCTTGTGCATTTGACAAGCCACGCAGACAAGATGGAAGGACACAATGCACCCAACAAGCCACTTCAAGATTACTTCATGCCTAAGAACTACAAATTGCCAATTGCTAGTAGAGTTGATCAAATGCTAAGGGAACAATTCTCCATCCCTCCAGGCCTTCTTGGGAACCTTCCCATCATCTACAGCTCGGAGAGAGAGCTTCTACAAGAACTTGGACTCATTTCTTAAAGTATGTTCAACCTTTAAGACACCAACAACTAGTGATGACCCAATCCGATTGACCTTGTTCTCTTTCTCCCTCAAAGATAAAGCCAAAGAATGGTATGATTCGAGAAGGGACATCATGAGTTGGTAAGTGATGAAGAATGCATTCTTAAGAAAATTCTACTCTATAGCAAGGTTAACACAAATGTGACATTCTATAATGAGTTTTAGTCAGATGGGCAATGGGCAGTTTCATAATGCGTGTGAGAGATTTAAGAAGATTTTGAGAGAGTGCCCACACAATGAGATCTCTTTTTAGCATCTAGTTCAATCATTCTACTCTAGTCTATCGTTAAAGGATCAAGATATAGTAGATTCTTCTTATGGAGGAATTTTCATGGCTTGACCACCTGAGGAGATATGGCCATTGAATGAGAAGCTAGTAGAAGGTTCAAGAATTCGAGATGCTAGCATGATGAATGATGGCGGCCATGCCTTTGGTGCGACATCTCTGACTCATAATGACCCAAACCCACAAGTGATGAAGATTCTTGGTGACATGGAAATATTCATGAAGAATCAAGTGACAAATATTTGGTCAATTATATTGAGTTCTATGGAGAAGAAAAGAAGACACCTCATTCCTATAGATACCAGGAACCAAAAAGTCTAAGATATAGCTAAATGTTTGAGGAAGAGGTTATATCTAGCTCGAAGAGCTTTGATGACATACAAATGAATGTGACAAGGCTTGAGGACAGGATAGAGCAACTATCTTCCATAATTACTCTCCAAGAAGCAAGATTGTCTTCAAAACCTATCTTGAGTTTCAATGAAGCATGTGGACCAATGACCTCTTCACAAGTTTTCTATTGTCCACCTCCTACATAAGTGCAACTCATATACCACTTCCACGGTGATCCCAAGCCTAATACTCCTCCCCCTCCATAACCACCAATTTCTCAACATTTCACATTCCAACCTCAATTATCCCTCCACCTCAATTTCAATATCAAGCGTCACCTTCACCTCCTCCACAGCCACAACTAGCTCCCCCTATCCACCATGAGTAAGGAAGTCTTGTAATAGTTCTAAGAAGTGGAAAATCTCTTGAGAAACCCTCTAGTCAAAGAAATGTTAATAAAGAAAAGTGAAGGAAGTCAAGTGGTGATACTGTGATTGAGATTGTCGAAAATGATTCTATGATACCTCCTATTGATTTTGGGATGCCATGTGCTCCACCTCACATTCCATTTGCAAGTCTCACCATCCCTAGTGTTCCATCTCACATCGATGCAAGAAAGGCCAAGGCAAGTGAGACACCATTCATTGAAGCATTAGATGAGCCACCAGAAGTAAGGAGGAGACAAAAGGACAATGTTGACATTCTTGATGTGTTTCTCCAAGTGAAGGTCAATATTCTATTATTGGATGCTATCAAGAAAATCCCATCATATGTCAAGTTTCTTAAGAACTTATGCACTTTCCAGTTTGTCGCTCATCTCTGGTGATTTAGGGCTCCAGGTTGCAGCTTCCTGCTTGGGGGAGGGGGTTTGGGGATCTACGATTGCCACCCTTCTCTCCCCGGGCCACATCCTTGGTCTCCTCCTAGCACCGGACAAAGCCATGAACGATCTTCTCCACCATCCCATCTTCTTCATCTGATGGCGGTGTCAACGGTTCCTGGGGGTCCTGGCTTGGCGGTGCGACCAATGGTTTTCAGCGAAGAGGCTGTGGAGCACACAGATGTTCTGCTCTGTGGCTGTTTCTGGTGTTGGAGCCGCTGTTTCCCTCCCCCCCTCCTGCTCATGGTGGTATGCTCTTTTCCTTTTCCTGTTTGTTTCTTTGGTTGTCTTTTTCTTCCCTTTGTGTCTAGTTCTGGTGGTGGTGGCATGGCGTTGGGTTGGCTTGCCTGAGGTGTTGGCCTGTAGGGGCAGAGGAGCTTTCGGGGACTCCCAGTGGGGTGTGGGACGCCTTCACCAGTCTGGCCTATCCATCTTACTTCTTGTGGCTAGGCCCAAGAAGGGTGGTAGCCGTAGGGTGGCAGTGGTGGTGGGGTTTCTCCGTTGTGTACCTCCCATTTTCACCTATCACCAACCTATTCTTGCCCTTGCTGTTTAACGGAGGTGGATGTTTTATGGTCGGTTTTGCTTTTTCCTTTGTTACTGCCTGTAACCTGTTTGTGTTTTTTCCTCTGTGGTGCTGCTGGTGTCAGTATAGGTGGATGTTTTTTGGTCTGTATCCTATTGTCTTGGTTCTGGTTGTGGCTTACCCCCATCCAGTTAGGTTGGTTTTCTTGTGGTCGGTGTCTGCTCCCGTTCTTCTTAGCCATCTGTGGAAAGAAGACGACTTTCTTCAGGGCTCGTGTCTCGGCAGCTTTGGCTCTGGTGTTTGGGGTCGTAATCATACAAGTGTTACCCATGATTGTGGAAGGATTCCATTTGAAAGCTGCTTTGTCCAGCTTACTGGGGAGGAGTCCATGCTGAAGTGCCTTACTCATATCCGATCAAACTCGTTTCCCGATTTAATACCTCTGACTACTTTGTTACCAAAATTGCTTGCTTCCCTTGTCTTTGTGGATGTCGTATGGCTTTATTAATACAATGGCTGTGTTTACCTTCAAAAAAAAAAGAGAAGGTCAACGGGGAGAATACCAAAGAATGTGAAGTTGACTAAACAAGTGAGTTGTATCATCCAACACTCACTTCCTGTGAAGAGGAGACACCCATGAGCCCCACTCATACCTAGTTAGATAGGAGGACACCACATATCCAAATCCTTCCTTGATTTGGGGTCTAGTGTGAATTTGATGCCATACAATGTCTATGTGGAACTGGGATTGGGCAAGCTGAAGCCAACACATTTCACTTTGCAATCGACAGACCATTCTATAAAAGTGCCTGGAGGAAGGGTGGATGATGTTTTGGTTATGATAAATGACACACTTTTTACATGCGTAGAGATGCAAGTGTACGCGTCAATGTAATATAGGCCTTTGTGAGGCCCGAGTCGAACTCAAGGACACGTGAATTATCGCAGACTACTACTAACTACTTGCAATCAGCTAGACCGATTAAATAGTTGGAAGTTGTTGTAAAATTAAAAGAAAAATGAAATAAAACAAAGCAAAGCAATTGATTAAATGATTAGTTTAATCAATTCAAGATGAGATCTTTAGGATTGTGGTTTCACTGGAGGTTTTCATTGTATTAAATTCTATGTAGTCATTCATATTTATCTCTCTATCCGGGTAGTGGCCTGAAATCAGAATTGCCCACTGTCATGGTACAATTCACTACCTATGTCTGGGTCGGTTCCACCGTCGTAGTAACCTATACCCTAAACTAGGTGCATTAAAAACGATCTCTCGGTATCCACCATTAATCTTACACCACCTTGTTCAAGGGATTTGTCAATTAACATGAATTTCATCTCATTTCAACCTTTAATTCTTCTTTCAAAGTAATTAAGGGCATTAGATTATTATTATGGTGATCAAGCATAACAATATAATTGAGAAAATGAAATTATACCACAGATTTAAGAGATAAATGATGAATTACTATTATAAAATTGTCATACAATGAATTCCCGGGCTACTCCCAGTCCTAAAGACAAAGGGGATTAGCCCCGCATCTCAAGGCAAAACATGGTAGAGAAAAGGGGAAAATGAGAAAAACGTGATTGAGTGGTGAAACCCCTGAACGGAGAAGATCCAATCACTCCTTGGCATAGAATACATGTTCTCCAACCTTTCGGTGGTGGAAATCGTATTCTTCAGCATCCGGAACGGCTGGGGCGTGCTTCTAGGCTCCGTTCTTCTCTCCACACCTTCTCGGGACGTGTGCAGTAGCTAGTGACGTGATCGATTGCTCTTGGCCGCCGTCATTAGGTATAATCTCCAAATTAGGTTGCCAAAATTACAGCAACCGTCAGATTTAGATCAAACTAAAGCAAACATGTATCTGACGGTGTCGATGCCATCGACTCGAGTCGATGGTATCGATCCTGCACTGTATCGGCTGGTCTTCTTTTCTTTTCTTTGTCGCAATTGATGCCACCTCGATACCATCGACGCGGGTCGATGGTATCGACATTCATAGGCATCAGTTTTGTCCTTTTATGTCGATGTAGCTCCACTCGTCGATGGTATCGACTTTTATGTCGATAGTATCGACTCTCTTCTCTGAAGCAACCTGATGTTATCTCGATACCATCGACTCTCCTGTCGATAGTATCGAGATTTTTCTACTTCTTGCAGTTGGCTGCCTGTGGTTAGGTCGATGGTATCGAACACTGTCGATGGTATCGACAGCAGCAGATACTTGTTTTTCCTGAAATTGCAACACAAAACCACATAAGCCGAAACAAAACATATTCTTGTAATAATTTATGGTCAAAATACTGAAATAAGGGAGATTTGACATAGAGAAAGATCATAAACCAAAGTAGATGAATTATGCAATATTAACCACTAAAATGACCAATAAATGCATAAAACACAAGTAAAATATGTCTCTAAATGTGACTCAAAATCATCGCATCAAACTCCCCTAAGATTGAACATTGCTCGCGCTCAAGCAATAAAACCTTAGAATAGAATTGCCAGAGTCAACTAAAGAACAAATCATCACAACAAACATTACCATATGATCCCCACCGGACATTCACATTCCGACCCTCACTAACCACAGAATGATAATTACCCTAAAGGCGACAGTAATCATCCATAAAAGATTTCTACCTCAAAACTGATGAACACTATCACATAAGGCAGTTAACATAATAAAATTCGCCGGTCTAGACTCGGTGCATCTTGTGATCTCCTATACTACGTTGCTTGCCCTAACTACCATCTAAATGGAAGAAGCTCTCCCGATATTCATAAGTTAGGAGAAAATCACGGTGTCCTACCAATTCGAGCAACGGGTGGATGAAATGGGTGGCTCATGGAAGAAATGGAAGCAATATACGGTTTCAACATGCATAAAACAAAAATGCCCTAAATGATGCATTTGCACATGAACATGCCCTAATGCCTAAGATTGGGTGGAATGATGCATGCACTAACATCCCATCTCAAAATGAGATGGATATCTAACTGAGCTACATCATGTACTTACTCATCCTAAAATGCATGTGCAATTATGTTCCTTTCTCCTTATTCTACTTGCTTCTCAATAATTTCTTTTTCTTTTTCATTTTTTCATTTTTTTTTACTCTTTTTTTTCTTAAGTCCTTATATCCATAATTGATAATGAATTAGTTGTTGGGCTCACTTTTTCTGCATAGCTCAAATATTTGAAGCATTTATGAAGGTATGGAATAGCTAATCACCCTTAGAGAAGAAATAAGTTACATGATGTGCTCTATGCATAGAAATTATGAATGCAGCTAAATGACACACACCTAAAGATAATGTGCATGTATAACTATTCTAATTTTCTTATTTTCATGTAAAACATGTGAAAGTGGTTGCAATGCAAAACCTATCTATATGAGATGCAATCAAAAAGATTAAAACCATAAAGTACTTCCAATTCTTATGGTGGATTGTGAAAAACAATGAGGTGGAAAGATCACAAGACTAATTGACTGAACCTTTGAAAATTATTATGTGTCCTTCCTTACTGACATGTGTAGTAGTTAAGAGGTTTCTCTCTCTTACTTCAAATTAGAGTCTCATTATCATTTGGTCAGTTTAGGCTCACACAACCAATTGCATCCACTTTTCATGAATCATTAGGAATGTACAGTTGTGATTTTCTATTTAAGAGTTGACAAAACCAATCATTTTCTTAAGTTATGTGCTCAAAAGTGAACAACACAAGCTTGCGACACTCAAATTTTTTTAATTTTCCCTTAATTCCCATGTACAGGCAAGTGAGATGACACATGACTTAAGATATCCACAATTACACTAGATAGAATGTGGATCCTACAAACAAACTAAGACTGCAAGAAATAAATGTCAAGAACAAACAAAATAAAACTAAAAACTGAGAAAATAAAAGATAGAGTTGTTCCAACTACCCCCCCCCCCCCCTTGAATTCGGGTATGGCCTCATAGTCAAAAACAATCTTAAAGGTTGGAATAGAGATGCCGATTTACTCTTCTGGCGGAGGCGGGTACTGTGGGGCCGTGGGGTCCCAGGATGGGTACTGCCCCTGAAAGCTAGGATCATACTGGGGCATGGGTGGAGGTTGTGGATACCCCCCAAAGTAGTTCTGGCTCCAGTAGTGATCATAGAAGGGTTGTTGCTGCATATCCATCATATGAAAACTGTCATGAATCTGCTGTTGGTTGTTGAGGAGGAGGTGCTCATTCTCGAAGATCGCCCTCTGATTGTCAAGTAACTGATTTGTCGTCTCCTGAACACCAGTGTACACTACTGTATGGTGCTGCTGCATTTGCTATATATCCTGTAGCATGGCATACATTCCTTGCATGGAATAGACATCCTCGCTTGGCTGCGAGGGCGGTGGTGGTGGCGGAGGCTGCGAAGATGAAGACACACCCGGATGCATGCGAGGACGCTTCCTAGGTGCTACTCATGCCCGAAGAGGAGTGTAGGCCTCCTCTTCCTCTTCAGCCTCATTGTCATTATTGTTGTCATCGTCGTTGCCGTCGTCTTCATTAGAGTCAGCAATGGCTATGATGGGCCATCAGAAATGTTGAGCACCCTCGATACGGAAGACATGATTGGGAAGCGAACATTATTGGTATGTGTGGTTTACATGGCAATGAGCATAAGGTAAACCATCCCGAAGTAAGATGAGGTTTGATCGGTGAAGATGTTGCAAATTGACCTTGCGTCTGTTGGAGAGCGGAGTCAAAGTTGTGAAGTTCAACCCAAGGTAGTGTGCCAGCAGAGTGATGAGTCCTCCAAAGTGAATTGGAGCCTTCCACGTACTCTGCTTTACCACCAACACTCACTGCAGAAAGAAAGCTCCCCAGTTGCACTCTTGCCGCTTCAGTAACTTATGTAAGAAAAATAAGTCCGTCTCCTGGAATTTTCTAAGAGAAAGATCACCCCTAGCAAATAGGATAGAACATATCATCCGATGAAGAATCCACATGAATGGATGCTCAAAGTGTACTACCGCCGCATTGTGGTAGCTCACACATTTACCCGGAGGCACTGTCACAAGCTCGGTGAAGATCGCGTCGTAGTCGGTCCGGTTGTCCGACCGCCGGTAGTCAGTCTGCGAATGATTCCAGTTGTAGATCTCATTGAACTAGCGGAGTGTGAGATTGTAGTCATTGTTGTATATCCAGAAAGACACACGACCCTTGATCCACTCGCGGTCCGTGGCAATGATGTCGTTTGGCGAGACACAGACGTCCAACGACACCATGAATTCTGCCACCAGCTCTTTGTATGTAGGCCATTCATTGAAAAACATCTGGCCATCGGCATGGTACTCCATCTCATCGGGCCCAGAAAGACACACGACCCTTGATCCACTCGCAGTCCGTGGCAATGATGTCGTTTGGCGCGACACAGACGTCCAGCGACACCATGAATTCTGCCACCAGCTCTTTGTATGTAGGCCATTCATTGAAAAACATCTGGCCATCGACATGGTACTCCATCTCACAGATTTACCCGGCGGCACCATCACAAGCTCGGTAAAGATCACGTCGTAGTCGGTCCGGTTGTATGGCCGCCGTTAGTCAGTCCGCGAATGATTCCAGTTGTAGATCTCATTGAACTAGCGGAGTGTGAGATTGTAGTCATTGTTGTATAGACAGAAAGACACATGGCCCTTGATCCACTCGCGGTCTGTGGCAATGATGTCGTTTGGCGCGACACAGACGTCCAGCGACACCATGAATTCTGCCACCAGCTCTTTGTATGTAGGCCATTCATTGAAAAACATCTGGCCATCGGCATGGTACTCCATCTCATCGGGCATCGTGCTCGTGTGTCTCGCCTGCCTTTTTAGAACATAGGCCAGATTTGCGTCGAACCCCAGGTTGCGGATTGTCTCCCGCTCAACATAGCGGGTCGGCTCAATTTTCCTCTTCATGATCTCCTCGTAGATCTTCTTGACCTCTACATACGGATGGAAAATCCGCGGGCGTGAGATCGATGCAGTCGGTGGAGGAACGAACTCCGGGAAGTCCATTGGGTTGGCGCGTGAAGAAGACGCACCGGAAACATGCACCATGATTGTGGAAGAAGGAGAAGTAAAGAGAGAGTTCGGGGAAGATCGGAGAAGGAAATCTCCACTCGATGAAGAACGTGCTCCTGGATGCTCATCGCCGCGTTCAGATTGCTCTCGAAGACGTAAGGTGCAAGTAGATGAAGAACTCGTTGAAGGTGTGATGTCATATGACGACAAACCCTCCCTTATATAACTGATGCCGGTGCTGCTGCGTGCCCGTCGATACCATCGACGCGGGTCGATGGTATCGACACGCGTAGCACAATCCGTATTTCCGCTGGTATCGACGGTCGTAGATGGCTGGATTTGCAGGACTCGGATCACTGACGTGTCGATACTATCGACAGGTGTTGATGGTATCGACCTGTCCCCCAGATCGACTTTCTGGTTGCAGCGATCGTCGTTGATCTCCTCTCGTGAATCGGTGACGTGGCACGTCGATACTATCGATGCAAGTTGATAGCATCGACTTCCGTTTAGGGCAACACCCTCACGAGGCTCGGCCGCCGCCTTCTTTTTAAAACTGGGTCGATACCATCGACAGTCCCGTCGATGGTATCGACTTTACAGAGACAATTTCTTATGAATATCTCCAGAGATCTCGTGAATATCAACACCCATGTCGATACTATCGAACTCTGCTTGCGATCAGCCTGTTGGTATGTCGATACCATCGACAAGGCCGTCGATACCATCGACAAGGCCGTCGATGGTATCGACGCAGTGCGATTTCTGCAGTCGCCAACCTGTACCCCAGTCGATACCATCGACACAAGGGTCGATGGTATCGACTCTGCCTCAATCCTACACAATGCACAAACGATCACGCTATCTTTTTTACACTAAAAACACAGTCGAAACAAATCAAACTACGAATGTGAAAGAAACTAAACTAAAGTATCGATGACTGGGTTGCCTCCCAACAAGCGCCCTTATTTAACGTCTTAGGCTAGACGACATGAAGCTCCTCAAGAATCTGGAAGTGCAATGAGTTTGACCTCATTCACTTTCCTTGTGTAATGTTCACCAAAATACAATTTCAACCTTTGTCCATTGGCCAGGAATGTGGTCTCGCCATCACGCACCATAATTGCGCCACGTGGTCTGACCTCCTCTACTGTGAATGGTCCACTCCATCGGGATTTCAGAGTCCCGGGATGCATCTTCAGCCTGGAGTTGAATAATAGGACACGGTCTCCTTTCTTGAAAATGCGCATTTGAATATGGCGATCGTGAATCAACTTTGTGCACTCCTTGTAGATCCACGAGCTTTCATATGCATTCATTCGTAGCTCATCAAGTTCATTGAGTTCAAGTAACCTCTTCTGTCCTGCTTCATCATAACTCAAATTCAGCTTCCTCAGCGCCCAATGCACTTTATGCTCTAATTCCACCGGTAAGTGACAAGCCTGACCATAAGCCAACTTAAAAGGCGTAGTGCCTATAGGTGTCTTGTACGCCATCCTGTATGCCCACAACGTGTCCGGTAGTAGAGTACTCCAATTCTTCCTCGTGGAAGCCACAGTACGCAACAAGATCGTCTTAATCTCCCGGTTGGAGGCCTCCACTTGTCCTTGAGTTTGCGGGTGGTACGGGGTACCAATGTTATTTTTGACCCCGTACTTTCTCAACAGTGCCGCGAACTTTTGATTCCGAAAGTGTGTACCCCCATCACTTATGATCATCCTTGGTACACCAAACCTACAGAAAATATATTCTTTGACAAACCTGCACACTACAGTGAAATCATTAGTCCTTGTGGGTATTTCCTTTACCCACTTCGACACATAATCAACAACCAAAAGAATGTACAAATTATAATTTGAAGACACAAAGGGTCCCATAAAATCTATACCCCATAAGTCAAATACCTCAACCTCCTGGAATACATTAAGGGGCATCTCATGTCTTTTTGAAATGTTGTCCGCCCTTTGGCAGGAATCACATTGCCACACAAACTCATAAGCATCCCTAAACAAGGTAGGCCAGTATAGGCCACTTTCCAGTACTTTGGCTACCGTGCGAGAGCTTGCATGGTGTCCGCCCGTTGGTAGTGTGTGGCAATGATGAAGAACACTCTTGTATTCCACCTTAGGTACACACCTACGTAAAACACCATCCCTGAATTGCTTCAAAAGAATAGGGTCATCCCAGAAATAATAACGTAAAGAATGGAAAAATTTCTTCTTCTCTTGATATGTCCAATCATCTGGGATGATTTGCAGGCAAGATAGTTCCCAATATAAGAAAACCATGGGTCTTTCAATTTCACTTTCAAAAGCTGTTCGTCCGGAAATGTCTCAGTAATGGGTATGTGTAAATCCTTTTCATCTAACCTCTCTAACCTAGACAAATGGTCCACGACCACATTTTCAATCCCCGCCTTGTCTTTGATTTCGATATCAAATTCCTATAAAAGCAAAATCCACCTAATCAATCTAGGTTTGGCATCCTTTTTCTCCATCAAATACTTAATGGTGGTGTGGTCCGTCCATACCATGACTTTCGATCCAACTAGATATTGCCCAAATTTTTCAAAAGCGAAAACAACTGCAAGCAATTCTTTCTCGGTAGTCGTGTAATTGAGTTGGGCGTCATTCAAAGTTTTAGATGCATAAAAAATCACAGCGGGTTTATTGTCCACCCGCTATCCCAACACAACCCCAACTGCGAAATCGGATGCATCACACATTAGGTCAAACGACTTGGTCCAATTCGGTGTTTGGACAACCGGTGCAGAAATCAATTTTTCCTTAAGCACGTTGAACGCATGTAGACATTTTTCATTAAATTAAAAAACAACATCTTTTTCTAAAAGCACAGATAAAGGTTTGGCGATTTTAGAAAAATCTTTTATAAAATGACGATAGAAACCGGCGTGACCTAAGAAACTCCGTACCCCTTTTATCGAATTTGGTGGGGGCAACTTGGAAATCCCTTCGATTTTCACCGGGTCTACCTCCAAACCTTTTCTAGACACTTTATGTCCTAGCACTATTCCATCGCTCACCATCATGTGGCATTTCTCCCAATTGATGACCAAGTGTGTGTCCTTACAACGTTGCAAGACCTTATCCAAATTGTAAAGGCACTCATCAAAGGATGCACCATAAACAGAGAAATCATCCATAAAAACCTCTAGACAGCATTCTACCATATCAGAAAAAATGGCAAGCATACAACGTTGAAAGGTCGCCGATGCATTACATAACCCAAAAGGCACACGGCGGTACGCAAACGTTCCATAAGGACAAGTGAAATTGTGGACTTCTCTTGGTCCTTAGGATCAATCGAAATCTGATTGTACCATGAATAACCATCCAGAAAACAAAAATGTGATCGGCCGGCTAAGCGCTCTAAAATTTGATCAATAAACAGAAGAGGAAAGTGATCCTTTAGCGTAGAGGCATTCAATCTATGGTAATCAATGCAAACACGCCACCCGGTTACCAAGCGGGTGGTGATAGTTTCATTTAATAGATTATGGGTAACAGTGATTCCCCCCTTTTTAGGGACTACCTGCGTAGGACTCACCCACATCGAGTCAAAAATAGCATAGATGATACCTGCAGAAAGAAGCTTAATCACATCCTTCTTAACAACCTCCATCATGCTCGAATTTAGTCGACGTTGTGGCTGAATCACCGGCTTGGCTCCCTCCTCGAGCCGAATCTTGTGCTGGCACAAAGTAGGGGAGATCCCCTTGATGTCTGCAACCGACCTCCCAAATGCTCCTCGGTGGTTCTTCAACACAATAAGCAGCTGGTCCTCCTCCTAGGCACTCAGATAAGCCGATATAATCACATGCAACTTTTCTTCCTCAGCCAGAAATGTGTACTTCAGGTGCGGTGGCAATGACTTCAACTCCAATTCTGGCGGGTTGATTAAGGATGATTGAAGCAGTGGTGGGAGTTCGCCTAAGTCTTCATAGTACCTCGCATAGAAGCATGGAAACATCTGAAGCATCTTGGCACACTCCTGCAGTGACTTGCTTCTCATCCAATCATGTGTGATATTGACTAAGCAGACTTCAAGTGGTAATTTTGGATGTGCGTCAAAAACCGAATGTGCTATAGCTTCATTTTCAGTAGAGGGAGGAATGTCCTCCTCCTCATCATTCAGAAAACCTACAACCTTGCTAAGGGATACCACCTTGGTCTGCTCCATGATGTCTACAACCAATGTCCCTTTTTCCACCTTGGTCATTACATGAGCCATATCTAAAAATGGCTTCCCTAGACAAAGTGAGATATTGTGATCAAAATGTTTTACCATGTGGCACTGCTCCTTGGCTTTAGGTGACGTGGTGCTGGAAGGCATGACCATCTCGAAGCGATCTTCGGCTATACCCAAGGTCAAACGACCTCTCCCCATCTCAAGTATCATGTCAGATGTTGCTTGGAAGGGTCGTCCGAGTAGTAACTCATTGCCTTGTTCATCTTGCATCTCCATGAAGACAAAATCTGCTGGAAATACAAATCGATCTACTTTCACTAGCACGTCTTCACAAATACCGTATGGTTTCACCACTAAATTGTCCGCTAATTGGATTGTCATGTTGCTCGGCCGTGACTCTTTTAATCCCAGCTTCTTGAATGTAGAGAAGGGCATCAAGTTTATGCTCGCCCCGGAGTCACATAGTGTATCACCAAACTTCACTTTCCCAATGTAACATGAGATGTTGAAGCAGCCCGGATCCTGCCTCTTTGGTGGCAATGTGCCCATGATGAAGGCACTCACCTGCTCCTTAAGCACTACGACCTCCGTGTCTGGGATTTTCCTCTTCTTAGTAATGATGTCTTTCAGAAATTTTCCGTAAGAAGGGATTTGCTCAATTGCTTCCAATAATGGGATGTTGACTGAAAGCTTTCTAAAACTGTCTAGAAACGTTTTGAACTGGGCATCCACTTTCCTTTCCTTTGCACTGTTCAGATATGGGACCGGGACAGCCTATGCCCTTTGATGCGGTGGCACATAAGGTGTCCTTTTCTGCATCTCCTCCTCATCTGCAATAGGATCTTCAGTAGCATCCACTACTATATCCGCAACTGGTTCTGTGACCGGTATGGGCAGCTCCTTAGTGGCCTCACCTTCAATTTCTACTTGGGGTTTGCTTGGTTCTTCGACTCTGGGGTTTAACAGCTTCTTGCCACTCCTCAGTAAGATGGCCTTCGCCTGTTGGTTTCCTCCTGGAATATTAGTGTTACCCGGAAAACCTTGGTGCATCGACTTTTTCAGATTGGCTATCTCGGCTGCCATTTGCGCCATGGACGTCTCTATTGTCCTCATCTGAGCCCCATGGCTCTACAGTGTCTGCCCGAACTGGTTCATAAATTGCCCCTGTTGCTTTATATGTTGGCCAAAAGTAGTCATTAATTCTTGATTTTGCTTTATCACTTGGTTGAGCAACTCTGTGCTCTTGTCCTCCACTACTAGCTGGGGTTTTGTATCCTGGTCCTGCAAAAAGTAGTTTGGATCCTTCCAAGAGAACTTCTTGTCCTTCCTCCATGAGTAATCATTATTTCTATAACCTTGCTGCCTCATGAATTTGACTTGTGCCTCATCCTCGGACTCAGTATCTTCCTTTGCAAGAAGTTTCTTCGCGAGAAGGTCCATCTTCTCATTCAGCTCCTTGATTGCTTTAGACTCCCCTGCTACTCAAACGTGCTCAACGGCGTCCCTGTCACCCCAAGATTGCTTCTTGGCCATGTTCTTAAGGATTTCCCAACACCTCGTGTCTATGTTGTTCAAGAAGAATCCTGAGCCTGCGGAATCGAGGTTGCTTCTATCATGCTCGGAGAGAGCAAAATAGAAGATCTTGACCTGTGTCTCCTTGTCAAGCACGTGATGCAAGCACCGCCTAAGCATGATCTGAAACCTTTCCCAGGTCTCAGAGTAGGTCTCTCCTGCTTTCTGAGTGAAGTTGTGGATCTTCCTGATCATGTCATTGGTCTTCTCGGGCGGGAAGAACCTTTCAAAGAAAACCTCCACCATGTGGTCCCAGGATTCCACATATTCATCGTCCAGGTTGTGCAACCACTCTCGTGCATTTCCCGCTAGAGAACTCAGGAAGAGCTTCAAGTAGAGAGCATCCTGTGGAAATCTGTCTATTTTTATCATATCACAATTCTCCACAAATTGACTTATATGCGTGACTGGGTCTTCATTCTTGAGCCCATGGAATGCATTCGACTTCACCAAGTTGATTAACGTAGGATCAATCTTGTATGTCAGAATATTGATCGCCTGCTTCTTGATCAGCCCCTTTAAAGCGGATGAAGAAGAAGCCTTGATCTTCTCCCATATTGGCTGTGGCTCTGCCATCTCTTCCTGTTCAGATTCCGAGTCTATTTCTTCCAGATGGTCTTGATTGAAATCCTCCTTGTCTTCCGGTCCCTGCAATGGAACCTCTGGTGCTTGTTGCGTGTAGTCAGTGCTACGTGTCTGCACCATGCACAGTACCTGCAAAGTGAAAATTTAAGTTCAGTACCGTGCTAGACAACTACCAGATGCGAAGATAAGATATAAATTTTTAGAAATGATTTCAAAATAATAAAAAAATAAAAAGTGGCCTAGAGTGGCCGTTTGCAGCACTCGTAGTGCCGATAATTGTCGTGTCCCCGGCAACGGCGCCAAAAACTTGACATGCTTTTTACGTGCGTAGAGACGCAAGTGTACGCGTCAATGTAATATAGGCCTTTGTGAGGCCCAAGTCAAATTCAGGGACACGTGAATTATCGGAGACTACTACTAATTAATTGCAATCAGCTAGACCGATTAAATAGTTGGAAGTTGTTGTAAAATTAAAAGAAAAATGAAATAAAACAAAGCAAAGCAATCAATTAAATGATTAGTTTTATCAATTCAAGATGAGATCTTTAGGATTGTGCTTTCACCGCAGGTTTTCATTGTATTAAATTCTATGTAGTCATTCAGATTTATCTCTCTATCTGGGTAGTGGCCTGAAATCAGAATTGCCCACTGTCGTGGTACAATTCACTACCTATGTCTAGGTTGGTTCCACCGTCGTAGTAACCTATACCCTAAACTAGGTGCATTAAAAAAGATCTCTTGGTATCCACCATTAATCTTACACCACCTTGTTCAAGGGATTTGTTAATTAACATGAATTTCGTCTCTTTTCAACCATTAATTCTTCTTTCAAAGTAATTACGGGCATTAGATTATTATTATGGTGATCAAGCATAACAATATAATTGAGAAAACGAAATTATACCATAGATTTAAGAGATAAATGATGAATTACTATTATAAAATTGTCATACAATAAATTCCTGGGCTACTCCCGGTCCTAAAGACAAAGGGGATTAGCCCTGCATGTTCATCTCAAAGCAAAACATGGTAGAGAAAAGGGGAAACATGAGAAAAATGTGATTGAGTGGTGAAACCCCTGAACAGAGAAGATCCAATCGCTCCTTGGTGTAGAATACGCGTTCTCCAGCCATTCGGTGGTGGAAATCGTCTTCTTCGGCGTCCGGAACGGCTGGGGCGTGCTTCTAGGCTCCGTTCTTCTCTCCACACCTTCTCGGGACGTGTGCAGTGGCTAGTGACGTGATCGATTGCTCTTGGCCGCCGTCATTAGGTATAATCTCCAAATTGGGTCGCCAAAATTACCACAGCCGTCAGATTTAGATCAATCTGAAGGAAACATGTATCTGACGGTGTCGATACCATCGACTCGAGTCGATGGTATTGACCCTGCACTGTATCAGCTGGTCTACTTTTCTTTTCTTTGTCGCAACTGATGCCACCTCGATACCATCGATGCGGGTCGATGGTATCGACATTCATAGGCGTCGGTTTTGTCCTTTTACGTCACTGTAGCTCCACTCGTCGATGGTATCGACTTTTATGTCGATAGTATCGACTCTCTTCTCTAAAGCAACCTGATGTTATCTTGATACCATCGACTCTCCTGTCGATAGTATCGAGATTTTGCTACTCCTTGTGGCTGGCTGCCTGTGGTCAGGTCGATGGTATCGACCACTGTCGATGGTATCGATAGCAGTATATACTTGTTTTTCCTGAAATTGCAACACAAAACCACATAAGCCAAAACAAAACATATCTTTGTAATAATTTATGCTCAAAATACTGAAATAAGGGAGATTTGACATAGAGAAAGATCATAAACCAAAGTAGATGAATTATGCAATATTAACCACCAAAATGACCAATAAATACATAAAACACACGTAAAATATGTCTCTAAATGCGAATCAAAATCATCGCATCAATAAACAAAGAAAAGGGCACATTGTTCTCGGTAGATTTCATTGTTCTTGATATGGAGTTAGAGGATAGGAAGATTCCTATTATCTTGGGAAGACCGCTCTTATCTACAGATGAAGCCGAGATACATGTTCGTAGTGGCACAATGACAGTTTCATTCATGGACATGAAGATCAAGATCAACATATATAAGACTGCAACCCGGTGAGCCCAAGATGAGGATATTGGACATGATCACTTAAAGGCTCTAAATGGTCATTGGAGAGGAGGGGATCTAGATGAAGGATTTGATGAAAAGTTTGGTGATCAAAGGGATGAGGAACATAGGTTGAGTGAAAATTAGAAATTAGAGATGCATTTATTGTAAGAATAATCACATGAGAATGCCGAATGGATGAATGATTGAAGAATCTCCAAGAAGCCCTACTGAAGGCATGAAACTTAACTCTTATGCAAGGCAACCCACCTAGGTATTTTTCACCCAACCTTCCATTTTTGACACTTTTGGTTAGTTTTACACCTTTACAAAAAAAACACACACACTCGCTTATTTTTAATAGTTTTTGTTTAGTTTTAAGATGTGCATGTGAAAATAGGTTGAAATGAGGAAAATTAGATGAAATTTTGACAAGAAATGCATAAAAAACTATTTTGGATCAAAGATTTTATGTTTTGATGAGATTCAAGTTGAAATGAATTGTCACTATACTCACCACAACCGTTCTGAGATGGAACGGCCGTGAGGAGAATCAAAGAAAATAAAAAAAGTGAAGAACAAACTCTGTATGGTCGTGCAAGGCAACACAGTCGTGTAGCTTACAAATCAGAGTGACCATGTGAAGGAAGAACGACACTATAAAAGACAAAGGCCAAACGGTTGTGCAAGGTAGTATGACTGTGTAACGAGCACGCCCACATGGTCATGCCACACAGAACGGCCGTGCTACATCCTGAGTCTAGTGCTTAAGTCATCAATTTACAATCATAGTGAGAGCCACCACTGAGCCACTACAATTATCATCTACCCTATCACTCCTATACTTTAATGTCATGCTGAGGATAGCATGATTCAAATTTTGGATTGGTATGGCGGTATGCCCTTTTTCCCATTTCACTCTTTTTGCATTTCACCTGCCATTCAGTTTTGCTTCCTTGTTTTGTTTTGTTTATCTTACTATCTAAATTATATTTTACCTACTTTTCATGCTTCCATGTCATGTAGTTCACTTTCTTTCAATTTTTGCATAATTTTCTAATTTTTTTTTCTCTTTTTATGATGCATTGCATATCATGTAGTTTATTGTAATTTTTGCATGTTTTAGCTAGATTTTGCACGTTTTCTGCTTTATGTTCAATAATATAGGCGTATATGTGATTGAAGGCAACTTGGCACTGGTTTGGTCAATTTTGCCTAAATTTAGGGCTTCTTTCCTAAGAAGTGTGTTTTGACCCAATCTCTACTTTTTGGATTGAATATGATGACCTTTGACAAATGCAAGTGATTTTTTGTTAAATGGCCTCATTTTTTACTTTTTACATGTGCATCACCTCTCTTATGCTTGTGAACATTTTGGTTGAATTGTGATTGAAGCAAGCTGCAAACACTTAGAGTTATGTAGAATCTCATGATAAAAGTGTGGTTTTAATATTGCTCATTCATGGAGTGTGTCATTGCTTACTGAAATTGTTGGAGTAATTTTTATGCAAGAGATCTCATGTTGACATCCACACTAGTAACCACTCTTTGACGTGACATCTCTTCCACCATCTTCTTAACTCTCTCCCTGATGAAAGGTTGCCAAAGTGCAATATCAGTTGTGGCCACCTCAAAAAGTTTGGGTTGACCACACCTTTATCTCACCACATCACTCTCATCACCATATTCCCTATCTATACCAAGAGCAAAGAAAAAGAAAAAGAAAATACAAAAAGAAAATAAAACATTCTCCTCATTAAGAGCATCTAAATAAAGAAAAGATGTGTACAAAATCACTCCAAATTCTTACCGTAACCCTTTCTTCCCTTTGCATGCCCATGGAGCTAGGAAATGTCAAACCTAGCTCATTTTTCCCTTTTCGCAGCCACATGGGTTACTTAGTGTGGATGGAAATATGAGATTGAATGCATGAATGTAAAACAACAAAATTAGTCATTTTTTTACGTTTGCTACCATAAAATGGTTTTACCCGGATCAATATGACAACCACATGGATTGATTGTGTTTTCTATGCTCTATATTTGAAGCTTGCGGGCTCAATTCTATAATCATGATTGGTTTGTAAAGAGGAGAGGATAGAGATGGAATACATGTACGTAGTCATCCTTGAGCCCATGTAGTCAATTTTCACTTCTTGCATTGCATTTGTCATTTCTTGATTGTGGAAAAATTGTAGAGATATTGAGTTGGAGCATACCTGAGGACAAGTATGTTTTAAGTTTGGGGGGGGGGTGATGCAACCCTATTTTATTTTTTCATCTTCTATCTTATTACACTTCAATCACATCTATACCTATTAGAATACATGTTATTTCCCTCAATATGCATATTTCTATCAAATGCACTTATGAAGGCTTTTTGCATGTTTTATAGGTACTTTGGCCACTACTTGATGGAAGCGAGAGAAGGAGGATAATCTAAGGGTTTATTCACCCTTGTAGGATCCTAAAGAGAGTCCAATAGTTTCCCCAACCTACACCAAGTGGTGAAGAGCCAACACAAAGCAATGAGCATCAAAGATGAGCAAGTTGAAGGTCAAAGTGCAAGGAAGAAGCTTCCACACGACCGTGACACAAATGTCCCATGTCATAGTAAAGTGCAAGTTTGAAGTTCCTTTCCATCACCCCTGTGCTGAACCACCACTCCTTTAGTGATCATACTCCACCACCCCCATGGTGATCAGACTCCACCACCCCCGTGGTGACCAAGCTCCAACATGCCCGTGGTGATCACCACAGCCGTGGCATTTCATGTACAAATTTGACGAATCCCCTATGATCTTTAGCAATTTTTTACATAGCCCGTGCCATACACCACAACCATGTTCCCCTATAGCCACCACATCCATGGTGACTCACCACCCCCGTGGTGGGCATCAACCCTAGCCTATTTTTGCACTACTTTGCCCATATTGACCCCACTTAACCCTAGACCCCTATATAAATCTTTGGGGCGGATGGAGCTCAAGGTTGGCCACCCCTAGATACCTTCCACCACCTCTTAGCTCCCCATTTTCACATTCCACCCATTCCACTCCATTTCCACCTCCATTCCACTTCATTTCACCATTTACACCACCAAAACCCTAGTTTCCTAGTGTTTTGGCCCCATTACACCATCATCCCATGCCATTACACCTTGGAGGAGAGATGAGGATGTCCTATAATAGCTGAAGTGGAGGATTTCTTCATGTACATCAAGCTCCATGGCTTCTTCTACCTCTTTCTGACTTTTTTTTTGTATTTTGCATTGCTACGAGTAGCTAGGCCCCTTGGTGGGCTGTTTTGGGTTTAAAATGTTATTTTTATACCGTGTTAGGGGAAAATGATATGTAAACATTGAAATTTTATTTTCTATTGATGATGTTATATTTGTATCTCACTCTTCATGAATTACTTGTTGGTTTGTGTTTGAAATCACCTAGGAATTTAGGAAAATTGCTTATATGTGTGAATTTTGGGATTTACTCGTAGGTCCAATTCTTGAATCCCTAGCTAGCTACCCATCCTCCTACATTCTAATCAATTCTAATAACCTTATTTGAGAGATCTAAGTATCTAGTTTAGA
This sequence comes from Alisma plantago-aquatica, assembly GCA_963693085.1. NCBI lineage: Eukaryota > Viridiplantae > Streptophyta > Magnoliopsida > Alismatales > Alismataceae > Alisma > Alisma plantago-aquatica. The sequence goes on from OY856411.1 coordinate 60,663,278, forward strand.
TGAATTTGGTGTTCTTAGCAGGGAGCTTTCTCAAGGTTAGAAATACATCTAAACCCTAACCCAATTAAGCCTCGCAAGGGTAGTAGGGAGTGTTAGGGACTAGTTCCCATATACACAACCTAGCATATCCATGGTCAGTTAGTAGTTTAGGATAATTCATTAGACTCTTTCTTGTTGTTTGAATTGATAATCTAAATGAAATCACTATGTTCATATGTTGCCACCAACTTAATTGATAAGTGCATTCCCTAAACAACCCACATTTCCCTTTATTGTTTAAAAACCCTAATTTCCTTCTTGCTTAGCTAGTGTTAGCTTAGTTAGCTCTTTACTTGCTTAGTGAGCTTATTCCCTTGTTATTGCTAGTTTAGATCTTTAATTTCTCTTTTGCCCTATTTGCTAGCTTAGTGTAGTGTAGACTTCTCCTTGCTTGCCTTAACATAGCTTGTTCTATTTTCTGGCCTTGCCTTGCCTTTTCTTGTTCAGTAGAATTAATTGTCTAAGGTTAAATTAGGTTTTTAATATTTCTTGTCTTCCTTTACTTTCTTTCCTTCTCAACATAGTGTAATTAATCAAATCAAACTTTAAACCCTTCAACCATAGACTCTACAGTAGGAACCAAGCCTAAAAACTAACATAGCTCTAGTGCCCCTTTTCTCCCTATGGATCGGCCCTATAGTTTCCACCCTCTGATACTACGACATGACCCCGTGCACTTGCGAGTGTAGTATTTATGTTTTTGAGAGTGTGTTTAAGTTAGGTATGTATAAATTCAAAAGTTTAATACGCTCTGTGTTTCTATTCGTAGGGTTGCATCTATTCAAACTCAAAATGAGTGGTGTGTAGCACCATTTCTATTTGCGGGGTTGCATTTGAACTGGAAAAATCAAGTATTAAACCGATCATTTAGAGTGTCAAGTCAATTAGAATGAACATTGGTTGAATTGTGCCTAAACTGGATAAGTGAAATGACCATTTCACTTATGTAGTTACCATTTCACTATGTAAGTTGACCCGTTCACCATGTGGGTCACCCAGTTCAGTTGTCAATTCGATTGGAACAATGATTGATGTTGATGTCATGTTTAGCATTAATCTAGCATTGATTACCGATTTCAATCAGAATAGGAAATTGCAAAAAATGACTGGTTCACTATGTGAATAGACTGCTTCACATGTGAAGCGACTAGTTGTCTAATGGAAATAATAGGTTCACTATGCACATGTTCCATAAAGTTTGTGAATCCATCTCTTTCGACACCCACATAGATTGGGAACCATGACCCTGGCCTGTCCTATAAATAGAGGGGTATTGTGGGGTTGTCAGACACAATAGTTGCTGTGACAATTGTTGTCCTCACTGGTTGTGGTAACCAATAGAGAGACCGAGCAAGTCCTACCTGATAAACAGAGGGATAGCAAGGGAGAGACAATTGTGAGAGAGCAAATCAAATATAGCAAGTTGACGTTTTTAAGGGACAACTACTTCCCATTGGATTTGGTAGTACAAGTTGGAGTTCCTAGTGTTCTGCATGGACTACTCTAGAGGCGGGAGGCCATTGTCTTCTGCTAGGAGAGCACTGTCAACCATCGTCTGTTGTACCATACTAGGAGGTTGTTGATGACAACTATTCGAGTGCTGATGAAGAAGAAGCACACTTCTTCTTGGAGAAGAACCATATTACTACGTCAAGAGTTGTCGTTGGCCTTGCTCCAGGACTAGGTGTAACTCTTGTTACCTTTGATTTCTAGATACATTGTTGGTTAAACAATCTTGTTGTCAAGGGGAATCAAGCTTTCAAATTTTTGTTTCAGATGACTTATTTGTCTCCCCAATTTCCCAACAGTGGTATCAGAGCCACATCAACTTATGGTGTATTTGGATTTAAGTTGATATGATCGGAATTACTTTTATTGCATACGATGTGAATATTAAATTAATTAAAGTTCTAATTTGATCAAATTCCAAAAATGACTCCACCAACTGATATATATATATATATATATATATATATATATGAGTCAGGATAGTGTACACTCGAGTGTACCGGCGGCACCGTACACCTTAGTCATTTTTGAAGATGCAATAAATTTTTGAAAAATATAAATCATTGATCTTCTTAATTATCATAAGAATGTACTATATAATAAATTTTAGCTCATTTGGACACTTATAGGCCATGCATTTAAAGGAGGCAAAAATCATGTATTTCAAATTAGTTTTGTGCGTCGATTTTGTTGCCCTTGGATGAGTGACTTACACTCATCCAAATGAGTTCAAATTTTGTTTGTGGCCTATTATTATTGTAACCATGAAGATCAATGGATTAGATTTTAGAAAAACATGGTCTAGATAGACAAACACTATTGGGGTGTACGACATGATCTGTACACTCGAGTGTATTCTAGCCTGACTCTCTCTCTCTCTCTCTCTCTCTCTCTCTCTCTCTCTCTATATATATATATATATATATATATATATATATATATATATATATATATATATATATATATATATATATATATATGTGTGTGTGTGTGTAGGGCGTTCATTCGTTGCCCAACTGATATATATTGTAAATTTTTTTTTTGAAAAAAAGTGATCGGAAGGGTGGGTGGGTAGCTACCTGCGCGGGAAATAAAGATGGGCTCATATATATATATGTATATATATATATATATATATATATATATATATATATATATATATATATATATATATATATATATATATATATATATATATATATATATATATATATATATATATATATATGATAAACATATGCAATTTACACATTTTATCCTAAAATGTATTTTGATGGTGGATGTTTAGCATGGTTATGGCCAATATCCCTAGATCTGTGTGTGCATAGTTGTGGTTGTTTATTCCTTTTTATATCTCAGTTTACATACCGAGCCTCTCTCTCCTTTGTAAATGTAAATTAATGTTGTTCTTCCTATTTCTGCTCAAATATAACTTTTGTTTTCCCTTATACAATGTAATAATAAATAGGATAGTTTTAATTTATATTTCATCATGACATGACATTCTGCTCAAGATGAATCAGCCAGTTTGTGAAACTAACTGATCAATTGAAGGGCCAAGGAGGACACCCGATAGGAGTGTGAATCGATTGACTGGTGGCTATTCTGATTGCCTAGAGGAGTCCATACATCGCTTTAACCTAAAGACCAAATGACTATTGCAAGAGCCCAATCGAGCGACCAAGAGGCAAAATGACTGGTTCAAGAGTTGAACTGATCAACCTAGATTGGTTCAAGCACAAATCTTCATCAACAACATGTTGCATATGATGTGGACCTTAGGTGGTAGTAATTCCTTATGGCTCCAAAAAATTACAATAAAATGGAAATAATCGTTGTGTGTTTGTATTATATTGCATGTTTTGCTTGTGGTCATGATATGTATATAATACATATTATAAGTATGTTGTGATTGGATATGTATATGTATTTATATAGAAAATCCCTCAATGCAATATTAAGTCTAAGATGCTTTCCATAAGTGACACACATGAAAATCTTGATCGACCAAACGTACATTTTGCCATAGACATTTGAGTACTTTATGCTATGTTGTATGAACTATGGGCGAACAACATGAAAACATGACCATTTTTGAGATGGTAACACATCTTAAGTATCATGTAAAGCAAGTAAGGTATGATGTCTCTATGGTGTTGTTTGAGTGCAAACTAAAAGTGGGAGTTCTAGTAGGGCCCCATGTTCTCAATATGATTGGGCATGTGGAGAGACTGGAAATTCTTTAAGGTCAAGAGTTGACCACAAATATGATTCTACAATCATTACTTGAATCATATAGATACTTTATTGAGTGCTATCACTTAAGTAACTTGGCCAAACCACTGTCTAAATTGATTGGCATGAGATGAATGCCAAAGTAAGATTCAAGAAGGACAAACCTATGATGGTGATCAGTGGAAGTGAGTCCTTGGGAAAAGGCAAGACCAATAAGGGTTCTAAGGCTAAGATAAAGTTCAAGTCTTCAACACTCAAGATAAGGAGAATGGTAAGAACAACAAAGATAGATATCTCTACTTCAGGACCCAATAAGAAGTAAGCTAGAACTATATGGACCAAGAGTTGCTGCCACTATAGTTGGAATCTATCATTAATAGGTGTGTAATAGAATTGTTGAATTGCTATTATATACCTTCCATTGATGAAAACATCATGTATCATGTATGGACAAGATTTGATGTTTCATGGAACTAACAATTCTCTCACGATCTATAATTGATATTAGAAGAGTCAAATGAGCATGACACATAAATTTAATGACTTCATGACTCAAATACTGAATACCTATAGCTCTATCAACTAAGGCACATAAATGAGAATTGCTTTTCTAGAATCCATAATGATTGTTATATAGACTCTTTTGGTTATTGAACCAATAGAGACATGCAAGTATTATTTATTTGGAAAAATGACCAAAGCATCTTCACTAGATGTAGTGGGAGAGCGACTATTCTAATAGGGCTCATACATACTTATGTATATGGACCTTTTAGAATAAATGCTTAAGGTACTGACCAGTACCTCAAAATATTAATTGTTGCTATCACTAGATATGGAAATTTGTATTTAATCAAATACAAGTATGAATCTCTTGAAGTGTTCAAGGAGATCGTGAATGAGGAACATAACCAACTTGGTAAAAGTATTAAGATACCTCGATATGATCGATGTTGAAATATTTTAACCAAGAGTTTGAGAAACTTCTGGGAGATCATGATAATATATCATGATGAACTCCATATGAAACACAGTGATAGTGTATCTCAAGAGCGTATCCGAAAGAAGGAAATCACACCTTTTTAGTCATGGTGCAATTATCAATAAAACCTAGATCATTTTTAATTTCTTATGGGCACATGCTTTACACTAAAATAATGTACATTCTAAAATGGTTCAAAAAACACCATATGACATATGGCTTGGGAGTTGTCCCTATATATATTCTATAAGGATTAGGATTTAAATAATATGTAAGAAAATTGTTTCCTGAAAAGATTTGTTTATAAAACACATAAATGTTATTTTGTTAATATACTACTCTTATCCCAATCCAACAACAAAGTTGTTTGTTGATATGGATAGATGTATTCCTATAGAGGTACCAAGGAACAAAGAGAATCACAAGATGTTGTGGAATCTCAAGTTCCTTAGGTAACATACATGACTTTTAGTTCTAGTAGAATATGCCTTAAGATTGAAAGATTATGATATCTTGTGGTTCAAGAAGGCTGTGAGTTGATCATATATGATGAGTCAACAACCTATATAGAAGATATTGAGGGACCAAAATCTAAAGCATGTCATGAGACCATGAGATTCAAGATGGACTCCATGTACACCAACAAGGTATGACCTTGGTGGATCCACCTGAAGAGGTAAAACCCATAGGATGCAATTGGGTTTTGAGGGAAAAGACCAACATGGAAGGGTATATTGGTTGCAAAGAGTTTCGAACTAGTTCAAGGTGTTGAACATGATGAAGTCTTTCACTAGTTACCATGGTTAGATCCATCAGGATCATGCATGTTGTTGCATCTTGTTATGACTAATGAGATTTGGTATATGGATGTTAAAACCACATTCCTTAACTAGAAAAATTATGAGGATGTGTACGAGACACAACATAATTTTTTTATAAATCCATTAATGCAAATAAAGTCTATAAGCTACAAAGGTAAATCTTGGGATTGAAACATGCATCAGAGAGCTAGAATCTTCTATTTGACAAGACAGTCAAAGAGTTTGACTTGAGTTGGAATGAAGATGACATATATGGTTATAAAATATTTCATGGGAGCATTTTTATATTCCACATGATGATGGGTATTAATATCCTATGAATATTGAAACATAGAAAAGAAAGTATCTTATCTATGAAGAATTTAGGTAAAGCATCCTATTTGATAGAAATTCAAATCTATAGAGATAATTCTGGAAAGATTCTCAACCTAAGAAAGAGCACATACATTGGCAAGATGCTAAAGGGGACTCAATTAGAGAAAACATGTCCATGTTCAATGGACTTAGTCTCTCAGGAGCCTAGTGACCTAGTTTTTGTGAAGAATAGGAACACATAGATATATGCCATATGCATTAACAAGTGGATCTATCATGTATGTACTCATCTTGTTATCTCATATGTATTGGACATGATGAGAGGATATATATACTTATCTAGCAATATTGTATGTATTGGATATGATGAGAGGGTATGTGTCAAATCCCAATGAAAGTCATTGGAATACCATAAAAACATCCTTAATCACTTAAGAAGCACTAAAAGAATTAGTTAATTGATTTATTGTAATAAGTAAGAGTTGGGTGTAAAGGGTTACATCGATGAAAGCTTCAAAAAGGAAAAATAAAATAATGATTGTAGTCTAAATTTGAGTTTGACCTTAAAATGAGAATTGTAAAGATGGAAAAAGTTCAGAGAAAGAGACAATGGTTTAAATTCTACAATAGAAGTCGAGTATCATAAGAGACAATTGTAAAGATGGAAAGAGTTCTGAGAAAGAGACAATGGTGTTATGTGAACATTATAAGATATTGTATGGATCAAAAAGTTCATAGAGATGAACTTATGGGGGGTTCCAACCATTGATGATAGAGTAGAAATACTATGATAATAATAGATCTATTAGATAGAGAATCCCAGATAGCATACTGTGATACTTTCATCTCATTAGAAAGATTGCGTATTGAGGAGATGTGAAACTTGCAAATACAAACTTGAAGCAAATGTTGCTAACCTGCTATAGAAGCTCTTACGTAGTAGAAACATGATGGCCATGCTAAGATCACTCGGAATTAGATTTGTGGGTGATTGGATCTAAGTGCAAGTGGGAGTTTGTTGGTATGTATGCCCAGAGATCTAATCATGTGATGATTGGAGTGTGGCATTAGATACCCAATTTGATAATAATAAAGGTAATTCCATCTATTATGTTTGTATGAGTCATGAGATGATGACACATACATAGTAGATGTATAAAGAATGATGTTACTTGATGACATATGTCTTCAGGTAGAGGACCTAAATGATGATATCATATGTGTGAGAGGAGTACATACATTCTTATTATGTCTCTAGTCAGATATTATTGTGGAAGAAAAATAGACAATATACATAAAAGTAGTGTGTGTGTTGACTGATGAAAAAGTCTCATTAGTCATGACATGTTATATCAAGTTAAGCAAACATGCACATATTAGGAAACAATTTATCGAATAGACCCACCATGAGAGTGATACATGAATACCTTAGAATGGTAGTCAGAATCATCTCTCATAGTGATAGTGGTGATTGTGGTTCTTAGACCTGAAGTCACTACATTCATCACATGTCATTCGTGTACTTTGACATCATCCACTATGATCCTGAATAAGGGTTTCCATAAAGGTGGTGCTTGGGTGCATTGTGACACATGGGGATTGATTTTGAGTGATGTAGATGGGATTTATCTCTCCTAAAAGATATTGATAACCATGCCACTTGATAAGCGATATTGAGAAATGTACGACTGTACTCAAGTGATTCAATATATAATATGTGAACTCACATGCATCTCAGATAGTCTGCTCTAGTTCAAGAAACATGGATTGAACACTGAGAGGATGACAATTTCGTGCCTCGAGTTCAATATGGATATCATAGATGAAGGAACCATATTATTAAGGTAAGACTGATCACAAATTGTAGGTTGAATTTGTTCTCCAACTTTCTGAACTACTTGGGGAGCAATGATGTGTTTCTAGACACAACTCTTTGCTTGTGATGTCATAATTGGTTATGGACATTCACTGCCAGTGTAATTATGGACCTATAGGGTCACACATATAGGATATGCTTGGAATAGGAGTATATTCTTGAATGATGTTTATTTGATTACTAAAGGTGTTTCTGAATTAAACTATTGAGGTTCAAATTTGACTGATTGGACTCTGAACCAAATGGTTCAACTGTTGAACCGATCGGTTGGAGTGTCAAGTCAATTGGAATCAACCTTGGTTGAACTTTTCTTGAATATGGACATGTGAAATGACCATTTTACTTATGAAACGACCATTTCCATAAGTGAAGCGACTGTTTCACTATGTGAACTGGATGATTCACTAAGTGAAATGAACGTTTAACTATGTCAACTGACTGGTTTTCCATCTGGGTTGCCCATTTCAGTTTCCAATTCAATTGGAACAAGGATTGATGTTGATGTCATATTTAACATTAATTGGGAATTGATTACCAATTTGATTCAGAATAGGATACTGCTCAAAATGACAAGTTTGCTAGGATAATCGACTGGTTCACGTGTGAAACAACTAGGCGTCTATGTGAAACAACTAATTTTCCATGTGCAGGTTCCAAAAAATTTGTGAATCCATATCTTTTGACTCCTACACCGATTAAGAACCCTGACCCTAGCCTCTCCTATAAATAGAGGGGCAGTAGGGGCTGCTCAGACACATCAATTGCTCAGACAATTATTTTCTTATCTAGTTGTGGTAACCAATAGAGAGCCCGAGCAAGTGCTACCTAATAAATGAAGGGATAGCAAGGGAGAGACAATTGTGGGAGAGGGAATAAACTCTAGCAGGTTGACATTAAAAAGAGACAACTCCTTCCTATTGGCCTAGTAGCACAATGTGAACTTCTCAGTGGTCAGTGTGGACTACTCTAGAGGTGGGAGGTTGTTGTCTACCGCTTGGCGAACACTTTCAACTGCTGTGTGTGGTAACACACTAGGAGGTTCTTGCTAACAATTGTTGGAGTGCTGCTAAAGAAGAAGTGGGTTGTTGATTGGAGAAGAATCATGGTACTACATCAAGAGTTGTCACTGGACTTGCTTCAGGACCAGATATAACTCTGGTTTTCATTCCTTCCAGGATACATTATTGTTGATGTGATCTTGCTGTTAAGGGAAATTGGGCTTTAAATTTATTTTTCCACTTCATTATATGTCGCTCTAATTTCCCTAAAGTATCCTCATATTTCTTAATATGTTGAGAAGCAAAAGAAATAACATTCATATCCTACATTAGCACACATCCCAACCCATTATTGGAAGCATCACATAAAATAATGTAACCTTTCCTAGGTTCTGGCAACACCAACACAGGAGCACATATCATCTTCTCTTTCAACAGATGCAAAGAACATTGACACTTGTCATGGCAAACAAAGGGGATACCTCACACGATTTAACCATGCGTATAACACAAGTGTACGCGTCAGAGTAATATAGGCCTTTGTGAGGCCCGAGTCGAAGATAGGGACACTAAACTATCAATAGACTACTTACTAACTACTCGCGATCAGCTAGACCAATTAGAAGGTTTTGAGAGTTGATTGAAAAATAAAAGAAAAATAAAATAAAACAAAGCAATCAATTAAATGTTTAGTTTAATAAAATTAGATGGGAATCTTTAGGATTGTGATTTCACCACGGGTTCTCGTTGTATTTATTTGTATATAGTTAATCACACTCGTCTCTAATTCCACGTAGTGGCCTGTAGTCAGAATTGTTCACTGTCGTGATACAATTCACTACCTAAATCTAGGTCGGTTCTATGGTCGTAGTAACCTATACCCTAAACTAGGTGCATGTAGACCAAACTCTGGGTTTCCACCATTAACTGTACATCACCTTGTTCAAGGGATTTATTAATTAATGTGAATTTTGTCTCTTTTCGACCGTTAATTCTTCTTTCAAAGCAATTAAAGGTATTAGATTATCACTAGGGTGATCAATCATAATGATATAATGGAGAAAATGAAATCATACCATGGATTTAAGAGACAAAATATGAAATATTATGATAACAATGTCATACAACGATTACTCAGCCTACTCCCGGTCCTAAAGACAAAGGGGATTAGCCCCGCATTTTCTTCTCAAAGCAAGACATGATGGAATAAAGAGAAAACATGGAGAAAACATGGATGAAGTGATGTAAACCCCTGAACGGAGGAGATCTGGGCGTTCCTTGATGTAGAGTATGCGATATACAGCCTTCCAGTGGTGGAATTCATCTTCTGCGGCTCTCGGAATGATCAGGGCGTCATTCTGGGCTCCGTTCTCCTCTCCACACCTCCTCGGGACTTGTACAGTGGCTAATGACGTGATCTTCTTCTTGTAGCCACCGTCATTAGGTATAAGCACCAAATTAGATTGCCAAAATATCACCACTGTCGAATTCAGGCCAATCTAGAAAAAAACCTGATCTGACGATGTCGATACCATCGACGCGGGTCGATGGTATCGACCCGTCATGATATCGACAATCTTTCTTTGTTCTCTAAAAGTCCTCCTAATGCAGACTCGATACCATCGACTCGGGTCGATGGTATTGACATCTTTAGGTGTCAGTTTTTTCACCATTCTGATGCTGAAGCTATGCAATGTCAATAGTATCAATCGGCTAATTACTGGCTCAATGTAAGTATCTCGCTACCATCGACCTCCCAGTCGATGGTATCGACTCTGCTTGGCTCCTTGCAGATGTCTCACTATGACTTTGTTGATAATATCAACGGATGTCGATGGTATCGACAGCTGTGTATATGCGTTTTTCCTGAAATTGCAAGACAAAGCCGAATCAGCTATGTTAAACCCCATTATTATGATCGTTTATAATAAAAAAGATAAAATATGAGAGATTTGATATAGAATGAGATTATATACTAAAGTAAGTGAATTATGTGATACTAACCACAAAAGTGACTAATAAACACATAAAACGCATGTAAAACAAGTCTATAATTGCGACTCAAAATCCTCACTTCAAACTCCCCTAAGCTTAAACATTGCTCGTCCTCGAGCAGTAGAAATATAAAATAAAATTACGAGGGTCAACTAAAGAACAAATTATCACAAAAAACCTTGCCATATGATCCCCGCCCCACATTCACATTCTGGCCCTCACTAACCACAAAATGATAATTACCCTCAAGGTGACAATGGTCATCCATAAAAGATGTCTACCCTAAGATTGATGAACATTGTCTCATAAGGCAGTTAACATAATAAAATCCTCCGGTTCAGGCTTGGTGCATCTTTGTGATCTTCTATCTACGTTGCTCGTTTCCTAACTACCATCTAAATGGAAGCAACTCTCCTAATATTCATGAGTGAGGAGATAATCACGGTGGCCTACCAATTCAAGCAACGGGTGGATGGAATAAGTGGTTGTGGAAGAAATGGAAGCACAATACAGTTTTAACATGCCCAAATAACAATAATGACCTAACTGATCCATATGCAAATGAAAATGCCCTAATGCCTACATTTTGGGTGGAATAATGCATGTTCCTACTATCCCATCTCATGCGAGATAGAATATCTACAAACTACCTTATGTGCTTATTCTTCTTATTATGCGGGTGAGACAAGCTCTTTTCTCCCTCTAAAATCAGCCTTGTTTTTTTTTTCTGTTCTTCTTTTTTCCAAGCCCTTCTTTCTCTCAAATTGGCTACTGCAAAATGTACAATATTTTTCAAAAAAAAAATTCTTTTTTTCCGGGCTTATTTTCACTTAACTGTTATCCTTGAGGCATTACAACTTAATTTCAGAGAGTGTAGAGCGAGTTACCTACTTCTCTTATTTTTTTCAGAAGAAATAAGGCACATACTGTCCTATATGCGCAAAGATATGTCAAAATGCAACTACATGAGATAAGTTATGCAACTGTGATGACATGCACTCAAGAATGTGTGCATGCATGATTCATCTACAATTTTTTCATTTCCATTTTTATGCAAAATCGAACTAAAATGCAATCCTACCTAAATTCTATGCAATCAAAAGATGAAAACCGTAATGTGCTTCCAATTCTTATGGTGGAGTGTGAAAACAATGAGGTGGATAGGTCACACGATTAATTGCCTGAACCATTGGAAAATATTATGTCCCTCCTTACTGACATGTGTAACAACTAAGAAGTTTCCCTCTCTTATTTCAGATTAAGGTCTGATTACCATTTGGTCAGTTTAGGCTCAACGTCTAATTCCATCCACTTTTCTTGAATCATAGGCATGTACAGTTATGACCTTATGTTTTGAAGTTGACAAATTCAATTATTTCCATAAGCCATATGCTCAAATTCAAACAAAGCAAGCTCACAATTTTATTAAAAAATTTCAAATTGACCCCTGATTCCCATTTGACAAACAAAGAGATGACACATTTGCATAAACATCCACGATTACAATATATAGAATGTGGATCCTAAAAACTAAGAAAATTGCTAGAACAACCGAAAAGGCAATGAATGATAAAAACTAAAAATAAAAGATAGAAACAGATAGAAGATGTTGCATCTCCCCCCCTAAGCTTGAATTCGACTATGGCCTCATAGTGAAAAAAATCTTAATAGGTGGAACAGTGGTACCAATCATTGTTCTGGTGGTGGCAAGTACTGTGGGGCGGTGGGATCCCATGATGGAAACTGCCCCTGGAAATTTGGATCATACGGGGGCATGGGCGGAGGTTGAGGATATCCCCTGAAGTAGTTCTTGCTCCAATAATTATCGTAGAACGGCTGCTGATACTGCTCGATCCTTCCCAACTGATCATAGACCTGTTGTTGATTGGCGAACAATTGACACTCGTTCTCAAAGATAGCTTGCTGATTAACATAAAGTTGATTTGTAGTCTCCTAAATATCAGCAAATGCCGTAGTGTGCCATTGTTTCATCTGCTGGATCTCCTGCAGCATAGAATACATTCCCTGCATAGAATAGGCATCCTCTCCTTGTTGAGAGGGCTGAGGTGGCGGAGGCTGTGAAGATGATGATGCACCCAAGTGGAAATGGGGACGCTTCTATGGTGCCACTCGTGAATGAAGAGGAGTGAAGGCCTCCTCTTCCTCTTCTTGCTCGTCTTCGTTGACATTGTCATTGTCGTTACCGTCATCTTCTTCATCGGAGTCGTCGATGGCGATGATGGGCCACCGAAAGTGCTGAGCTTCGTGGATGTTGAAGACGGGATCTGGAAGCGCACACTCCTGGTACTCTTGGTTGACATGGCATTGTGGATAGGCCACACCATCACAGAGCGTAAGAAGGTTGGAGTGGTGTAAGTGATGCATATTTACTTTATTCATGTTGGACAGCGGAGTGAGTTGGGAAAAATCCAACCCAAGGTAGAGAGCATGCGGTGTGATAAGCCCTCCAAAGTGGATTGGAGATTTTCTTGTACTCCTCCACACGGCCAACACAGACGTCAAGAAAAATGCACCCCAATTGCACTCTTCTCGCTTTAATAACTTATACAAAAAGAACAAGTCTGTCTCTTGAAAATTATTGAGAGAAAGGTCATCTCAAGCAAAGAGCATAGTGAACAACATGCGATGTAGAATCCACACAAAGGGATGCTTGAAATTGGCGACAACTGCATTATGATAGCTGATGGACTTGCCTGGAGGAGCGGACACCAGCTGGGCGAAGATCTCATCATAATCTGTCCAGTTGTCCGACCTCCTATGCTGATTTAGAGAATGGTACCAATTGTAAATTGAATTGAACTGCTGGAGGGTGAGATTATAATTGTTGTTGTAGAGCTGGAAAACGCGACCCTTGATCCATTCCCGATCAGTGGCGATGAGGTTGTTAGGCACAACACATATGTCTAGGGATGCCATAAATTCCGCAACCAGTTCTTTATATGTCGGCCACTCACCGAAGAAAGGGTGGCCCTCTGCGTGGAACTGGACCTCGTCATACCTCCTGGTCGTATGCTTTGCTTGTCCTTGAAGGACATAAGCAAGATTGGCCTCGAACCCAAGGTCGCGGATCATGGTCTGATCGACGTATCGGGTTGGCTTGATTATCCACTTGAGCAACTCCTCGTATATCTTCTGTACTTCCGCCAAAGGATGAACAATCCTCGGATGAGGAATGGATCCAGGTGGTGGAGGAACAAACGTCAGAAACTCCATCGGGGCTGCCCTTGAAGAAGAAGCTCTTTCCGTCCGCACCATCATCACAGAGAGAAAGGGGAATAAGAAATAGAGCTCGGTGAAGGTCGGAGAAGACGATATCTGCTCGATGCATAGCTCGGTGAAGATATCATGATCCTTGGACACTCAATGAAGGCCTCCGGTTGCACAGCGAGGCTCAATGCACAAGTGGAAGGAAGAAACTCCAAAGGTGTGAAGAGATTAGAGAAACAACCCTTCCATTTAAAACTGAACCCGTCGCTGCAATTGCTCCATCGATACCATCGATGGGGTGTCGATGGTATCGACACCTGGAGGTGTGATTCGCTCTTCGCGACTATAGACGGTTTTCGATGGCTAGATTTGGGGGCCCATATCAGTGACGCGTCGATAGTATCGACCCATCCCACGGATCAACTTCCTTGATTTGGCAGCCTCTGTTGATTTCTTCTTGCAGATCAGTGACGTGGTGCGTCGATACCATCGACGAGAGTCGATGGTATCGAATCTTCATGGATCAATTCCCCTCGCGAGGCCCAGACCTCGCTTCCTTGCTATTGCTGTGTCGATACCATTGACGTGGCTGTCGATAGTATCAACTTTACTAAGATAAAATCTTCTATAAATCTTCTGGGAACTCACTAGTCTCGACATCCTAGTCGATACTATCGACCCCGTGGCATCTTTTTCTTCGGCGTCACTATTGGTATGTCGATACCATCGATGAGGCCGTCGATGGTATCTACTCAGAAAAATTTCTACAGTCGGTTCCCTGTACCCATGTCTCTACCATCGACACAATGGTCAATAGTATCGACTCTGCCTCAGTCCTGCACACTGAACAAATGATCAAGGTATCATTTTTACACTAAAAACAAAATTAAACCAAACTAATTTGTAAATGCGAAGGAAAATGAAGAATCTACCAATGGTTGGGTTGCCTCCCAACAAGCACCCTTCTTTAACATCTTAGGCTAGAAAAACTCAAGCTCATCTTGCATCCTTAAGTGCTATGAGTTTGACCTCATGCACTTTCCTCGTGTAGTCCTCGCCAAAGTAAAGCTTCAAACTTTATCCATTAACTAGAAATGTCGTCTATCCATCGCGCACCAAGATGGCACCATGTGGTTGTACCTCCTCCACAATTAAAGGTCCACTCCACCGATATTTCAATTTCCCGGGATGCAACTTCAACCTCGAGTTGAACAATAACACACAATCTCCTTTTTTGAAGACACGCAGTTGAATGTGTCGATCGTGAATTAGTTTTGTTCTCTCCTTGTAAATCCACGAGTTTTCATAGGCGTTCATCCGCAGCTCATCCAACTCATTCAGCTCTAGCATTCACTTCTTCCCTGCCTCATCATAGGTCAAATTAAGCTTCCTTAGCACCCAGTGCGCCTTGTGTTCCTGCTCTACCGGTAAATGGAAGGCCCGCCCATAAGACAACCTAAAAGGTGTAGTGCCTATAGGTGTCTTAAATGTGGTCCTATATGCCCATAATGCATCCGGTAGCAAAGTACTCCAATTCTTTCTTATCGAAGCCACTATGCGCTCCAAAATTTTCTTGATTTCTCTGTTTGACACCTCGACCTGCCCTTGTGTCTACGGGTGGTACGGGGTACCAACATTATGCTTCACCCCATATTTTCTTAATAACGCAACATACTTTTGATTCTTGAAATGGGTGCCTCCATCGCTAATATTCATCCTTGGCACACCAAATCTGCAGAAAATGTGATCTTTTACAAACCTGCACACTACAACATCGTCATTAGTCCTTGTGGGTATTGCCTCTACCCACTTTGATACATAATCAACAGTAAGTAAAATGTACAAATTAGAGTTCGAGGACACAAAAGGCCCCATAAAATCGATGCCCCACAGATCAAACACCTCAACTTCTTGAAACACGTTGTAGGGCATCTCTTGCCGCTTAGAAATATTACCTGCCCTTTCATAGGAATCACATCTTCGCACATAGTCGTAGGCGTCCCGGAAGAGTGTAGGCCAATAAATATCACTCTCTAGCACCTTATCCGCCATTCTTAAACTCGCATGATGACCACCGGTTGGTAGTGTATGACAACGACTAAGTACACTGTCATATTCTATCTCCGGTACACACCAGCGCAAAATGCCATCCCTACATTGCTTCAACAAAATGGGATCATCCCAGAAATAATATCTCAAAGAATGGAAAAATTTCTTTTTCTCTTGATAAGTCCAATCATTTGGGATTATTTTACAAGAAAGATAATTAACAATATATGAAAACCATAGATCCTTGGATTTTACGAAAGGATTTGCTCATTAGGGAATGTCTCGGTGATGGGTATATTAATGTCCTTCCCATCTATCCGTTCTAACCTAGACAAGTGGTCCGCAACCACATTCTCAATCCCCGCCTTATCTTTAATTTCAATGTCAAATTCTTGTAACAAGAAGATCCACCTAATCAATCTAGGTTTGTCATCTTTCTTTTCCATCAAATATTTTATGGCAGTGTGGTCCATCCATACCACAACTTTTGACCCTACTAGGTATTGCCAAAATTTTTCGAATGCAAAAATGACGGTGAGAAGTTCCTTTTCAGTTGTGGTGTAGTTAAGTTGTGCTTCGTTTAAAGTCTTGGATGCATAGAAAATCACAACGGGTTTGTTTTGAAAACATTGCCTGAGAACAACCACTACCACAAAATCCGAAGCATCACACATTAGCTCAGAAGGCTTTGTCCAATCCAGCATTTGAATAACCGGTGCAGAAATTAATTTCTCCTTGAGTACATTAAAAGCATGCAAACACTTTTAATTAAAGTCAAACATCGCATCTTTCTCAAGCAGTTCAGACAATGGTTTAGCGATTTTTGAGAAATCTTTGATAAAGCGGCGATAAAATCCTGCGTGACCGACAAATTCCGTACCCCTTTAACCGAATTAGGTGGGGGTAATTTTGAAATAACCTCAATCTTAACTGGATCTACCTCCAGCCCCTTGCTGGACACTTTATGTCCAAACACAATTCCTTCACTAACCATCATATGGCATTTTTCCCAGTTGAGAACTAAATGTGTGTCCTCACATCGTTGTAAAACTTTATCCAAATTATACAAGCACTCATCAAATGACGCACCATAGATGGAAAAATCATCCATGAAGACCTCTAAACATCACTCAACCATATCAGAGAAAATGGCAAGCATGCATCACTAAAAGGTTGTTGGTGCGTTCCACAAGCCAAAAGGCATATGGCGGTATGCAAATGTTTCGTAGGGACAAGTGAAGGTAGACTTCTCTTGGTCCTTAGGATCAATGGAGATCTAATTGTAGCCAGAGTAGCCATCTAGAAAACAAAAATGAGATCGACCAGCCAGTCGCTCTAAGATTTGATCGATGAACGGAAGAAGAAAATGATCCTTTAATGTAGCAGAGTTCAATCGACGGTAGTCAATGCACACACGCCACCCGGTTACCAGTCGGGTCGTGACCGGCTCATTGAACAAATTGTGAGTGACAGTGATTCCCCCCTTTTTAGGGACTACCTGTGTGGGGCTTACCCACATCGAATCGGAGATAGCATAAATGATGCCTGCAGAAAGGAGCTTGATCACCTCCTTCTTGACTACCTCCATCATGCTTGGATTGAGTCTACGTTGTGGCTGGATTATAGGTTTGGCTCCTTCCTCGAGCCGGATCTTGTGCTGGAAAAGTGTAGGGGAGATCCCCTTAATATCCGCAACTGACCACCTAAATGCGCCACAGTGGTTCTTCAGCATGATCAACAATTGCTCCTCTTCATCGGCACTCAGATAAGCCGAAATAATCACCGGTAGTCTTTCACCATCAGCTAATGATAACACCAAATTTTGTGATATTTTAGACTATTTTTCTGTTATCAAAACTGCCTTTTTTAGCTATTTTCCTCTCTTTTGTATGCACTTTCGCAATAATTGGCCAAGCAATGCTCTTAATCCTATATTTCCATCTTTTACAGAGTTTTTCCTCATTTTGGTGCAATAAGGCATCCCAGCCCACATAATAAGTCCAAGTCTATTTCGGCCTTCCTAATGCCCGATACAACCTCCGCTCGACAGTGTGGAGTGACACAATGATGCACGACAAAAGGATGCCGCGCAAGAAGGAGCAGATGGACGACCCACCTTCTACCCGACAGGGAGCCCAGCTCGCCCCGACAACCCAGCTTGTCGGGCGACACAGTCACCCACCGGCAGGCACGCCATCCATCACGTGACCGATAGTCGACACTCCTGAGTTGAGCGATACCAGTATCGACCATCCACCGACCCACAAATAAGGAGGACACATGGCGCTTCGAGCACCATAACTTCCTCCAACTTCTGCCTATAAATAGCAGCTACAGGAAGCTGAAAAGACAGTTCGGATACCCCAGAATTCAGACAATTGGGAGCTTTGAGTGATCTTCGGAGGAAACTGTGAGAGCAGGAGTATCGTGCCCCAGTACTCATGCCGGACAACACTAGGTGAGCTCTTCCTCGTCCCGAGAGGGAGGGGATAGATCACTTAGAACCATCCCGGGCGACACTGCGGGCCGATATCGGCCAATGATGACGAACGACACAAGTGCCCGATAGTAGGACGCGTCGCTCCATGCCCGACATGATATCAAACCCGATACGCTTTGCCCGTCATGCGTGCCGCCCGAGAGGGTGTGTCGCCCGACTTGAGCATATCGGCCAGGTCCTTGAACGATACAGTCGGCCGTCGCGGTGTGCCGCTCGAGAGAGTGTGTCGCCCGACACCGCTGTATCGGGCTCGGCCCCTGTCCGATATCAGGCGGGAGAGCCGCGGTAGTCTGTCGCCCTTCTACATCAAGAAGGCGACATCTATCTTTAATTCTGTTATTTAAATTCCTTTCTTACGCATTGTATTAAGACCCTTAATGTGTATGGAAATAGAAAAGCTTAATTACTTACTGCTCTATGCTTGGTGCGATATATTGGATGACTGCTATATTTGATATCTGAACTCTAGCTTTCATGTTTGGATTGCGTTTTGCTTAGCTACCGAATCGTGTTTTCCCGTCGCAATAACTTCAAGACTCATGTTGCGGCTCTAGTGTTTGGTCCGATTCTAGAGTATGAGAGTGCCTAGAATGGAGTGGTTTCCATACCATTCCACTCTAACTTAAGTCCGACAACTTCGAGAGGGGTGTTGACGCTTGGTTAGAAGTACCCACTCTGAGAGGAGGGGTGCAGGGTGTTACTGCTACCGCTTGTTTTGATGTAGTCTTATCCATCGCATCTTGCCCTAGCTCTAGTATTATCTTTCTGCTTCTGTTGCATGAAAACCCCTAAAAAACTGCTAAATGACTAAAACCTTAAATCTTTCTTGTAGCTCCAGTTGGAGATAGTTTCCTTTGTTTTATTTGTGACATCTTGAAGTTTCCCTTTTGGGAATTTATATCTCTTTACACCCACCGGAGTGTAGCGTGTCGATTCTGGGTTCCCAACACTACCCCCCTTGTCCCTGTGTTCGACCCCGTATATCTACTTCAACCTCATAAACAAAGTTGCGGGGGCCTAGAAGGATTCGGGTTTATAAATGTAAAAGCTCGACTACCTCAAATCTGCCTCCACTTTTGGACGCGCGATTTAGGCCGGTCAACTTTTTGGCACCGTTGCGGGGGACAAGGCAAAAACGGTACTATAGATGAATCCAAATCCACTAACTACACTCATGTGCCTCAAGCTTAGAAATGAGTTTGACAACACTCTTTTTCTTTTTCTTTTTCCTTACTATTATTCTTTGCTTAAAATTAATAAATTCCATTTTCTAAACTTGATTTTTCATGCTCTTTTAGGAACCCTGAAAGCTGTGACCTGTTCCACCGAGCTTTGATACCATGTCTCGTTTGGAGCAGTCTTTTTTTGAGGGTGAATGTCAGGGCTGAGGCGAGAGGACGATCCAGCCTAACTTGGTTGGCCAGCTTTCCGCCTACATAAAGAGACATGATACCATCATCAGCCAACTGGTGCAGAGCACGCTCCCTAACCCTGGGGCTCTGAATTCAATGCAACACCAAATGGCCAACTTGCGGATGCGCCAATGTGAGGTCCATGAGTAGCTAACCTAGATGTATTCTCTAATGAAGAATCATGCAATAAAAGCACTCCCCTACCCAGAAACTGCCAGAATGGCAGTACTGAGGTCTGGAAGAACGCTGGAGCACCCTGATGAAGTCAGGTCTGAGCCCGAACCAAGGCCTGAGGGTGCAACTCCAGCAGAGGAGGAAGAAAGACAGGCAGGCGTTCGAGAGTCTACACAAGGGTTCCCTGAGGAGCTACCTGGCGGAAGGAATGCTTACGCTCCTAGGATTTCATTCCCGTATAAGCTGATAAAGGTGAATCTGAAGAAGCATCATGAGAAGTTCATGGAATCGATCAGGAAACTACATCTCGAAGTGCCCTTCCTCGAAGCTTTGGAGGAGATGCCTACATATGTGAAGTTCCTCAAGGACCTTATCACAAAGAAGAGAAGGGGAGGAAGGATAGAGACAGTGTATTTAGCTTTCGCCTCCTCCACCTTCTTGAAGATCGACACGCCAAATAAGAGAAGGGATCCCGGAGCTTTCACAATCCCGTTCGCCATCGGAGACAACGTCGAGCGTAAGGGTCTTGTAGACTTGGGGGCAAGCATCAACCACATGCCCCTAAGTTTCGCACAAAGATGGGTTTGACCGACATGGTTCGAACCAACATGCGGATTGAATTGGCAGACCACACCTTTAAGAGACCCGTCGGCATTGTTGAAGATGTGCCGATCAGGGTTGGCGACTTCTTCATCCCTTGCGATATAGTCGTCATCGACACAGCTGAAGACCCCCATTTCCTGATCATCTTTGGTTGCCCCTTCTTGGCAACAGGGAGAGCGCTGATTGATGTATCTGAGGGGATGATCACTTTAAGGGTCGGAAATGACCATATCGACTTCAAGCTGAAAGAGATCATGAAGAGCCCATCCCTATCTGAATCAACATGTTTCACATATAGCTACAATAAATTCTGCGAGGAAGTAGAGGAAGATATCTGGACAGTAGACCCCCTCTTGAGGGCTATAAACTGTCAAGATCCCAACCTCGAAGATCCTGAGGTCGCGAAGCACCTCAACCTTTTCAACCTTTCTGACAAAGATTTGCAAGAAGATGATACAGTGGTGGATTCTGCAAAGTATGCCTCTCTCGAGGAGAAGGCACCCAGACCAAAGCCAGAGTTAAAAGCGTTGCCCGAAGGCATAAAGTATGAGTTCTTAGATGAAGAGCAAAGGAACCCCGTCATTGTAAATGCCGATCTTTCAAGCGACCAGATGGACCGACTCCTTGAGGAATTAAGGCTCCACAGGAGGGATATAGGATATTCAGTAGATGATATCAAAGGCCTTAACCCCGCCCTATGCATGCATCACATCAACTTAGATGAGTCTGTCAAGCCTCTGGCTCAACCCCAGAGGAAGCTGAACCAGATGCTCAAGGAGGTCGTCAAGAAAGTGGTTTTTACAAGGTACCCATCTTGCCCGACGATCAAGAGAAAACAACATTCACCTGCCTTTACGGCACTTATGCCTTCCGAAGGATGCCCTTCAGACTCTGCAACGCCCCCGCCACCTTTCAAAGATGCATGATATCGATGTTCTCAGATTTTCTAGAAGACATCGTAGAAGTTTTCATGGACGACTTTTTCGTCTACGGGAAGGACTTCGATAGCTGTCTGAAGAATCTGTTATTGGTCCTTCAAAGGTGCGAGGAGAACAACCTAGTTCTAAATTGGGAGAAGTGCCATTTCATGGTGTGGGAGGGCATCGTTCTCGGGCATAAGGTCTCGAAGCGTGGGATCGAGGTGGACGCAAGCAAGGTTGAAGCAATATCCAAGCTTCCTCCACCGAGATCTGTGACGGGGGTGCGGAGCTTCCTCAGGCACGCGGGATATTACTGAAGATTCATCAAGGATTTCTCAAAGATTTCCAAACCACTGTCCAATCTTTTGGTAAAAGACGCTGAATTTGTTTTCTCTAACGATTGTCTCAGTGCTTTTCAGGCCCTGAAAAACGCTTTAATATCACCACCTATCCTTCAAGCACTAGAATGGGGTTTACCTTTTGAGCTGATGTGCGACGCTAGCGACTACGCAGTTGGGGCAGTCCTGGGGCAAAAGAAAGATAAGAAGCGCCATGTGATCTGCTACGCTAGTCGCAAGTTGGACGAGGCTCAGGTGAACTACACAACAACTAAGAAGGAGATGCTAGCGATCGTCTTTGCATTTGATAAATTTAGGTCGTATCTCGTTGGAGCTAAGGTCAAGGTATACACATAAAATGGGGCTATAAAATACTTAATGCAAAAGAAAGACGCAAAGCCCAGACTGTTGAGGTGGGCCTTGTGCTCCAAGAATTCGACCATGAAATTATCGACAAGAAGGGCACAGAGAATGTGGTCACATACCACCTATCAAGGATCGTGACTGAGAGAGAGAGAGGGCCTCCAATCAATGACAACTACAACGACGAGGCTCTGATGTTGGCAAAAGCTCAAGAAGAAAGTATACCCTGGTTTGCAGACATCTGCAATTATCTTGCCTGCGGAGAACTGCCTCCTGACATCACGTACAATCAGAAAAAGAAGCTATTTGTGGATGTCAAAAACTACTACTGGGATGATCCTCTCCTGTTCAGAAGATGCACTGACAACTTATACAGGCGGTGCATCCCAGAGGAAGAAACTGCAGACATCCTGAAAGCATGCCACGCCTCCCCCTACGGTGGACACCTGGGTAGCGAGAGAACAGCTGCAAAAGTGCTACAGTCAGGTTTCTACTGGCCCTCCCTGTTTAAAGACGTTGCACAATTTGTGAAGGTTTGCAAGGAGTGCCAGTTTACAGGAAACATAGGGCAGAGAAATGAAATGCCAATGGCAAGTTGGATCGAAGTAGAAATATTTGACGTGTGGGGGGTCAACTACATGGGACCGTTTCCCCCATCTCGGGGGTATCAATACATACTCGTGGCAGTAGATTATGTATCGAAGTGGGTGGAAGTGGTAGCCACCCAAACCTGTGATGCCAAGTCGGTTATCAAGCTCTTCAAGAAGACCATCTTCCCTCGTTTCGGTGTACCGCGCACTGTGATAAGCGACAGAGGGTGGCACTTTGGAGAAAGATAGTTTGAAGCACTTCTGCGCAAGTACGGAGTGAGGCACAAGATCGCTACACCCTACCACCCACAGACGTCGGGGCAGGTAGAGGTCTCCAACAGGCAAATCAAGCAGATCTTGGAGAAAACTGTCAGCCGAACGAGGAAAGACTGGTCCATGAAGCTTGACGACGCACTTTGGGCCTACCGTACTGCTTACAAAACACCCATTGGAACCACCCCCTACTGTCTCATCTACGGAAAGTCCTGCCACCTGCCTTTGGAGTTGGAACACAAGGCCCTTTGGGCAATCAAGTTCCTAAATATGGACCTCGACAAAGTAGGAGAAAAAAGGTTTTTGCAGCTTCAAGAGCTCGAAGAGCTGAGAACGAACGCCTACGAAAATGCAAAAATCTACAAACAGAGGACAAAATTGTGGCACGATGCCCACCTCAGGAGAAAAGATGTAAGTGAAGGGGATAAGGTCTTGTTATTCAAGTCCTCTATTCGTCTTTTCCCTGGGAAGTTACAAATGAGGTGGTCTGGACCGTTCATAGTTTCGAAAATATACCCATCAGGAATGATGGAGCTCTATGATAAGGATGATCCGACCAGGGTCTTTCAAGTAAATGGGCACAGGGTGAAAAGGTTCTATGAAGATGAAGTGTTTGTCAGGAGAACAGAGATCAGTCTGCAAGATATGGGTACGGTCGAGAGCTGAACAAGATGATCCTACACCGTTCGAGTTGGCAACGCAAACTTCAGCGCTCCTCGGGAGGCAGCCTGAGTTTTTTCTTTCTTTCCTAGAATAGGTTGCTCTTTCTTATTACCTATAAAAACAAAATTTATGAATGATAATAAGGCCCGAGCCGGTGCATGCGCAGAGCACACTGATTCCTCTATTTTATGGGCCACCACTGTCATACTTTCTGAGTTCGGGGACTTAACCCTAAACTGATGATGTCCTTCTCCTAGCTTTGGTTTTCGGCCACCTATTTTAAGCCGTGTCGGGTAGCAGCTCAGCTGGTGCGCAGTCACGCTTGTATCAGACTGCAATTTCTGGGGCACCACAAGAACCAGGGCAGATGGTATTCCCGAGCAACTGTTGTATCGTGCATGGAAATAAATGCCCTTGATTTAACTGACGTGACCTTCGTCTCGGGAATTGCCTGACTCGTCGGCCGACACGCGCCCCAGAAACACTTGTTTTACCCCCAGATGAGCTTGCTATATGTAGCAATGTGGGCTCAACGTGTCGGGCTACCTCACTTCTCTTTTCAGCCACTTGTAACACATGCAGTGACCCACCTTTGCTTGCGTGTCGGGCGGCTTGCCTTCACCCTTATATCAGGCGATGGCTCCTATGAGCAAAGGTATCGCCCGACATGCTTATCGCCCGACACGAGTTTTCATATCGCGCTGCTTATCGGGTTTTACGAGCCTAGTCGATTTTGTATCACCCAACGCAGTTAAGCATGAAAATAATGCCTGATAGTGTTTGCCCGATACGCCTTATCGGGCGACACATTTTTTGTGATGACTGGACGGGCAGTTGATCTTTGGCGACCTTATCGCCCGATATATCCATGTCGGGCAGTGTGTCGTGTCGCGCAACCCTCCTCGTATCGTCCAACCCTGTATCGTCTTGAGCTTCCTTTTGATGGACGATACCCGGATTTTGAAATAAGTCTTATCATGATTCCTATCTTTTCCGACCTAACATTTAGATGATCGTTGGACTTGATAATAGGGACGGGTCACACAGGGAAAACCTCCAGCCGAGCGGAAGCAATAACTGTCGGGTAGAAACGTAAAAACCCCAAGGCAGCTAGTCGTCGACTACCGCAGATAGAGAGCGGGAGAATTTTTCTTGATATGGTAGCTTCAGAGGAAGACCAATTTCTTATAATAGTTTGTCTTCTGCGATGGTTTAGGACCATCTGCAGAGACAACACGAGTCTTTTGCGGGTGACTTCCAGATGGAATCTGGGCATTCCGGTTCCATCTTCTTTAGGAGGAAGCAGCCACAAGTGTTTTCAAGAGCTCTCAAGCTTCCATCCTGAGAGCTTTGCACTTGTTCTGGCTGTTTCCAAATGAGAAAATAAGGAAGTTGCAGCAAAGA
The DNA here is from genome assembly GCA_963693085.1 of Alisma plantago-aquatica. NCBI lineage: Eukaryota > Viridiplantae > Streptophyta > Magnoliopsida > Alismatales > Alismataceae > Alisma > Alisma plantago-aquatica. The sequence goes on from OY856411.1 coordinate 60,688,565, forward strand.
AGCATATTGCAGCTTCTCCAAGGCACAAGCGAACCCGCTAGATAACCTTCACTGAGCTAACATGAACTCACCCTGTTTTCTTCGCTACTCTGGGACAGAGTGCGGAGTAAGTTTGGGGGGTACCCATGTGCTAGTGAAGGAGCTATAAAAATTCTCTTGTGCCATTTTGTTCTCCTCCTATATCATGTATTCGTACCCTTGCTCTTATAAAAATTTTGAAATATTTTGCTTATTTTGTTCCCATGCATATGTACAAAGTCGCTATATTAGTAAAAACCTGATGCAACTGCTTGCAAAGTTAGTTTTCTTTGTGCTTAACGAGATACAAGTTCCGTTATATCTTTCTAATAATGCTGCTTCAAACAAACAAAAGATTACATTTTTCCATGCAAAAAAAAAATTTGAAAAATATAATAATCTCGCAAACAGCTAAGAGACGAGTATGGAGAGGGAAAAAGCTACCCAAACAGTAGAAATCTATTTGTTTCCCCTTTACCCAATGAAAATCCCAAAAAGAGAGAGAAGCCTTATGAGTGTGAATAAAAGCCTGGGAGTTGTGCCCAATAAAAGAAAAGAAAAAAATATATATACCCGCTTGTTTTCTAAAAGTACCCATCTTTAGGCATGGTAGATCCGGGGCAGTGGTACGTAGGATGTGAAATCACTGCTCTAAAGCCAACTGGCTTGGACTGCAGGGACCACTTGCCCGCTAACGGACCCTTACCTGGATGGACTAATGGAAAACTAGATGAAAAACCCAAAAAGCCTTAGTCTACCCTTTACACAACTTTCTGCCCCGAAAATAAAGCTGTTTGGTGTGTAAGCTAACTTCGGAATCATACACTAAAGTCTCGCTGAAGCTGTAGAAAAAAAAAGTTCTACTGAAATAATAAGGCAGGAAACGCAAGGTCTTTTGCTCGTAATGAGACAACATTATCTCTAAAGGCATTACTATACTTGCTTTACCTCTTGGCCTGAAAACTGTACCAAACAAGAAGAAGCATCACAAAATAAAGTTTAAAGATTGATTGAGGACAATCAAAACGTTAAGTTTGGGGGAGTTGATAACACCAAATTTTGTGATATTTTAGACTATTTTTCTGTTATCAAAACTGCCTTTTTTAGCTATTTTCCTCTCTTTTGTATGCACTTTCGCAATAATTGGCCAAGCAATGCTCTTAATCCTATATTTCCATCTTTTGCAGAGTTTTTCCTTGTTTTGGTGCAACAAGGAGTCACGGCCCACATAATAAGTCCAAGTCTATTTCGGCCTTCCTGACGCCTGATACAACCTCCGCCCGACAGGGTGGAGCAACACTATGACGCATGACAAAAGGATGTCACGCAAGAAGGAGCAGATGGACGACACACCTTCTACCCGACAGGGAGCCTAGCTCGCCCCAACAACCCAGCTTGGCGGGCGACACAGTCACCCACCGGCAGGCGCGCCGTCCATCACGTGACCGATAGCCGACACTCCTGAGCTTAGCGATACCAATATCGGCCATCCACCCACCCGCAAATAAGGAGGACACGTGGCGCTTCGAGCACCATAACTTCCTCCAACTGCTGCCTATAAATAGCAGCTACAGGAAGCCGAAAAGATAGTTCAGATACCTCAGAATTCGGACAGTTGGGAGCTTTGAGTGATCTTCGGAGGAAACTGTGAGAGCAAGAGTATCGTGCCCCAGTGCTCGTGCCGAGTGACACTAGGTGAGCTCTTCCTCGTCCCGAGAAGGAGGGGATAGTTCACTTAGAACCGTCCCGGACGACACTACGGGCCGATATCGGCCAACGATGACGAACGACACAAGTGCCCGACAGTAGGACGCATTGCTCCATGCCCGACACGATATCAAACCCGATACGCTTTGCCCGTCATGCGTGCCGCCCGAGAGGGTGTGTCGCCCGACTTGAGCGTATCGGCCAGGTCCTTGAACGATACAGTCGGCCATCGCGGTGTGCCGCTCGAGAGAGTGTGTCGCCCAACACCGCTGTATCGGGCTAGGCCCCTGTCCGGTATCGGGCGGGAGAGCCGCGGTAGTCTGTCACCCTTCTACATCAAGAAGGTAACATCTATCTTTAATTTCGTTATTTAAATTCCTTTCTTACGCATTGTATTAAGACCCTTAATGTGTATGGAAATAGAAAAGCTTAATTACTTGCTGCTCTATGCTTGGTGCGATATATTGGATGACTGCTATGTTTGATATCTGAACTCTAGCTTGCATGTTTGGATCGCGTTTCGCTTAGCTGTCGAATCGTGTTTTCCCGTCGCAATAACTTCGAGAGTTGTGTTGCAGATCTAGTGTTTGGTCTGATTCTGGAGTATGAGAGTGCCTGGAATGGAGTGGTTTCCATACCATTCCACTCTAACTTAAGTCCGACAACCTCGAGAGGGGTGTTGACGCTTGGTTAGAAGTACCCACTCTGAGAGGAGGGGTGCAGAGTGTTACTTCTACCGCTTGTTTTGATGTAGTCTTATCCTTCACATCTTGCCCTAGCTCTAGTATTATCTTTCTACTTCTGTTGCATGAAAACCCCTAGAAAACTGCTAAATGACTCAAACCTTAAATCTTTCTTGTAGCTCCAGTTGGAGATAGTTTCCTTTGTTTTATTTGTGACATCTTGTTGTTTCCCTTTTGGGAATTTATATCTCTTTACACCCACCGGAGTGTAGCGTGTCGATTCTGGGTTCCCAACACTACCCCCCTTGTCCCTGTGGTCGACCCCATATATCTACTTCGACCCCGTAAACAAAGTTGCAGGGGCCTAGAAGGATTCGGGTTTATAAATGTAAAAGCTCGACTACCTCAAATCCGCCTCCACTTTTGGACGCGCGATTTAGGCCGGTCAGCTAAGAATGTATACTTCAAATGGGGAGGCAGTGGCTTCAGTTCTAACTCTGGTGGACTGATCAATGATGATTGAAGCAGTGGTGGGAGGGGCCCAAGATCTTCATAATACTTGGCATAGTAGCACGAAAGCACTTTATGCATCTTGATGCATTCTTGTAACGACTTGCTGCTCATCCAGTCATGCATTATGTTGACAAGGCAAGCTGCAAGGGGCAATTCTGGATAGGCGTCAAGGACCAAACTTGCTATTGCATCATCTTCAGTAGAAAGTGGAATTTCCTCCTCTTCATCATTTGGGTACCCCACAGCTCTACAATGAGAAACAATCTTGGTTTTTTCCATAATATCTACAGCCAGTGTCCCCTTATCTACCTTGGTCATTACATGAGCCATATCTAAAAATGGCTTTCCTAGACAAAGAGAAATGTTCTGATCAAAATGTTTCACCATGCGACACTGCTCCTTTGCCTTTGATTGTGTTATACTTGGGGGCATAACCATTTCAAATCGGTCATCCATGATTCCCAATGTCAGATGGCCTCTTCCCATATCGAGTATCATATCTGCAATAGCTTGGAAGGGTCTTCCAAGGAGTAGCTCATTTCCTTATTCATCTTGCATTTCCATTACCACAAAATCTGCTAGAAATACAAGCATGTCAACTTTAACCAGAACATCCTCGCAAATACCATACGACTTAACCACAGAATTGTCCGCTAACTGAATCGTCATGTTACTATGTCTCGATTCTTTAAGTCCCAGCTTCTTGAAAGTAGAAAGAGGCATCAAATTGATACTTGCCCTGGAGTCACACAATGCTTCACCGAACTTCACCTTACCGATGTAACATGAAATATTGAAGCATCCCAGATCTTGTCTTTTAGGTGACAATGTGCCCATAATGAAGGCGCTCACTTGCTCTTTAAGAATCATGACCTCGGTATCAGGAATCTTCCTCTTCTTTGTGATTATATCTTTTAGAAACTTGTCATAAAAGGGTATCTGCTCTATTGCTTCTAACAGCGGAATGTTGACAGAAAGTTTCCTAAAGCTATCTAGGAACTTCTTGAACTGAGCGTCCACTTTCTTGGCCTTGAAACTATTTGGATATGGGACTGGGATAGTCTGTTCCCACTGATGTGGCGACACATATGGTGTCCTCTTTTGCGTCTCTCCCTCAGCAATGGGTTCTGGTGTGGTATCCTCTACCACATCCTCTATCGGCTCTATTATTATAACCTCCTTTGTTGCCTCACCTACGATTTCTGGATGGGGTGTGCTCGGTTCATCGGCCCTAGGGTTTAAAATCTTCTTTCCACTCCGTAAAAGAATTGCCTTGGCTTGCTGATTTCCTCTTGGAACATTTGTATTTTTGGGAAAACCTTGTTGTGTTGGCTTTTTCATATTTGCTATCTCAGCTGCTAACTGTGCTAACGATGTCTCCATAGTTCTCATCTGAGCCCCATGACTTTGTAAGGTCTGCCCAAATTGATTCATAAATTCTTCTTGTTGCTTAGTCTGCTGACCAAACGTGCTCATGAGTTCTTAATTCTGCTTGATTACTTGATTGAGCAACTCATTGCTCTTGTCCTCTGCCGGTGGTTATGGTTTTGCATCGGGGTCCTATAGGAAATTGTTTGGGTGCTTCCATTAAAATTTCTTATCTTTCCTCCAAGAATAATCATTGTTTCTGTACCCCTTTTGCTGGCACATAAATTTCACATGTGCTTCATCATCAGATTCGGTGTCTTCCTTTGCTAGCAATTTCTTGTCTAAAAGGTCCATCTTCTCATTTAGCTCCTTGATTGCCTTTGACTCACCTGCCACTCGAACCTGTTCGGGTGCATCTCTATCATCCCAAGACTGCTTCTTTGCCACATTCTTCAAGATCTCCCAACACCTAGTGCTAGTGTTGTTCAAGAAGAACCCCAAACCCGCTAAATCCAGGTTGCTTCTATCATGCTCAAAAAGAGCAAAATAGAAAATCTTGACCTGTTTCTCCTTGTCCAGCCCATGATGTGGGCACCTTCTCAGCATTATTTGAAAGTGATCCCAAGTCTCAAAATATGTTTCACCTACTTTCTGACTGAAGTTGTGGATCTTACGTACAAGATCATTAGTCATCTCAGGCGGAAAGAATCTCTCGAAGAACACTTCGACCATACGATCCCACGATTCAACATACTCGTCGTCTAAGTTATGCAGCCATTCTCGGGCATTTCCCGCTATAGAGCTGGGAAATAATTTCAAGTAGAGCGTATCTTGCGGGAACCTGTCAATTTTGATCATATCACAGCTCTCCACGAACTGGCTTATGTGAGTCACCAGATCTTCATTTTTGAGCCCGTGAAAGGCATTTGATTTGACCAAGTTTATTATGCCTGGATCAATTTTATAATTGGGAATGTTGATATCCTACCTCTTGATCGGCCCTTTCGATGCAGAGGTGGATGATGCCTTGATCTTCTCCCAGATTGTCTACTCCTCAGCCATAACTTCTGGTTCAGAGTCTGAATATATATCCTCAGGCTGATCTTGAGTGTTTTGTTTTCCTCGTCGTCCAATCCCCACGGTGGAACCTCTGGTGATGGCAGTGTGTAGTCTATGTACACGTCCTCACCATGCACTAGTACCTGCAGCGTAATAAATTTGATATAGTACAGTGCTAGAAGATTCCTAAATATGAAAAATAAATGATGAATTTCAAAAATAATAATAAAATAAAAAGTGGCCTAGAGTGGCCGCTTGCAAAACTCGTAGTGCTGATAATTGTCGTGTCCCCAGCAACGGCGCCAAAAACTTGACACGATTTTACTGTGCGTATAACACAAGTATACGCGTAAGAGTAATATAGGCCTTTGTGAGGCCCGAGTCGAACACATGGAAACTAAACTATTAGTAGACTACTTACTAACTACTCACGATCAACTAGACCAATTAGAAGGTTTTGAGAGTTGATTGAAAAATAAAAGAAAAATAAAATAAAACAAAGCAATCGATTAAATGTTTAGTTTAATAAAATTAGATGGGAATCTTTAGGATTGCAGTTACAGTGCGGGTTCTCGTTGTATTTATTTCGATATAGTTAATCACACTCATCTCTCATTCTGGGTAGTGGTCTGTAGTCAGAATTGTTCACTGTCGTGATACAATTCACTACCTAAATCTTGGTTGGTTCCACGATCATAGTAACCTATACCCTAAACTAGGTGCATGTAGACCAAACTCTGGGTTTCCATCATTAATTGTACATCACCTTGTTCAAGGGATTTATTAATTAATGTGAATTTTGTCTCTTTTCGACCGTTAATTCTTCTTTCAAAGAAATTAAAGGTAATAGATTATCACTAGGGTGATCAATCATAATGATATAATGGAGAAAATGAAATCATACCGTGGATTTAAGAGACAAAATATGAATTATTATGATAACAATGTCATACAACGATTACTCGGCCTACTCTTGGGCCTAAAGACAAAGGGGATTAGCCTTGCATGTTCTTCTCAAAGCAAGACATGATGGAATAAAGGGAAAACATGGAGAAAACATGGATGAAGTGATGTAAACCCCTGAACGGAGGAGATTTGGGCGTTCCTTGATGTAGAGTATGCGATATACATCCTTCCAGCAGTGGAATTCATCTTCTGCGGCTCTCGGAATGATCAGAGTGTGATTCTGGGCTTCGTTCTCCTCTCCACACCTCCTCGGGACTTGTACAGTGGCTAATGACGTGATCTTCTGCTTGTAGCCGCCGTCATTAGGTATAAGCACCAAATTTGATCGCCGAAATATCACCACTGTCGGATTCGGGCCGATCTAGAAAAAAAATTGATCTGACGATGTCGATACCATCGACGCGGGTCGATGGTATCGACCCGTCATGATATCGACAAGCTTTCTTTGTTCTCTAAAACTCCTCCTAATGCAGACTCGATACCATCGACTCGGGACGATGGTATTGACATCTTTAGGTGTCAGTTTTGTCACCATTCTGACGCTGAAGCTATGCAATGTCGATAGTATCAATCGGCTAATTACTGGCTCAATGTAAGTATCTTGCTACCATCGACCTCCCAGTCGATGGAATTGACTCTGCTTGGCTCCTTGCAGCTGTTTCACTATGGCTGTGTCGATACTATCAATGGATGTCAATGGTATAGACATCTGTGTATATGCATTTTTCTTGAAATTGCAAGACAAAGTCGAATCAGCTATGCTAAAACCCATTATTATGATCGTTTATAATAAAAAAGATAAAATATGAGAGATTTGATACAAAATGAGATTATAGACTAAAGTAAGTGAATTATGTGATACTAACCACAAAAGTTACTAATAAACACATAAAACACATGTAAAACAAGTCTATAAATGCGACTCAAAATCATCGCATCAATACCCTTCCTAGTTAGCCAATTCTAAGGTAAAGCTATAGCACTAAAGTTCTTTATGAACCACTTACAGTTACCAGCCAGTCCTAAGAAGCTTTAAACCTTAGTTGGTGCCTTGGGATGGTCCCATTCCAACACTAATTCCACCTTCTTAGGATCTATACAAACACCTCTTACGAAGGTGACATGATCAAGAAAGGAAACCTCAGTCGGTGAAAATTTTCCATTACTAAACTTAGCATATGTCCTATGTTGCCTCAACAACTCCAACGCCTACCGAATATGTTGCTCATGCTGCTGACTATCTTTGGAGTATATTAAGATGTCATCTATGAGAACCACCACAAACTGATCAAGGTACGCTCTAAACACTTTGCCCACCAGGTCTGTAAATGTTGTTGGTGCATTTTTAGCCCAAACGACATAACCACAAACTCACAATGACCATACCTAGTCGCAAAAGCAGTCTTAGGTATGCCATCTACCTTGATCCTCAACTAATGATATCATGACCTTATTTCTATCTTGGAAAATAATTTAGCACCTCTTAACTAGTCAAATAGATCATCTTGCCTTGGTAACAAGTGATTATTCTTTACTATAACCTTGTTCAATTGACGATAATCCATGAAAAGCCTCATAGAATCGTCCTTCTTCTTCATGAACAATATTAGATCACCCCAAGGGGATGCACTAAGTCATATAAAACATTTCTTCAACAACTTTTTCAACAACATTTTAAACTCCTTCATCTCATCTAGAGCCATCCTATAAGGTGTCTATGCTATGGGTTTAGTTCCATGAATTAGATTGATTTCAAAATCTATCTCCCTAAGGGGTGTGAAGCACCTGGAAACGCGTAAGGGAAAACATCCACAAACTCACTCACTAGAGGTACTGTTGGTATGTATGCCCTCAAAGCCGATCATGGGATGATTGGTGGGATACATTAAGATTGATTTGATAAAGATCAAAGGCAAGCTTCTAATTCTTTCTGGTTCAGTCATATGAGATAATGATAGAACATATTGAATGTCTAGAGAATGAAAGTACTCAATGATGTATGCCTTCAGGTTCATGACCTAAATGATGAGATCATACGGATGCTAAGATTTTGTACATTCTTATTATGTCCCTAGTCGGATGTCATTGTGGAAGGCAGATAGACATCAATGACACACAAGACTAGATTGTGGTGTTGGTTGATGACAAAATCTCATTAGTCATGATATGGAGATATCAAACCAAACACATAGGTACTTGTTAGAGAACAAGTTTACCATGCAGACCCACCGTGAGTTTGACACATGGAACCATGACATGGTAGTCACAGTCAGTTCTCACAGTGATGGTGGTGAGTGTGATTCTTTGACCTAAAATCACTACACTCAACACATGTCATTGGGTACACTTTGACATCATAAAACGCAGTCCTGAAACATGGGTTGTTATAAAGGTGATGATTGGGTGGATTTGACACATGGGGCTTTTGAGGGGTGAGTGATATATATGGGATTTGTCCCTCCTAAGGGAGTTTGATATCTAAGGCCACTTGATGAGTAGGATTGAGATAGGCATGCACACACATGTGTGAATAATTATGCGATATTGATATCATACATATCTCCTCCAATCTACTCTGAGATCAAGAAAGTGAATGAATGTTGACAGGATGATTGTTCCACGCCTTAAGTTAATTCAGGATATCAGTGACAAAGAAATTATACATTCGTTGTAACACAATTCACGGATTGTAGGATTGAAAGTTGTTCTCCAACTTTCTATTTCACTTGGGTAGCACTGATGTGCGACTAGGCACCACTCTTTGCTTGTGAAGTCATAAGTGTTATGGACTTTCACTGCCAATGTGAAATGGACCTGTAGGGTCACACACATAGGATTTAACCTGGAAGAGGAGTTAATCCACAAACCATGTTTAGATTGATTACTAAAGGAGTTTAGTGGTTCCATTAAACACTCAATCGATTAATAGCTCAATATCATAGTGTTCAAGGTGTTGGACCGATTGATTGGAATATCGGATTGAATGAAATTGTGATTGATTGATTTGCAAAAGTGTGCTTCCCCATTAATCGGCTCATGTGAAGAACTGATCAGCTCATGTGATGAACCGATCGACTCAGGTTGTTGAACCGATCAACTCATGGGATGAACTGATAAACTCAAGACAGGCTGAGACGACCGGTTCAAGGGTTGAACCGATCGGATCAACTGGTCTAACTGAGATTGTTGGGAAAGTGAGAAGACTATTTTGCAAATTCAATTTGTTTCACTTGTAAAAATTCAATTTGGACAAGGATTAATATTTGATTAATGGGAAACAAATTTGAAAGTCAATTTTAGTTGGATCAGGACCACAAACTGATCAACTCCTACATGAGCCGATCGGCTCAGGGGTCTCAACTGATAAGTTGAGGTTGAACCGATCGGTTCAACTCCCCAACCGACCGTTTCATGCATGAAATGATCGGTTCAGGTGGCGCAGTTGGTTGTTTTATGGAAAATTTCGAACCCTTCTACTCCTGCTTTAATCCCGCATTGCCCGGGATAGAGAACTCTCTCCCGTGACCCTCCTATATATATAGGGGTAGTGGGGGCTTCTCAGGACAACAACTCAGTGCACCAGTTGCTCTGCAAAGTTGTCGTTCTCTCTGGTTTTGGTAACCGAGAGAGAGCCTGAGAAAGTGCTAACCCATAAAGGAGGCACAACAAGGGAAAGACAATTGCAAAAAGCGACTGGTGGCAGGAGAGTGTGTCAGTGACTAGTACGTTGACAGGAGTGTGCAACTCCTTCTGGTTCCTTATGGGACAAGGAGATCGGAGTTCCATGTGGTCTGTGTGGACTACTACAGAGGTGGGAGATTTCTGCCGTTCGGAGGACAACTGTCAATCCCAACAGTCCCGGTGAGATCAAGAGGTGCCAGTCCCAATGCGACCAGGAGATGCACAGATACCGTCTAAGACCGTAGGTGAAGACCGCACTAGCTGCAAGGTAACGTCGCCGAGCAAGCCTCAGGACAAGGTACACCTCTACAAACCATCCTTCCTATTGTATAGACGTTGATGCGATTCCTTTATTCTGGGGTTGGGAGAAGATTTTTTTTGTTTTCGCTGCCTTCTTTGTCTCACCTAAAACCCCAATAGGTACATCTTGGATACTAGGCATCTTCACTTTGGTATCCACCATGTGTGTCAGGAAAGCTTCACATCCTTATCTAATCAACTTCTTTTCTATCACAACAGATACCATACAGGTAGGAAGAATCTTCCTATCTCCTTGTAAACTTATTAACCACAATCCAAAAAAACCTTGTACTTATTCAAGGTATCCATCCCTAGGATCACATCAAATTCATGCATATCAATTGGCATGAGATCCACTTGAATGCTGCAGCCTGAGAAATAAATAACATAGAATGAACAAACTTTTTGTAACACTGTGTAACCAACTGAAGGAGTTTCTGATAAGAGGCTATCATCTCTTCTACTTACAAGCATGTTTCAATGATTTATAACCTCTCGAGTGACAAAGAAGTGTGTCACACCTGATCAACCAAAATAGATACAAAGGTACAAACATATAAGTCAGAATGAAAATGTTCCATCAGACGTATTATAACTTGTGGATTGACCAGTACTTCCGACTAACACTTGGCATAGAATCTAGACGTTGTCTTCTATCTTCCTCATCCACTACTTGTTAGTCCTAAAGACCATTCTTGTGATGTCTAGAGACGCCCTCCACTACCACTATTACTGTAGTACTATTATATTGATCCTTGCTAGCTCTACCTCAACTGCACATAACATCTTGGTTCTTCATAGGACAAGACCGTCTCACTTATCCAACTTGGAAACATCTGAAATATGTCCTTGTATCATACTGCTATCTAGATGGCCCTATCATAGACATCAAACTAGAACTGTTCTCTCCAACTAGCAGAAATCCATGACCTCTCTATTTACTAGGAGGCCATTGTGATTATACTTGTGTCCTTGGTTCAGAAACTTTCGATCTCTGTTGTGACTGCTGGGATAGAGGTAAAGAAAGACTAATGGTATAGAGGCAAAGAATACCTTATCTTATTACGACCACCTAACTGTTATCATTGAAATTGAGTTGACCACTTTCTTGTACTGGCTTCTTGCTACTCTACTGGTGTCTTCTCTATTCTTCTAATAGACTCAACTAAGGCGGAAAACTTCTCATGAGACTCCAAAGAAGATGCCATCTTTGACAATTCAGAGTTTAAGCCCTTCTTGAACCTTATAATCCTCTCCTTGTCTATGGCTTCCATGTGAGTATAGAATCTTAACAATTCCATGAACTTTGCCTTGTAGTCATTCACAGACCATGATCCTTGGTGCGTGAACTCAAATTGAGCCATTTTATCTTCTAGATACATCTCTGGGAATTAATGACTAACAAATTCCTGGTGAAATGCTTTCCAACTGACTAACTCACCTAGTATCTCCTCCTCTATGAACTACTAGTGGAAAGAACTACCAATCAGAAGGTAAATCACATGCTTCACCTTATCATCCTCAGAGATATTCAAGATCCTGAGTGTTTTTTCCAACTCATTCAACCATATATCTGCATCTGCTAGATCGGTGGTGCCTACATAATTAGTGGCTCCCACACTCTTTAGCCTCTCAAAGGTCTTCCCTAGACCTTGTGATTAAGCATTTGTGACATGTATCCTTGGTTGAGGTGCATGCTCCCTATCTTCCAAATGTGTGATGTCGCCATATGTTCTTTAAATATTGATTGGAACATTGGATCACCTATGGTTATAGAGTTAAAAGGGTGTGCAACATGCTATTTTGTCCCCATCTCAAGTACTTTTCCTTCATGCACCCATCTTCTATTGTCACCTCCAGGCCCCACATAACTCCTCTCAGTATGTTCTTCACATTATCCATACATATCTACATAATCGTAAACTATGGTTAGATTCATCCTAAGTCCTATGTCCTTGTAGACTCAGAGAACCTAAGGCTCTGATACCAAAAAATGTGACAAAACTCCACACTAAAGGAGTTTGCTCAAAACCAAAATACTAATCAAACACTAATTAATAATATTACCAAAAAGGTACATAATTAAAAATAAATTAATTATAAAACATTTCAAAAGAATTTTTTACACATAGGTCCAACTTCACATATATTCATACCATATATCTTTACGTAAATTTAGTGACCTCAGTTACAACCTGTATGCAAAAGATGTTGCCTAGAAAATCACAACATTTATATTTTTGACAAGGCATACATCCAAAATATCCAATATACATAAATAGAAAAAACCCATCTCGGACCTAAGAGTACAAGGAAGACTCTAGGAATCTATGCTAATCAGACTGACCTCTCAAGTTCACTTCTCTCTAAGGGATCCTTACCACAACATACTTATCCATGTTGCTGATTACCTATAAATGTGTGGAAACCCACAAGGTGAGACCCATGCCCCAGTGATATGATATAACATCTTGTAACATTTATTTCTAACAAGCATGTTGTCTAATTAAAGCAACTAATGCAAATAATATAGCATATTGAAATACTCAGAATTGTATATAAAATGACCAATTAGAATTAAAGTTACAAGTACAATTACTTATACTTGATGAGATATGAGTCTCATAAAATGTTATCAAGAAATCAAAACAATGGTTATCATCCAATTTGATTGGCCAAAGAACCCTAACAGGTATACTACATGACTGAATCACATATTTTACTAAGCCTCGAGTAGTTTGAGGCATACCTCTCAAATCACTAGATAATCACTTTGAATCCACAATCAGTCCCGTATAAGAGGATGACCAAAATCCTAAAGATCTCTTCCCCTTAATCAACATGAGTGGCAAACTATGTACTGGCATAATGACCCAACTACTAAAATAGCCTAGTCCATCTTCAGTACAAAAGTCACAACACCAGAAATTAGGATAGAAACTCTCAAATAAAAGTTATAGCAGCTGATACTCTCTATAGCATCAAATTCGAGACACAACTTCAACTGCTCTGTAAAACCTTAGAATCAAGATGACATGGATATACTCTCCCTACAGCTGTATATACTCAACTATATATGATTCCAAGTTCCTTTTGTATTATTCATTTCACTAACAAGTAAATTCTGACACTAAGATAGTTCTACAATCACAAGACACTACATGGTTAAGGTTACAATTGGTTAATTAAGACAATTGAGTAGTTTTGACTACATCAATGAAGTTACATACGGACACCTAAATAATTTTTAGAAAATATAGCAAGGATTGCAACCTCAGAAGATATATAACATATAAAACATTTCCATATCACTCAATTATGACATACTCAACCATCCTTGGCATTATGGGGGACCAAATCTCAATTTTATATTTATAAGAGCACATTTGGTCATTTATAGCAAAATAATAATAACTCCATTTAGGAGTCTCAATAAAAGCCAAAATTTTGTAGAGATCTTGGTGGCTTATAAACAAAGTGGCACCAAAAATTCTAGCTTAAAATCACATCAGGATTTTTCTAAGTAATAGGAAACTATATGCTCAAAACATATAATGGATGAACTATCATCATTATTAGAAATTTGTCCAACATTTATTTAAGCATAATAACATTAATTACATAACCTAAAATTTGCATAGAATAACCATCATACATCAAGGAATAATATAGGGATCAATATTTCTTTTTATTGAGTACCAAAACACCATAATCATAATATTTTTAGGGGTCAGTACACTTGTATTTAAAATTTTATACTTTGTTTGTTCAAATATAATTCATGGTATAACAAAAAATATTTAAATAGACTAAGATATACTATTAATATTTGTATTGTCATCGTACTTGTGCAAAATAGTCCATAAAAGTCATGTTTAAGCATTTTATGGATTTTTAGACCAAGATTTACATCATGTCTATTATGATTAGGCAAGAGAATGCATTAAAAGTTATATCACTCGTGTTTGATGTTGAGAAAATATAATTCCTCCAACAACCCCAAATAATGGCCTGCAAAGATGAGCTTGTCCTCCGATGGTCCAAAAACCGCTCTATTTTTCTAAGATTCAGGTGTATTTAGAGTAAAAAGAGAAGGAAAGAAGTCTCCTTAGCCGTGTGAACAAGTTTCAAATTTGTAGTACCATGTATCTTGATCATGGAAGAGAGGTGTAGTATAACATAAAGAAAAACATTTTATGAAGATGAGATCTAACTTGTGAGGAATCAAAAATCCAGTTAGAAGTTTATATCTGTCAAGGGGAAGCTTGACCAAAAGAATGCACCCACAAATAGAGCTTCATAAACCACCAAAGGGTCTTTGTCGATCCTAGAAATGTAGCAAGAAATCCACTAAAAGATTGATCGAAGGAAAAAAGGAGTATATATAAGTAGAGTGGTAGTCGGAAGGATTAAAACCATGTTTTCGTCGATCGAAGAGGGCAAAAAAGTCGTTGAACAACACATCAAGAAACTATATCCAAATACATCCTTGATCTAATCCGTCAGGATGTATCTTTGTCCGTCGGTAGTTGTTTGTCAGCCTATACTCCAAAATTTCTATCGTTGGCTTGATTAATAAGTCATCGGTCACATTCCGTAACCAATGACCATCGAAGCATGTTGAAAGAGAAATCAAACAGAGGCTCATTGTTGGTTCGTCAGGGTTCTCTCTTTGAGGATTCATATTATCGTATTCAAATTTAGAGTCGACGACCTCCTAAAGGTCTCAGCAACCTTTATAACCACTGTCCCTCTATTGGAGCATGGCTAACGGCTAACGCTCGTCAATTCAACAATGCTCAAAAAGTCATTGAGACAAAGGGAATTTTGGCATAATTATGAATTAATTCCAATTTTACCATCTTTATTTTCACTCATGACCTCAAATTAATTTTTCTTGGATACTTGATCACTTTTGATAATCAAATTAGAAATATGGTGATCAATGGGAATTTTGTACACATTATGACACCACACATTATGTTAAATCATCAGTCTATAACTTGTCCATCAAACTTCATCATCTTGTTCTCAAAATTTTCCTAAATGTTCTTGACATTTTTGTGAACCTATGATCCAACTTTCATCTCATTTGGACAGTCCTACAATTTTCTATGAATTCTTGAAGTTTTATGCTAAAAATCCCTTCATTTGTCTTTTTGACTGGCTTTTCCACGTCAGCTATCCAGGGCAAGGCATCTAGGGTGCGTTTTGCCCTTGGATTTTCCACTCATGGATCCAGTCCAGATTTGATGGCCAATTGGGTCATCTTCAACCTCCCGTTGATTGCACAGTGGTGTTAATGTGACCAAAATGAGCAACTCAACGCTCTTGACCTCAATTTGAAAAACTGAGCAGAGAAAAAGGCTCACCTTGTGATTTCAAACTCACCCCACCCTAATTTAACCACCATTAAGGATTGGTTTTGCCGTAAAAATAATTCCCTTTTTCTCCCTTCTCACTCCGGTGGCCATGGCTGAAACCAAAGCTCAGTTTTCCCTAAAACCTAACTCTGGACCCTATATAATGACCCCTCAAGGTTGTTACCTTCAACCCTCGTTATAATCCCTTTTCCTCACACTCTCAATAGATCTCGAATGACCCAATTTGCCCCTAATTTACCTCCCCTTTTCCTCCTATCTGTGTAGTGCCACCACCATGGATGGAAGCTTGGGTGTGGCCGATCTACTGTCCCTTAGCCCCAACCAAGTGATGCGGTAGAACCGTGGCGCCAAGGGCAAAACAGACGACACCACAGAGGGTCACCCTTACCACAAGACCTAGTGTTGGGCAGACACTCAGATTAGCCCTTCTGCCTAATCACTAACGTGGATATGGGTAACATGACCTTGTGCTCAGGTCATGAGGAAGCAGTCACGGGAGATATGGAGGAACTCCCAGCCACTGGTGAATGTCGGATCAGTGGATGGAGATAGAGGATCGGCCACACAGGCATGGAGCAACCAACCATTTCAAGACACATGGTCGAGGGGTTTGGCATGTGGGGTTCTCACAAGCAAGTCGCTTGAGTCAGGATCGATGGTCCAGATCACACACATGGTATTATGTAACTCCCTAACTCCTTTTCCCTATAGTTCTATTGTAGATTTTCTAAAATTGATATCTTGCACATCCTTTGGCCAAATATGGCATATAATATATGAATTTTGATCCTCTAAATGAGATGTATAAAATGGAACTAGTATGGAATCTAAATATTCTTCATTTACTCCTAATATCCCTAAATCATTGATCTATTGCATATTTAATTTGTCAAATCGATGAATAATCATGTTTGATCTGTAGAAACAGTAACATTCGACTCTAATGATTATCTTGAGAAACAAAATGCAGACTTGAATCATAAGTTATCTAGATCTATTTACTTGATTCAATCTTTAATATAATCTTTATGAAAAATGTGTAATCTTGAATTGATCTTAATCTTGCAAAATCCTTGATATACATTTGACCCATCAATCTAATCTTAATTTCCAATGATGATAACTATCATGATGATGATCTAGAAATTTTATGATGAATTGAATAATGATCATAAAATTAGGGTTAACACATATGATCCTAGAAAACCTAGGTAGGTCATTAACACTCAAAAATATGCTTGACACTTGAATAAAGTAGGACATTTGGAAATATTGTTGATTATAAGTGTATGACCTAACTCTAAGGTAGACATAGGAAAGTGTAACCATAATATCAAATATTGAAACATGATTTTCAAATATCATGATCCTGACCCTTGATCTAAATATTTTTGATTTAGGATCTGATTCTAAGGGTTGATCTATTACTGTTGAGATTTGTACTCTAAGTCTACGATGAAAGGTATGTTATTATATCTCCTCCTTGGTCATATTAAAGATACCTTTTATGTATCTCATGATTGTATACTTGGAAATATACTTGGTTGAGCTACTGTTCCCTATTGATTAGTCTTCCATTTTTCCTATATTATATTTTGAGACAAACTTGAAAACATAAAATGATGATAATGTTGATAATGTTGATATTGAGTGAAAGAGACCTCCTCATTCAGAGGTTGGAACTTGTACATTAACCTCCTACATCATACGGAGAGAATGAGCCTGGTGACCTCCTGGTGTGGATTCCGATAGAGGCATACACACTAGCCAACTAGGGTGGCTAGATGCACTCCACGAGGTTGGAATGCACGGGATGGGATTATGCTTTCAAAATTTTTATTGTCCCTAACCAATTCGATCACAAAACTAAATAGGTCACCCACAAGCGTGCGAGGTACTGTTGTAGTATAGGTGATTGGCAAGAAAGGGGTCAGTCCACAGGGATAGAAGGGGCACTAGAGTTTGGTTCGTGTGAGTTGTGTTCCTAGTGTGGAAATTAGGGTTTGATGGTTTTAAAAGGGTTGTTTGTTGATTACTCTAGATGAACAAGTAAGAAAGGAAGAATGGAAACTAGGTTATCAAAAAGCTAGATTATCTTAAGCAAGACGAAACTAAGCAACTAGGCTAAACAATTAACCAAACACGAGCAAGATGAACTATACTAGTTGAGCAAGACATGGAGCAATTAAGAAATTAAACTAATCATTAGCAAGAGCAAGAACCTAAGTTAACACTAAAGAGCAAAACTAAGAAATTAACTAGATTAAGCAAAAGCAACTAAGCTAAACTAGCACGAACAAGAAAACAAAGTAGTTTGGGTTTTAACAAGTTGATTAGGGTAGGTGAGCCATTTTGGGGATGTAACTTTGATATTAATTGGGGGAGATCATTAGACATGCAAGGTTCTCAAATTATATCTAGATTACCATAAACCCAAACAATAAGGTCAATGCCATCAGAATACACCCTACACTACTAGTAGAAGACTAGGGTTAGGTGTAATTCTAATGGGATTAGCCAAATCTAGGTTTCCAGAGTAAGTGATAGTGAGCGATTGAGGGTTGAGGGTGGAGATGGGAGTAGAGATGAGGGTATTTGACCTCATTCCACTAGCCACTCTAGCCTTTAGAAGGCCCTAGGCAATTACATCACTCTCACTTACACTAGCTACTTAAATCTCACACTCACTTGTAGAAGGAGGAATGTGTATGTAGGAACAAAGGGGGCTAGATAGGGATCCACTAATTAGACCTAGGAGCCAATCCTAAGATTGCCACATACACTCCAATTCCTCCTAGAAGCGAAGTGTCATCAAACATCTCAAATTAAGCAATCCATGTTATAAGCACAAACCACATGCAATAAAATAGGAAATGAGATAGAAGCAAGAGGCAATCATCATAGATAGAAATTGAGTTCATTATAAGTAATTTCCCCCAACATTGTATCAAAGTCACATTTTAACCCCAAACAACCCACCACTAGGGGCTTAGCTATAAATGATCAAGGAAACTACAAAAGAGAGGGGAAGAAGAGGTAGAAACTCCATGGAGCTTGGTGTAGTAGACTTCTTCTTCACGTCCAAGCTACTGTGGATGACCTCCCTCCTCCAAGGGTGCAGGGGAGCATGAAAATATGGGGGGTTATGGGTGAAAACCTAGAAAACTAGGTTTCCAAGGTGGAATGAGGGTGGAATTGGTGGATGTTGAGCTAGAATGCAAAGGGATTGCTCTAGGAGCTCAAGGAAGTAAGGTGGAAGCTTGGAGCAGATATGGGAGAGTCTAGCCTTCATGCCCCAGCCACCACCTATGTATATATAGGTGGTGGGGAGGCACTAGGGTAAGTAGGGGTAGTTTAGGAAATACAGTGTAAATGTAGGGTAGGGTTGATGGATCACCACGACCGTGTTGGTGTGCCACGGCCATGGGGAGGGTAGTAAGGAACGGTCATGGGGTGGTAGAACGGTTGTGGTATGGAGGGAGTGGTGAAAAGCTAAGTATGGTGGTGGCCACGGCCGTGGCGGGGTGCCACAGTCGTGGTGGGTGAGAGGCACCATGACCGTGTTGGATAAAACAACCGTTTTGGAGGAGGGTGATGTGGTCATGGTGCAGCAACATGGGTGTTTTATTCTTCATCAGCCATAGTCGTGGCAGAGGGCCACAATTGTGGTGATTTGGGGTGACTACCTATTGAATCTTCACAATAAAACCACGACCGTGGAGGGTGGCCACGATCGTCTTTGACTCTTCTGGCCACGACCGTGTTTGATGGCGACGACCATGGTCGTTGGGTGCAAATTCCCAGTTGTCACTATTGATTCTTGACAATAAATGCACGACCATGGGGGTATTCCCAAGGACGTGTTGTGGTCTTCATCATTCAATTGTCCCTCAAACTTAATCAATTGTGGATATCTTTGCTTGGTGATGACCCTTGACTATTGGAGGTAGGTTGAGGGAGATTTTGGGGCCTTCTTTGGACCCCTCCATGAGTGGAGAAGACCTAGAATTCCTTCTTTCTCTATCTTCCATCTAAAGTATGGTCCAAGTACCTGAAAACAATGCAAAGAACATCCACAAGTGGATTTGGAAGTGATAAACATATTAGGGGCAAAAAACTTGTAATCTACATGTTTAGATGTGATTTAAGTACAAAATGACACAGGATGGAGACCTAAAATAGGGCTACATCACCTCCCCCATCGCATTGGGGTGATAGAGCCCCACAAAATATATAAGCATGTTTCTCGAATCAACATAATGGGAAATGATAATAAAAATTGAATTGTTTGAAATAAACATCTTGTCAAATAAAAATTTTGGATTTGGAAAATCTTTTGTTACACTTATTTAATATAAGTCCTATCAAGTGTACCATTTTTCCATAAAGTCTTTTATTTGATTTTGATAGTGTACCGTGCAATTGCATGATTGTGTCTTGATTTTCTTGATTTTAGGCAAAACAAATTGGACATTGACTTGACTGCTTCCACACTCGATATACTCTGATGACAAGGATAAGTATTCAATATCTCCTATTTTGGTTAGTTCTTTAAGTCTCTAGATTTTGAGTTATTATTTCTTATTGTATATGTCAGTGTGTGAGATCTTATTGGGCCACTCAGGGATGGGCACTTCAATCTCTTTACCATCATCTAAGTAGTGGGATTGGGATTGGGTTAAAAATGGTTATGTGACATTTGGTTTCAGAGCATACACACTCCCATATACTTCAAGTAAATAATTTCTCGAGTCTCTTAAACCCCGAAAATTGGAAGTTCTGAGCATTTCTTGTGTTTCGGTAGGAGAAATTAGGATGATCTCTCCATCCCGGATTATAGGTGTTGGAATAGGGATTGTTCTAGGCTCCCTTCATTCATGTTAGGAGCAAAGCATGAAGAAGAAGTATGTCCTGAATTACCACAAGCTTCACATATCACTTCAGCTGATTGGATTTGCAATGCAGTCATCTTCTCAAACTTTTGTGTAAGAATATGAAGTTTAGCAGCAATTAAGTTAATGACATCAATAGTATGCTTCCCTGCTTGTTTCCCGACTGAAGAATTAGCTGTAGAGGATGACTGTTCTCTCCTATCTAATCCCCATTGGCAATGGTTGAGGGATATGTCTTCAATGATGTCATAAGCCTCTCTATAAGACTTAGTCATCAATGCTCCATTAACTGCAACATTCAGTGTCATCCGGGTGTAGTAGAACAGTCCATTATAGAATGTTTGGATGTATAGTAGAACTTGTTCTTATTAGAGTAAGAGGTGCAATAGAGAAATTGTTCACTTCAACTACAGGAAGGTCAATTGCTCAACAAATGTTTGTGGCAACTGACATTGTGAAATCCTTCAAAGGATGGTCATCCTCCATGGTTGGATCTCTTAGTGTAGGTTCTTCAAATGGAAAAGAAGACGGTGACGGTGATGATGGTGGAACACCTCTTACAAGTGGTTCTTCCACCCTTCTTGCCATTCTTAAGATTGAAAGAGTACGCTCGATCTCAAGGTCTAGAAACACAAATGTTTGAAGACCTCTTTGCAAGTGACGCATACAACCTGAAAAATAGTAAGAAAAATTTGAGAACACAACTAAAAGATATATGGAATTTCGAAAATAGAAATGATGATCTAGTCTCGAATACTAGTTATCACTTGTTACTCTAATTAGATTAACCATTTCTCCCTAGCAACGGTGCCAACAATTTGTTTGTTTGTTACACTAATGAGTTTCAATCTTAAGAAAGATCTTTTACTCAATTTAAGCAATTTCTGCAAGTATACATAAGTAGTTGTATTTGAAGTCAAACACAAGGAGCTTTAGCAAACCAATTAAATGCAATAGTGCTAAGGTTCAACAATCTAGACCATTTTAAAGGTGATTTGGTAGATTAGACTAGAATTTCAGAATTAAACAAACACTAATGGATTACTAAAAGAGACTAAAATTAAGATATGGAAGTATCTTGAACTTAGGATTTCATCCACATATCATAGCATACAACATGAGCATGAAATTTAAACATAATAAGAACGTATTTTAAAAGAGAGTTGTATGTTGCACTTCACCTCTCGGTGCAACTACAACGATCCTAACTCAATTCAACATTCCCATATATGAATATCATTTTGGATCACAAACCTACTCCTCAAAATCATCATGTACACTCTAGTGGTAAAGAAGGAGTTTCCAAGAGAGTATGTCCTTACTCTCCCACCTATCTTCTCAGATCAAGCAAAAGAGCATAAAACATACACACAAGGTGGCCAGCCATACATGCAGAAAGGAAGGAACCGATGCTTGCAAGGTGGAAAAACAAGCAACATAGTATTATTACAAAATTACCATGTTCCAAACATGCTATGACATGGGAGATACTCTCCCATGTCCAAGAAAAGGAAACTACTCGTCCATGAATGTGTACAATAGGAAATGTGCAAAATTTTAAGAATTCAACATGATTTAGAGAAGGAAAAGCTAAGCAATCCCAAGGTGTAACCCGAGAAAGGTAGAATTCCGACTTGAGGACAAAATCCCACTTCTATAGTTGTTCCAAACTAGACAAACCTCTCTCCCAAGAAGATTTGTGGAGTGAAGAAGCTCTGCTGCACCATGGAGAAGAAGATTGGAGAAAAAAAGAAGAATGGGGTTCTTTTACAAGAAACCACCCTCTTCCACCTCGAAAATCTCCCTTCTTGCTCTAGCCTTGATCTGGGACAAAAGAGTTTCGAATTATGACCAAAGATAACTGCTCCATAGAGTGGTTTGCTATTTTAAAATGAAAGGATTCATATTTGAAAATTTCTGAAACTGACATGCACATGTCGTGTCTCTCTCTGGACATGGCGTGTCCTGTCTCAGGCAGTTGTTCCGAGTGTAAGGAACACAGTGTGTTTTTATTTATACATGTTGTGTACTTTACAAGAAATAGTATGTCCCGGTTTTGAATTCCCAGGTACACACTGTGTCTTTTATGGACACATCGTGCAGTTTTCTTCAGTGACAGAAGCAATAAGTTGTCTGGAAATGCACATTTTGTGTATTAAATAAGACACGTCGTGTGCATTGCTGTTTCAACAATTTTAAAGTTTTGGATGTTGCAAGGCTTGGAGAAATCTCGAATAAGATGAAATTGAGTTGGAAAACCTCCAATTTGATTCCTTTGATGCAAATCTGAAGTACACATCATGTGATAAGTAAAATAACGAAAAAG
The DNA here is from genome assembly GCA_963693085.1 of Alisma plantago-aquatica. Lineage (NCBI taxonomy): Eukaryota > Viridiplantae > Streptophyta > Magnoliopsida > Alismatales > Alismataceae > Alisma > Alisma plantago-aquatica. The sequence goes on from OY856411.1 coordinate 60,711,462, forward strand.
TGATAAGAATGATATGAATAGAGGCTAAATGAGAACAAAATGAACTGAATTTGTGTATAGAAGCAACCGCCCAATCATTCTCTACCTTGAGTAATTTTTTTCTTCTCCAGCAAGGTTGTGAGAAAGAAACTGCCATCCTACTCTCTAAATGTTTCCTCGACGCCAAGGAGTTCAACAAATCTCTCTGTCACCGTTACCCCAACAATGCGAGGGTACCCCAAGCAATCTGCCGCCGTCGTCCTCATTTTCTTCCCCAAAATCTGCCGTCTGCAACCTGTAGATTTTTGCAGAACTCCAAGAACATGATGTGTACCCAGTTGCACATGGCGTGTGCATGACAGTGTGAGCTTATCTCCTGTTTCAAACACACAACATGTCTGTCTTAGCACACAACGTGTGTTAACCTGTCAGCAGTAGAAATGACTCCTTTCAAGCAAACCAGCAACTACAAGCAGGACGCCATCTCATTCCAAGCATGAGGATACATCTCAACTACATAGTTTCAGGTCACACCTGAAGAAGACCCGACATACCAATTCCTGATAGCAAGGTGACTTCTTCCTTCTAGGTTTGCTTGCCAGTAGATGATGATGACTCTGGGCTTCAAGGATGAAGTCCTCACGTGCCTACAAGACCTGGGGTTGAGCTACATCTGCCTTATGGTATCAAACACCTACCCCCATCTTCTATATGAGTTTTTGATGACACTCGTCACCGAGAAAGACCCACAAAAGAAACTCGAGCCCTTTAGTATTATACGTTAGTTACTGGAGTGTCACTATGATGGCGTGATTGTTTACCCACCTACTTTTCATTTGCTTTGGTTTGAGATTTCTGATGAGGACTACCGTGAGGAAAATTCAGACAGGGCATCCTCTATCCGCTACCCTATCTTCTGGTATATTCATCACCTTCTTAGTACCAGGGTTTTTACCAAGAAGGAGACACAAGGGGTTTTTGGGAAGCAACATCTCTTTTTCTTATGGGGCATGATGTATGAGCACCAAATCAATGCAACTTTTATATTCTTCAGCGTTTCCTTGAAATCAAGAAGGTGAAGAAGAGGGACACCGACGACATCATGTGTTGTGGTTTAATTACTTTGATTGCACAGAAATGTGACATTGATTTGACAGGGCTTGAGGATGCACCAGGAATAAACCATGTAGATATTCAATATCTGCTCTCTGGAGGCTTGATCTCGAGGGTTCCCAACTTCGACAACAAGTTTCGACAATTCTTTGATGATGATCAATATGTTGACCTTCCAGATCTTGAGCATGTCACCTTAGATAACAAGGACAACTGAAAAGTCCCACTAGCCACTGATGAGGAGATAGCACCTACCCAAGCTATTGATGATACAGGGGCAGGTCCTTCAACTGCTTCTACTTCTTCTGCTCCACCACCTCCCTCCTCCAACACCTAGATAGAATATTCTTGGGCGATGCCTGATGTCAGGCATCTGTACGGCTACGTGCATCAGCAATTCGATCACATCAATGACCACCTAGATCAGATAGGCACGTAGTATATTGCAATGCACAACATGGTCCATCGCATGGATTTGTGGCACATCTCACAGGGCCACTACTCCATCCCAGAGCCATATCAACCATCTCCGTAGTAGCTAGAATCCACCCCACAACCCACTTTGATGAATGTACCAGAGGTTGATCTTGTCAGCCAGTTCTTTCAGACTGACCACAGGGGTGGTGACCCCTCTTATTAATTTTCACCCATGACAGGTATCCGGTTGTTACCTTCATGAGCTTGATTGATGCAGTGAGGACATTGTAGATTTCAAGCCTAGGGGGGGTGCAGCTAGCCCGTAGTGTAGTTTTTGTTTCATTTGCTTTTGTCATTTGCTTTTGTTGGTCACGTCAGCCCTTTATTTTAGTCTTTTATGTTCATGTTCGATATTTCCCTTCATGGCAAGTTTAGTATGAAATGAGTCTATGCTGATAGAATGAACTTTTACACCCTGTATGCTGGAATGACCTTGTACCTTGTATTTCTTTTGGCCATATGAAAGAATTAGTATAGAGCATTCCTGAATCAAATGGAAAATGCAATTCCCCATGTACTTGATCCTAGTTTGTAATTGTAGCTTGAACTTTCAATTTTCACATCTTTGATTGCTAAATACATGTAACGGTCTCAAAATTTTTGTGAATAAACCAACTCTACAACACTGTTCAGAATACGGGATACTCTTGCCAAACTTTTAGTGCATATACAACTGAATTTTTAGTGAAAAATTTGCAAAAATTATGAATGGAATTTTGTTAACTTAACTTTCTTGTTGACTCCCTTGCGTTGTGCAAAAATCTCTTTTATCTTTTTCTAACTTTACCCAATAAAAGTTGGCAAACAACCCACATATCATCCTAGCCTAGTGTGAGTTTGATCTGACAATGATGGTTAAGTGGTATGAAAATAAAAAGAGAGTAAAGATAACACCCCAACCGACACTCCAAGTGTGCGTAAGCCTAAATTAGCAGTCGCGTGCCAGAAATTATCATATCTTTTGAGAAGATAGCTCAACTAAGATTGTTAAAGTTAACTAAGATTTCATCATAACATCCATAATAGCTGAAAATTTTTGTGCTGCACATCCACTAGTTGTTTGGCTTGACTATCCAAATCCTGTTTAGTGTGGTAAAGTTGACTATTTTGCTAAGTTTGTGACCACCATTGCTAAACAAAATTTCTCTATCTTGGATGTTTAAATTGAGATGATATCTATGAAAATAAACCTAATGTACATGGTTGATTGAGTTTATTGCATATATTCTTTTTTCTTGGTCCATGAACGAGCTTGAACATTCCTTCATGTGTGTGGCTATGCTCTTTTTGCTTGAGGACAAGCAATGGTTCAAGCTTAGGGGGAGTTTTTGTGTGGTTTCTACATCAACTTTTCACATGTTTTCACACACAAATTCAATTCATTTTGTTCTCATTTAGCCTCTATTCATATCATTCTTGCCACCTTTTTGTTATTTTACTTATCACATGATGTGTATTGCAGATTTGCATAAAAGGAATCAAATTGGAGGTTTTCCAACTCAATTTAATCTTCATGCAAGATAGGTCATGTAAAATAAGAAAAACCAACGACCTCACTTGGTCCTAGATGACCAACGATTGAAGGGAAAATCAAGGAACAAGGTCCCAAGGGTCGAAGACTTTCAAGCGACCGAACTAAAACCCTAGATCATCAACGACCCAAGAGAGAGGTGGAAGGCTCTACGACCAACGGGAGTTCACCCCACATATAAACCTCCTTTGACCACAAAGAACACACCAAGAAACATCAAGTATGGTCATAAATAGACCAAGATCATATTTTGTCAACACAAGGTCAACACCAACCTAGGGCATCCAAGCAAACCCTAGAAACAACACTCAAGATGTCACCACTTCTCTCCTCATCAAACCATGGCATAGAAAAGTGCCCAACAACATCATACTATCTCTCATGATGCCAAAACACAAGACGCACATCCAACATGTGACAAATTTCAAGATAACCCCTCAACATGGGTAAATTGCAACGTGGTCCAAAACAAGCATAACTAGCTCAAACATCAACAAAACAAGACCAAACTGAAAACATAACCATGTCACATGTTATTAAACCATCTCAAGAGAATAGATTAAGGTTCTAACATCTTATTAAGCAAATCATGAACAATTAAGCACTAAGCCAGGTTAGGGGCCTTACAACCATAAAACCCTAACAAGGATTTTGCCTCTGAATTCCTATGCGAAAAGAGATGGATACTGTCACGGTACCGGAATCCCAGTCCCATGAACCAAACATATACCAAAGGCGAAATGCGGAAGCATAAAGCTTAGCACACATGAACAGATAACAAGATAAAGGCACCAACATAATCTCAACAATCAACAAGATATATTAAGGAACATCATTATATTACATGATTTGAATTACATATTTAAGAGTCACTTTGTATAAGTCTTCTCATGTATACTATATCTGGATCTTACAACAAGTACACCTAGCATAGCTCACCAAGCACATCAACCTTCTAGCCATCTATGAACCTAAAAACAACATACGAGAAATGGGTCAACACACGAGGTGTTGAGTATGGGGCCGAAAGATACACATATATATAAGCTTTGCATAATTTTGAAAAGATTTCAAGATTAAACGAACAAGAATAAACATGTTAATTGTTTAACAAATGCGAAACCATATTTTATGTCATTTGACTCCATTATACCAACAATATCAAACATGTTTAAGCCCTTTGACCATCTTCCCGTCGGAAGGGTTTGTAAGGGTGCTCAAGCTTAGCTAACCCTTTTATATGAGAGGGACCTCAAGGTCGAAACCAAGAGCCCTTTATCAACAATATTATAATGGAGTTCCAAATATATATGTGTTCAAGTTATAAAACTGACGAGGCAAACATCGAGTAACACATAGCAATACTACATGGCAATATTTGAGAAAAATAAACAAACAAGCATACATTATATGTCTTTTCAAGCAAGAAAGCGGTAGTCATATAACTAGATAAGGCCCATACCTGATTCAGAGATTTCACAACCTAACATATCCTTCACCATCTAGCCAAATGCCAAGCCTGATTAACAGCAAGATTACATATATACGTTAGATTCTCATCATTACCCTAATTAGGTGCATTTTAGGGTTTTGGCCAAGGTGGGTTCCAAGTTGCTTATTGGTTCATTATATGATATTATACTGATCTAGAGGTCATGGTGTGGTTCAAGTTTCATTCCATTATAACGTTCCATGCTCTTTCTACAATCATAACAAGGTTTAAGGCATTTACATGCATTCTAGGGTCAGACGACTCACAATAGAGTAATCAAGGTCAAAGATCATCAAATTAGGAGAACCCATCATCAAACATGGTTTAGATCAGAAACATTAGGTCATAAGAAACATATTCCAAAATTAGGTAGTTGTCCACTAGCAACAAGTTTAGCAATCTAGGCAGAGTTCATCAATAAAGTCCAAACTACGCACATATGTGCAATAGGAGTAATTTATGAGTAATAGGGAGAGTAGGACATTCATTAGGGCTATGAAGAAATTATTGTTACTAATTTTAAGAATCAGGAATATATTGAGTAGCCAAGATCCCATGTTGCATCATGATCATACATCAACTATATTCCAAATGATTAACATATGCATCTTTTAGAAACGCAGGGAACAAAAGATAGAATTAGACTCTAAAACCTAGTCCATTGTGTAGATCTCGTTGAGTACATGCATTTTCATATATTATATGTGATATTTGGCCAAATGAATGTCAAGTTATGTATTTTACAAACTATGTCCGAGATTTATAGAGATATGGGGGCATACCATGATCATTATGTGATGAATCTCAACCGTTTGCCCTTGATCCAGTGGCGGGGTCACTCTCACCTCTTCATTACACACTCAAAGCAATTTGTTGACTGGTCAATGCGAGTCCCATGGTGTGGATCAATCCAGGCCGTCCCCTGGTGCGGCTCCTGATCCGAGGGCACTCTGCCCCCCCACCCAACCCACACGTAGTTGTAGCCTGACGCAGCGACTGCCCACGCAACTGTTCGCCGGAGCAGCCTGGTACTAGGCTAGACAGGGATTAGGGCATCATGAGAGTGTCGCTTAGTTACAACCTGGAGCCGCAAACGGGGAGGCGAGCTCATCTGGTTCAAAGGCGAGCTGGGGACAGAACCCCCAATCTTGCTTGACGGCGGCAGCGGCCAGGTCCATGGAGAGGAGGAAGAGATGCGTTTGAGCACGGACTCAAGAGGGAAAAAGAAGTGGGAAGCGAGGGGGTGTTCATACGAGGGTTTTTATAGGGTTCCGGGGCTAGGTTTAGGGTTTATCTAGGCCAAGCTTGGCCATGGTGGAAGCATCCACAAGGGGTATAGAAAGTTCATGAAAACCCCTTGGTTCGGTGTGAAAAATATATGTATACACTGTGGATTTCAAAAACGGACTCAATAGCATTCAAATCGTGCAAAAAGGTCGAGAATCGGGTGAGATCGGTGGCTCGGGCTCCCCTACCCAGCGGCCACTGTTGTAGGCCGATCTGAGGTAGAGGATGACCCTGCAGCCGTCGGATCAAGATTCGAGGGTGTGCGTGCCAATTCCTCACCCCGGGTCAGCGTCCACACGGCCCATTTAGGGCGGAAAAATGGCCCAATAAGGGGAAAAGAAGGAAAGAAAGGGCTAAAAAGGGTAGATCTTAGGAAAATCATAACAAATCGTAGGAAGGTCCAAATGGTCTCAAATTTGGACCATAGCTTCATAACAGAGTCTAAAACAAGTGTGAAAAATTACAAATAGAAAAGATCATGTATGGTCAAGATTTTAATCAAAGGATTCAAGGGTATAACAACACTAGGATTTCATGCATATATGTGCATCATATTGACTCAAAATGTGGAATCTTGACTTTGGCGGACATTATAGAGTTATGAAGTCTTAGGAGACATAAAGAGATTGAGGACTTCAAGTAATAAGAGTAATTATGCACAAAAAGGAGAAAATCCACTTTATCACATCCTTCTCTCCTTAAAAGAAATTTCGTCCCCAAAATTCATCCATGATTTAGGTTAAGAGTCAAGTCAAGATCCATCAGGTCTGGCTATTCAACCATGGTTGTCAAGGCATTCCCTACAATGGAATTCATACATAGACTATCATCATTTAGGGTGTACCCATCTCGATAATGTACATGCTACTTAGTGTTCCCTCATAATGTGGAATCATCTTGACATTAGGGTTTACCCAGCCCTTAGTATCCCTATGTTAGGGTTTTGTTCACATACTCACATGAGACCAAGGTGTATTATCAGAATCTATGTTTATCGATTCTCAAGAGGACCTGTTCATGGTCGAGACTATCATCAAGTGTGTATCTCATCTTTACTTTAGATTTCTACAAAGTCTAATCAATTATGTTCCTTTTATCATTTTGAATCTAAAATTAGACAATTTAATCATCATTTTATTCAAGTTATGACCCCAAGATCATCAGTATATCAAGTTAATTTTTTTTTCAATTGGGTATGAGATTAGGCATGTCACCCCTAATTATTCTAGATGAGATCTCTAGGTATCACCATATCGATTTCATGATTTCGAAACTACATCTTCATGTATGGTTTATTTCATACTAGGTCTAGCTTATGAGAATGGCTTATTGTGCATATCCAAGTTTTTAAACCTAAGTGAGATATTTAATGTATCAAGCATCATTCTAGGAACAACATTATCATCAATGTCAAGATTTTATAACTTTCTCACTTGTATCTAGAAAGAGCTTCACAATCTCAAGACACTCAATCTAAGACATATATGTGTCCAACAAGACATGTTAACCACAACCTTATACGTGTAACAAAATTTCTACCCATCATTCGAAAAACAAGGATAACCGCTAGACTCCTTTATATACAATTACTAACCCGAGCATGAGGCTCATCATGAATATCACACATCATATACATCATCATGGGTCTTGGGAGATCTCCCTCACCTATATATCAAGCATCAAATATTCAATTTCCTCTTTCTCTAGGGTTAGATATTTTCATAGGAAATCTAGGGTTCAACATTTCAAGGAAACCGTCCACTAGGTCACTCAACTCATATACTTAGAAGTATTCTAGCTAGGGACTCATCATCAAGTATTTCATCATTCATATTATTCAACATTTCAAATATTTTGGAGTTTAGGTACTCTAACCTTCTCCCGATACGGGTCAACTCATATCAACATGTCACCTTATTCATATGTCCCATGCTAGATGTCTTCCTTTGTAAAGAGATTGAGGCCCGTTTGGTCTCGAACCATATACCATATCCCCCCACATATAAGACTAGGTACAAGCGAGCATGTCAACTCACTAGTTATGTTTAGCACATCAACCAAGTCATATGTATCAACAAGGTGCTAGGTCTAGCTAGGGTTGCATGGTCCAACTCATTCCATATCGTCAATCATATTTAACCTTCCTCAAACATCTTGGGTCCTATAAAACATCAACATCATCATCAATATCATAATCATCATCTTAGGTTTCTAGGTTATTCACTTGCCTAACCTATATCATGGCTCTAGACAACTTTAGAGATTATGACTATCACCTAAACTCTCATCTAGACTTGATGTTACATCTCTTTCTCTTAGGTTGCATGGAAACTCACTGCCTTTCTAAGTGTGGTAACATTTTTCATATGTACATATAATAATACTTGAAATATGTTTTCTCCAACGTTTAAACAGGCGATGAAAACCACCATACTCCATTCGAATAAAACCAAAACCAAAATGATTTACCACACTCATTAGGCAGTCTAGTATCATGACACCTAGAGAACTAGTAAGAACATGGTCCACACTTGTGTAGACATCCTAAGCACATGTATCGAGTCATGTCTAGCGAGGTAACTTACACAAGTCTACACCTAGTTCTAGAACATCTAGGTTTTGACCTAGAGGCTAAGTCAACCTGATCCACAAAGGACATCTTATTAAGTTTCTAGGGTTGAGATGTAGGGTGATTTTAGTTTGTGCATGTTTCATGTGAGCAATGTTTGGTGTAGTTATTGTTCATGCTCTGATACCATCTGTCTGTTGGTATGTATGCCCTGAGAGCCAATCATGTGATGATTGGTGGGATACATTAAGATTGATTTGATAAACACCAAAGGCGAGCTTACAATTCTTTCTGATTCAGTCATATGAGATAGTGATAGAACAGACTGAATGTCTAAAGAATGACAGAACTCAATGACGTATGCTTTCAGGTTAAGGACCTGAACGATGAGATCATACGGATGCTAAGAGTTTGTACATTCTTGTTATGTCCCTAGTCAGATGTCATTGTGGAAGGTAGATAGACAGCAATGACACACAAGACTAGATTGTGGTGTTGGTTGATGACAAAATCTCATTAGTCATGATATAGAGATATCAAACCAAACACATAGGTACTTGTTAGAGAACAAGGTATCGGAAAGACCCACCGTGAGTTTGACACATGGAACCATGAGATGGTAGTCACAGTCAGTACTCACAGTGATGGTGGTGAGTGTGATTCTTAGACCTGAAATCACTACACTCAACACATGTCATTGGGCACACTTTGACATCATCAAACGCAGTCTTGAAACATGGGTTGTTATAAAGGTGATGATTGGGTGGCTTTGACACATGGGGCTTTTGAGGGGTGAGTGATAGATATGGGATTTGTCCCTCCTGAGGGAGTTTTATATCCATGGCCACTTGATGAGTAGGATTGAGAAAGGCGTGCACACATGTGTGAATCAGTATATGATACTGATGTCATACATATCTCTTCCAGTCTACTCTGAGATCAAGGAAGTGAATGAACGTTGACAGGATGACTGTTCCATGCCTCGAGTTCATTCGGGATATCAGTGACAAAGGAATTATACATTCGCTGTAACACCATTCACGGATTGTAGGATGAAAGTTGTTCTCCAACTTTCTACTTTCACTTGGGTAGCACTGATGTGTGACTAGGCACCGCTCTTTGCTTGTGAAGTCATAAGTGTTATGGACTTTCACTGCCAACGTGAAATGGACCTACAGGGTCACACACATAGGATTTAACCTGGAAGAGGAGTTTTGTCCACAAAGCAATGTTTAGATTGATTACTAAAGGAGTCTAGTAGTTCAATTAAACACTCAATCAGTCGATAGCTCAATATCGTATGGTTCAAGGTGTTGGACGCATTGATTGGAGTATCGGATTGATTGAAATCGCATTGACTGATTTTGCCCAACCTGTGCTCCCAACCGATCGGCTCATGTGATGAACCGGTCGGCTGAGGTTGCTGAACCGGTCGGCTGGAGTGTCCAGGCCGATCGGCTCATGCCCAGGTTGAAACGACCGGTTCAAGGGTTGAACCGATCGGCTCAACTGGTGCAACCGACCAGTTGGGAAAAGTCATGTCGGCAAGAATTTTCCTTTGGTTTCAAATTGCCCAATTCGATTGGGAATAATATTGGTATTCGATACCAATTGGAAAAGAAACAAGGAAAGTCTTTTTGAGCCGGATTAGGACCATGAACCGATCGGATCAGGGCACCAACCGATCAGTTGGAGTGCCCCAAACGATCGGCTCAGGTCCAACCGATCGGCTCAATGGCCGAACCGATCGGTTCAGTTGTGAACCGATCATTTCAAGTTGTGAACCGGTTGCTTTTTGTGGAAAATTCTCGAACCCTTCTACTCCTGCTTTAGTCCCGCATTGCCCGGGATGGAGAACCCTGTCCCATGACTCTCCTATATATATAGGGGTATTGGGGGCTTCTCAAAGTACAGCTCAGTGCAACCAGTTGCTCTGCAAGTTGTCGTTCTCTCTGGTTTTGGTAACCGTGAGAGAGCCCGAGCAAGTGCTTCCCGCAAAAGGGAGGTGCAGCAAGGGAAGGACAACTGCAGTTGCAACAGGAGGCAGGAGAGAGTGTTGGCGACTAGTACGTCAACAGGAGGGTGCGACTCCTTCCACTTCCTTGTGGGACAAGGAGAGTGGAGTTCCAGGTGGTCCGTGTGGACTACTACAGAGGCGGGAGGACACTGCCGCTTAGGAGGACAATTGTCATCCGACAGTCCGGTTCGAGTAGGAGTTGTCAGTCCCGGTGCGACCAGGAGCTGCACAGACACCGTCGAAGTCCGGAGTTGAAGACCGCGCATTGCGCGAGGTATTGTCACCGAGCAAGCCTTGGGACAAGGTATGATTCCACAAACCATCCTTTCCTATTATATAGACGTTGACGCGTTTCCTCGGTATGGGTTTGGGGAGAAAATTTTGTTTCCGCTGCCTTCTCTGTCTCCCCTAAAACCCAACAGTGGTATCAGAGCCACGTCAACTGCTCTATATTTTAGGAATATCGATATGATCGATTTTGGTTTGTCGCCTTTATTTATTGCATACGATGCGAATAATATCGGCTTTATGCATGTCCAATCCTAAATCCACAAATCCCTAATTACATATATGATATGTATTATTAATGCACTCGATACGCGTCGCCCTTAAACGAGTTTTGTGGTGGATGTATGTAGCATGATTATGGCCTATAAACCCCTATCTGTGATTGGTTGTGTGTGGTTGCTTGCATCTCGGTCTGCGCACCGATCTTCCCTCTCTTAATCCTGATGTAACTCGAAATAATTCGAGATTCTTCCTACCTTTGCTCCCCCCGAATGTAAATCGGGGTTTCTTTTTTAAAGCAATGTAATAAATAGAATAGGATTTTTTTTCCTGTTATGTCAAAGGCTGGCGGACATCAAGACGACTGCTCAGACGGTCGGTTCAAGGAGTGAACCGATCGGTTGACCTTCCAGACGGTCGGTTCAAGGAGTGAACCGATCGGTTGATGACCGGTTTGAGGAGCGAGACGAGCGGGTGGCGGACATGAAGAGATGCACGGCGACCAGGCGAACCGATCGGTTGGAGGAGCCAACCGATCGGCTGGTGGCACCCAGACGACCGGCTGAAGAGTACAGATAATTCATGTGATGAGTTGATCTACTCGGATGGCACGGCACAGAGTTCATCTTGTACAGGTTGCATGTGATGTAGTCCTAGATGACCGTGATTCCTCTTGGCTCGAGGAATCACATTAGGATGGCCATAATCATCGCTTTTATCGTTTTGTGCATGTTTTCTGTGGGATATAGCATGTATATGATACATACTATGTATTGTGGTGATTGGATATGTGTATATATATAAAACCAAATCCCTCATTACAATATTAAGTTTTAGATTCCTTCCAAATGCGACACACATGAAAAGCTTGATCGACCAAGTGTGGGCATGCCCAAGCGTGGTGCACCGTCTATCTCGTGGAAGCGTGAAGGATGAATGTGTGGGTTTGCCCAAGCAGGGTGCATGTTCATCGTGTTTGCTTTGGGTTGGACTTAACAAGGTGACCTAGATAGGATCTAGCGCCTTGAGGCATGGAGATGATCATTGCAAGGAGTTGTATATGACATCTTATCAAGAGTTGCATATGATGCAATTGGCAAAAGTTGCCTACCTGAGAGATCTATGTTGTGGGTGACAGCCCAAGCTGGTCCATGACTTAGGGGATTTCAGGATCTTGCCCACTAGAAGGTTGTACGCTGCAATTTTCCGAATTGATGGTGAGGGCTATCAATTTGAAGTAAAATAGTGGGAGCGATAATTAATTAAAGGCCTAATTATATCGTCAAACTTTCAAATCAATCAAATAAGTCAAAAATGAGTTTTGGACTAAAATTGCATATTTTCCTTTTTGTAGTTCAAATGGAAACAAACAACAACAACTTTTATTTGCGATCGGTCCTTGACAAGGACAAACTAAATGGGACAAACTTCCACGACTGGTATCGGACATTGAGAATTGTTCTCACTCAAGAGCGTAAGCTCTATGTCCTGGATACTCCAATTCTAGAGGAACCCGCCCCTAATGCACCAAGGACAGAAAGGGATGCTTACAAGAAGCATTCTGATGATGCCATTGATGCAAAGTGCTTGATCCTATGTTCAATGAACCATGAGTTGCAGAGGCAACATGAGAACATGGGTGTCATAGAGATGATTCTGCATCTCAGGAACATGTATGAAGATCAAGCACGGCAAGAGAGGTACAATGTTTCTAGGGCGTTGTTCAAGTGCGTCATGACAGAAGGAGATCCACTTGGTCCTCACACACTCAAGATGATTGGGTATGTGGAGAACCTACAGAGACTGGGATTTCCACTGAGCCAAGAGTTGGCTACTGACGTGATACTGCAATCGTTGCCAGAATCCTACAGTCAGTTTGTGATGAACTACAACATGAACAACTTTGATAGGCCACTGTCAGAGTTGTTGGGCATGTTGAGGACAGCCGAGTTACAGATGAAGAAGGACAAGCCTAAGTCCGTGATGGTGATCACGAGCAAGAAAGGCAAGTCCAAGCGAAAGGGCAAGGGCAAAGCTAAGAAAGGTTCTGAAGCTAGCCAAGAGTCCAAGCCATCTTCAGCTCTCAAGGCCAAGGGAGGCGTGACCAAGAAAGGAAATTGCCACCATTGTCAAAAGCCAGGACATTGGAAAAGGAATTGTCCTCTCTACCTGGAAGAACAAAAGAAGAAGGAGGCGATTGAAGCCTCTATTTGAAGGTGTCATGTAAATAAACTTGTAACACTTTTTGAGATATATGATATCAAGATGTAAAGTGTAAAGCATTCTTACTTGGGGCAAGTGTTGCCTTTATAGATAGGAATACTTTAGTTTATTTTCAGCCAATAAGGCATGTAATACAGTTATGAACTGTTATTTCATACTTGCCAATAGATAGAAACACTTTATTTTTGCATATTGTATGACAATGATGGCAATTAATAAAGAGATGTTTCAATCTTTGTGGCAATGCCTTATTTATCTTGTGATATTTGATATGCATAAGATAAGACGATACCTAAAAGTTATAGATAACTCAAACAATTTAATTAGCATTAATCATGAGAAATTCATTTCTAGTTTCCATGTGATGGATAAATCTAGACTCTTTTGGTTATAGAACCAGTAAGAGTCATGAATATCTTGGACATGATTAATCAATCTTCACTAATGTAGTGGGAGAGTGATTATCCTATTAGGTATAATACATGTGATGTATTTACATACCTATTGGAACAGATGCTAATACTTCAAATGGTGTTTAGAGAAATACCAATATGAATGTCTTGAAGTGTTCAAGATTATCATAAATGAAGTACAAATTTGGTAAAGCATTAATTCTTGATGAGATCAATGAATGAAATACTTGGACCAAATTTTTGAGATCCTTATGAGTGATTATGATAGTGTATCATAGTGAACTCATGATTAAGGCATGGTGATATCTAAATCAAGAAGGAATCATACTCTAAAGAGTTAGAGAATGATTATCAAATAACTAAATTCTTCTTAATAAATGAATACCCCACACTAATAAAAGAAATTAAGAATCACAAGGGTTGTGAGTTCTTATATCTTTAACAGATACACCTCAATTATCTATGTGATGAGTTGTTCATGTGATGAGTCAACTATCTAGATGAATATGAGGAACTGAATTTTGAGTTATGATTTATGATCATTACATCCTAAATGATTTCCATGTGAACCATAAGGTATGACCTTGATGGTAGCACTCATTAGATGAAATCCATAAGTGCAAATGAGTCTTAAGTGTTAAGACACATGGATAACATTTTGAGAAGGATGATGCTTGTTGGTTGCAACTTAATGACTGAGACATTTGGCATATGGATACTAAAACCGCATTCCTATGAGGAATAAAACAAGGATGTGTATGTGACACAACCTATAAAGGTTTATGAATCCACTAATGCAAATGAAGTCTATAAGTTACAATGGACTAATCAATGTGATTGATTGAGTATAAGAAACTCAAAATTGGATCTTTACTTTGATGATATAGTCAAAGGGTTTGACTGATATGTCAAAGATAAAGAAGGGATCTGTGATTTGGTGGGAGCGTGTTCACATTCCACATATTGATGTGAAATGGAAATGTTCTAGATTGGAAATCCTAATGTGGAAATTATCTTTAAGGAAGATAGAGATGTTTCCTATGTGATAGGAATAGAGATGTATAGAGATAGTTCTCAAAAATCTCTTGACCTGGAAAGAGAGAGCATACATTGGCAATCTGTACTGAAGTGTTCAGTATGCACAGATTCAGTGGGAGAAAACTTGTCCATGTTACATGGAGTTAGTATCCCAAGGCCAAGTGTCCAATTCTTATGAAGAATGGGAACACTAAGAATAGATATGGATCTATCATGTATGTAATCATCCCATTATCTTGCATGTATGACATGGCAAGAATAAAATGCATTCATCATCTTGTATGTAGGACATGGCGATATGATGTGCTCATCCTGATAACTCGCATGTGTGACATGACGAGTGGATGTCTGTCTGTTTCTAGTAAGGGTTACTGGAATACCATGAGAACTTGATAAGTGCTTGTGAAGTACTAGTTCTATGGAGATAAGGAAGAGTTCGATGTAAAGAGTTACATTGATGCGAACTTCCGAAAGGACAGAAAATTAATCGCAAAATATACATAAGATGTATAAAAGTGAAAGTTTGTTGATAATTGGAAATGTTCCAATAAAGCCATTTGAAAAGAGGAAATGTCGAGTATCTATGTGTTAGAGAACAGTAGTAGATACTATATGGATCTGGAAGTTCATGAGATGAACTTATATTCCACTCATTGATGACAAGTCTGGAATCCTTGATCATGCAATGTGGCTAAAGGTTAGCAATGGAATACTAGATCGCATATTACAACAACTCCATCTCATACGTGTGACGTACAGCGAAGAGATGAGAGACATGCAATTTATACAGACTTTGGCAAGGTGTTTCCATTACTCACTATGTTGACAGTACATCACAGTAACATGTGGGACATGTTTGAAGATCACTATGAATATGATTCATGGGTGATTGGCTCGCAGTGCAAGTGGGAGTCTGTTGGTATGTATGCCCTGAGAGCCAATCATGTCATGATTGGTGGGATACATTAAGATTGATTTGATAAACACCAAAGGCGAGCTTCCAATTCTTTCTGGTTCAATCATATGAGATAGTAATAGAATAGATTGAATGTCTAAAGAATGACAGAACTCAATGACGTATGCTTTTAGGTTAAGGACCTGAACGATGAGATCATACGGATGCTAAGAGTTTGTACATTCTTGTTATGTCCCTAATCGGATGTCATTGTGGAAGGTAGATAGACAGCAATGACACACAAGACTAGATTGTGGTGTTGGTTGATGACAGAATCTCATTAGTCATGATATAGAGATATCAAACCAAACACATATGTACTTGTTAGAGAACAAGGTATCGGAAAGACCCACCGTGAGTTTGACACATGGAACCATGACATGGTAGTCACAGTCAGTACTCACAGTGATGGTGGTGAGTGTGATTCTTAGACCTGAAATCACTACACTCAACACATGTCGTTGGGCACACTTTGACATCATCAAACGCAGTCCTGAAACATGGGTTGTTATAAAGGTGATGATTGGGTGGCTTTGACACATGGGGCTTTTGAGGGGTGAGTGATAGATATGGGATTTGTCCCTCCTGAGGGAGTTTGATATCCATGGCCACTTGATGAGTAGGATTGAGAAAGGCGTGCACGCATGTGTGAATCAGTATATGATACTGATGTCATACATATCTCTTCTAGTCTACTCTGAGATCAAGGAAGTGAATGAATGTTGACAGGATGACTGTTCCATGCCTCGAGTTCATTCGGGATATCAGTGACAAAGGAATTATACATTCTCTGTAACACCATTCACGGATTGTAGGATGAAAGTTGTTCTCCAACTTTCTACTTTCACTTGGGTAGCACTGATGTGTGACTAGGCACTGCTCTTTGCTTGTGAAGTCATAAGTGTTATGGACTTTCACTGCCAACGTGAAATGGACCTGCAGGGTCACACACATAGGATTTAACCTGGAAGAGGAGTTTTGTCCACAAAGCAATGTTTAGATTGATTACTAAAGGAGTTTAGTAGTTCAATTAAACACTCAATCAGTTAATAGCTCAATATCGTATGGTTCAAGGTGTTGGACGCATTGATTGGAGTATCAGATTGATTGAAATCGCATTTGACTGATTTTGCCCAACATGTGCTCCCAACCGATCGGCTCATGTGATGAACCGGTCGGCTGAGGTTGCTGAACCGGTTGGCTGGAGTGTCCAAGCCGATCGGCTCATGCCCAGGTTGAAACGACCGGTTCAAGGGTTGAACCGATCGGCTCAACTGGTGCAACCGACCAGTTGGGAAAAGTCATGTCGGCAAGAATTTTCCTTTGGTTTCAAATTGCCCAATTCGATTGGGAATAATATTGGTATTCGATACCAATTGGAAAAGAAACACGGAAAGTCTTTTTGAGCCAGATTAGGACCATGAACCGATCGGATCAGGGCACCAACCGATCGGTTGGAGTGCTCCAAACGATCGGCTCAGGTCCAACCGATCGGCTCAATGGCCGAACCGATCGGTTCAGTTGTGAACCGATCATTTCAAGTTGCGAACCGGTTGCTTTTTGTGGAAAATTCTCGAACCCTTCTACTCCTGCTTTAGTCCCGCATTGCCCAGGATGGAGAACCCTGTCCCATGACTCTCCTATATATATAGGGGTATTGGGGGCTTCTCAAAGTACATCTCAGTGAAACCAGTTGCTCTGCAAGTTGTCGTTCTCTTTGTTTTTGGTAACCGTGAGAGAGCCCGAGCAAGTACTTTACGAAAAAGGGAGGTGCAGCAAGGGAAGGACAACTGCAGTTGCAACAGGAGGCAGGAGAGTGTGTTGGCGACTAGTACGTCAACAGGAGGGTGTGACTCCTTCCACTTCCTTGTGGGACAAGGAGAGTGGAGTTCCAGGTGGTCCGTGTGGACTACTACAGAGGCGGGAGGACACTTCCGCTTAGGACGACAACTGTCATCCGACAGTCCGGTTCGAGTAGGAGTTGTCAGTCCCGGTGCGACCAAGAGCTGCACAGACACTGTCAAAGTCCGGAGTTGAAGACAGCGCATTGCGTGAGGTATTTTCGCCGAGCAAGCCTCGGGACAAGGTATGATTCCACAAACCATCCTTTCCTATTATATAGACGTTGACGCATTTCCTCGGTATGGGTTTGGGGAGAAAATTTTGTTTCCGCTGCCTTCTCTGTCTCCCCTAAAACCCAACACTGTCATGGTACCGGAATCCCAGTCCCATGAACCAAATGTATACCAAAGGCGAAATGCGGAAGCGTAAATCTTAGCACACATGAACAGATAACAAGATAAAGGCACCAACATAATCTCAACAATCAACAAGATATATTAAGGAACATCATTATATTACATGATCTGAATTACATATTCAAGAGTCACTTTGTACAAGTCTGCTCATGTATACTATATCTGGATCTTACAACAAGTACACCTAGCATAGCTCACAAAGCCCATCAATCTTCTAGCCATCTCTGAACCTAAAAACAACATACGAGAAATGGGTCAACACACGAGGTGTTGAGTATGGGGCCGAAAGATACACATATATATAAGCTTTGCATAATTTTGAAAATATTTCAAGATTAAACTAACAAGAATAAACATGTTAATTGTTTAACAAATGCAAAACCATATTTTATGTCATTTCACTCCATTATACCAACAATATCAAATATGTTTAAGGCCTTTGACCATCTTCCCGTCGGAAGGGTCCGTAAGGGTGCTCAAGCTTAGCTAACCCTTTTATACGAGAGGGACCTCAAGGTCGTAACCAAGAGCCCTTTATCAACAATATTATAATGGAGTTCCAAATATATATCTGTTCAAGTTATAAAACTGACGAGACAAACATCGAGCAACACATAACATTACTACATGGCAATATTTGAGAAAAATAGACAAACAAGCATACAATATATGTCTTTTCAATCAAGAAAGCGGTAGTCATATAACTAGATAAGGCCCATACCTGATTCAGAGATTTCACAACCTAACATATCCTTCACCATCTAGCCATATGCCAAGCCTGATTAACAACAAGATTACATATATACGTTACATTCTCATCATTACCCTAATTAGGTGCATTTTAGGGTTTTGTCCAAGGTGGGTTACAAGTTGCTTATTGGTTCATTATATGATATTATACTGATTTAGAGATCATGGTGTGGTTCAAGTTTCATGCCATTATAACGTTCCATGCTCTTTCTACAATCATAACAAGGTTTAAGGCATTTACATGCATTGTAGGGTCAAACGACTCACAATAGAGTAATCAAGGTCAAAGATCATCAAAGTAGGAGAAGCCATCATCAAGCATGGTTTAGATCAGCAACATTAGGTCATAAGAAACATATTACAAAATTAGGTAGTTGTCCACTAGCAACAAGTTTAGCAATCTAGGCAGAGTTCATCAATAAAGTCCAAACTACGCACATATGTGCAAAAGGAATAATTTATGAGTAATAGGGAGAGTAGGAGATTCATTAGGGATATGAAGAAATTATTGTTACTGATTTTAAGAATCAGGGATAGATTGAGTAGCCAAGATCCCATTTTGCATCATGATCATACATCAACTATATTCCAAATGATTAACATATGCATCTTTTAGAAAAGCAGGGAACAAAAGATAGAATTAGACTCTGAAATCGAGTCCATTGTGTAGATCTCGTTGAGTAGATGAATTTTCATATATTATATGTGATATTTGGCCAAAGGAATGTAAAGTTATGTATTTTACAAACTATGTCCAAGAATTATAGAGATATGGTGGCATACCATGATCATTATGTGATGAATCTCAGCCGTCTGCCCTTGATCCAGCAGCGGGGTCACTCTCACCTCTTCATTACACACTCAAAGCAATTTGTTGACTGGTCAATGCGAGTCCCATGGTGTGGATCAATCCAGGAGGTCCCCTGGTGCAGCTCCTGATCCAAGGGCCCTCAGGCCCCCTGCCCAACCCACACGTAGTTGCAGCCTGACGCAGTGGCTGCCCACGCAACTGCTCGCCGGAGCAGCCCAATACTAGGCTAGACAGGGATTAGGGCATCATAAGAGTGCCTCTCAGTTCCATCCTGGAGCCGCAAACGGGGAGGTGAGCTCATCTGGTTCAAAGGCGAGCTGGGGACAGAACCCCCAATCCTGCTTGACGGTGGCAGCGGCCAAGTCCATGGAGAGGAGGAAGAGATGCGTTTGAGCATGGACTCGAGAGGGAAAAAGAAGTGGGAAGCGAGGGGGTGTTCATACGAGGGTTTTTATAGGGTTCTGGGGCTAGGTTTAGGGTTTATCTAGGCCAAGCTTGGCCATGGTAGAAGCCGCCACAAGGGGTATAGAAAGTTCATGAAAACCCCTTGGTTCGGTGCGAAAAATATATGTATACACTGTGGATTTCAAAAATGGACTCAATAGCATAAGAATCGTGCAAAAACGTCGAGAATCGGGTGAGACTGGTGGCTCGGGCTCCCCTACCCGGCGACCACTGTTGCAGGACGATCCGAGGTAGAGGATGACCCTGCAGCCGTCAGATCAAGATCCGAGTGTGTGCGGGCCAATTCCTCACCCCGGGTCAGCGTCCACACGGCCCATTTAGGGCGGAAAAACGGCTCAATAAGGGGAAAAAGAAGGAAAGAAAGGGTTACAAAGGGTAGATCTTAGGAAAATCATAACAAATCATAGGAAGGTCTAAATGGTCTCAAATTTGGACCATAGCTTCATAACAGAGTGTAGAACAAGTGCGAAAAATTACAAATAAAAAACATCATGTATGATCAAGATTTTAATCAAAGGATTCAAGGGTATAACAACACTAGGAATTCATGCATATATGTGTATCATATTGACTCAAAATGTGGAATCTTGACTTTGGCGAACATTATAGAGTTATGAAGTCTTAGGATACATAAAGAGATTGAGCACTTCAAGTAATAAGAGTAATTATGCACAAAAAGGAGAAAATCCACTTTATCACAGATACTTTGTACACATCTCGTCCCCAATCTTCCATTTAGCTTACTCAATACCAAAGTGATGCCATAAAACCTTAACCAACATGATGTCCTTCTACTTGAACTTCTTGATCCTCATATCAAGGATCAACACATGACCTTCCACATAAGATACGCCCTCATCCAGCTCAACCTCCACTTGCTACAAAACATGCTCTGTGTCTGGGTGAAACTTCCTTAACATGATAACATGGAACACCAGATGCAACATGTGCAATTCAAGTGGAAACTCTAGCCTATAAGCCACCTTCCCATCATGTGCCACCATAGGGTAAGGTCCCATATACCTGGGATCCAACTTACCCTTCTTCCCAAACCTTGACATTCCTTTCTAAGGAGAGACTTTGAGATAAACCTTGTCTCCCATTTTGAACTCCAAAGTCTTATGACGATTATCAACATAAAAATTCTAACTATCCAGGGCTTCCTTCAACTGCTAATGTATCATCTTGATCTTCTTTGTCATCTATTGTACAATCTCATCAACCAAAAGCTAATATTCACCAGTCTCATATCAACACAATAGAGATCTGTAATGCCTCTGATATAAAGCCACATACTTTGTCATATCAATAATCTTATGATAAATGTTATTATAGGAAACTCTATCAACTTGTGATGTATATCCCAACTTCCCAAAAACTATAAGACACAAGATCTTAATAGATCCTCCAAGGTTTGTTTAGACCTCTCAAATTGTTCTCCAAGCCTTGCAACATCCAAAACTTTAAAATTGTTGAAAAACAATGCACATGACGTGCCTTATTTAAGACACGACGTGCGCATTTCCAGACATCTTATTGCTTCTATCACCGAAGAAAAGTACACGATGTGTACTTGGGAATTCAAAATCTGGACTTACTCTTTATGGTAAAGTGCACGACATGTATTAATTAAAACACACCGTGTTCTTTACACTCAAAACAACTACCTGAGACAGGACACGTCGTGTCTAGAGGGAGACACGACGTGTGACTGTCAGTTTCAACTATTTTAAAATATGACTCCTTTCATTAAAAAAGAGGAAACCACTCTATGGGGCAGTTATCTTTGGTCATAATTCAAAACTCTTTTGTCCCAGAGAAAGTCTAGAGAAAGGAGGGTTATTTTGGAGGTGGAAGAGGGTGGTTTCTTGCAAAAGAACCCCATTCTTCTTCTTTTTTTTCTCCAATCTTCTTCTCCAAGGTGCAGCAGAGCTTCTTCACTCCAAAAAGCTTCTTGGGAGAGATATTTGTCTGGTTTGGAGCAACTATAGAAGTGGGATTATGTCCTCAAGTTAGAATTCTACCTTTCTTGGGTTACACTTTGGCATTTCTTAGCTTTTCCTTCTCTAAATCATGTTGAATTCTGAAAATTTTGCACATTTCCTAATATACACATTCATGGACGAGTAGTTTCCTTTTCTTGGACATGGGAGAGTAGCTCCCATGTCATAGAATGTTTGGAACATGGAAATTTCATACTATATACTATCTTGCTTGTTTTTCCACCTTGCGAGTACTGGTTGCTTCCTTTCTGTATGTATGGTTGGCCATGTTATGTGAATGTTTTATGCTCTTTTGCTTGATTTGAGAAGATAGGTGGGAGAGTAAATAGGTACTCTCTTGGAAACTCCTTCTTTACCATGAGAGTGGAAATTATGGATTTGAGGAGTAGGTTTGTGATCCAAAATGAAGTTCATACATGGAAAAATTGAATTGAGTTAGGATCGTTGTACTTGCACCGAGAGGTGAAGTGCAACATATAACTCTCTTTTAAAACAAGTGCTTAGTTTGTTTAAATTTCATGTTCCTAGTGTATGCTGTGATATGTGGATAAAATCCTAAGTTCAAGATACTTCCATATCGAAATTTTAATCTCTTTTAGTAATCCATTACTATTTGTTTAATTATGAAATTCTAGTCTAATCAACCAAATCACCTTTAAAACGGTCTACATTGTTGAACCTTAGCACTATTGCGTTTAATTGGTTTGCTAAAAATCCTTGCGTTTGACCTCGACAACAACTACTTCTGTATACTTGCGGAAATTGGTTGAGTTGAGTAAAAGATCTTTGTTAAGATTGAAACTCATTAGTGTAACAAACCAACAAGGATTGATCATCGGATTACAGAATCAGATGGTTGAGATTGCATCACATAGGCACACGACTCACTTTTCCTAGGATCTTGTCTGACCCTTAGTTGGTCTGGTTTAAACTTTGATCAGATGGTTCAATCCTTGCACTACAAAAAAAATGGCTTATAACGTCAGATTTATAGGCGTCAGTTGTATACAACAAACCGATGCCTAAACCTTAAAGTGTCGGTTATATAAATAAACCCACATCTATCTGTGAAGAGTAGCTAGACATGGGTATCACTTTTTATTTAGCGTCGGTTCCTCAATAAGCAACCGACGCCTAATATCGACCGCCAAATCTAAATTTTCCAATGGAAAAAATCACTTCCAAAATTTGACATATGACGTCAGTTTTTAACAAAACAACTGATGATTAAAGGTTTTCACGAGACAGAAATTGGGCCCATTTTTATCGTCGGTTTTCTTATACTAACCAACGGTGATGTATTTTTGCGTGTTGTCCCCGTAAAAATTTTCACCCTTTTTTGGCGTCAGTTTTCTACGCCAACCGACGACTATGGTCATAATTCGATAACATTTTGTTTTTGTCGGCATATGTAGATAGACGTCGGATTTTCTATTTAAAACTGTCGACTATAATTGAGAATAGGTGTCAGTGTGTTTCAGTTAACCGACACCTATTGGTATAAGCGTCGGTTGATTTTAATAACCGACGTCGATTGGTTACTTAATAGCACTCGCACAAAGCAGACTTCCCCTTTCTCTCTGTTTCATTGCCGACTCCGCTTAGATCTGGCAATTTGCACGATTCTGACGCCACTCGCTGTCGCTGCTGTTGTGATCGCTATCGTCGCCGTTGCCGCCGCTGTTGTGCTCTGCTCTCTGGTGCTGCTGTTGCCACCGCCGACCCTGCTGCTCACTGTCGCCTTGTTGCTCACCTACTCCGGCCCTACTACTGCCGTCGTGAGTCCTGTTGTTGCCGGCCCTACTGCTCGCCTGCTCTGACCGCCACTCATCTTCTGTAGCTGCTCACCATGCCACTCAAAAGGTACCTGCTTTGCCTTCTTCTCAGAACCATTTCTTAGGCCCTATTTGGTTGGGCCGTAAATGAAGATGATCAGCTGCAGCTGCATGATTTTTTGATTTTCTTCCATTTAGTTGCATGTGGCCGCAATTCACAATGCAGAAACGAACTGCATGATAGAGTTTAAGTGTAAAAAAAATTAGGAAAACAAATTTCAATTTATGTGTCTCCTATGATCTTCCTCTCACCTGACCCTCTTCCTGCTTCAGTAAATTTATTGCAGTAGGCCATCAAATCTTAAATATCGTATCCAACCAAATTTTAACAAACCAACTGCATACATTCCATCTATTTGAAACCAAATAAAAATATTACCATTGCAACTCACTGTTTATATTTTCCTATTTTAGAATTCATATTGTTAGTTGGTTTTATACCCAACCAAATTATCCCTTAGTTCATTTAGAAAATATTCTTACTTAGTACATTAATATTATTAAGTAACATCCATCAACACTTACTGGTATACTCAATTTTTTGAAGGTCTGTAATTTTGCCATTTTTACTAGTTGCATGGTCTGTATCGACACCATATTGGTGTGTATCAGTTTTGTAAAGTAACATGTGTTTCACTTGTATAGGAAGAAATTTGATGCTCTATAATCCTTTTATATACTCATAATGCAAGTATATGAATTGTAAGATATGTAATTTTTTTCATATGATGATACAATATATCAATATTGCTATACAATATAACATGAGTTAGTAGTCACTAACATATGAAGTAATCTGATGATCTATAATTTTCTAACATGTTATAATACTTGCTTGTTAGTTATCAGTTCTTACTGAATATAATGTGATAGTTTACATGAATATCATGTTTGTTTGAAACAACTAATTTTGATGTAGTGAATATTATTCTAAATGCTTGATTTTTGAGTAATATTTCTTTTTGTTAGTAGTATGGCAATCACTAATTTACTATTTAGTATTTACTGACAGGCATGATTAAATGGTGTTACACAAAACATAGGATATGGATAATGAAACTAGGATTGTAGGTATAAGAATGACAACACATGTATTTATTGGCCTAGAAACCCATCCAAGATGTACTCATTAGGAGTAAATCTTGGATAGTCCTCGATTTGGAACTATTCTTGAACACCTAATCTCACTTAGGATGTAAGTGTATAATGTGTATTGGGTTTTCAAGAAAATTTCGGCAGCATTTCCCTGTTTGTTCTCTAAGTACATATGTACTTGGAGAACAACGGGGAAATGTTGCTGAAATTTTCTTGAAAACCCAATACACATTATACACTAACTAGTGAGATTTTGTATTCAAGAATGGGATAGTTGGTACACATTTATTATATATAAGAATGACAACACATGTATTTGTTGTCCTAGAAACCCGTCAAAGATTTACTCATTAGGAGTAAATCATAGATAGTCCCCGGTTTGGGACTGTTCTTGGACACCTAATCTCACTTAGGATGTAAGTGTATAATGTGTATTGGGTTTTCAAGAAACTTTCAGTAGTATTTCCCCGTTTTAAGTACATTTGAACTTGGAGAACGGTGGGGAAATTCTATCGAAATTCTCTTGAAAACCCGATACACATTATACACTTACTAGTGAGATTAAGTGTTCAAGAATGGTATAGGTGGTATAGATTTATTATATATAAGAATGACAACACATGTATTTTTTGGCCTAGAAACCCGTCCAATGTTTACTCATTAGTCCCCAGTTTGGGACTGTTCTTGAACACTTAATCTCACTTTGGATGTTTTAACAATTAATTATATATAAGACCTTAAACCCTAAAGTTTTAACCATATACCCTAATCTTTTAACCCTAGACCCTAATCTTGTTCTAATATATACTTGTTTTCTCTTTGATCATAGAATGGATAAATCATGGATGTCCATTCCAAATCGCTGCAGCCCCGAGTTTATTTCTGGTCTTGACTAGTTTATTAGATTTTCCAAGGAACATAGGAAACAACCTAGAGATAGGTTCTACTGTCCATGTAGGCATTGTGGTAACAACTTGAAAGTCAGCACTGGTGACGAAATCCAAAGTCATGTCATGTGCAACGTGATTGTACAAGGCTATACAGAATGGTACTGGCATGGAGAGATTTCAAACCTGAAATTAGTGGATGTCGATAGCAGTGCTTGTGTAGAAGAAGAAATTGCCTTCGATGACGTAGATGTGAACGAACCAGTTCCAGTAGACATTGTTGATGTGATGCTCGATATTTGTGGGGTAGATCACACCGATCCACCTCCCATGTTTAGAAACATTTTGCATGATGTTGAGATACAGTTATACACAGGTTGTAAGTTTGTGAAGCTTAGCGCTGTGTTGAGATTGTATAAACTGAAAGCTAACAATCGATGGAGCGACAAAAGCTTCATGTCATTGTTGTCTTTGTTGAAAGAAATTCTTCCTGAAGGAAATGAGCTACCAATCTCAACATACCGGTTAAAGAAATTGTTGTGCCCAATGAGAATGGAGGCCAAGAAGAAAAATGCATGCCTGAATGCTTGCGTATT
The DNA here is from genome assembly GCA_963693085.1 of Alisma plantago-aquatica. Lineage (NCBI taxonomy): Eukaryota > Viridiplantae > Streptophyta > Magnoliopsida > Alismatales > Alismataceae > Alisma > Alisma plantago-aquatica. Next base: position 60,737,763 of record OY856411.1, read on the forward strand.
ATTTCAAAAGCACTAGGTGGATTTGAAAGATTGTCTGATATGTAGTGCGTCAAGGTATAAATTGATGACTTCGGGGGAGTCCAAAACTGGGTCTCCTGCCAAGGTGATGTGGTATCTACCTATAATACCGTGGTTTCAATGCTTGTTTGCCAATCCTATAGATGCGAAGAATTTGAGGTGGCATGCATATGTTAAGAAAAATAATGATGGGATCCTATGACATGCGTCTGATTCCCCACAGTGGAAGAAGATTGATTTATTGTACCCTGAATTCGGTGAAGAAGATAGGAATCTAAGACTTGGGCTTTGTACAGATGGGATGAATCTATACGGTACATTAAGAAGCCAACATAGCACTTGGCTAGTTATGCTTGTTATATACAATCTTCCTCTGTGGTTGTGTATGAAAAATAAGTATGTTATGTTTTCGTCTTTGATATCGGGCCCAAAACAACCTAGAAATGATATCAACGTTTATCTTGAACCTATGATTTATGACTTGAAGAAGATCTGGGGTGAAGGTGTGATGAGCTATGATGCTTCCTGAAGAGAGACATTTCATTTGCACGCTATGTTGTTTTGCACTATGAATTACTTTCTAGCGTATGGGAATTTTTCTGGATATAGTGTCAAAGGATCTAAAGTGTGTCCTATATGTGAAGAGAACACTGATTCCATACGACGAAAACACGGTGACAAGACTATATATCTTGGTCATCAAAGGTTTCTTCCAAAATTTCATCTGTATCGTAGGTTCCGCAAAGCATTCAATGGACGGAATGAGGAACAGAGTGCACCTAAACCTATATCAGGGGAGGATGTTTATGAAAGAGTAAGAGACATCACTATTGAATTTGGTAAGAGATCACAATTTACGATGGCCACACGGAGTGATAAGTCTTTATTCAAGAAGAAGTCAATATTTTGGGATCTTCCTTATTGGAGTTCTTTGACAGTCAGGCATTGTATCGATGTCATGCATGTTGAGAAAAATATATGTGATAGAGTCATTGGTACTTTGTTGAATATACCAGGTAAGACTAAAGATGGGATAAAATCTAGAATGGACCTACGTGAAATGGGAATAAGGACAGAATTAACAGAAGTAGTTAGTAGCGATCAGAGAACATACTTACCTCCCGCTTGTTACACATTGTCTAGAAAGGAGAACAAATCTTTTTGTGAATGCTTGGTAAATGTTAAGGTGCCAAAGGGTTACTCATCCAACATCCGTACATTGGTATCAATGAAAGATTTGAAGTTGATAGATATTAAATCTCATGATTGTCACACTCTAATGCAACAAATATTGCCCGTGGCAATTCGATCTATATTGCCGAAGCATGTACGGTTTGCAATCACCAAACTTCGTTTCTTTTTCAAAAGTATGTGCAACAAAGTTATTGATCTTGATACTCTCAATAAATTGCAAAGAGAAGTGGTTGTTACCCTATGTCATCTTGAGATGTATTTTCCTCCTTCATTCTTTGATATCATGGTACATCTTGTTGTCCACTTGACTAGGGAAGTGAAAATGTTGGGACCAATTTTCTTGCATTGGATGTATCCCTTTAAGCGATACATGAGCATTTTTAAAGGTGATGTTCGAAACCGTTATCGGCCAGAAGGGAGTATTATTGAGGGTTATGTGGAGAGATAGGATATGGATTTTTGCAATGACTTTCTGAGTGCTAATGACGCTCCTGTAAATGACAAGAATATTGATGAGCATTTTGGCAAAGGAATTTTGGGATCACGGGTGTAAGTAATCAGCTGTGAGAAGTTGGAGCAAGGTCACTTGTATATTTTACACAACATGAACGAAGTGAGTGTTTATATTGAGGAACATACCAATTTCATCAAGAGACAATATCCTCGATCTAATTTAATGTGGCTTGCTAGAGAGCATAACAAGACAGTTATTAAGTGGTTTGAAGATAAAGTCTTACATCAACTATCTCAAACACCAGATAATCTTACTGAAACCATCAAATGCTTACGTCTTATGAAGGGTTTGACATAAATGGATTCTCATATTACACAAAGCATCAAGATGATAACAGTGTCATCCAAAACAGTGGGGTTACCCTTCAAGCGTCTTCATTATTTTTTGCTAGTGCAAAGGATAAGAGTCTACATGAAGCTAAAATGTCATATTATGGTGTCATGAAAGACATATGGGAGTTTGACTATGTAGATTTCAGAATTCCGCTCTTTAAATGTAATTGGGTTGACAACAACAAAGGAGTTATAGTGGATGAATTTGGTTTCACGTTAGTCAACTTTGAAAAGATTGACGAGAAGGGTGAACCATTCATATTGGCATCACACGCGAAACAAGTATTTTATATCGGTAATCCTACAAATGATAAATGGTCGGTCGTTCTTCATGGTAAAAAACAGTTCATTGAAGATCCTATAGATGAAGAAGAGTACTATGATAAGTATGATGACTCGAGTCCATTCTCAGTTGGGTTGCCAACACCACCAAACATCGAAGTTGGGGATCACAATGACTTGTATTTTCACAGGGATCACAATGAAGGATTGTTAATTGATAAACGATCACAATATTAGAGGCACAAATGTTTATATTTTTTCTATGTTTTCTTTTTCTGAATGTGAACTTTATAATGTGAATGTGGACTTTACAATGTGAATTACTTTACAATGTGAATGTGAACTTTACAGTGTGAATGTGAACTTTACAATGTGAATTACTTTACAATGTGAATGTGAATGTGAACTTTACAATGTGAATTACTTTACAATGTGAATGTGTACTTTACAATGTGAACTTTACAATTAGTGTTACTTTACAATGTGAAATTTATAATTTAAATGTGAACTTTCAGATGGCTGAGCATTCCCATGATGACTGTGCTGATGATCACCATGAGGGTGAGGACGTGCTTGCGCCGCCTGACAATGTAAGTTTTAAGAATATATTCCTGAGGTTTCTATCTATATGTCCATTTATAATTATACCATGTAAGTGTATTTTTATCAAATTTTAGTTTGATGATGTACCCCCTGAAGAAATTACAACACTTGATGAGCAGAAAAAGAAAATTGAGAAAGTGAGGGGCATCACAATGATGAACAAGTTAATACAACAAAGGGGAAATGGACCCAAATTGGCTGTGGATTTCAATCATGCAAGAAATCCATATGGAGTGAACCACAACTCATTTGTTTCATATCTTGGGGTTCTTACTCGCAGCCATTATAGTCCTATCCTAGAATCCTAGCATAAAGTTCCTAAGGGGAAGAAAGACCACATATGGAAGGAACTATGCATGAGTTATTATATTTGTAATTCTATTTGTGTAGATTACTAATTTTTAGGATACTAGTTAATAGCAATACTATTTAATTTGTTGCATCGTAAATGTGTGATGAAACGCTGTGGGAGTGTCCTAAGGAACTATAGGACCAATCCCACCCAAGATTACATATGTGATGCTGAGAAGAGGTTCTTGATTGATTTCCAATTCTAGACATTGATCACTATTTCACTAACTCTACACTAATAATTTTTGTTTGTATTCTCTTTAAAAAATAAATTTAGGCAGAAGGAAGCCGCACAACAATGGAACTACTTGGACCCCAAAGACTGGGAGGCGTTTGTTACCCAAAGAACAGATGAATTCAAGGTATTAAGTGCCACTCCCAATTTAATTAATATACATTTTTATGTATTCACCTATTCAAGATTAACCTTTAGGTAATTAAGCGATGCTCAACGAGCAAGGCATGCACTGAATGTGCATGACCACACAATGGGTCCAAGAGGATATGCAGGCATTCGCCAAAGACTACAGGCTGAGTCTGCTCAGCCTACTCAGGAGACAACAAAGTCTTCAACTACTACTCCCACACCTCTGCCTCGCCATGCTATGTGGATAGCTGGGAGGCAAAACAAGAAGGGAGACATACTGAAGCCCACAACTACTGAGGCAGCTGCAAAAATGGTATAAATAAACTCTTAGAGCATTCTATCGATATTGATTATTGTTATGTTTACTTACTAATTTTTGTTGATGGTGATTAGCGGGAACTGCATGAGCAGATGAAGGAAAGTAAGTGCATCCCTCAGGGCACAAGGAATGAGCTGACAGTTGCTCTGGGTAACCCATAGCATCCTAGACATGTTACGGGTGCAGGAAGTGGTGTGGGAATCAAAGCGTTCTTTGGGCCATCAAAGTGCAAACCTATCCCAAAAGTGGGACTTTCACAAGATGAGGTAACCTATTCTCATTTTAGAATGTTATTGTGAAAGGGAATTCAATAATCAGAAGCTCGTGTTTCTTTTATCCATGTATAGGTAGATTCATTAATTGATAGGAGAGTCAAGGAAGTACTTGATAAGAGACTCCATGAAGCAATTAGCAAGTGGAAGGCATCTCAAACTGCCACTTAAACAGTACCTATGGTGGGCCGCTCTTCTCCTACTATTTATACTGCAGAGGTTGGGAGTAATCCTACAGACCCACCACCTAGCACATCCTCTGTAAGTATTTTTATGACATAGTAACTAGTCTGTTCAAAATGATATGTTTGTGTATATATGCATATAACATTCTTTATGTAAATTTGTAGGGGTTGAAACCATGCCAACTAAAAAGTCAAGAATATATCATTGTAGAGGCGTCGGCTTACCCACCCCTTAAAGGGTGCATGTTTCATGGGTATCCAGTACCAGATGGTGTGGTACGTGTGAGCCTGATACATGTACTCCCCGACTGGACAGATCTTGCACTGCCTCATGCACACCCAAATGCTGAAACACTTGGTGAGGCAGTAGGCAGAGTGATATTGTGGCCCGAAGCAGATGTCATCTATACTGATATTATATGATAAATTTACATTACTTTAATTTGTTAGTGTGTATAGATGAGTCAATTGATCTGAAATTATATATACAGGTCAAAAAGACGAGACCCACTACATCTTGGCCTCCACCTCCTCAACTACCGAGTTGGCTTCCAAGGGACCTACACACCACGATAGGTCCCAATTGTAGGGGTGTGGCAGTATGGATCGGCAAACATGATCTAAATTGCCCTATAATTGTTACTATTCCGGAGGATGCTGCAGGTAAATCATACGATAACAATCTATTTATACAAGTTTAGCATATGTATTAATACATACGTAATACAAGTTCTGCATACGTACGTATTAATGCAGGTCAATCATACGAAAACAAGATATTTGTACAAGACATTTTGAAGTTGTTTAGTTATGAATGGCTGAACACATCTATGATAGAGTTGTGGATATGGTGAGATCTTGTTTATACATCGATATACCTTGTTTTATATACGGTGATCTGGTTTCTTATATATTAATGCATTCATAATATATGTTTTGCAGCCACTTACACAACATCTGTTACTACATTACTATTTAATTATGCAATTTAATGGGTTACATTAACATATGTAGGGTTTTACAAGAGTACAAAAAGTTGGAGGAAAGGTCCCCAGGAAAAAGGATCTTTCACTAATTTGGGAGAATGTAAAAGTAATTTCCTGACTCCAATGTATATATTATTTATGTGAACTGTGCTTATTTGTACTCTTTAATATTTTGTATGTTTCAATTTATAGTGTGCTACACAAGACAACGGCTGGGCATGTGCCTACTATGTGATGTTATTTATGGACCTAATCATCAAACATGTCGTAATGGAAATCGATAAAATACATCAGGTATTATACATAGTCTCATTAGATAATATAAAATATATCAATCTTATTATATATTGTTAATTATATATATACGTCATTCTCTTTATAGGTCTTTAAAACTACTAACTTCAGCACAGGTGGAAAGCGTTTCAATGTGCATGCTCCCTATAAGAGAGATGAATTAGATGATGTAAGAGAAGAATGGGCAAAAGCCCTACAAAGAGTGGGAATTTTTAAATATAATTTTATTGACAATGATGACAATGATGAATAAAGAATAACTTTGTTCTCATAATTATTTTTGTGTGAATGTGAATGAATTTTTATGAATTGTCATATGTGTGTGAAGATAATCAATAAATAAATGTTTCTACATGTGTGTGAATGTGAAAAGAGATGAAATCAATGGAACTGTAGGTTGGTACTAGTTTCTACATGTGTGTGATGAAAAAATAATATGAATTAAATGTGCTTATACATGTGTGTGAATCACATATATATAATATTGTCCATCTTGTTAATTTTGTAGGTTTGTGGCCTGTTGTTGGCTGATATCAATAGATGTCATAAACCTACAGTTTAGAACTGAACTGCATGTTCTCATCCTACTGACCAACCATACAGCAGGCCTGCAAACTGATAAGAAAAAAAATCATATCATAGGCATCAGTTATTTGAACAAAACCGACACCAAAGACATACGGCGATAGTTTTTGATAAAAAACTGACGTCTATGTGGCCAGGAACTATGGTCATGCTGGGAAGCACGACTGTGGTGGCAGGTAGGGGATATTGTGTTGATCATTAGTACAAAACCGACGTCGGTTCAGCTGATATGTCGTCGGTTATCTTTCAAAACTGACGCCTATAGGCCCTTTGCTAGTACTTTTTTCAGTGGCGGGAAGCATTTTGATGTAGGTTCATTTAATAACCGATGTTTGTAACCATTCTATAGTGTCGATTTTCTTAAAAAACTGACACGCATATAGTCCCTTTGCTGGCGCGTTTTCGATGGCGGGAAGCATTTTAGCGTCGGTTGGGAACCGACGCCGAAGGGGTCTACCTTTAGCGGCACTCACTTGGGTGTCGTCTGGAAGCCGACACTAAAGCCCTTAATTAATCGACGCTAAAGGCCTGATCTGTAGTAGTGTTGGTTCATTGGTTCCTTTGGAGCGGGTGGTTCTTCCTTGGATCAGTCGGTTCTGGGACCTATCCTTCCTCGCATAGGCCTCACATGAGTAGAGGACACCCGATAGAGGGCCTCATCAGTGTAATGAGGAGCTGGGAGTAGGAGCAGCCTATAGAGGTAGCAGAGATGCCATTCCAACTCATCGGGACCCCATGAACTTATACGTGATCGAAGAAGGCGAGATGGTGGTGTAAGGGCAAAACACCCAACCTGCCCCATGCGGTAGTATCGCATGGACAAGAGGAAAAGGGGAGGGAAATTAGGGGTGAATTGGGGCATCCAAGGTCAGTTGAAAGAGTCAGGAAAAGGGATTATCACGAGGGTTGAAGGTACTGACCTGAGGGGCATTATATAGGCTCGAGAGGTAGGTTTTAGGGAAAATCGAGCTTTGGTTGCAGCCATGGCCGCTAGAGTGAGAGGGGGGGAAGGGAATAATTTTTATGGTGAAATTGATCCTTAATGGTGCTCAATGTAGAGCTGGGTGAGTTTGAAATCGCAAGGCAAGCCTTTTTGTCTACCTAGATTTTCAAATCAAGATCAAGAGCACTGAGTTGCTCATTTTGGTTGCATTAACACTTCTCTGCAATCAGCGGGAGGTTGTAGATGACCCAACGACTGTAAGATCTGGCCTTGATCTGCAAGAGGCAGATCTAAGGGCCAAAACGCACCCCTGATGCCTTCTCCTAGATAGCTGATGTGGAAAAGCCAATTAAAAAGGCCAATGAAGGGATTTTTAGCATAAAACTTTAAGAACTCATAGAAAATTGTAGGAATGTCCAAATGAGAAGAAATATGGACCACAAGTTTACAAAAATGTGAAGAATATTTAGGAAAAGTTTCAGAATAAGATGATGAAGTTTGATGGAAGAATTATAGAGTGATGATTTAACATAATGTGTGGTGTCAAAATGTGTACAAAATTCCCATTGATCACCATATTTCTAATTTGATTATCAAAAGTTATCAAGTATCCAAGGGCAATTAATTTGAGGTTATGAGTAAACATAAAGAGGGTAAAATTGGAATTAATTCATAATTATGCCAAAATTCACTTTGTCATATTCTTCTTCAATGAAGAAGGCTTGGGAGGGGTTTTCCTGATTTCATTAACTTATTACTGCTACTAGACAAACTAATGTGAGAGGGTCAACGACCCTCAAGTTCTTTTTAGGGAAAAAAGGAAAAAGTTCTTGGTCCTACATCAGACTGACGAACCTACATATTTTGTGTTTAAGCCATTAGTTGACTAAAATGTATATTAAATTAAAATATATATGAGAAATGCACCCTATGCAATAAAGTTAAAAAGTATCAGAATGACATGAAATTTTGTAAAGTTCTCAAGAATAGTATGAAATAAATTATGCACTAAAATTATTTTTAGACCCCCAATTGAAGTTCACAAGTTATATAAAATTACATACTTGGGAAAATGAAGTCGAATTGAATGATATTTTAAACATAACTTTGTCAAGTTGTATTAAGTAATAATCTAAGGTTTAATTTCACAGCTAACCATCTAGTTGAACCCAAATGATTATATTTATGCATAAACAAGGTTTGGGGTCTTATACTATCTCATAATGGATTAAGACATGTTTAGAAGACCTGGAATATATTAGCTTTTGAGGGCTAATTTATAGAGTGTTAGGGGAAGTTACATAGAGATGAAAACCAGACTCTCACACATTTTTTGGGTTGTGATACGAGAATAAGGGGATGAGACCCTACCCAAGGACATGTTCCATGATGATGAGATATGTGATATTTGAATTGAGATATAATGCTTATGTGATATAGGTGTCGTCCCAAACTTGTATCGACATTGGAATTAAAGTAAGAAACACTATTGGGATAATGGTGAACGTAGGATATATTACTTGTCTTATTTTTTCCAGACAAGTCCTATGACATGGATGTTGAGTGGTGTAGATGGAAATATTGTGATGGCATCTACTTGTCTTGGTTCAAGTCAAGTAAATTCAGGCCAAAGTAATCAAAGTGTATATGTCAATTTAAATTTTATAATTGTTAATAGCATGCATATCCTATTGTAGTTTTTTTGATATAGAATTGATATGTTAAATTCGTGAATCTACATTCCTTTTTGTGTGATTATATGATTTATTCCTATTTATGATATTTTTGCCATAAAATTTATATTTCAAAATACTATTATATGGGTCTACTATTTAAGTAAATGATAACTTATGCTTGCAAAAAGTCTAGATGCTTTGTAAAATATATGCTAGAACATATAAAAGAGCATGAATCAATATTTCCTTATTCATGCTTATCTTCTGACATAGACATTGACTAATCAACCAAGGAATGCCTTTTTAGATTTGGATATAAATCAAGGATGCATCATCTTAAGCTATAGGTCATGCGTCTATGTAGGTTATGTTGACACTTTAGGTGTGTGTAACTGTTCCTTTAAAAGGGGAATTCAGGTCAAGTTGAGTTTGAATTTTTTGTGTGGGAATGGTTCATGTATGTGAATGCTAGAGTATATGTGATTCTCGTATCTGATAAGAATTTCATGTTGAAATTTATAAAACATTCATTTATATGATGATCCATCTATGTAACATATTATGAATCTTTAGCATGGTTTTGAGTTTAAGATAAACATATTTTCTCTTTATATGATTGTTATTTTCTATTTTCACATGCTATTTTATTGATGTTATATGGGTTTTGAGATTAATTTGACATATAATGTCAGCCTCTCAAAATAGTGTTAAGCATAAGTGTCACCCCAACTCGGGGAAAGAAACATAAAACTTTGATTGTTAAATTCTATAGTTTACAAAAAATTATCATTTTGAAATCTCAATAACTTCCACTAGGAACCTCCGAACTTCAATAAATTTAACCATAGGCTTCACATAACTAGAGCTACCTTCCATCTCATACTACTGCAAATATACCATTATTTGACTCGTCAAAGAAATATTCCAAAATATCACATATCAAGGTGTAATGAACCTAATGTCATTATAAAAAAAAATCTTCAAACTTTTCCAACTCTATAACATAGTTTTGTGGTTATACTACTACAGAAATGGCTTATAAAGTCACTTTTCAAGGTGTCGATTGTATACATAAACGGACACCTAAACTCTACAGTGTCGGTTTATAACATAAACCTACATACAATCTGTAAAGGTCGACCAGACACGGGTACCGCTTTTATTAAGTGTCGGTTAATTAATAAAAAACTGACACCTAAAATCAACCGCCAAAACTAAAATTCCAGCGAAAAAATTGCCTCCAAAATTTGACATATGTCGTCAGTTCATAAATAAATAACCGACGACTAAAGGGTATTCGCGAGACAGGAATAGTTGCCGGTTGTCCTTTAGTTAAAAACCGACGACTATAATCTAGTATAGGTGCCAGTTTTTGGAAAAGAACCGACACAGTTAGTTTATTTGTCGATTTTTTAGAATAACCGACGCTTATTGTCAACTTAATAGCTCACCAGCGCGAGCTTCTCTTCCCCTTTTCCTTTTTCATTCTCGATTTCAGTTAGGTCCGGCGATTTCTTACTCGCCCCCGCTGGTCGTTGCTCGTCGTCCGCTGCTGCCGTGCTCCTGCTCCTGCCCTCGCCGCTGCTCCGTTCTCACCGGCAGTCGTGCTCCTGCTCCTGCTCCTGCCCTCTGTGCTCACCGGCGGCCGTACATGCTCCTGCTCCATGCCCTCGCCGCTGCTCCGTGCCCTTGCCGCCGCTGCTCTGTGTCCTCGCCGGTGCTTCTCCTCTCTTTGTCGCCGCCTCCGCCGCTGGCTGCTGTGCTTCGGCCGCTGCTCTCCTCTGCCCTCAAGGTATGCTCGCCTGCCCTGCCTTCTTCCTTCTTCCTCTGCTCTGGCAGCTTCTTGGGCGGTGCCAAGGCACGCCCAAGCAGCTACTAGGCGTTTTTTTTAAGTTATTTACTTATTTGTGTTTACGGTTTAGGTACTGATTTTGTGCTTCTACTTAGTTGAATCCTCTATTGTCTATACAATACATGTAATTTTTGATCAAGTGATGATATGTAAATGTAGAAATAAGTTAGTAAGGTATCAATGATAAGTCTACTGTAATGTGATGCAAAATAGTTATTGTATCATGCATATCTTAATACTTTTTTGTTTTATAGTTGTATAGGGTTTTTTATGTGTGACAAGTCTATTGTTTAATAGTTTAGCTATAATCATTGTTTTATAGTTGTGTTATAAAATATTTGGGTGTTTAGTATGGTTCCAAAAAGTATAGTATATATATGCATACATGTGCATTTTTTTATAAAATTGTATAGAAAATCAAAACCCATTCTTGGTGAGAATCCTAATCACCCTTCTTGCTTAATGATGAACTGTAATGCACACATGTGACATGCTTGGAATGTAAATGATGAACTTTTCCCTAAATTTCCAATTTTCGCCTACTTGTCCGCCGCCGCTACCGAAAGTTATGCTTCCTCCAGTACTGCTCTGCCACAGTTGTCTAGTTGTGCATACCTGTGAGTTATCAGGAACACCTAAATGATTGTCTAACACCTAAATGAATATCTAGTTGTGTATTTTCCTAGTATCGTGAAAGATTCTCAATCGTGTGTATCACATGGGATTCTTATCTCAACACAATGGACTGCAATATTTGCATCTAATGCCTTAAATGGAAGACTCGAATGTTATAAAATCCCATCAAAGTAGGTAGAAACAACTTATATATATTCAGATCTTAATAATTCCATGAAGTGCACATTATCTTACTCAGGAAAAGTATGTGTATAATGTAGGATTAGTTCCATATAATGGTTCTATTTTAGTAAGCACCTAGAAACCCATCCAAGATTTACTCATTAGGAGTAAATCTTGGATAGTCCCCGGTTTGGGACTATTCTTGAACACCTAATCTCACTTAGGATGTAAGTGTATAATGTGTATTGGGTTTTTGAGAAAATTTCGGTAGCATTTCCTCGTTTGTTCTCTAAGTACATATATAGACTTCTTTTCAAGCTATCATGTCTACCACAATAAAGTTAGTTATGACAAGCAATAAAAGGTTAACTGATGTTATACAACTTTTTTTGAAAATATATAACATCGTTATATGTACTTACACTTTGTTAATACTAATATTATGCAGTCTCTGTCCACCCATAACAATCACTATGAACTGGGCCTCTATGTCAATGTTAACGTTCCCTATTGAAGAACAATTGGACATCATCCTAGATGATCGTTCCTTAAACCAATTGGTCATACCCAAACATTGGCTTTTTCTAAAAGGAAGACACTACATGCCTGGTAAAGTGACCCTAACTTTTGGCAATTATTCACATGTTATCGAGGTTGAGTATGATTTGGCGGGAAATCTTGTATCAAAATCCGGTTTGCGTGATTGGATTCGAGATATGCATGTGGTCCGTTGCAACAGGCTTTTTCTCCGTCCAGTTGGCCATAATTCCATCAAAGTTTGGATAACCAACAGCAACTGTGAGACCCCCGATCATCTACTACGGTATGAGCGCACGTCGTCGCATATCAGCTCAGACGAATTTGAATCTGAGGCCCCTGTTAGTTCAGATTCGTCTAAATACAGTGAGGAGCTTCGTGACACAGCTTCATCATCAAAAAGACCACGGTAAGTCCAATTAACAAATATAATTGTCAAGACGAAAAAGTTGTGTTTATAATTTTTGTCTGAAAGCAATCAATACTCATAACTGCTTTCTATTCTAAACTTCAGGAGAAGATCGCCACAATGATAAGTCCTCGAAGTTACTGATGCGGGACCATGTTGGTGTAGTATTTAGTTGTCTATCTATCTAGACTTGTATGTATTAATAGTTTTTATAATTATGTGCATGTTTAGGGGTACACCAACCACTTTGTTTAGTTATTGTTTAGGGGTACACCCCTGTGTGTGGATGTAAAAAGAGATTAATGAATGGAACTGAAAGTTGCTACATGAATGCTTATAACTGAAGTGTGTGTTCCCATTTGCATGATTACACTACTATTTTCTCATATTGTATAGTCTATTTTAATATGACATACTTACTCATATGGTATATGTTGGGTAAGTTTACTTTACTTATATCTTTAACTTAAGTATAGTATATATATGCATACATGTGCATTTTTTTATAAAATTGTATAGAAAATCAAAACTCGTTCTTGGTGAGAATCCTAATCACCCTTCTTGCTTAATGATGAACTGTAATGCACACATGTGACATGCTTGGAATGTAAATGATGAACTTTTCCCTAAATTGCCAATCATGCTTTTAAAGACATCAATAATCACCCTAACTTGAAGAACTAGGATTTTAGGTATAAGAATGACAACACATTATTTGTTGGCCTAGAAACCCGTCCATGATTTACTCATTAGGAGTAAATCTTGGATAGTCCCCAGTTTGGGACTTTTCTTGAACACCTAATCTCGCTTAGGATGTAAGTGTATAATGTGTATTGGGTTTTCAAGAAAATTTCAGCAGCATTTCCCCGTTTGTTCTCTAAGTACATATGTACTTGGAGAACAACGGGGAAATGCTACCGAAATTTTCTTGAAAACCCAATACACATTATACACTTACTAGTGAGATTAGGTGTTCAAGAATGGATAGGTGGTACACATTTATTATATATAATAATGACATCACATGTATTTGTTAACCCTAGACCCTAATCTTGTCCTAATATATACTTGTTTTCTCTTTGATCATAGAATGGATAGATCATGGATGTCCATTCGCAATCGCTGCACCCCAACATTTATTTCTGGTCTTGACCAGTTCATTAGATTTGCCGAGGAACAAAGGAAACAACCTGGAGATAGGTTCTACTGTCCATGTAGGCATTGCGGTAACAACTTGAAAGTCAACACTGGTGACGAAATCAAAACTCATTGCATGTGCAACGGGATTATACAAAGCTATACAGAATGGCACTGGCATGGAGAGATTTCAAACCCGAAACCAGTGGATGTCGATAGCAGTGCTTGTGTGGAATAAGAAATGGCCTACAATGACGTAGATGTGAATGAACCAGTTCCAGTAGACATCGTTGATGCGATGTTGGATAGTTGTGGGGTAGAGCACACCGATCCACCTCCCATTTTTAGAAACATTGTGCATGATGCTGAGATGCCGTTATACACAGGTTGTACTAAGTTTACGAAGCTTAACGCTGTGTTGAGATTGTATAAGTTGAAAGCTAACAATAGATGGAGCGACAAAAGCTTCACGTCATTGCTGTCTTTGTTGAAAGAAATGCTTCCTGAAGGAAACGAGCTGCCAATCTCAACATACTAGGTAAAGAAATTGTTGTGCCCAATGGCAATGGATGCCAAGAAGATACACGCATGCCCGAATGATTGTGAATTATTTCAAAAGGACTATGTAGATTTGAAAGATTGTCCAAAATGTCGTGTGTCATGGTATAAATTGACGACTTCGGGGGAGTCCAAAACTGGTTCTCCTGCCAAGGTGATGTGGTATCTACCTATAATATCACGGTTTCAAAACTTGTTTGCCAATCTGATAGATGAGAAGAATTTGAGGTGGCATGCAGATGTTAAGAAAAATAATGATGGGATCCTACGACATGCGTCTGATTCCCCACAGTGGAAGAAGATTGATGTATTGTACCCTGAATTTGGTGAAGAAGTCAGGAATCTAAGACTTGGGCTTTGTACAGACGGGATGAATCTGTATGGGACATTGAGCAGCCAACATAGCACTTGGCCAGTCATGCTTGTTATATACAATCTTCCTCCCTGGCTGTTTATGAAAAATAAGTACGTAATGCTGTCGTTGTTGATATTGGGCCCTAAACAACCTGGAAATGACATCGATGTTTATCTTGAACCTCTGATTGATGACTTAAAGAAACTCTGGGGTGAAGGTGTGATGACCTATGATGCTTCACGAAGAGAGACATTTCGTTTGCATGCTATGTTGTTTTGCACTATTAATGACTTTCCAGCATATGGGAATTTGTCTGGATATAGTGTCAAAGGAGCTAAAGCGTGTCCTATATGTGAAGAGAACACTGATTCAACAAGACTAAAACATGGCGGTAAGAATGTATATCTCGGTCATTGAAGGTTTCTTCCAAAATTCCATCCGTATCGTAGGAAGCGCAAAGCATTCAATGGATTGAATGAGGAACGCAGTGCACCTAAACCTATACCAGGGGAGGTTGTTTATGAAAGTGTAAAAGACTTTGTCAATGAATTTGGTAAGAGATCACAATGTACTACACAGAGTGACAATTCTTCATTCAAGAAGAAGTCAATATTTTGGGATCTTCCTTATTGGAGTTCTTTGACAGTCAGACATTGTATCGATGTAATGCACGTTGAGAAAAATATTTGTGATAGCATCATTGGTACTATGTTAAATATACCAGGTAAGACTAAAGATGGGATAAAATCCAGACTGGACCTACGTAAAATGGGAATAAGGTCAGAATTAACAGAATTACGTGAAATGGGTAATAAAAGAACATACTTACCTCCTGCTTGTTACACGTTGTCTAGAAAGGAGAAGAAAGCTTTTTGTGAATGCTCGGTAAATGTTAAGGTGCCACATGGTTACTCATCCAAAATCCGTAGATTGGTATCAATGAAAGATCTGAAGTTGATAGGTCATAAATCTCATGATTGTCACACTCTAATGCAACAAATATTGTCTGTGGCAATTCGATCTATATTGCCGAAGCATGTAAGGTTTGCAATCACCAGACTTTGTTTCTTTTTCAACAGTCTCTGCAGCAAAGTTATTGACCCTGAGACTCTCGATAATTTGCAAAGAGAAGTGGTTGTTACCCTATGTCAGCTTGAGATGTAGTTCCCTCCTTCGTTCTTTGATATCATGGTACATCTTGTTGTCCACTTGACTAGGGAAGTGAAAATCTTGGGACCGGTTTTCTTGCATTGGATGTATGCCTTTGAACGATACATGAGAATTTTTAAAGGTGATGTTCGAAACCGTTATCGGCCTGAAGGGAGTATTATTGAAGGTTATGTGGCGAGAGAGGTTATGGATTTCTGGAATGACTTTCTCAGTGGTAATGACACTCCTGATAATGACAAGAATATTGACGAGCTATTTGGCAAAGGAATTTTGGGATCACGTGTGAAAGTAATCAGCCGTGAGCAGTTGGAACAAGGTCATTTGTATATTTTACACAACATGGACGAAGTGAACGTTTACATCGAGGAACATACCAATTTCATCAAAAGACAATATCCTCGAGCCAATACAATGTGGCTTGCTAGAGAGCATAACAAGACTTTTATTAAGTGGTTTGAAGATAAAGTCTTACATCAACTATCTCAAACACCAGATGATATTACTGAAACTATCAAATGCCTCACCTTTAAACCAAAGTTGACTGTTATGTCTTATGAAGGGTATGACATTAATAGATTCACATATTACACAAAGCGCCAAGATGATAAGAGTGTCGTCCAAAACAGTGGGGTCACCCTTCAAGCATCGACTATGTTTTTTGCAAGTGCAAAGGATAAGAGTCCACGTGAAGCTAAAATGTCATATTACGGTGTCGTTGAAGAGATATTGGAATTTGACTACATAGATTTCAGAATTCCTCTCTTCAAATGTAATTGGGTTGATAACACCAAAGGAGTTATAGTGGATGAATTGGGTTTCACTTTAGTGAACTTTGAAAAGATTGGCGAGAAGGCTGAACCATTCATATTGGCATCACAGGCGAAACAAGTATTTTATATCGATGATCCTACAAATGATAAATGGTCGGTTGTTCTTCATGGTAAAAGACAGTTCATTGAAGATCCTATAGATGAAGAACAGTACTATGATAAGTATGATGAATCCAGTCCATTCTCAGTTGGGTTGCCAACACTAACAAATATTCAAGCTAATGATGACTTGTATGTGCGTGGAGATCACAATGAAGGATCGTTAATTGATAAAAAAATCGCAATATTAGAGGTATGTTTTGTTTTATACGTTTTTTTTCTTCTGAATATGTGAACTTTACATATCCGTTAACATATGTTATTACATTACTATTTAATTACAATGTTCTGTGTTACATTAACATGTAGGGGTTTTGACTGCAATATATGTATATATTATTTATGTGAACAATGCTTAATTAGTTGTATTTTTTATTATTTTGTATGTTTGAATTTATAGTGTGCTACACAAGACAACGGATGGGCATGTGGATACTATGTGATGCGATGTATGCACATGATTATCAAACATGCCACACTGGACATCGATTGTATTTCTCAGATATTATATAGTCTCATTAGATAATATGAAATATATCAATCTTATTTATAGCTCATTAATTATATATATACATCATTCTCTTTACAGGTGTTTAAAGCTGACCCCACTACAGGAACAGACTTACCAGATGTACATGCTCCCTATACGATGGGAGAATTAAATGAAGTAAGAGAAGAATGGGCAACAACCATACAAATAGTGGGGGATTTAAAATATAATTGGGATGTTGATAGCGAATAATGACTAAAGAATGATATTTTGTAAATGAATTTCTAAATTATAATATATGTGTGAATGTTTCTACATGTCTGGATGTTTCTACATGTGTCTGAGTGAAAATGAATGAAAGTGTTGGTTGCTATATGAATGTTTCTACACGTGTGAATGTGAATGAATGGAACTACAGATTGCTAGCTACATGAATGTTTCTAAATGTGTGAAAATAAAATGGAACTGTAGGTTGTATTGCTAAATGCATGTGTGAATATTTTTGTTGTTAAATTTGCAGGTTTGTGGCTTGTTGTTGGCTGATATCAATGGATGTCGTAAAACCTGTAGTTAACTGTAGGTTTCTCATCCTGCGACCAGCCACAGCAGGTCTGCAGACTGACAGAAAAAAAAAAACAATAGGTGTCGGTTATTTGTATAACACCGACACACAAATTTATAGTGTCGGTTTTATATAAATAATTGATGCCTGTTTCCTGTGGCGCGAAGGTATATGGTGTCGGTTTATTATCTAATAACCGACGCTAAGGTATATGGCGTCGGTTTATTATCTAATAACCGACGCTGATAGTGGCCAAGATGGCGCCCTTTCTGTGGCACGAAGGTATATGGTGTCGGTTTCTTATCTAATAACGGACACCTATACCTTCGCGCCACAGGAAACATGCGCAATTTCGGTGGCGCGCGAAGAGTTTGGGCGTCGGTTTTGGAACCGACGCGTAATGGGTGAGCTTTTAGTGTCGCCCACATAGGTGTCGCTTAGAAACCGACACTAAAGGCCTTAAATAACCGACACTAAAGGTAGGTTCTGTAGTGGTGTTATAACACAACTTATGGACCATTATTAAGGCAAACTAGTGTACTTGATCCTCTAACTACATAATTAACTTCATTAAAAGTATAAATGAAGAATAATGACATCATCAACAGAACACATCCATTTGAATTTTAAATAAATATTTCCAAACTGAAACTCTTGAGTTAAGTTATAATTTGGGTATATAGAACCAAAAAGGTCTAGTCCAACACAATCATTGGTGTGGTGATTAACATAGTTGACTTGTTCCTATTTTATCCCAATTTGATTCACCACATCACACTCAAGTACCTGATATGGATTTTTGCATATCTCATATATGAACACTTGACCGATCTTGTTGACAATCATGTAATTTAGTAGCTTGGTGAGGATGTTAATCTTAGCATATAATGCAGAAATGACATACACTTCATAGATGCCATCCATAGTGTTTTAGTTTTTACTATGCTGACTAGATTAATTGAGAACCATTGACTTAATAACATCCCCACCCTCAATAGGATTCTTCTTTGTAAAGCATCCACTTCTTGGTTCATTCACTAGGATACTTGCATGATCATCATATAACCCACTCCATACATGGTTCTACTTTTCTAGGTTGTGGTGAGGACACTTCATAAGTTTCTCTTTGAAACCTTTACCAAGCCTCAACAAACATCTCTCCATTAGATTAATCAAAACATGTGATCTGGTTGAGAATTTCCACCATCTTTCATGATCGAAATAACTTATTCAAGCATGCAATGAGAGTGCATCATTGAAAAAGTGTCCATATGATCTGAAGAGTACATTCCATTTAATGAGTGGCTATTTATCAAGGCATTAATTCCACTACTTTGCCCTTTCTTGGAGTGAGAAGGAAAATAGGTAAAATTAAAGTTAGTCATCTCTAATTCTGTTGATCTTAACTATGCTAGTAAACTCCAATTATTGGATGCATGGAGGTTAGGATCTTCAAATGCAAGGCCTAAAAGTAGAAATTATTTCACCGCACTAATAAAGCTTGGGTCCAAGCTCAAGATAACCACTTCCACCACGAACCTTACAATATTTGACCTTAATACTTAGTGAGGTTGTGGTGTAGTGTATTCCATTAGTGGTCTATCTTTTAAAAAAAATAAAGGGAACTTTTTGTGGTTGTACTTCTGCTGAAGGAGCACATCTCCTTCATTGTCTTACCCTATCACTATAAGAAAGGACTACTTTTGTAATATCAAATATTTGGAATAAGTCTTTAGAGCTTGACTATCTTCAAACTTCCAACCATATACTAGTTTGTAAGGATGAAATAACAACTTAGTAAAATAAGGAATTCAAACTAAACTAATAAATATATTTTTTTGGTAGAAGTCAACGGGTTTTTATTCACCTTGCCCCTCTCATGCAAGCCATATCAAAGGAGTCTACATTATAAAAGTCATAATTAAATGTGGTAGTACTACTACCATTACAAGATTCCTGGTTGATAACTTCAATCAGGGCATTAGGTGGTCTTCTATAGTAATAGAATTCACTTTGGTTTTTTTTGATGAAATTAGATAGCAGGTCAGCCACTTTGTTTCCTCCTCTCTTGATGCTTGAACAGTGCCACCTGGTTTTCCACTTATCCTTCACTTCCACTAACTTTCTATCCAGCTTTGGGTAATCAGACATATTACATACATTAGACTCACTAGCTCTTTTTGAATCTATTTCATTGTTTAGTTCATTACATTGAGGGGATTGTCCCACTTCCACTTCTAGTTTAATAGATCGGAGTCCCACCTCTAGCAAACTATCAAATTTAATCTTCTTGCCCCAGTTTCCTTGCCAGTTACCCTCATGGTCACGAAAGATCACCGTGATTGATGATTGATTATTTCTCGCATTGAAGGTGGCATCAGTATTCAATTTCAAGTTGCCTCCTTCGGGTTTACTGCAATTCTCAATATGTATGGAGCCGTGTGCCGTCTCTTCACAATCATCTGCCCATGCCTTCATTGAAACATCAACCTCCTTTTAGATGAGATACGTGATATGCCTACTGGTTCTCTCTGTATTTTCGAAGACTTTCTGGTTTCTAGTCTTCCATAGCTCCCAGCAGCCAATCATAAACAAGAGGTTCTGAGGTGCATCAGTTGATATGTTCTTAGCTAGCCAACTCCATAAGTCTGATTCACTATAGAAGCTGCTCCATACTTTTTGATCTAAGAGCTCTTTCCAGACTTGGGTTTCAAGATGGAACTCCCTAAGAGCGTGTAGTGCTGTTTCTTTTGTTGTACCACAGATTGGGCATGATTTGACCATGGTAAATGTCATGCAGCCCGATGGCTATTGGTTAGGATTGCGTTGTGTCCTACTAGCCATAAGAAAAACTTTACCCTCATTGCTAGTTTAGCCTCCCATATGATGTCCCACTTCCCAGGAGTTCTGATATCCTTATCCAGCCTAAGGATATCATATGCACTTTTAGTAGAGAAAGAACCTGAATCAGTGTGGTTCCATGCTCGGGCATCATGTTCTTCTGTGTTAGGTGGTATTGCAGTGTCAGTTACCTTCTTTACCACATTTGGAGGAAGACATTGCTTTAGAAATTCAACATCCAAAGCATTTTCAAGGTTAACCAGACAACAAAGTTTCAGATCAAGTAACTCTGCATGAATAGGTCTAGTAACCAGTTCTTGTATGGTAGTGTCCTTGCTCCACCATTTGTCACACCAAACATTAATGTCCCGCCCACTGATACGTATCATTATCGAATTGTCAGTAATAAATTGTTTGCACTAGAATACTGCTCGTCCTAATCTTGAGATATGAGGGGGTATTCCGCCTTTAAAGTTCATATATTTAGAATAGAGTCCTACACACCAGATGGAGCTCCTGCCTGTGCCAAAGTCCCAACCATGTTTGGTGATCAGTGCCATATTAAGTTCCCTCATGGATTTCAATTCAAGTCCACCATATTCCTTATTGTAGGTCATTTTGTTCCAGGCAACCAGAGATAGGGGGTGACTATTGTGGTTTCCACCTCATATGAAAGACCGGATATTGCTATCAATACGGTCACACATTTTCATGATAAGGGTTGTTGTTTGCATAGTGTAGTTGGGGATCACAACCAACATTGCCTTTGCGTGGCACACTCGTCCCACTAGGCTGAGCGTTTGTGCAGACCAAGACTTGATTGACAAAGCAATTCCAGTGAGGATACTACTGTAGGTGTCAAGCTTCACCTACCCATGTATGAGTGGGATGCCGAGATACTTGCCCAAATTGTCTGATTGAGAGAAACCACTCACTCTATAGATCTTCCTTCGTAAGCATCTGGGCAAGTTCTTCATAAAGTGGATGCAGGATTTGCTAACTGAAATCAGTTGTCTAGAAACTGCCCCATATTCACAAGCAATTGATGATTGATGCAGGGATTTTGAGTCACATTTATAGGCTAATTTTATACTTGTTTTGTGCCATTATTTGTCATTTTATGACTATAATAGCATGATTCATTTCCTTCAGCCTATAATCATTATATGCATCAAATATATCTTATTTTATATGTGTTTTTCTCTTGATTTCAGGTAATTTACATTCCAAGACCCGTCGATACCATCGATGGATCCGTCGATGCTATCGACATGGAAACAGTTACTAGGCCGGTGGGAAAGCATCCAGGTCGATACCATCAACCACACTGGTCGATAGTATTGAGATGCCAATAGGTGGATTCCAGAAATTGAAGCCGGTACCCTAGCAGGTCGATATCGTCGACACCCCGTCGATGGTATCGACGTCGTCGGATTAGGAAATTGTTCAGAATGATCACAATCGAATGACTACGATATTTTGGCGGCCATAAGTGGTACCTATACATAGAAAAAGGTGACCCAAAATGAGGGAGGACATTCTATTCCATTGCATGAGTCCCAGAGAAGAGGAGAGCAAAGAACAGAGCCTAGAGCTACACCCCAGACGTTTCCAGAGCCGCAGACAGACGATTTCACCACTGGAAGGCTGCAGATCGTGCTTCTCACACCGAGGATCATCCAGATCTTCTCCGTTTCAGGGGTTACATCATATTTTCTCTCATTTCTCTATGTTTCCCTCTTTCTTCTCCATGTGTATTGTTGAGAGAATATGCGGGGCTAATCCCCTCTATCCTTAGGATCAGGAGAAGCCCGGGGAATCACTGTATGACAATGTTATATTGATTATCATAATTTGTCTCACTTTTCCTTGATATGTTATCGTGTATCCATTACAATTTATTATGCTTGATCATCATAGTTGATTTTCTAATACCGTTAATTCCTTTTGACAGAGGATTTGTGGTTGAAAAGGCACGACTAACACATTAATCAATAAATTCCTTAGACAAGGTAATGTACAATTAATGGTGGATACTTAGAAAAATAATTAAAGCACCTAGATATAGGGTATAAGTTACTACTGGCGTGGAACTGACCTAGAAATTGGTAGTGAATTGTATCACAGAAGCGAGCAATTCTGACTACGGGCCATAATCGGGGAAACAGAATGAATTATGATAGTGGTGTAGAATTTCATACAGTGAGACCTCACGGTGAAACCGCAATCCTAAGGATTCCCATTTAATTTGATTAAACTAAACATTTAATCACGTTCACTTTTTCTTTATTTTAGTTTTATTTTCTTTTTCAAACTCAACTATCAACTTTACCAATCAGTCTAGCTGATCGCGACCAGTTAGTAGTAGTCTACTGAAATTTATGTTTCCCTGAGTTCGACTCGGGCCTCACAAGGACTATATTACATTGATACGTGCACTTGCGTTATATGCAAGATAAAATCGTGTCACGTTTTTGGCATCGTTGCTGGTAAAATAGTAAATTTTGACACTACAAGTACTGCAAGCGACCACTCTAGGCCGCTTTTTCTTTTTATTTACAATTTAAATTATTGAGATTAATTGTCTATCTTTCAGATTCTTTATTCTTCTAGCATTGTACTTACTCGATTTTCCACATTTCAGGTACTAGTGCATGGTGAAGACGTGTAGTACAGATATGCACAGTCGACACCTGAGGTTCTGCCTTCGGGATCTGCAGACGAGTGGATAAATACACCACCCGGAGACTTAGAAGAAGAATTTGAGGTTTTCATAATGGCCAAGGAACAAACTATATGGGAGAAGATTAAGGCTTCTTCTACTTCTACACAGAAGGGGCCAATCAAGAAACAGGCTATCAACATACCCTGTTAGAAGATTGACCCAGGGCTGATCCAGTTGGTCAAGTCACATGCTTTCCATGGGCTTAAAAATGAGGACCCAGTGGCCAACATCAACACGTTTGTGGAGAACTATGACATGGTGAAGGTGGATAAGTTTCCATAGGAAGCCATTTACCGAAAACTATTTCCATCATCTCTGGCAGGAAGCGCAAGGGAGTGGCTTTACAATTTGGACGACGAATATGTCAAATCTTGGGACATGATGATTGAAGTTTTCTTTGAATGATATTTCCCGCCCGAGAAGACAAATGATCTTGTCAGAAGGATCTATAACTTCAAACAACATGCCGACGAGACATACTTGGAGGCTTGGGAGTGTTTCAATATCATGCTGCGAAGATGCCCACAACATGGGCTTGATCTAGAAACCCAAGCTAACACTTTTTATTTTTCTCTTAATGAACATGATAGGAGTACTCTAGACTGAGATGGAACAAGGTTCTTTCTAAATAACAAAGGTTCTAAGTGTCGAGAAATTTTGAAGAATATGGCCAAGAAACAGTCTTGGGGTGAAAGAGATGCACCGAAATAGGTCAAAGCTGCAGGTGATGCAAAGGCCATTCAAGCATTAAATGAGAAGATGGACCTACTGGCCAAGAACCTCTTAGAGAAGGAGAGAAGTGGGTCTGAGGAGGAAGAATATGTAAAATATATGCATCAATAGGGCTATAGGAGCAATGACTATTATTGGAGAAATGATAAGAAAATTTCATGGAAGGATCTAAATAATTTTCTACAAGACCTGGAGAAACAACCAAAACCGAGTGTAGAGGACAAGAGCAATGAGTTGTTCAATCAAGTAATAAAGCAAAACCAAGAGCTGATGAATACATTCAGCAAGCAAATTCAGTTACAGGGGGGATTTCTAAACCAATTTGGTCAGAGTCTATAGAGTTGTGGTGTACAACTGAGGACTCTAGAGACAACCATGACCCAAATTTCAACTGACGTGGCTGCGATGAAGCAAATCATTCAACAAAAATCAGGTGGGAATGCAGAGCCCGCTCAGCCACATTAACATGTTAAATATATTTCAGTCAGTAAAGGGCCAGGGCTTCATGTTGAGGAGATACATGTGCAGAGTATCATGCGTATAGACTTGGAGGACAAACCCAAAGTTCCTTACCCTCGCAGCTTATATGGATTTCCAGGAGGATGCGGGATGTCATGCAACTCACTCCAAGATTCCACCACTGTTGTGCCTACATCTTAGATTTCTGAAGAGATTCCTAGTCCGGAAGAGAAGGTGAAAGTTGTACTTCCGAGTGGGGCAGCCACTAGCAATACAGAGAAGCAACAACAAGTCATGCCATCCACAAATGATGTACTAAATCCGATCCTGAGCGGTGGCATTGAAGCAAGCATAGGGGAGGAGACCCCTAAAGTATCATATATTACAATGTACAAGCGCATTAAGGAGCCAAGCGTGCCATTCCCAGATAGTCTTAAGCTGAGGAATGAGCAAAGGCACTTTAGGAAATTTCTTGAGATCTTCCGGAAGCTCCACATCAACATTCCGTTTTTGGAAGCTATCGAGCAAATTCCTTCATATGGAAGATTCATGAAAGACGTCATCAACAAGAAACGATGAATCAAAGATACAGATGTTGTATGTGTTGATGATACAGTGAGTTCTATAATTCAAGGAAGGTTGCCAAAGAAGAGAAAAGATCCATGATGTTTCTACATCCCATGTCACATAGGTGTTCAATAGTTTCCAAAGGTACAATGTGACTCAGGAGCAGGCATTAATCTTATGCCACTAGCCTCTTTTTAAAAGCTGGGATTGAAGAAGCCAACACAAACTTCCATGACAATCGAGTTGGGCGATGGATCCATTGTTAAGCCATAATGTATATGCAAGGATGTGCTATTCAAAGTCAACAAATTCATCTTCCCTATTGACTTCATAGTAATGGACATGCACGAGCTAGAAGGATGTGAGATGTTATTGGGAAGGTCATTCCAAGCTACGGATGATGTAGTCACTGCCATTGGGCGAGGCTACTTGCCGTTGGGGATTGGTAATGATATAGTTGAATTCAAATTGCCAAATGAATCATTAGAGATATCCCTTGACAACCCAGGTTAAGGTGTTTGTATCGTCTAGCCTAAGACGTTAAAGAAGGGTGCTTGTTGGGAGGCAACCCAACCTTTGTAGATTACATGGTTATCTCTTTAAATTTTTCATATTCCTAGGCAATTTTCATTAATTTAGCACTTCGTCTCTAAAAATGATACCATGATATGTTTGTTGAGTGTGCAGGCTAGGTCGATGGTATCAAATTTGGAACAACAAAAATTTCTACCGTAACTTCATCCCGTCGATACTATCGATGGCCTCGTCGATGGTATCGACAAAGGAACAAGCACATAGATGCTCGAGATTCGATGGTATCGACTAATACATCGAGGGTAGCAAAATGTCTGGAGATTTTTAGACTGGGCCAGCTCATCAATCTCGATACCATCGACACATTGGTTGATGGTATTCAAACATGAACAACACAGTTGTAGGGCCATACCTCATGAGGAGCACAAGCATATGCAGATGTCGATACTATTGATGACCACGTCGATGGAATCGACACACACGTCAATGATCTACAGTGTTCATCGAGCGGTCCGTAATGCGTATTTATGGACGGTATCAACACCTTGTCGCTATTATTGACGGATCGTCAACAGTGTCGGCCACAATTATAAAAGAGGACAAATTCTTTCCATCAAATTTCAGGGGAGATTTCCTACTTGGCATCCTAGAGGCCACCAATACCCCCCACACCCACCACCAGAGCAGTAAAAGGGGTATCACTGTACCACCTCTTAAGTTAGGATTTTGACTATGAGGCCATAGTCGAGTTCAAACTTAGGGGGGGTCCTGGAACATCTTCTATCTAGTTTTTCCTTATTTTATTTCATCTTTAGTTGTTTTTTGTAATTTTCATATTTCTTGTTAGCTTTCTTAATTGTTAGATTTACTACTTTCTAGGATCCACTATCTATCTAGTGTAATCAGTGGAGTCTACTTTAATTGCATGTCTTCTCTTTTTCACTTGGGTCTTTGAGAGAAAATGATTTTTGATGAAAAATCCTTAAGAAATTGTAAGTTTGTCTTGTGAGAACTTGAGGACATGGCTTGTGAAACTCATTGGGTAGGTCAACTTAAAAACATATGAACATGATTGTGTATATGTATGGTTCATGTTAAGAGGATTTATATGGATGTTGAGCCTAAACCAACCAAATGATAATGTAACTTTAATTTGAAGTGAGAGAGAGAAACCCCTTGATTAATTGGTACAAAAATCAGTAAGGAGGGACATATAATTCTATCTGAAGGTTCTGTCAATTAGTCTTGTAATCTAATCCACTGCAATTTCATTCACTCTCCACCATAAGAACTGGGTGCACATTACTGTCTTTCACTCTTTGATTGCATTCCATGTAGATAGGTCTTTCATTACAGTTATTTTTGCATGTTTTCCATAAAAATGGAAAAATAAAGATATAGAGTAGTTATACATGCACATTATCCTTAGGTGCATGTCATTTAGTTGCATAATTGTCATAATGAAGTGCATTCACATCTTTTGAGCATATAGTTTTACATCATGTGTTGTATGTTCTTCTAAAAAATTAAAGGTGTTGAACTTCTTCCATACCCTCCAAATAGAATGCATCAAGTGTGTCAGTTAGAAAAAAGAGAACGAAGCCCAACAAATAATCCATTATAATTTATGAAAATGAGGGCTTGGAAAAATTGAAAGAAAAAAAAGAGAAAAAAAGTATGAATAAGAGGGAGAAAGGAACATGTTCTCACCTGGATTTTAGGAAGAACAAGCACATGGTGTAGTTACTTAGATATTCCATCTCACTTTGAGATGGAATGATAGTGCATGCATCATTTCACAGAAAAAATGTAGCATTAGGGCATTTTCATCTGTATTTTCATCATGATAGGTCATTCATTTTTGTTTTTGCATGATCGAATATACTGTGCTTCCATTTCTTCCATGGCCACCCATTCCATCCACCCGTTGCTCCAAGTGGTACGCTACCCATGATATTCTCCGCATTCATGTATATCAGGAGATCTGCTTCCATTTAGATGATAGTTAGGAAATGAGCAATGTAGATAGGAGATCACAAGATGCACCAAGCCTGAACCTGAGGATTTTATTATATTAACTGCTTTACTTGATAGTTTTTGGATCTTGGGGTAGACATTTCTTATGAATGATTATTGTCACCTAAAGGGTAGTTATCGTTCTGTGGTTGGTAAGGGCCGGTATGTGAAATGCAGGAAGGAATCATATTAAGATATCAATTACGTGATTATGTTCTTTAGTTGATCCTCTCAATCATATTTTAAGTTTTGTTGCTCGAGGATGAGCAAGACTCAAGCTTAGAGGAGTTTGATGCAGGAGTTTTGAGTCACATTTATAGGCTAATTTTATACTTGTTTTGTGCCATTATTTGTCATTTTGTGACTATAATAGCATGAATCATTTCCTTTAGCATATAATCATTGTATGCATCAAATATATCTTATTTTATCTTATGTCGTATGAATTATCAAATTTCTCAGATTTGATTTGTGTTTTTCTCTTGGTTTCAGGTACTTCACATTCCAGGACCCGTCGATACCATCGACGGATCCGTCGATACCATCGACGGATCCGTCGATGCTATCGCCATGGAAACAATTACCAGGCCAGAGGGAAAGCATCCAGGTCGATACCATCGACCACACTGGTCAATATTATCGAGATGCCAACATGCAGATTCCAGAAATTGAAGAAAGCATTGGTACCCTAGCAGGTCGATACCATCGATACCCCGTCGATGGTATCAACACCGTCGGATCAAGAAATTGTTCAGAACGATCACGATTGAACAACATTGATATTTTGGTGGTCGTAAGTGGTACCTATACCTAGAAAAAGGCGGCCCAAAGTGAGGTAGGACGTTCTATTCCATTCGACGAGTCCTGGAGATGAGAAGAGCGAAGAACAGAGCCCAAAACTATGCCCCAGACGTTTCCAGAGCCGCAGATGGATGATTTCACCACCGGAAAGCGGCAGATCGTGCGTCTTGCATCGAGGATCATCTAAATCTTCTCCGTTTCAGGGGTTACATCATATTTTCTCTCATTTCTCCATGTTTCCCTCTTTCTTCTCCATGTGTAATGTTGAAATGAACATGCAGGACTAATTCCCTCTATCCTTAGGACCGGGAGTAGCCCGGGGAATCGCTGTATGACAATGTTATATTGATTATCATAATTTGTCTCACTTTCCCTTGATATGTTATCGTGTTTCCATTGCAATTTACTATGCTTGATCACCACATTTGATTTCTAATACCGTTAATTACTTCTGACAGAGGTTTAATGGTTGAAAAGGCACGATTAACACATTAATCAATAAATTCCTTAGACAAGGTAATGTACGATTAATGATGGATACTCAGAGAAATAATTAAAGCACCTAGATATAGGGTATAAGTTACTACTGGCGTGGAACTGACCTATTAGGTAGTGAATTGTATCGCGGAAGCGAGCAATTCTTACTATGGGCCATAATCAGGGAAAGAGAATGAATTATGATAGTGGTGTAGAATTTCATACAGTGAGACCTCACGGTGAAACCGCAATCCTAAGGATTCCCATTTAATTTGATTAAACTAAACATTTAATCATTGTTCGCTTTTGCTTTCTTTTAATTTCATTTTCTTTTTCAAACTCAGCAATCAACTTTTCCAATCGGTCTAGCTGATCGCGACCAGTTAGTAGTAGTCTACTAAAATTTATGTTTCCCTGAGTTCGACTCGGGCCTCACAAGGCCTATATTACATTGATATGTGCACTTGCATTATACACACAGTAAAATCATGTCAATGATGGTGTTCAGTTGGGCTACATATGCTTTTGCAAAAAGAATCATGTCATCGGAAAATGATAGATGAGAGATTTGGGGACCATTACTGTGCAACCTGAAAGATGTCCATTTCTTTACAAGAACTAAGTTCTCAATGGACTGGAATAAACATTCCAAGCAAAGAATAAACAAGTTGGGCGACAAAGGGTCTCCCTATCGCAAGCCTCTCCTTGCACTAAATGAACCTGTATGTTTACCATTCCATAAAATATAAGGTTCCCCACCTGATATGGAGTTGAGGATGTAGTCTCTGATGGGTGTTGGGATGCCAGTTTTAGCTAAGGTATCAGATACAAATGGCCATGTCATCTTGTCATAGGCCTTAGAGAGATTTATCTTGATAGCCATCATTTTTGCAGATGTCCTTTTCTCATGATGTGAATAATTTCCCGTGTGACAATTATGTTTTCTTCTATTCTACATTCAGCCAAAATCACTTTGGGCTCGAGATATCCACTGGGCGAGGAATCCCTTCAACCTCTCAACTATTACCTTGGAACTAAGTTTTAGACTGATGTTGTTTAGTCGGATTGACCGGTAATGCTCACACATTTCAAGATTTGTGATCTTTGGTATTAACATGATATTGGCATTACAAATCCTATCCTCTAGTTTATCACATGATAAGGCCATGCTTATGGTATCAAGGAGTGATTGCTTTATGGGGTGTCAGTTCTTTAGTAAGAAGGACCCATCCACGCCATCCAGGCCAGAGGATTTATGGGGTTTTCTTGGAGAGGATTCTAGGTACCTCCTCTAGGGAAGGACTCTTGATGATGGCATGACACTTTGCTGTCGACAGAGGCTTGAAGGAACCAATGAAGTCATAGACTTCCTCCAGGTTTAGAGGGGTGGGTTGCATAAAGATGCTCTTCAAGTGTAGATAAATCATAGATTTAAGCTCAAATTCATCTATAACCCATTCTCCATTACAGTTCTTCAACATGGTGATCGTTTTGTACCTCCTTCTTTGCTTGACAATTGTGTTGTAGAAATTTTTGTTTTTCCCCATTGGTGAGCCAATTGATGTGGGTTTTTTTGCTTTAGATCATCCTCCTCTTGTTTCAGAATTTTTTTGTATTTCGCCTCCATATCTGCAATTAGTTCGACGGTGATGTTGTCGTACCTATTCGATAGGCAGTATTGAAGATCCACTTTTTATCTTTACCAATCTATTTTCTAGAATTTGAGGCCCACTTTAGAATGTCATTTTTAGAGCAATCCATTGCGTCATGGAAGTTTAGGTCAGGTCTCCAACAATTGCAAATCATATCTTGAAAGTTACAATCTTTCGACTAGGACTCTCTCACGACAAATCTGGTAGGAGGATAAGTGGGAGTGGTGGACCTTAGAAGGAGTGGTCCATGATCTGAGTTCGACCTTGGTAGATATTCTACAAAAAAATGTGGGTATCTACTAATAAAGTCTGCATTGGCCATTGCATGATCGAGTCATTCCTACAGTTGTTCGTGAATGTAAGTATACTTAGCACTACAATATCCAAGATCTGAAAGTCCAACATCAAGAAGTGTGTTGTTGAACAGATTGGCTTCGTTAAGGTCATAATGCAAGCTTCCTTTTTTCTCATCTGGTATTAAAGTAGTGTTGAAATCACCAATCACCACCCAAGGAAGGTTAAACTTCATGCCCATATCAGTGAGGTGTTTCCATATCAACTTACAGACAAGTTTATGTGGGTTAGCATAAACAAAAGTGATCAACACAGAATTTCTAATAGTGCATGTAATGAACTATTTGTGGTAGTTAATAATGTTGATATCACCTGCATCCTCCCTCCAGTAGACCCATATCCCTCCGAAAAATCCATGTGCTTCACAATAAAAGGACTTGGCGAACCCCATCTCTTTTATGGTCTTGGTTGCAACAAAGCTGCTAATCTGAGGCTCTAAGATAACCAACAATTTAGGTTTCTTCTGTGAAATTATGTCCATGTTGATTCGAACAATGTCAAGATTACCAATACCCCTAGTATTCCAACACAGAGTATCTAACATGAAGAGAGAGAGAGAGAGAGAGAAAGAGCTTGAGTTGAACACACTTGTAGAACTAAAATCAAGTGAACCTTCCTTCACCACTAGAGTTCTCCTCTAGAGACCCCTCAGGTTCATGTATTTCTACAATAGTCTCACCTGAACCTGTCGACCTTGGGCTTCTTCAATGGGTGCTGGTTGGGTCAGGAGGTGTATTTTTCACTTTTCTCTTTGTGACCAGGTTGTTGGTCGGACCTATTTTTTGAAGCAACAAAGTTTTATATTTTTCACATAACCCCTTCTTGGTTTTATCTTTTTTCATCTTTGATGTTACTATTGTTTTTCCAGACATTGTTTCATTATTGCAATCCCCCATGGCAAGATCCATCCCAATAGGTTCCTCACTATCCTCAATACTTATAACTTGGACTACATCGGTGTGAGAACCCATTATACTAAACAAGATCATTCAAAACATAAAGCACAATCAATCACTAATTAATCACATACCCAAAAATATGGGTAAATTAAAACTAATTTCAACATCAGCACCTACTCAGAAACAATTGCATAAGAGCCCAACATCCTTCTTTTATCCATACTATGACAAGAATTTGATATGAATTGTTCTATCACCTTAGCCACAACATATATACACAGTATAACAATATTTGTATATGCCACACAAAGAAGAATTAACATGCTAACAAAATTTCGATTCGTTTGAAACACAATATACAAACTTTTCTTGCCCGAACCTGAGAGTACAAGGATGACTCTAGGACACACTAGACATCTAATCAACTTTCTCAAATATTCATTACTACAGATCCTCTATGCTTCCACATGTTTGTTTTTGTCACTTCTGGTTATGTAAAAAAATGTGGTGAACCACAAGGGTGAGACCCATGTCCCAGTAAGAGATATAGCATCCAACAACGTTTATTGATTACAACATGTTTAAGTAATTAAACATTTAAGAAGTTTAATTAAATATAACAAATAAGATCAGCAGTACTGATGATTAACAAAATACATACAGGAGAAGATAGTAACTATCATCATTAGCCAGACTATCATCCTTTATCTTGTTGAAAATATAAGCAATTCGGTAGCATATGCATATCTACCATCATGAGCAAATCTAGTAACATAGCATAGCTAACAACATGAGCATGTATAATTGGTTGAACATATCAAAATCATAAGAAGAGCTAACAACATAAGCACAACTATATGGATAAGCATGATTATCAATATATGCATCTCTAGTAACAAAGGCATGGCTAGCATGCTAAACATAACTAACAACATGAGATAGCTAGCATCATGATTATAATCAGTAGTAGCAGTATAGTTATCAACATAATCATGGCTACTGTATGTACTCATCTACAATCTTAAGAATATCCACAACATAAGTATATCTACTATCTCTTAATTGCACTAAGCATCATCTTTATGTAAAGAGAACAAACAAGGGTTATCATCCAATGTGAAGCATCATGTATAACCATAAGCATATATGCTACATGGCTGTATTACATCTTTTATTATGCCCTGAGGAATTTGAGGCTACGACTCAAAATCCAACTGACCACTACTAAGTCAAAATTAGTGCCCTACAAGATCTAGGAAGAGTAAGACTCCTAAGATCTTCTCCGCCCCTAGTCAGTACGGGTCCGCCACAATGACACATAAGGTCAAGCTGCTAACAGCCTAGTCTGTCCTTGGTATAGGTCACAACATGAGTCAAAGGAGGTGGGTACGCATACCCTACCATCTAAGGTGCAACCGCAGTTGTCCCCCAATCTTGTCACATATATAATCACAGAGACACGATCGCAACCGTTCTCAATCACATCAGATGTATGAGGCATGACCATAGCCAACCTCCACAATCTGTATTATGGATGACAAGGATATATCCTCAACTTGCCACCCCCACATACTCAATAGTATGCGCTCTGAGTTTCACTTAGGAATACTCATTCCACCATCTGGAAAATTATGACACTCAGATGGATCTATGGCACATGGCGCTACATGATTAGAGTTTCACTCAATTATTTATGCCAATTGGGTGAATTAAGTTTTCATCAAACAAGTGGACATACAAACCCTAATTCACTTCTAACAAGCACATAAATATCACAACTTCAAAAGATATAAAATGTGTGAAACATAATTTCTCATCTCATCATCACATGGTACTATTCACTTACCATTGATGAGACCACACTAGTCATCTTACTATCAAAAGATATAAATCCTTTTTACAATATCACAGGGTATCAACCCTTATCAACACAAGAGGATTACACCTCATTTAGGGCTCAACCATGCCCAAAGGTCATTAATACCATCATACTATCAAAGGATATAAACCCTTTTCACAATATCACAGGGTATCAACCCTTATCAACACAAGAGGATTACACCTCATTCATGGCTTAACCATGCCCAAAGGTCATTAAGATCATCATACTATTCCCTATAAGATCATCATTATCTTTCCATGCCTTATAATAAGGCTCAACAACATCACTTACATATAATACACCAGATCAACACAATATTGCATTAATGATATGGGATATGTACATAAACAATCATAACATGGTTATATTAACATTAAGAACATTCCTTTATTACATCAACATGCAAGGAATCTAGATATGATTAACCCTCATCATATTCATAATGCACATGTTTAGCATAAGAAAGTATCAACCATATGGTTATGATAACCACCAATTAACACATTAGGTTTATGATCATATTAAGGAGGTTATTCCACCATCATTTCATCATATAAGAATGTTAAATATGAATACTCATCTATATCTATTTGCATTAGAGTTAGGTTCAACATGACAAATTATATCAATGTTACTAATCAACACTTATATCCAAACCCTAACTCACGGCATCCCCATTGGATCATGGATGCATAAGGTGAAGCACCACCATAACATTCCACACTATTATCAAGTATGAACCCAAACTTAAATCAATATGTAACCATTGGGTTATAGCATACTAGGGTTTCAACGACAATAAGATAGTACCCCCTGATTGAATTAGTCATTCAAGGACAATTCATACCCAATTACCATCATTTAGTTATATTAAAGCTAGGTATAACAAGCTATACCTCATTAGGGTTACATATCAACACAATATGGTTACCATACCTTCTATTCATATGAGTGAATAGGTAATACTACCTTATTAAGGGTAACCCTACATTTGTTCCATCATCATTCAACCCATATATATCCCCATGCCACAATGTCACCCTGAACCATTGGATGTTTAAAAGGTAAGACCATTGGTTGTTTACATAAGTAAACACCTTGGATAAAACACCTATGAAGTCCTTGATTTGTTCTCTATAAAGATTCACCATATAACCCTAGACATCCCTTCATTAACAACATAAAAAGTTCCACGGAGAGTAGGGTAAAACCCACAATCGACTGTTCATTTAAAACAAGCCATCCATTGTCAACAAGTAAGCTCCTTAAGTTGATCATATAAAAGAAACTATCTAAATCACATTATTAGGACCAACATATTACATTAGCCATCATTCCAATTTATAGGAGGAATAAATAATAGATCTTGACCATTGGGGCAAGTTCATATGTTAAAACCATCAATTACAGTATAGGTCCGACCATTGCATCAAGTGACCCAAGAAAACATTGGTCTAAGGCTTAATTGATGCTACAACTACAATGCTTAACTCACCATAGGTTGTAGAAACCTGATCCACCATCATTAGTGACCATTAAGTCACCATAGGTTGTTTGAGAAACACTATATTTATTAATCAACATCAAATATTAAGCTAATGGCATCATTGATTGATAAGTAGGGTACTTAATGGTTGATCATTAAGCTTCTAATTGATCTAAAACCTGACCTAAAGGGTGACCATAAGTTTTCACCATCATATGACATCTTTGATCTCGGCCATCAGTTGTCATGAAGACAACATCATAGGGTTGTTGCAATGGTACCATCATTAGGTCATGGGTTTATAGAAGAAATCAGCTTTAAACCCTAAAATTGACCATTGGTTGATAAGTGCTTAGCACCATAGCTTGTCAAACCAACCTGATCCAAGTCATATTATACCTTAGGAATAATGTACACATGATCACAGGTTCATCTAGAACTGAAATCAGAATAGGAAACATTATAAAAATTGAAATCCAAGTCAAGCAGCTTTTTAGTGCATGGATCATCATTTTCAAGCAAGAACATGATCTAGAAAGCTTATGGTAAGCAATAAATGTGGAGAAAGTTATAAAATTTGCCTCTAATTAGAAGATGAAACCAAAAATAGAAGAAAACTCGAGTAGGTAGGATAGAAAATCCAAGCATAAGCTATAAACCCGTCCATCTAGCACCTTTCTTCATCAAATGTGCAAACCATAAGCATAAGGAGCAAGAAAGGTAGGGTTTTAGAGATTTAGAGCAATTTATACCATGGAACAACAAGGTTTTAACCTATAGAAAGGTAGGAGGAAGGATGAAAAAGAAATAAATGGAGGAAATAAGGGGGTTCTTACTCTTTTAGGTCTAGATCACTAGAAGGAAGCTTTTTAAACCCTAAAAGGAAGTCAATTGCAACCCCAGATTCTTTTTCCAAGAAGGTCCCCTTTTTTTTCTTCCTTGGACAGGAAATTCACAACAACATAGAGGGAGGACGAGTTTTGTAGAAGGAGGGAAGTATTGTAGGCTTAGGGATAAATATATTAAACTTTAAGATAAAGATAAAGAAAAAGTTGAAGTTCTAGTATCTTTCCACGTGTCCATGGCCTTAAACCATTAAGAATATACAAGCACACACACAAGTAGCTCCCCCAACATCCATAGAGACATGATTATCCCTTGTTTATTGATTTCCAAGCAAAATAAATAATGTATTAGTTGATAGCGACTAAAGGTAGCTCATCCATGAAGGGGTAAACCCTAAAATACCCTTGGAGAAAACACCTTCAACCCAATGATTAAATAGGTGACCCATGGTAGCACCATAGGTTGTCAAACAAACCTGATCCAAATTATATAATACCTTACGAATAATGTACACATGATCACAGGTTTATCTAGAATTGAAATCAGAATAGGGAACATTATAAAAATCAAAATCAAAGTCAAGCATAGCTTTTTAGTGCATGAATCATCATTTTCAAGCAAGAACATGAGCTAGCAAACTTATGGTAATCAATAAACGTGGAACAAGTTATAAAACTTGCCTATAATGAGAATATGAAACCCCACACAGAAGCAATCTCGAGCAAGTAGGGTAGAAAATCCAAGAATAAGCTATGAATTTGTCCATCTAGCACCTTTCTTCATCAATTGAGCAAACCCTAAGCATAAGGAGCAAGAAATGTAGGGTTTTAGAGCTTTAGAGCAATTTCTACAATGGAACAGAAAGGTTCTGACCTGAAGAAAGGTCTAAGGAAGGAGAAGAGCAAGAGAAATGGAGAATGACGGAAGAAAATAACTTGCCTTGGTCGAAATCCTTAGAGGATGACCTTGGAAACCCTAAGTAGGTCTAAATGGAGCTCTAGGAGACCTTCTTCTTCAAAAAAGAGGTTGTCTTATACTTTAGAGCACTTGGTTCTGTAGAAAAATAGAGGGGAGTCATTGATCAAGGTTAAAGGAAAGATAAAGCAAGTATAGTTTCGAACTTGGGCAAGGAAGAGGTAAATATAGCCCATGGATAAGGATAGAAGCAAGCATGAGGTGTAAAAGTAGCTTCCCCATGTGTCTATGGCCTTAAACTATTAAGAATATACAAGAACACACACAAGAAGATCCACCACCATCCATATATACCTTCTTAGATTTCCTTTGTCGAATTTCCCAGCCAATCACATAGTTCATTACTTGATAGCTACTAAAGGTAGCTCATCCATGAAGGGGTAAACTCTAAAATACCCTTGGAGAAAACATCTTCAAACCAAGGTTTAAATAGGTTCCCCATGGCTCAAAAAGATCAAGAATTATGAGATAATATACAAGGAACATAATGAAAGTGATAAATTGCAAAGAAAACCTCTCAATTGGGAAAATTGCAGAAAATTCTAAAATGTGCATAAAATTGCATAACTTGCTCAAATAGTGTCCAAATTGGACCAAATTTGAAACTTTAGCTTGTCTTATGATTTCAAAGAATATCAAAGGGTTATTTTAGGGTTCTAAGTATTCAATTATGGTAATTAATATTATTCAAGTTCTTAAGAAAGTTTAGGGGCCTTACAATCAGGGTTTACAACTGCATGGTTTTCCTTCCCCCTTTGCATCTTGTTGTTCCTGTCATTTGCTACATCGGTTTCTTTTGGTATAGAATTAGTGATATCTCCCAGCACTACTCATTCGCTCGATCCCTCTTCGTGATAGAAATTTAAACACACTTGTTTTAATAATTACTAATATAATATAATAATAAATTCTAAATTGTGAGAAGAAATGACTACTGACCGTCAACATTAAAATTTACTACTTCAAAGTGTGTGCTCAATTTAATTAAGCTAGAGAAACAAAATCTCACCCACAATAGTATAGATCACATGTACTCCAACTTTACATAAAAACGACATGGAGCCATGGTGTTTGGGAAATAATATAAATTATGTTATAAAAGCTATTGGAGTAACATATAATTGGGGTGATAATTGGATTGATGGTTTGATATGACTTAAAAGTAGAAACCTAAATCACAATGCAAGTGAAAATTAACAGAGGGGAGATTTAAGATCAAAATAAATTCCACATAGAAAAATGGTTTCCTAAATCACTTCCCATTTCTTTAACATATAAATGTTTCACAATTTAAGCATTTGATATATCATAGATTCCTAAACTTACTCATAGTTATTCTCAACCAAAATAAATACAATGTAGGAGGGAGTAATTTGATTTTAATCCAATGCTACTATTCACTAATATACATTTTAAATATAGGGAAATCAAACTATAAACAATTCTTACACAATCATGTTAAAAATATTCATGATTTAGAAAATATAAATTCTCACGTCTCTCAATCAAGTAAAAAAACAATGTAACATATCTAAGGGTGATCAAATCAAATAAAAAACATTAATACGGGAAACACAATAGATATCCAGATTTGAATGATAAAATTTTGTAAATTAACATGAGGGATGCTACTGCACGACCCACTACATGAAAATATACTATCTATACCAGTAAATGAAGATCAATGAGGATATTCTGGTGAAAATGATGTTTCTCCCACAAATATAAAAGAAAAATGCAATAAATATAAGAACGAAGTATGCTAGAGGGAGGATGAAATAAATTACAAGCTAATACCCCTATATTGTGTGAAAACACCATTATAAATGTATTAAATATTATGTGAGTAAGTACTATGAAATTTATCCTTCATATTACTACCCTCATACTCTAATCTTTAAATCTAATGGGTATGAGAAGTTATCACACACATTAGAAGAAATTTTCCTGAAATAACAACTCAAATAGGGAGCCACGGCTAGTAAAAGGAATGCGATGGCCAATCATGAGTGCAAAGACATAATGTTTAACTAGGTGCCTAGGGGCTTTGAATATAGTACATATAAAGAGCCAGATAGTCGCATACAAAACCTTTAGATAATCACAATTATGCGTTCTCTCTTGTACACATAAACAGAATACCTAAAGCCACTTTCATATTCTGTGTTTTTTCCTCTTATGCAACAAGTGTCACACCCACAATCAAGCCGAGCCGGCCTAGCCAGGCGTTATGTGGCAATTATTAGTATTGTACATGTATTGATCTAGACCCGTGGACTGGAGTGAATCCACTATTCAGTCTGGTCCAGTCTTGGATCGACTTTAATTTCGGTACTGTCTTTGGCCCTCTATTCTTCAAAATTCCGGTCCTCGGTCCGATGCTTTCCAGAATCGGTCCAGATTGGTCAGGACCGATTTGACTGAATAACATATAACAATCACTTTCTATAATGAGTTAAATACAATAAATGTTTATACTAGTGCTAAGTATACAAACAGTTGTTGGAAATAGAGTGCATGATTGTCAAATATAAAAACAATAAGTTATAGGTAACTTATTAGAAATATTACTACTCTAAGATTGGAAGTAAATACTTGTTGGAATATGATATGAGAAGAAGTAATAGAGTTATGTAGATATCACCATGTCATATGATAATTTTTTGTTATATATATGTAAATTTATTTTTGCACGTTCAAACAAATATTATTAGCTATCATATTGTGCTTGTATATAAATATTTATTCACTAAGAACAAGAATTGTTACATCAAATATATGAAAGTACAAAATCATCTAAATAAATTACAAATAAATTATATTAGTTGTATTTTTTCACTAAGAGTAGTGTAAGAAAGTTATTAATCACGTCAATACATGATACTTTCATATTTTAAATAACGAAAAATTTTAGTCGGTCCGACTTGGTCTGGTCCCGATCCGATCTATAAATTTTCCGATCCGGTCCAGATCGGACTTGTTTTTATTTGAGCCGCTCGTCTGTCGAAGAATTTTTCTTATTCAGATCTCGGTCCAGTCCGGAGTTGGTCCGATCCAATTTAGACCGATGTACAACCCTAGCAATTACATGCGCATGTGGCCATATACTTTCTCAAGTTCTTGCGAAGAAACCGTCAATTGCACTCTGATATCTAAGGTAGTTCTCCAACCTTAAAACGAGCAGTAGAGAACTAATTTTCACTTACATTTATACAAAAGACAATACCTTTTTCATACTTACGTGTACTAACTGCCTTTACAGTTATGCATGCTAACGGGTATGTATTCCAAGGCTAACAAGATTAACGGAACGATGTTTAACGTGTGACAAAAGCATAGATATAATTTAAATATACATAATCACACATGGCTGTAACATAACCCAAACTTGGAATACCGCTGTTACGGACGCAATGCCGATGTGTAATGTAATGTGTATCAGTGTATAAAATAATCTATAAGTAGTAGTATGTGCTATTATGTGTACCAACCAATACTGCTAAAATATAGTTTACTGACGAGACCCAAAATTGTTCCAGATTTAGTTTTTTTAGAAGGAAAAAAATCACATAACCTTTGATACACAACAATACACATTGATACAAATATCACTACAATAAAATAAACGTAAGAATACACATGAAATTAAAACAGTCACATATCAAATTCATGATTCTTGTGTCATATTAGCTATTTTGGATAATTTCTTATGAAAAGAAAACTTAAATATACACATAATGATACATAAAATTCCACGTAGTAGTCAAAATTACACTGGAAAAAACACATTCGAAGATAACTATTGATGACAGATGCTGGGCTGTTAAAAATGGCTATTAGACCATTGTGGGCCGTTACTAGACCGTTCCAGGTCCAGTCTGTGTGTTGTGTGTCATTTTCTTCATTTTATACAGTTATTATGATGAATATGTTTTTGTCAGCCTCCCAAAATGTGGGGCTTCCCCCGGTGGCCTGACGAACCCGATTTAGATACGACACTGTATAGATGATAACACGATTATAAACTTCATCGATGCAGTGGCGAAGTTAGAATTTATTGGAAGGGTGGGCACCACACAAAGTTTTAATTCTAGTATGCTATTGTATGAAAAATTATTTACTGAATTGAATATGTGACTGAAAATGCATAGGTTACAAGTAAATGTAGACCATATGCACGGCAAAAGAAATGAAGTCGAGGTGTCTTCTTCATGTCATTGTCTATGCGCTGAAAAATGTATATAGACCAACACCACGCTCATTCAACAACATTCCGATTATAATACTTTTATAAGCCGCTAAAGCAAATAATAGACAATTTAATAAGCCGTAGACGTTGTTTTTTGATAGTATATTGATGAATGCATATTCATTATGGAATTTAATTACCATCTTAGGCTTATTTTGACTTAACATATCAAATTTCACTCATTAAAATCTAAATATATCATAATGTGCAAAATTACATAACTGATTCGATTATCAAAAATTTTATTGAATTTATGTTGATTTGATGCAGGTCTTGATAAGGTTGAACAATCAGCTGGGGTTCACCGTCACTCACTTTTGATCTTGACCAATCGGTCTTAACCAAACAGTTTGCTCTAACGGTTCTGACCTCTCGGTTTTAAGATATTCACATATACGGTCTCAAGACCGTTTAACCCATTCAGTTTCAAGACCGCATGAGCCTAAATGATCTCAAGACCGTTTGAGTCCATACGGTTTTAAGACCGAATGAACTCAAACGGTCTCAAGGCCGGATGATGTCTAACAGTTTCGAAAACGTTTGGACCGAAACCGTTTGGACAACGAAACCGTTTGGACAACGAGACCGTTTGACAATGGGACCGAATGAATTTCCAAAACAGAATGGAGTCGGGCCAATGCAGGACCGAATGAACACATGCACGGAGACCGTTTGCAGCAAGTGTGAAGACCGTTTGAAGGTCATGTAGACCGTTTGGGCACGAGGGGTCGAGCAACGCATGTCGTTTGCTTCAGCAGTGCTGCGAAGACCGTTTGCATGCATACATATCAAAACCATTTGGTTTAGTGCACTGCAAACTGAACGAAAAAGGCACGTACATACCAGACCGTTTGGGCACTTAATACCAAACCGAATGGAAAAGCATGCATACACAAAATCATTTGCACAAGCACTACAAAACTATTTGCTGGATCGAATGAAGGAAATCATCCCAAGACCGAATGCTTCACTGCCGCCAAACCGTTTGAATAAAAGATCATGAAGACCGAATGATTGCAAGACCGTTTGCTTGAGTGAAGTATGAAGACCGTATGGAGGAAAAATGTTGCAAACCGATTGGAGTATTTTATTATCAAAAGCAAAGGAGCTGCATGCAAACGGTGAGCTGTACTCGTACATATCATTTGGTTTAATAGTAAACAAGTGAGCAATGAAGTACAAGCAAAACGAATCAGCTTTGCACGTGAAGAATGCACACATGCAAACCGCATGGAGTAATCACGCAGACCGTGTGGAAAAACGTAGCAGCAAATGAGTAAAAGCACTTAATACCAGACCGTTTGAGCATGTAGCATGCAAATGGATCTGCCGTCATACGTGTGAAGACCGTTTGAGTATCCAGCCAATACCGTTTGCACAAGCTTGGAGCAAACCCAACAACAAAACCGAATGGATTAGCTTGTCACGTAGACCGAATGAAGCACAAAACGAAGACCGAATGGATAAGGTTGCGGGATGTTTGATCGAGCATGCAGATCGTTTGCCAAAGCAAATTATAAACCGTTTGGCAGAAATCAGTTTCCCAAACCGTTTGATATCAAAGACCGAATGGAACCAGAGCATACATAACGTTTGGTCATATATTTTACTAAACTGTTTGATAAAGCATATCACAGACCGTTTGACAAAGTTAGCTGGTAGCCAAACCGTTTGTAAGAGATTTTTAGTAAACCGTTTGGATTCACTCAAGACCGTTTGGGCCAGTCGTATGCCTATAAATAGGACCCCAAGGGTCCTCATTTGGCATCGGTTCCGGGACGCCGACAGGTCCGATCCAAATCTAGTGTCGTCCATGCTAGTTTCATTCCACCTACTTCCTGTGCTGCAACCAAGGAGGTTGAGGAGAGAAGGAAGACGGAGCGAGGGAGATTGTCCGGTCTATCTTGATATCCCCCGTTCATGTCCAGATCTGCACCGACATGACGTAGAAGGCCGTATCTTCTTCACTGAGCCGCGACTACCTTCTACACCGAGTTCATGTCAGATTTCTCTCTTTTTTATTCTTCTTGCTTCTCACATCATGAGCGAGTAGTATCTTTCCACTGGGGTGCGGGGACTAGCCCCGCTGCCCATGCAAATCATGTTCTTTTGTTAAACTCTCCATGGCTATGTATATAACCTTCCTTTTCGTTGTTAGTTGGTACGTTTGTAGTTGACTATCTACTTGCTTTCTTCTTGTTCTTTCCTTTATTGCGAATTCTTCTATATATGGGATGGAATGGCGGTTTACAAGTTTGACTCCTTGACGAGAACTTCTGATAGGATTCCTTGAGGTCGTAAGTGTATGATCCGTGAGGAGACGAGACATCTAGCCTACGATGACGCTTCTGTGGTCTAAACATCCCTTAGGGAGGACCACAACCTTAGTTGGATTTTGTATCGTCTTGTTTATCGTCGATGTTAGTTTGTAAATCTATCACCTACTTTCTTATCAATTAATACGGTTGACTCTCAAACTAGAAATAGAATGAGATTTCTTCGAGGTCGTAAGTGTATGATCCGCGAGGGGACGAGCCATCTAGCCTTCGGTGACGCTTCTGTGTGCCTAACGCCTGTATAGGGGGGCCCACAACCTTCGTTGGATTTCTGTATCTTCGGAGCCGTAAGTAAGTGATCTTGTTGGTAACGAGACATCTGATGCCTAAGGTGATGCTTACGCGAACCTAACGCCCGTATGGGGGGTTCTGCAGCACCTCCATTTGGATTGTTATATCTTGCCTGGATTGTTCGCGATTGAGTGTGTTTGTATGTGTAGCGGTGGTGAAACCCGATACCAACCCAGCGATTCCATATCATTGATCTAAATCCAACTTTAATTCAGCTTTTGCTTTC
The DNA here is from genome assembly GCA_963693085.1 of Alisma plantago-aquatica. Classification (NCBI taxonomy): domain Eukaryota; kingdom Viridiplantae; phylum Streptophyta; class Magnoliopsida; order Alismatales; family Alismataceae; genus Alisma; species Alisma plantago-aquatica. Next base: position 60,781,829 of record OY856411.1, read on the forward strand.
TTGCAATTAGTTTAATTAACCTCAAATCTATCAATCATTTTAAATATTAACCTTAACTCGAGCTAGATTCGATTAACAAAGATTCTTAAAAGCGTTGTCCTTTAGGTTCGATCCTTAACTATACTGCGATAAGATCTGTCCACTTGCGGGTGGTATTATTCCACTTTGGTTTTGGTAAAAGCTCGGGGATTTCAACCCCGAGTGAGTTTGTTAGTGCGATAAAATCCCACGTCATATATATAGAAGGATTTGCTGTAAGGTTTGAACGAATGTTGATTTTGCGATCAGCTAATCACAATAGCAATCTTTCTTCTTTGATTGTCTTTCCATTCTTTGATTGTCTTTCCGATAATGGCACTGAATCCTTGGAAGCGAGGAAGCAGTTCTATACATGGGCCATCACTGTCAAATTGAGAAATGCATTGACGAGCTCTCATGCAACATGCAGAAGTAAATATATAACATCTCGTTTAAATAATGTGTTTCCAAATAAATGATGCATCAGCAACAACTAATCGGAACTGACCACGTTTTTACTGAAGAAAACAAAGTCTGGAAGACTTCTTAAAAATACGCAGAAACAGAACACGTATTGCGCAGTTAAACGTTCCCTTCATTGAAAAGATATGGATATGGGCCAGTTATCTTATAGAGTTTTCTTTCCCAAAATTACCTCAAATTTCATGATCTTCCAAAAAAAAACCTCGCCTTTAGGAAATCCTAAATAATTCCTTCTCTTTTATATAGAACTAGCTAAATGCACATGCTAAGCACGTTAATAGTAGTTGCATTAGCATAATAAAATATTTAACATATACTATTAAACATTATAAAATTACTTGATGATTATTCGAATTTAATTCAAGAATTGACTTGTTTCTTGGGTTTGAGTTCATTATTTGTAATGTCGATAATTACATTCAACTTGTCAAAAGAGAATAACTTGATTAATATCCAGTTGAGTTTCTCTAGTATGTAAACAAAAAAATTAAATTAAAATGAAAAAAAGTTATGAATTAAAAAAAGGATTGACTAACCCATTAAAAGAGACAGCAGCTCGATTAACATTTAGCTGATTCATTTCAATCTATAAGCACACAAATATAGAATTGATTAGCATACAAACATGTTGAATTGATTAACACTACACACATGTTGTTAGAACACAAATAACAAATTATCAATGAGCACATAGTCAAGCTATTGGAGCACATACAAATGTATTCATCAATTGACCAGTTGACTCCTTCCAATTTGTTAACGCGTCATTATCAAAATTTAAGCTAAAATTATTTTTTTTATTAGACTCATGACCATCCTCTTTTTGTCGTCTCTACTGCTCTCCATATTTTTAGTATTGAACGCATGGTGTCTTTCAATCATATTTTTCCCATACTTTGATAATCACCCCTGAAAATTTCATACCAGGCTTCCCCCGATGAAAAGGTGTAGTTAAGCACTCTTTAAATAGGAATCCATTTTCTGACCTGGCGGTGAGCACATATAATTTATTGGAGCTCTCTTTGAAGAAAGTGATGTTGTAAACCACATAATTAGAGTGGACTGAGCACTATGTAGACAGACTGACACAAAATGATTTGAATAATGAGTATTAACTAAATTCTTAAAACATACATGGACTAATCCGATGGAAAGACATGCCTAATATATAACTAACACTAATATAACATTTCCATATTTTTATTCAACTCCATAAAATAAAAAATTGAAAAAAAGAAGGTGGTTCCAACAAAATTGTAACTGATCTTTATCCATCACGCCAGCTTAATTGTTTGCCTAAGATCGCAGTCAACAAAAATTTAGTATTTGAGCATGCAATTTATTTTTAAATGAGAAATTATTACAGATAGCACAAAGACTAATATAATAACTATATGCATATATAAAATGTAGGCAACAGCCTCAAACTCGTGCCTCGTACATCTTTATATGGATTGTGGATATAGATAGTGTCTCGTACTTCTTTATATGGATTGTGGATATAGATAACTTCAAGTCCTACCTTTGTGGTATCTATAAAGTATAAGTAATATGCCTAACCTAGAAAATTCATACGTGATTTTTCTTTACTTGGTCGGCATATGTTAATTGGACGGAAAGTACAATTATAATAAATTGAGAAGCAAAACAGAATAACAGCTGAAAACAAATCGGGAAAAAGTGGAAAGAGAAGCAAATAGTTGTTTAATTTATAAGCCTACAACCTGTGGTTAGAATATTTACTATGTAGACATGTATAGTCACTTGATGACACGCAGGTGCTATGATAATTCGCTAGCAATGTGCTCTGGCCATGCAACATCTGTCTCTTGAATAACCCCCAAATGTGATCAGAATATTAACTATGTAGTCCTTATTGACTGGAAAATATTAAAATAACAAAGATAACATGATGGTAGATAGGAAAAATCTATGACATAGGAACAAAGGTTCTTTATATGGATTGTGGATATAGATAACCTCAAGTCCTACCTTTGCGGTATCTAAAAAGTATAAGTAATATGCCTAACCTGGCAAATTCATATGTGATTTTTCTTTACTTGATCGACATATGTTAATTGGACAGAAAGTACAATTATAATAAATTGAGAAACGAAATAGAATAACAGCTGAAAACAAATCGGGAAAAAGTGGAAAGAGAAGCAAATAGTTGTATAATTTATAAGCCTACAGCCTGTGGTCAGAATATTTACTATGTAGACATGTAAAGTCACTTGATGACACACATGTGTTGTGACAATTCGCTAACAATGTGCTCTGGCCATGCAACATCCGTCTCTTGAATAACCCCCAGCTATGATCAGAATATTAACTATGTAGTCTGTATTGGCTGGAAAATATTAAAATGACAAAGCTAACATGACAGTAGATAGGAAAAATCTATGACACATGCACAAAGGTGGGAAAAGCACACACCTGACTGCCTCTTATTCACATGGTATACGATTTAGTTAATTCCTTCCAGCCTATAGTGCATACTAAAATCTAAACTAAAAATTAAAATTTTCCTTAATCTCATGACTAATACTACATTGAAAATAATTTATATACAATTAGTAAGAGAAACTCGATTTACTCCCACGTAGCTTACTTTAATTTGGAAGTACAAACTAACATGACCAATTAATAAACATAATAGGTGTTCGAATATCTGCACCAATAACCAGATAGACATATTGTTAGAGTCTATTTTATGCTCAAGTTCATGATTACTATACTAACTACCTATAATAATTTATATACATTTCGCAAAGAACTTCCTCCAATATTAAGAAGGACACAAACATAATAGACTGGTTGACACACAATCACATTGGTAGAGTACAAAAACTGACTGCACCGATATACAGACAATCCCCTTACCAATCAACTATTTAATCAATATTTTAAGAAGGATATATACATTATATATCTATTTTTTAGTACACATGCCAACACAATATATGTAGTGGAAACCATAAAAACAGTGTACCGAGATGAGTTTTTTTTTTTTCTGTTCGAACTTATCTATTACAACTATCCGGAACATCAATCAACTGGAGAACCGCAAACTTACTTTTTTTGCAGATTTATTAATATTATTTCGATGCATATCTCCCGATCAACGTAAAACATACACGTCCAACATACTTTTTGTTTGGAAATGTGACACTGTAGCTGATGGATAAAACAACTGAATTGAATGATGTGCCAGCAAGTAAGCAAAGAAGTGGCAAAACAACCACACACACAACCACACACATTGTAAATATAACAGAGTCGTAGCATGAGGCGGTTGTAAATCAGACGTGTTGTATCACCGTCACATTGTACACTTGTTGTTTGCATAGCATTAATTGAAGGAGGATCAGCTATGGTATAGATTTCAATTACCTGGAAAAGCAGGCACGACACCTGCGTTTATTCATATGGTATAGATTTCAAATAGCCCCCTCCATCCCATTCCGTTAAATTCAGCTAATACTTTTTTTCTTTCATTTCACTCTTTTCACCTCTATTCAATACCAACTCAAGTATATTTAATTGCACTGCTAATAAGTAATATTTTTAATGATTATAACAATTAATTATCCTAATTAATATGATATTTAAATGATATCTTGAAGTTGTGTTCACATATGATTGGTCAAATTTTCATATTTATATATTGTTCTTATACGTATCTCAATGTTGTACAAACAACATAATTGTAGATGATGATTATTTTTGGCGATCCCGTGTGGACCTAACCAAAACGTAATAATAATATTTGCATATTAATATTAGTGGTCCTAGCCAGGCATAGGGCAAACATCGTAATGATATATCATTATCAACATAAGTAGTCTGGATCCAATCTGATTTGAATATATAAAAATATTTTATTGCTAGTATTAGCGGTTCGATCTGAGTTGACAAAATTATAAAGAATACTTTAAAAAAGATGATTTACAAAAAGACTTACCACAGACCAGCCACTACTCGACATACCTTGGCATGATAAATCCTTGGGGGACCTGATAGGGTGTGATCCAATCATCCCTCCCACGCCCAATCAACGTAAAATACCGTTTGCAAAGCGTCTTTCGGCATGATTTGATCTCCGACCCTTCATTGGGACTTATAAGTTCTTACTAAGCGGACTACTCTAACCGGATAATTATTAAAATTATTAAAAATAGTAATAATTTATTATTATAATAATTAAAGATATTAGATATTATCAGTATATATAATTAAATATACATGAGTTGTTATTAAATGGAGGTGAAAAAAGCGAATGAAAAAATATATTTAAAACTGTTTGCTAGATTTAACGGAATGGGACAGTAAAGAGAATGGAGGGGGTTATTTGGAATTCTATACAATAAAGAGGGGGCTATATTTCCTATACGTGAGAGCGTCTGTAATATCATGAAACATGAGGAGTTTTTGGAAAAGAAGGAAAAGAACTCTAGTATGTAATATCAGACAATAATGGATGAGACATGTAAGACATGTATCATCCCGTGCCTCCGCCACAGATCACATGTATACCTTTAACTACTAAATAAACTAATATTCTACCACGTTCTTGTATAAATTTTTTAACAATCGGAAGAAGTGGATATATTAAATCAATCATTCCAGTACCACGTGTAAGCTGATTTAGTCATTACCCAGCTAGCGTTAGTTATGTAGAAGTCAACGGTAATGTCATTAGCTGTATCTAATCGTCACTACGATTTCCGGTTGACAAAAACCAAATATCCGTTAACCTGATCGGCACGTATATTAAAACTATGTGTTCACTGTCTACTTGTCCATGTCAAGTTTGCATTGCTTTCGCAACTCCTGTTGAGAGCATGACTACAAGTCGAAACGTTATGTAATGCGTCTATTAATAAGTCATACACTTGTTAGTCCACTATGCTATGCATAGTCACTTATACCCACATGGTCCTTAGTAGCACGCGATTTCAGCTGAACCCAGTCGGTTTTTGGCTGATATGAATCTATTGCGCGCCAAAGGCAAAGAAGTGTTCGGAGTCCACTCCTCTCTCGCTCACCAGTCCTCGCTCGTGCTGGAACCGTATTTCCGTACCTACGATCGCTCGTTCTGGTTTAATCCACAATCATAATGCTCTTCCAAATATAGAACACGCTGATTCCAACTTTATCCACCTTTTTCCTTCTCCCTCACCAAGATCTGCTGCAGCCACCTTCGCCGACTCCTTTCTTTGCCACAACCTTAATACTGCCGCAAGAACAGTACCAACACTCGGTAAGGCTGATCTGTTTCCTTTTTGTTACCTGAGGTTTAATATTGTATTTTGTTATGAATAGAATTTGTTCTCAAATACTGTCAATTCCAGATATATAATTTATTAAATTAATTAATATAAATTATATAGTTTTGGTAAAATAAGTATGATTAGATATTATGGTTGCTAGTTCAAGAATTGTATATAAAAAGATTATCTAGTTTTGAACATTGTAGAATTAGTTAAGTAAATGAAAAATAGAGTTCATGTTTTATAAGTACTATATTTTTATTATGTACAATATTATTTCATAATTAGTAAAGTATGTATTCAATTTTTTTCTAGTATTGTACAATCATATTTTTTACATACTTAATGTATTAAAAATATGTGTTTTCAGGTGCATCATAGTTCATCAAGTTCTTATGAGTAAATGGAAAATTATGAAATGATCAAACTTTTGTACCAATCCACATATTTAGCATGACAAATATATCTATAAAATAATGCATGTTAGTTCTGTGCGTCTTGCATTGTATCAAATGTAGTGTACGTCTTGTATTGTGATGCTATGTAAAATAATTCATGTGCAATATCTGGGGTACTGTAATGTGTTTTGGCATTGTATGTTAGAAAAGATAAGACAACCTCCAGATCATTAGAAACAATCACTTGAACGGTAGAGTGATCTTCATTCAGACTTGATAAAGAATTATTTAAGTCAACAAAATCCATTTGTATAAGGCAATGAGCTAAAAATGATAATGATAATGGATGAGAAAAATTACAAGTTGTAATTCATGTAAAATAAAACATGTGCATATCTGATGTATTATGTGCTAGTATTGTATGTCAATAAAATTCATATGATGAAAATTTGGAAGATGTAATGTTTGTGTTAGTACTATGTGACAGGAAAGTTGCACACAATATATGTGATGAAAGTTCGGAAATTGTGTTGTTTTGTATTAGTACTATATGATAGAAAAGATAGTACACTATATATGATGAAAGTTTGAAAGTTGTGTTGTTGCGTGTTAGTACTGTATGACACAAAAGTTATGTACTGGATAATTATTTGGTATGAATGATTTTTAATACATTAATGGAGCACATAATTGACTTACTAGTTATTTACAACTATATGATTAATATGTAGATAATTTATATTGGGTGTATAGAATTTTCTGCACAACCCAATATGTTTTTTGATATTATGGGAGTATGAAATCCAAAAATACTGTACGTATTATTTAACACTAGACAATGTTAGTTTATAAGATCTAAAATTAGACAATGGTAGTGTAAAAGAGAACTTTACGTGTTGACTGTAGTGAAACATATAACTTTGGACCATATTGGTGTACAAGAGTAATGTACGTTTTGATTGTAAAAAAGGGTATAACACTATGCCATGTGGGCATACTTAAGGGTAGTGTACGCGCATATCTGTCGTACTGTACCACTTAGTTTTTTTAGGAGAAATCTTAATTTGATACTTACATTGAATGTGGCAGAAACATATATCATTAGATCATGTTTGTGTGCATATAGGTAGTGTATTTTAATTTCTTTTTTACTATACAACTTAGTTTACTTAAAAATCTTTGTTTGGTATCTCCACGAACCATTGTGGACAAAGTGCTGGTAAAACATAGCCGCACTTATGGATATATAGAGATAAGAAAATTCAATAGAAAGAAAAAAGGTACAAAACTCAGGTGAAGGAATATGTAGTGAGAAGAGATAGGGAGGTAGCAAAGCTTTAACATATAAAAATAATAAATGGAATCTTTAAATTTAGCACAACAAGTAAAATTTCAAAAAACAACCCTTTATAGATTTTGTGGGAAATTGAGATATTATTGGGGAGTTTTTGCATGCAGCAGATCGGCTATGTGCATGACATGTACGTGTGTTTTTTTTGGAGCGTGGGCGGAAGCGTAAGGAGAGCACTAGTGGGATAGTGGTTGTGGCAAGAACTTTTCATCAATAGATCCGTTGATTTAAAACAATAGAGAAGATAAACAAGTAATAATATCTTTGTACATCTATGATGCAACACTATATCATTAAAAAGTAAAAGGAAAAAAAGCAACTCGTGGGTAGTCTTACTTATACAATTCCTTGTCTATGCATTTTTTCTAACTAGTTAATTATGACTTTATGTCTTTCTCACCGTATATGAATGCGAGCCTTTTTACAAATAAGAATCGAATTCAAAGGTACTATCAAAATTATGTGAGAGTCCAAAGCATCCTCTGTACCTTGGAGCTCTGCAAAACTATGGGGTGGCACTCCCCTGCCATCCTGTCGGTCACTCTCACCGCGGTTCACATCACTATTGGCATCGGTCCTACAACAACCTTATTGCGTCCCCACATGAGGCATCTTTGGATGCTATGTGAAGATGTGGGGAAACCATACATCTCACATATACCCAGAAAGAGTAATAATGTTGTCGATGGCATAGCTAGGTTTTCCAAAAACCTCCCTAGTCCTCTTTCTTTCTCTTCAAACAAACATTCCTGGCTTAATATCGATCTGAATGTATGTGTTCCCGGAATTTGGCCTGCAATAGAGAGCAAGATGAATGAAAACTAATCTCTATGTTACAAAAAAAAATTATGTGAGAGTCATCATCAATTTTTTTTTGAAATAAAACTGCTTCAATTAATAATCAACAAGGTATAAAGTTGGAATGAAAGACATGTCTATGGGACCATTACACATTAGCCATGGAGGCCAAGAGGAGAACTCTACTCTTTTATTGCTTTTGAGTACGATTTTGGCAGTTGTGTTAGCGATGGTGCTGAACTCCCGGGGACTGCGTAGGATGCAATACGAGGGAGTGTTGAGGGAAAGATTCTTCGAATGATGGTGGTAAGCATAGAATCGAGCTTGGGTGCATGTCTTGGTTGTCAAAGCTTGGATGGCCGAGGTAGAATATGTGATGATGAGCATGTTGGTCCAGCCTTGGGATTTGACTAAGGCAGCAGCTTGCATGACCGCTATGACCTCGACTTCAGTCACTGATCTGGCCTTGGTCAGGTAGCCTTCTCCTAGGAGAAGATTCCCTTCGGGGTTCAAAGCCATGCATCCAAAGCTGGATCTCGACGAAGACAAAATATAGGAAGCGTTGGTGAAGATTATGTACTCGTGGTGCACTGCTGTGCTGTGCCTCTGCAGTGGATGGGAGCTCAGCCCTGAGGTGGGGTGTGTCAGGCTGGGAAGCTTCTTCACCGTCTCTGAGCACAGTTGCATAAAGCATAGGATGACAATGATAGGTATGATGCTTCCTCCATGAACCTCATTGTTACGAATGGTCCAAAGGTGTCACGACATGACTACATGTGTTATTGGGTGCATGATGTCATGTTCGCCTTTCACCATCTTGGCAATCCAGAGTTCTTCATCTTCAAGGAAGAACCCAGGAGCAGGTTGGAAGGCATGTCATATTGCATCACTTCTTGGGTAGTCCCGGAGGCAGTGGATGATGGTTTCATCATCTTTGTGACATCTCAGACAGTCATCGGTAACATTGATGTGTCGGAGGCGCTTCTCAGCGTTGGTGAGCAATGCTCGGTGTTGGAGAAACCACAAGAAGAACCAGATCCTTTCCGGAACCTATTCCTTCCTAATTGAAGCCCAGTTGCCTGGGACATTTGCTCTTTGTTTCTTCGTAGCAATCGATACACGGATCTAGCAGTGAGATTCTCGCTCGTTTCATGAGGCCAGACTAGGGTGTCCACCCCAGTTGCTACATCAGGAAGAGGTATCATTTGAATGATATCCCAGGTGCTTTCTAGAAGGTGGGTGTAGATGAAATCCCAATCCCATTCACCGTTGTCTAGTCACATCAACGAGACCTGAAGGTCTGCGATCTCTATAGGAATGTTATGGTTAGGTTCTAAGATGTGGACATCATCCCCGACCAGCCATTTATCCTGCCACACCTTCATGTTCTCTCCATTGATGATTGATTTGGAGTACATGCTTTCGAGCATTGGTATATGTGATTTAATGAATCGCCAAGTTGCTAAGCAAGAGGCCTTGGAAGCAGCCCCTCTTCCTTGGTATTTTTCTTTTAGGATCCTGACCCATAACTTGTCTGGCTCATTTAGGTATGACCAAACATTCTTCAACATCAAAGATGCATTCTGATATCGAGCGTCCTTGACCCCTAGGCCACCTCAGTCCTTGCTTGTTGAGATCTTCTTCCAAGAAACTAGGTTCATCTTCTTCTGGGCACCTGAGCCTTGCCAGATGAAGCGTGGTACATGGCTGTTGATGTCATCGCAAAGAGCAGGCAAAAGCGGTGCCATCTACATTATATACGTAGGAATGGATTGCAAGGTTGCTTTGTCTAGGGTGAGTCTTCCGACTAGCGAAAGATGTTAGACCATCCAACTGTTCATTCTTCCCTAGATCATGTCGAGGATGCTTGAATGTGTGGACTTGTTGGTTCTTTTATGGTGGATCAGGACTCCTAGGTATTTCCCAAGGTCATCCGTCACCTGAAAACCTAATTTCCTACTAATGCGGTGCCTGTCAGGTTGAGTGACATTGGTGGAAAAGAAGTAATGTGACTTGGTCGTAGAAACAACCTGCCTGGATGCTAGGGAGAAGGTCCTCAAAACCTTCTTGATGTTAATGGCATGTGCAGTCGATGCTTTAGCTAGGAGGATTCATCTGCAAAGCATACGTGTGTGACGGGCGTGCCTCTTCTGGTCAAGATCACCGATTTCCAGGTGCCATTAGTAGAGGATCGATGGATCATCTGGCTGAGCCATTCCAAGTAGAGTACAAAGATGTAGGGGCTCAACGGGTCGCCTTACCTTACCCCCTACACTATCTTGAATGGCACCATGGGAACACCTTCCCATAGAATGGATGTCTCTCCCAAGTGGATGATTAACATTATTAGCTGAATCAGTCATTGCGGAAGGCCAACTTTGGTTAAGGTGATGTGGATAAAGGTCCAGTTCATCCTGTCGAAGGATTTGGAGAGATTGAGTTTGATGGCCATCCATCCTTTTGCACCTTTTTTGGTCCTCATGGAGTGGATAACCTCTTGTACTAAGAGGATATTATCAGTGATTTTGCATCCCGGGATAAAGCTGCATTGATAAGGTGAAATGCAACCGTCTAGTAGAGGTTTGATGTGCTCTACAATGGTCTTTAAGATAGCCTTGAACACCACATTGTTGTGGGAGATCGGTCTGAGGTCACCACAATTCTGTGGTGACTTTATCTTTGGCAGCAACACCATGTGTGAGTTTGCACATGCATGTTCCACCTCTGCTGACCTGAAGGTGAAGGCGTGTTGGATAGTCGCACCACTGAAGGCCCAACATGGGATGAACTATGTTGATGAAAATATGTCATGATACCATCTAGCCCATGCGCTTTCGATGGTGCCATAGAGAATATGACATCAAAAATCTCGTTCACCAATGGGGTGGCTTCCAGAGTCCAGAGCGTGGTTTTTGAGATCACCGGGAAGACATCTTCACAATTGTTAGCATGTACATTTGATAAAGATGAAGGTGTAGAAAGTAAATTGATGAAGTAAAATTGGATGTGGGCTCGGAGCAAGGTAGGGTCGGAGACCCAGAACCCCTCAGTCTCTTTCAGTCTTGAGATCTTGTTATGGTGTCGTATGGCCCGACATACGATTGGAAGAAGCTCGTGTTCCGGTCACCCAATTGCAGCCTGTTGAAGTGTGTGTTTTGCTTCCAATGTGCTTCTTCGGTAAGAAGGATGTGAGGGTACTTCTCCTGGAGGTCCACAACGTGGGAGGCGATGTGGGATTGTTCATTTTGATCTGACCTCCTTTGTAGTTGGTCCAGCTCACGGAGAGTCGCTGCCTTCTCCATGTGCTTGATCCTTGTGGAGTTATGATTCCACCTTGTCGCGTCTATTTGAAATGTCGGTGGGGCATCAGAGAAGGAGGGTGAGGAGTCCCAACTAGACTTTATATAAGCGATGAATTCCTCATCCAAGGTCCAACAAGCCCTAGTTTTGAGCCCTGCACGTCCAACAGTTCCTTTGGGTCCAGTGGTACCATTGAGTCCAGTGGTGATGAGAATAGGATTATGATCTGAGGTGACTTGGGGAAGCACCTAGATCCTGGTATTCGGAAGGTGGTCCATCCATGCCTCATTGGCAATGGCCCTGTCTAGCTTCTCATAGAAACCACCTCACCTAAAGGTGAAGGGCTATCCTGTCGCACCTGGATCCGCGAGGCCAGTGTTGTGTAGGCGATCGTGGAAGAGAGAGGATGATGTTGAGTCAAATAAGATGTTGCCCCTCTTCTCCGTTCTACTGAGCATCGTCTTGAAGTCTCCATCATCCAACCATGGTGCACCTTTAGGTGGAAGTAGGGAGGCAAGTCATTGCCAGAGCAGTTTCCTCATCGTTGGTTGAGGGCTATCTTATATGGCAGTGAAGTAGAGGTTGCCGTTCAGCCGACAGTGGATGAATTGACAGTGGTTGAGGAGGATCTCAATGTTGCATCTAGCATCGTCCCACAGGATCCAGATGCCTCCTGAGAACCCTTGCGCTTCGACCCGATGTGAAGATGGGAAGCCCAGCCTTTTGATGATACCATCAGCTACTGCGCCGCTGCATCGAGGTTCGATGATCACCATAAGGTGAAGTCTATGGGCTCTTCTGAGCTCTTTAACATAACATATTTTGTCGTCAGTACGAGCTCCTTGGATATTGAAGCTAATGATATTCATCAAGATAGAGGGATATTGAGAGGGTTAGGAAATTGCCGCCCGCAACCCAACTTCATCTTATTTGTCTACTATGTCAGAAGATTCCAACTCCTCGTCCAGGATGTTGAAGTCAATTTCTTTTTTGGCTGACGAGGATGAACTGGCTAGTTGTTGAGCAAGCTGCCCTTTCTTTTGGATCCTCTCTCACTACAGTAAACACTCACATTTGTGGCCTTTTAGAAATTCCACTAAAAAAAATAAACACCACTAAACATGTTTAGTGCCATTTGTTGACACTTAAAAAATGCCTCTAGTACCAATGCCACTAGAAAGATAGTGGTGTAAGTTGTAAATGCCACTAAATGTTTGTCTTTAGTGACTTCCAATAAATGCCAAATAAAGGCCACTAAAACATCATTTGGCATTTATAAAAAAGCCACTATCCATCAATTGGCTTTTATACAAATGCCACTATTTTGTATTATTTTGGTGTATGAAAATGTTCTTATTGAGTTTAATGGCATATAAAAAAAGCCACTAATGACTACTAGTTCTGTATTACTACATTTTCATGGCTTTTAGTCATTCAGTTTTCAATTCATTATCATTATTTCTAAATGAATGTCAATTGTAGACGAACTCACTTTTCTGAAAGTATGAATATTTTTTATTTATAATCAATTGAGAATTACATGGGGAGGAAATTTTACCTTGCCCCTTATATTGAATACAACACCAATGATATACTTTCATTCAACATTTTACCTTGCCCCTTATATTGAATTATATGGGGAGGATGTTTTACCTTGCCCCATATATTGAATACAACACCAATGTTTACTACTGCATTTTATGGTTTGCAAAATCTTCTTGCTGAACAATGTGGCATACATGATGTCTTCAACATTGATGGAGTTGGCTCAACAACTGTTGGTGTATCTGGTCTCATATTGCATGGTTCCTTGAGATGGCAAGTGCAAAATATGCTCCTTGGTTTTGCACTTGGAGCTGCCTTTTTCTTTCCACTCGGATGGGCCCATCTGAAACTTGTAGAGAAGGCAGTTGAGCGGAGTGTAGTTCCGTTGGCGTCCGATTCTGGTTAGTGATTTAGGAAGCAGGGTTGGTGTGGCATTTGAAAGGATTGAAAGTAGCCTCAGAAAATACATGTAGCAAGGTGCAGTTGGTTGCTGTGTTCAGGAATCATAGCAGAAAGGTGATAGCTAAGTCCAAAGCCTCAACCTATGTCCAAAGCAAAAAGTTAAAGGAAAAATACATGTATCCTTGTTCTAGATGGTTAAACAAAAAAAACCATGCTGAAGGTGCTTGTTTAGTGTAAAGCAGCAAATAATAAGCGCTTGTTTAGTGTAAAGCAACAAATAATAAGGGAAAATAATTTACCTACTGACTCATCTCAACAATGGCACCTGCATTATCAACAATAGGTCCAAACATATCCATAGTCAATACATATGCAGCAGTACTCAACATCCCCATGGTTGCAATAGCAGTCCCAAAAAGACCACATGTGGGATTTCCAATTTCATCTACTAGGCAGAGATGATAGATACAGTGATCTCCAGAACTGGAACAGATATATATTCTAAACCTCTAGTGCAACAAGTGGCGTAATATAGAGTAGCTGCAACATCCATGTCGAATCCACCAACAGACTAACTGACAAATGGCCAAGCAAACCTTTCTTTCTTGCTTTGCAATTTCATTTTCCTTTGATAGCTTCCTCCAAGGGCCTAATGCAATTTCATGCTCTTCTCAGGTTTTAGCTCTGAAATTGGAAAAAACCATTACCAAAACAAACTTTCAGGAATTGTTAATTCCTGTTGCAAGTTGCAGCAATAGAAGTGCAATGTTCATCAAAAAATCTCACTAGTACATGATTGCAGTTAGCATGATAGTACATTGGTTCATCAAATTAAAAATAAATTTGCATTCCATCTCTCTCAAAGCAATGTTCATTTTACATTCCAGCTCTAGTATATGAACCATCAAAGCTAGACATAGCAGAATAGATACTTACCTATCTATACAACTCAGATGTGTAGAGTGGATGGTTGGTTGACATGTTTGTAGCTTGTAGCACATAATTCTTTTGTCATTGGTTCATTATTCAATGTATAAGTGAACAATACAACAAGGTCGATAATAAGCACACCATTCAGATTTATATACACTGCATTAGCAATCAAACAACTAGATTAGAATAGGAATTAAAACAACAACCTATATATGAAGGTGTAAGGAATTTGACAGCCAATCACATCATTTTTCTATATTATTTTTCCCAATCCTAGTGGTTCTCAGGAGTCTGATTGTCGAATTGCCCATCAGTTTTGCAATTGGGTCATGGCAGATATGAGGTGAGGAACTACCATGTTTAGAAACACCATCACAACTCTAAATAGACTCTACTCACAATAAGAAAATAGGTTTAAAATCCTTAAACTAGAGGGTAGGATAAATAGATGTAGCCTCCTGGAAGTTTAAAGAAAAACATGTGTGAAATAGACACCTTAACTGAAATGTCTAAGTATATTATTGTAGTTCCTGTAATATACAACAATTAGTTTGTAAAATATGTACTGACATCAGTGAATTAGGCAATAAATATGGGGCATGTGCATATGTTGTTTGATATGTCTTCCAAGATGTAAGTAACTAGTAAATTGTGTTATGTAGGACTTGAAGGTGTTGAGAAAGAATGGAAGAACATACCTGATCGAATTCCGTTGAATGATGTGCA
The DNA here is from genome assembly GCA_963693085.1 of Alisma plantago-aquatica. NCBI lineage: Eukaryota > Viridiplantae > Streptophyta > Magnoliopsida > Alismatales > Alismataceae > Alisma > Alisma plantago-aquatica. Next base: position 60,797,056 of record OY856411.1, read on the forward strand.
TGTTCCAAGCCTTTCACCTTTGCAAGCATGATATAATAATTTAAAAATGAGGGGAACAAAGTCCTCAAAACAAATTTAATCCAATTTCCAGAATTGAATGCATCCAATCTAAATATCGCATTTTGGAATCTGAAGGACACTACATTTCAGATGGCACTAAGCATAGCTTGAAGTTCAGCTTGAGCAATGATCCAGGAACTTGGGAAAGTTGTGGAAGTGAATATCACTTCAAAGATCGTTGCTGAATAATCTTGGTATTTCCTGAACCCTGGAGAGTAAAGACACAAACAATTAGGGAGAATATTACCACATTTGATACAATGGTTACTAATATGTAATTCATCCATAATGGAATGGTAGCACTCATGATATAGGGAGAATATTACCACATTTGATAAAATGATTAACTTCATATCTCATAAAATTCATGATGCAGTGAGTTTAGAAGAGTTTCAATCTTTAATGGTACCATATCAAATAATTTTATGAACTTTAAGTAGGAGAAAAATAATTGATCTTGATGGAGAATCTCATTCACCTTCATTATTTTCTTCAAGGTAGAATATATGGCATGTATACAGTAAAATGAGCACTGGAAGTTTGTGGTTCATTTGATCCATATCCATATTTCAATCCTCTACATTTGTACAACCACACCTTGTACAACCACAGTCCAATAACTGATGAAATATAGTTTTTATGCATTTGTACAACCACTCTCCACACCTTGTACAACCACACCTAAGACACAAGCAGAGCAACATAGAACACCCCAGATAAGAAAAATGAATACAATGACATATAGATTTGAGCCCAACAAAAATAATGGGATGAAAAACCCATACATATGCTAAGGAGTCAAAATTCAAAACTTACAACAGCTATTGATGGCTTGTTCGACTACCTAGGGCTCCCATGGGACACATCCATTCCTAGTATAATAGTTGGCTCTTGGGAGATCTTTGGCATGGATGGAGGATGCTCAGTTGTGGTGAACTTCTTTGCACGCTGTGACACCCGTAGGCTTATTCAATATCTCATTCATTGTGGAAACATGAAGTGCGTTGTCAGTAAAATATTTTGATGTATTTCGTTTCACTAATTTAAACAAAATACATTAAAAGATTTTACTTACAACACCCTTCATGTTTCCACATCGAATGAGATCCTGAATATGCCTACATGTGTCACATTGCGCAGAGAAGTTCACCACATCCATGAGCATCCTCCATCCATGCCAAAGATCTCCCAAGTGCCAACTATTATACTAGGAATGGATGTGTCCCATAGGAGCCCTGGGCAGTCGGACAAGGCATCAATATAGAGGTTGTCAGCTCTCGAGATTGGCCTTTAATCTCCAAGTACAGAATTGCAGTTAGTAGAGGATCATTACCATAGTTATTGGCTTTTATGGCCTACATTACAACCACATGTTACATAAAGTGTATTATTTTAGATGGAGGGGGTAAAGGAAAAAAGACAAATACACAAATGTTGTTTTAACAATTAAAGGAACAGGGAGGAACCCACATTACTAAGAACACCCATTCTTTCTTGAGGATTCTGCCTAGACTTCTCAACCAGAGCAGACCTCTGAAATGTTGACAATGACTTAGTGTGCCTCTACAAAATGCAAAAACACCAAGTTATGTTAGTTAGTGGCCAAAAACAAACAAACAATTTATTAACTAAACTGGCAGAACAAAACACCAGGCTATATTATACTTAGTACCAAAAACAAAACATTCAAAAACAACACAGTGAGAAAATAGAATAGCACTCGTAGAAGTAACACACCTCAATAGGTACATAAGTGGTTCGCTTGGGCCTCCCTACATTAAGGCAAGGAAGAGGGTATGACAAGGTAGAGGGTCTGAATACTTGAGCTCTATCTGATGATGTTTTCTGAAATAATCAGAGACAAGTAGTGTCTGGATATTACTTGTTTCATTCTAACAACTCAAATGAATTACCCAGAAGGTAAGATCTGAGACCTCAAGTGATGTGAGACCTCAAGATAAACACCGATGTCACCTATATCTATGTGAGGGCACATATCTATAAAAAAACTTAGAACAAATTTCCTTGGAAATACAAAAAATATTTATGCATGGCAGATCTATGCTTTCAGGCAATGGGTGGGCGTATCACATTATTCCCAAAAACCATGTACATATAAAAAATACCCTTGCCTAAAAAGTAAAGATTTCAAAAAAGTATTACTGCATAACAAATTGCCCTGAAAAGAACCAATAAATATATGAATAGCTCATTTAAAATGTTGCAACAACTAGTCTAGGATTCATCAAAATGTTGGGTGGAGCTTGAAGATGGTAGTGTGGTTGCTAGAATCTTGATCCCTATAGTGTTAAGATATCCTGCAGAATATGATCAAGTAATGAAAGAAAAATTAATATTCCATAAGAAATATATCATGATCTGACATGATGCAAGTTGGATATGAAGCCCACAAATATGAAGAACCCGCAATATGCATTCCTGCTTATATAAGCAATTGCATTCCAAGTTATTATCAAACAGAATCAAACCTGCATAGGTTGGGAAATAGAAAATCATGGTATACGATGTGTGGCTACCATACAAAAGGGACAATTACCCTTTTACTGCAGTAGTTTTTACATTAAAAAAGAATTTTTCAGTCCACATCACCCATCCACATTAGTTGTAAATTTTGAATATCCAAACCATAATAATCCATTTACTACCTGAGTAATTAAAAAATGGAAAGAAATGGATCAAATAATCGTAACTCATTTTCAACTAAATTTTTCATCCGTACCCACAAACAAGAAGCTAAAATACTGCTAATAGCTAAAAACCACAAACCAATCATAATGTGTGTATCATCCATAATACTAAGATTCTCCATAACAAAATTAAAAGTAGGACAAAACAAAATAGGATTATTTGGCAAAATTGTCTACGACAATGGACATGAAACACCATTACTTTGGATAGGCATGTACAAATAACAAATTGGATTAAATAAAAACAACTATCACTCTCCTCTCTTTAGATAGTATCAAAGAATGCAATTAAATTTAAACTTCATGTCCTGCAACAAATGGAAATGACTTTAGATACTAATTTTGTTTTCAATTATGTAACATTATAAGCAATACTTTATGCTCACCTTGGCAACATATGTGTTTTCGGCCATGCTATGACGTTGCCAACAACATCATCAACAAATTGATATTGATCATAAGGTCTAACTAGAGGATCATTGTCCAACAAAGCAACCTCTACTAAAACAGAAACAAATGATGAGCCTAAAATTGCACCTCCCACCCTTTTCATGGGGTCAACCTCAAAGACTCGACCGAATGCAATTCTAGCATCTGGATCTGTAAAACTTAGCAGATAGACATCCTAGAAACAAATACAGTTTACATAACAAATTTATATAAACGTAAAATGAAGTGCAATTCACAGTAATACAAACATACTTGTCCCTTCTTAAATGATGAATGTCTTATATGGAGTGGAGTTTGCATTGATAAGTTTGTCTGTACAATTATTTTATTTTTGTCATAAGTCCATAAAAGTCAACATGGAAAATAATTGATACCACACATCTTGTATAAAATGTATTCATACTTGGCCAGTGCCAACATGTTGTGCTTGACTGTTTCATGCTCTAGTTAAGGCAAGTAACTCCTCTAATTTTTGGTTGAATTCATCCTTTTGTTCTTGAAGTTTTGCATCAAATTCCAACCGTTGTTCTTCAATCTTATCCTGGAAATACTTCCTTTGTGCTTCTTTAGCTTCTCGGGATTTACAGTTCTTGCCCCAGATATCAGAAGGTGATGGTCCAAGTCTATAACCACGAACATATCCTGGTCTCTCTTCTCCCATAACATGCCTATAAATTTCATCTGAAGTAACATTAGGTTGTTTTCTTTGCAGCTCTTCTCCTACCTCAGAAAAATTTTCCTACATATAACAAATCATACGAGATGAAATTTATACCAAATATATACCTCTATGAAATTAGTATATGTAACATAATACTATAGGATATTATGTGTTGTACAAAAATTTTGGCGAATTCAACATCAACTATGCTCCCATCTTTTTTACGATGAGTTTTCTCAAAAAACATTATGGGATCCACTTCTCCGCCTATTTCCTTCTCCATATTTATCATTCAAACAAGGTTATTATAAACATCAAATTAATGGATGCCATCAAATTGTCTAAATGGATCACACAAATTACTAACTTACATCATATTTCAGACATGCAAATGACTTGGTTCCTGGTGTGTGGCTAACCTTTTGAAATTTTCTGCTTGTCTTGTTAGTTATAGACTTCCTCTATGGAAAACATTGCAATATTGTGAATAGTAATTATCTGTGCAGTACTGTAAGTATCAATGAATAGAAAAAAGAATATTACCTTTCCTTTATTACTCCTCCAATAATCGACAAGAAATTTCCAATGCGACTTGTCCACGCGGGGAACAACTTGTTCAAGATGTTGTTCGTATGAACTATCTTCTACGAAGTATAGTCTCCTTAACTCTTACTTGTGGTCCTTCCATTTCTTTCCTAGTCTCTTCATTGTCCACTCCTTCAGATCTGAATCCATTGTGAATTTACTCTACCGGCATAAAGGATATCAATTAGATGCTTCATTTAACCATTTAAAAATAAATTTAATAATATACCTTCACAAAATTCCATATAGAATCTTTTTTATTTGCTGGAAATTGTCTCCAGTCCTCATAGTTTAGTGGACAAAGATTGGGATCTCTTGCAATGGTTGTCAGAAAACTTGATAAGTGACATTGGTTTTCACCTACTGGTTGTCTAAATTGATTTTTCTCAATGGGAATTGGATCGTCAGGCTTTCTTTTCCAAACTTTCAAAAATTGCGTTCGGCCACATGCTTGATGTTTTTGACCTAAGCATTCATTCCTAAAGGATAATATATATATATATGCATAATTATATATGATTAAATGCAGCACTATAAATACAATGATATGAATGAATTGATTACCCAGCCCATCAAAAGGTGTTGTTGTAACATTCAATGACTCAACATGGTGATTAGAGATGTCATTTTGGTCCATGTTATCACGAAATACATTGCTATTTTGGTTACTGATAGCTCTATTCTCTACAATTCTTGAATGAATAGACACAGAAGCATTGAAATTAGGCACACGAGGTAGTTGTGAAATTCTTGATCTTGTAACTTTATCGCCACTTTCTTTGTTGTGCTGATTTTGGAACCTTGTTCCCATCTCCTTTTCAGTTGTGCATGTTTGAGAGAATTTTGAACCACCAATCATATTAGAATCTTGGGGAGACGAGGCTGATTGGGAATTTTTTGCAGAGCTAGCAACAGTTTTATTGAATTTGTTTTCTCGATGTTTTTGACCTAAGCATTCATTCATAAAGGATAAAATATATATATGCAAAATTATATATGATTAAATGAAGCACTATAAATACAATGATATGAATGAAATGATTACCTAGCCCATCAGAAGGTGTTGTTGTAACATTTAATGACTCAACATGGTGATCAGAGATTTCATTTTGGTCCATGTTATCAGGAAATACATTGCTATTTTGATTATTGGCAGCTCTATTCTCTACAATTATTGAATGGATAGACACGGAAGCATTGACATTAGGCACACAGGGTAGCTGTGAAATTCTTGATCTTGTAACTTTATCACCACTTTCTTTGTTTTGCTGATTTTGGAACCTTGTTCCCATCTCCTTTTCATTTGTGCATGTTTGAGAGGATTTCGAACCACCAACCATATTAGAGTCTTGGGGAGACGTGGCTGATTGGGCATTTTTTGCAGAGTTAGCATCAGTTTTATTGAATTTGTTTGCTGTATCATTACAAATTTCAGTTGGAAGGGAAGCTAAATTTTTTTTGGAGCGATTTGAGGATGACATGTTCAAAGATTTCCAAAAACCATGTCGAGTAATGCTAGGTAAATGAGTCATCGTATAGGAGTCATTGTTGTTGTTCTTATCATTGCTTGCAACTGTCATGTTATGGCAGTTGTCACTGTACTGTTCTCTCATCCTGAGTATATCAAGTCACATAAAAATGAAGACATTTAGAAAAATATTGAACAACATAATAACAATTTTATTAATAATATTTAAAAATGAAACACAAATATTTAATCAAATATAATTATAAACAATGGTAGAGACAAGGATAAATATGAATAAGAATAATGTCAGACATGCAAAATTGATACACCTAGCTAGAGCACAATGTGAGATAGAAAATTAAAGAGATACATTGAGCCAAAAAAGTCTTATTTAAGTCAAATATTAATGACAAACAAAAAGAAATGTTGGCTACTATTTTGCAATCTTCTCATTCAAAACAGTCATCATCATCACTTTGAGATACACTTTCATCATCCTGCTGAATTTGGGATTGGTCTTTTTCAGTTGTTGAACTAGCAATAGTAATTCTTTCCATATCCAATCTAACTATGTCACAATCAGTATCTCCATCCTCTGATGTCATTGATGGCCCATCTTGAGTTTCACCTTGCACATAAGCTTTGACATTCTCAATACAAGATTGTTCTTCCATGTTGAACATATTGCGTGGGGCATCTTTACAGCAAAATACCACCCTTTTGCAGTGACATCTTCTACATAAAATACTTGTCCAACTTGAGATGCCACTACAAATAGTTCTCCTATAGTTTGAAGGTGTCTCAAATTAACAAGAGCCAACCCATGTTCATCATGCTTTATTCCCCTCGTTGACTAGATGTCCACCCAATAACACTTAAATAATGTCTCCTTAAAGTGTTCATAATAATTGAGCACAATAACATCCTTCAAAACACTATAGTAGGTTACATCTATAATAATTAGATTGTGGTCAGTGGTTTTAGAATAACAATCAGTCTTAGCTACCAGAAAGAGTCCACTATTTTGTGTTGTTCGATTTGCATCTTTTGCCTTGGTATGAAATATGTGACCATTGACAACATAGCCCTTGTACTTAATGGCCAGTTGATGTGGACCTTGAGAAAGAAACTTGATTTTATCATTCACCATATCTGCTCTTAGGAGTGTCTCAATCTAACAAAAGAAAAGTTTGTTAGACTTTATTCATGAAGCATAACTAATTTAATTACCACAACTAAACATACATGTTCCTTAAACCATCCATAAAATGAGTTACTATGTATTCTTTGAACCTCCTTTAAGGACTTCTGAGGATGTTTTTGCCTAATGATATCATAGTGCATCTTGAATACAAAATATGTGCAATATGTTATTGGAATATGTTATAGCATTTTATTAATAGAAGACAGTTGACACTAACTTACTTAATGTAGGGTTCAATTGCTTCACAATTGAATAGTACATACTTATGGGCTTGTTTCAACGTATGTTCATCCAAGACATATGTTACCATTTTACCAATACTATGACCTACTATCGAGAAAATAGACCAATCATCACTGTCAAGTGTTGGTTCATTTTCCAAATTTTCTTCATCAATATTGTTTCTATTTGGCCGATTTAATTTTGTTTCAACTCCATCCAAGTATCTTGAACAAAAAGTTAGACACTCTTCAACTATATATCCTTCTTCTATTGATCCTTCTGGATATCTTTTATTACGAACATATCCTTTTAGGGTCATCGGATACCTGATAAAAAAGTTGAGGAAAATATTATGACAAATTACATTCTAATAGGTAAAGTCATCATGACGTGTGAAATGTTACCTTTAAATTGGATACATACAACGATACTAAATAGGGCCGACTATCTTAGCTTCATAGGAGAGATGGACTGATAGATGCACCATTATGTCAAAAAAACATGGAGGGAATATCTTCTCCATCTCACAAAGTGTAACAACTATTGCATTTTCCAATGCAGAAAAATCATTTGGATCTATGCCTTTAGTGTACAACCTTTGAAAATAGTGACAAAGATTAATAATATATGACTTAGCATTCTTACTGGGCAAGGACACAGTGACAACTAATGGCAAAATTGTTGCATCAGCACGTCATAACCGTGACTTTTCATTGGTAGCATCTTCTGAGCCTTCAGTCGTGCACATCTAGATATATTAGACACATACCTGTCTGGAACTTTGACAGATTTTAGGAGGTTGCAAAATAATATTTTTTCATCTTTTTTCATTGTATAGCATGATGGAGGTAGGATGGTATATTTACCAACAGTTTTTGGATGAAGCGGAAATTTGATTCCCATATATTCCAAATCCTTCCTTGCATTCAAGTTGTCCTTACTTTTATCCTTCAAACCTAGCTATGTTCCAACAATACTCTCACATATATTCTTATCAATGTGCATTACATCGAGATTGTGCCTTACAATGTTAGTTTTCCAATATGATAGCTCAAAAAATATGCTTTTCCTTTCCAAATTGTGTGTTGATCCTTACCTCTTGGCCTTTTCTTACCAATTACAGTTCTTCCGTCCTCCAATTGTGACAAGATTTGAGATCCAGAAGGAGGTTTAGGTGGACACCTAAATTCTTGCTCACCGTCAAATGCATTTGCTTATTTTCGGAATCTGTGGCTAGTTGGCAAAAACCTACAATGTCCTCTGTAGCAAACTTTACGGCTATGTGGCAACCGATGTGAGATAGTGTCTTTATTACAATAGGGACATGCCTTGTAGCCTTTAGTACTCCAACCAGATAGATGTGCATATCTTGGAAAATCACTAATAGTCCATAATAAAGAAGCACACATAAGAAATAATTCCTTGGTTCCAACGTCATATGTATGCACACCAATATCCCATAGTTCTTTCAACTCATCAATCAATGGATGCAAGTACACATCTATCGTTTTAGGTGAAGCTGGTCCAGGAATGAGTAGGGACAACATAAAATAAGGTTGCTTCATGCACAACCAAGGAGGTAAATTATATGTAATAATCACAACAGGCCATGTACTGTAAGAAGTACTCATTGTCCTAAAAGGATTAAATCCGTCAGTTGCAAGTCCCAATCGAATGTTTCTAGCGTCTGCAGCAAATTCTAGATGCATCACATCAAATGTTTTCCATGCAAGTGAATCAACTGGGTGTCTTAACTTGTCATATTTTTCATATTCTTCTGCATGCCACCTCATTAGGGATGAGGTTTTTGATGACATGAATAACCACATTAGGCGGGGTATAAGTGGAAAGTGTCTAAGCACTTTGATAGGTATTCTCTTGGGTTTTTTTGCAAGCTCATCATCATCATATGGGATTGTAATCGGTTTCCTTCTTGATGCTCCACATGCATCACAAACGTCTTTATCAGTAGAATCCTTCCAAAACAACATGCAACCATTTGGACAAACATGAATCTTCACATAATCTAAGCCCAACCCCGTAATCGTCTTTTTTAGCTCATAAAATGAATTAGGAAACTGTTCTCCTTCTGGTAGCATCTTCTTAAAGAACGAAAGAAACATAGATGATGCTTTCTTACTCAAGCCATTAAGACAAACCAAGTGATAGAATTCTAGGATGTAAGCAAGTTTGCTATATTTCTTACACCCTGGATATAATTCTGTCTCAGAATCCTTTAACAAGATATACAATTTTTCAGTATTGAAATGTTGATCACTAGATGGATCCACTCCTTCTGTATTTCTATCTTCACTGAAACTCATAAAAGTATCATGCAACATATCTTGTAAATTTTCAGCATTAAGGAAATCTCCCTGATCACTAGGAGCATCCATTTGAACATCAACACCTTCACCATGAAAAGCCCAAGAAATATAGCTTGGTAAGAAGCCATGCCATAGTAGATGGCTCAATGCAGTCTTTCTGGTGACCTGGTATACATTAGCACACTTTCTACATGGGCATCCAATCTTGTCTCCAATCGATGAATGTTCAAAAGAAAAATCCAAAAATTTTGATACTCCACATAAGTATTTACTGCTCATTCGGTCATCCTCTGCTATCCAAGACTTATCCATTCTATAAAGAACATTTATAATGAAATTTATCAGTAATTTGTAACATAATAGGATATGCATATTTCTTTTTGTTGTTTGGTTTTGAATGTGTTGTTAGATAGGATGGATTTGTGAATTTGGAACATTCATGGGAACACACACTTCAGTTATAAGCATTCATGTAGCAACTTTTAGTTCCATTCATTAATCTCTTTCTACATCCACACACAGGTGTACCCCTAAACAGTAACTAAACAAAGGGGTTGGTGTACCCCTAAACATGCACATAATTAAAATAACTATTAATACAGACAAGTCTAGATAGATAGATAACTAAATACTACACCAACATGGTCCCACATCAGTAACTTCGAGGACTTTTCATTGTGGCAATCTTCTCCTGAAGTTTAGAAAAGAAAGCAGCTATGAGGATTGATTACTTTCAGACAAAAAGTGTAAACACAATTTTTTTGTCTTGACAATTATATTTGTTAATTGGACCTACAGTGGCCTTTTTTTTGGTTGTGTTGTGTCGCGCAGCTCCTCACTGTATTTAGAAAAATCTAAACTAACAGGGGCCTCATCATAAGATTCGTTCAAGCTGATATCCTCCATTGTGCACTCATACCACCGTAGATGATCGAGGGTCTCGTAGTTGATGTTGGTTATCCAAACTTTGATGGTATTATGGCCAACTGGACAGAAAAAAAAGCCTATCGCTATGGCCCACTAGCATCTTTCTAATCCAATCATGCCAACTGGATTTTGATACAAGATTTTCCGCCAAATCATACTCAACCTCGATAACATGTGAATAATTGCCAAAATTTAGGGTCACTTCACTAGGCTTGTAGTATCTTCCTTTTAGAAAATGCCAATGTTTGGGTATGACTAGTTGGTTTAAGGAACGATCATCTAGGATGATGTCCAATTGTTCTTCAATAGGGAACATTAACATTGGCATATAGGCCCAGTTCATAGTGACTGTTGTGGGCGGACAGAGACTGCATAATATTAGTATTAACAAAGTGTAAGTACATATAATGATGTTATATATTTTCAGAAAAAGTTGTATAACATCAGTTAACCTTTTATTGCTTGTCATAACCAACTTTATTGTGGTAGACATGATAGCTTGAAAAGAAATCTAATAGAGGAGATCATGTCCTATATAGAGGCTATATCTTTACAATTGGTCCAATGCTCACTAATCCTTCTTTGAGAATTTCAATGAAGTAACTAGTATTTTATATAATTTGATGTATCTTGGTATTTCATACAATGAGGTGACACTTATTATCTATTTGTTGAATCAACACTCATATTTTAGATTATCAAAGAGGCTAATGGTGTCTGGCTTATTTTGTACAGGTGTGAGACCTATTTAATTTGGAGTATCGATGCACTAGTATAGAAGGTGTGAGACTATTTAAAGAGGTTACTGGTATATTTCCAAAATTTTACTACAGTCTTTTACTTCTGTGTTTATCAAAGCACTACTACAAGATATCTTATCATCTTATTATTTTGATAGTACCACAAATTTTATGACAAGAAGGATTCATCTAAAAATTGTAAAGTTTCTGAATTATGTGAGGTTATTATTCTCTGACCTATATGTAAATGGGATAGATTCCTGCCTCTTTAGTTCTATGAGTACATGACACTATGTTTGAAATAATTTTTAAAAGGATAAAACAACATACTTATAATAAGGACCCAGACACATTCTAATCATTTTGAAGTGAATTAGAAAATGAACAGGAGCATGGGTCTTATCCTCTAGTATCAAAGGAGAATTTGTAAACCTCAAAACCACCAACATGGTTTCCAAACCTACAACCTCATCTTCTGCAAGCTCACCTTCTACAAACCTTTAGAATATTTACATCCAGAAAGTATCAATGACTGCATGTATCAATGACTGCAAAGTCTATCATGCATCTTGCTTGACACATGAAAGAGAGACATGTTCAGTTGTATATATTGACCCAAGTGGAAATCAAACCCTATTAGGGATAGGTCTAAATCTGACTCACAAGCACTATTTGGCAAATTGTTTGGCTAAAACTAAAGTAGGCATACAAATTGTGGTCTTCCCTGAACTAATTGCATTGGATGTACTGAAAATGTCATGCCCCACACAATAAAATTGTAACATCAAAAAAGTCAAACCTAAAACCGGAAATGCACACTGCAGATTTTAGCACTATCGTGTATGAATGCAAAACAATATTGAACTGAATTAGGATCAATCATAGGGATTGGTTAACTGAATTACCATTGACATCTACTTGTTTAGAAAATAGGTTAAGCCAAGGTCAACACACATTAACAACCATAGTAAAGCCTCATCATGATTTACAAACTAGTTGCAGACTCCTAACACATGTATCAATGACTGCAAAGTATGTCATGCAACTTATTTTACACACGAAAAAGAGCCATGTTCAACTACATTGGCTCAAATGGAAACAAAACCCTATTAAAGGTAGGTCTAAATCCTACGGATGGCCAAAATATGGAAAACAACTTAGCTAAAAATGAACTAAGCATACAAAATGTGGTGTGGCCTGAATGTATCAGGATTATGAGATGAAACTACAACAATAATAATATGACCCAAATGGAGGAAAATGTGGCATGAAACGAAGTGGTGGTTCATATCAATGGAAAAAATCATATCAATCCAATCCATATAAGAAAAACACAACTAAAGCTAAGCATGGGAAAAAATCAGTAAATCTTAAGTTAAAATCTCTATTGAAATCCTGTATAATTTGGTTTAGGAAAATATTTTGTGCCCAATCAGTAAATCTTAGAGGACTTCAAAGCCAAGTATTAGATTATCTGAATCACCACTCATATGAATAATGTGTGTGAGATAATCCTTGAGAACAACATAGGATGGGACCTGGATGCATTCTTGCAACCGCTACCTAAGAAATATGCTGAATCAATTAGCATGGTTCCTTTCCAACTCACAGTTACAAACAATATGTAGATGTGGTGGCTAAACCGCTTGAGATCCTTTAGTGCTCACTCAGCCTATTGGTTTTGTGTCATTGTCATGGGAAATATCAAGAACAAAGGAGGAGCAACCTGAATAGATTATCCACATTGATTTGTACTTTGAGGTGGCTATAAAAATGTCATATTTTCTCTGGTGAGTGGCTACCTAAATATTGGTTACAAGAGGGAGGTTAAAAGATAGACACTACATAATTGGAGACATATCCCCATCAATGGATGAAGCAGGGAAATAATACAACACATGATCAATCAATTCAATGGGACTAGGGAAGTGGCATTCTGTAGGTTACATCAGGGTTGAATGACTTAGCCCACAACTGGTCTGTAAATCATCCCGCACATGATGGATCAATTACTGTAGGTTTCTCACAACATCTCAATAGCAAGAAGAAATGTTGGTCAATAACATTTCTACCTAGAGATGGAATGTGATTCCTAAAGGTAAGATTCATTTCAATAAGGACGCTACCATTACAATGATGGTGGGAGTTGTCTTAAGAGCAATCATCAGAGATGTGAGTGGAAATATTTTGATGACAACATACCTCTTCAGAAAGTTGCAAAGCTTAGAGGAATTGGATGATTAGAGTCCCTCACTTGAGCTCTCTGACACTGGAGGGGCAGAGTCAGTCTGTGGCGGTGCTTCAGGTTGGCTCGGTCCAAATCGGTGGCGAATAAAGGTTCCCGATTGATGACAGAGACTGTGCACAGTCGGCAAGTTGCACTCCTCCACCTGCAAATGGCACAGAGCAAGCCGCCACCAGTCTCCACCAACCCCTAGCTAGGGCGATGATCGCCAAGGTCGACGCTCCATGCATTGGTCTGAGGAGCGGAGAGTTGTATCAATCGGGAAAGAGAATAGCGCTAGATCATACTATCACGATTTTTTGGACCGTGAAGTTGAAAACTTGGAGCGGGAAGTAAATATTGTGTTACCAATTAGTTTTCTAATTTGGTATGGCAATTTCAGATTGCCACTAATTAAAAATAAAATGCCTTTAATGTTATGTCCTTTTTAGAAACTCTATAATAGGTGGTTTAGAGACATTTTAATAAAAAAATGCCTGTATATTAGAAAGATAGTGGCTATTTTTTTATAAAAGCCACTAGAATAAATGCCACTATTGGGTGATTGTGCTATAGTGTCTAGAGTCTTGGAGGGTGCTTGCACGATGATCCATAGATTATGTAGGATCATTGTGTGTCCTCCTATCAGTTTGGGACTGAGGTGAAGTGGTGGAAGGTTTCTAGTGTCGCCCGATCCAAATTGGAAAGGGTTGGTGGGGTTTATGGTGGTGGATCTTCCCTGGACCACTTCATCGTCTGTTAAGTTGATGAATGTGTTCGAGGGGTCAGTGTTGGAAGCTGAGTTGGTGTCTTGTTTCTTCTTCTTTGCCCTTTTCCGTTGGCATCAACTACCTCTAGGCAGCCACTCACCCTCGTCGTCTGGGGGTTTCTCCTTGTTGGCTTCCTCCAATGTTGTTGCCTTGGCCTGGTTAGCAATGGTAGTGGAATCATCTTTCTTTAGTGGGGTGTTCTTCCACACAGGTTTCTTTGATTGGATAGAAGGTGAGTAGGCCAGTGTCTTCTCACTTGATGGTGTTCCTGCTTCAATATACCTACAATCCGCATCTACATGACCCAACCGGCCGCAGCGCATGCATATGTGGGGCATGTTTTCATATTCTAGGTGAAGTTGTTCACCGTTGAGGATGAAACTTGGGAGTAGGGTGCGCTATGTGTCAACTTTGACAACCATCCTTACAAACTTCCCCCTGTGTCCCTAAATAGTGTTATCGTCTATTCTGATCATCCTGCCAATGGCATTGCCGATGCTCTCTAGCAACTTGTTCTGGTAAAGATGAATCAGTAGGTCAGGAATCCTTTCCCACACTACAAGTTTCCTTGGGATCTGATTCGATGGATGAAACTCTGGATACCATGATTGAATTGATAGTTAGTTTCTAAAGAATCATCATCATATTAATCGAATGATAAATATGCAATCTTGAGTAATACAGGATGATACTGCTACAATTTGTTGAACAACGCGGTCGTGGATCACTACCAAAAAACAAGGTACATGTGACAATCATGTAAAAGGTTACACACTTTAGGTGACATGTTTTTACATCACTTATAACTTATATAGACCTGTGTAAAATAGGTGACATACATTTTAAAATTTTTGAAAGGGTTAAATACTTTAGGTGACATGCATGTGAGTCACTTATAGTCTGTATAATCATGTATAACATAGATGACAAATATTTTATCATACATTAAAGGGTTACACTAAATAGGTGACATACATTTGAATCACCTATATTCTAATTGGAGTTTACCATATAGGTGAGATGTATATGAGTCACACATAATCTATAAGGGGGTATACTGTTTTGGTGATATGCATGTCTGTCACCGAACTTTTAGGTGACATGCATACTTGTCACCTAATCTTTAGATTACAGACATGACAGTGATATGGCATCTCCCAACTAATGATATCAACAATTTTATTAAAGTAGTTGTGTGGGGATATATTAACATATTTATTTGACAATTCATAAAGGAGATATATAAGAGAAATTGTTGTTCAGAGTCATTGTAAGTCATTTAGAGAGTTATTCATAAAATAATATTGGCATAAAAATCTTTTCCAAACACATACATGTCTCTTTTATAACCATTATAAGGCTAATGGGTTTTGTGTTGCAAGGAAAAATGTTCATTAACAACAACTTGGATAGCCACCCACCACTACCAACAATTGATGCAAACGAGTGGTGGTTGTCACAAGCACGTGACCGACTGTGCTCGGATTGTCCCCAAACTCATACACGTCTCTTTTACAAATATTTAAGAGAACAATATATATACATGTCTCCAGTCAATACTTTTAGAAAATTGTTGTGAGAAGACAATGTCATGATATGGGCCCTAGCTAATTCTAGAAGTATTTTCACATACTTGGTGTTAGAGGACACTATCATGACATGGGCCTTGGTTCCTCAAAGATACATTTTAGGAGAGTTTTATGAGAGGATAATCTCATGATATGAGCATTGACTACTCAAAAATGCATTTTCAAGAACTTTTTGTGAGAGGACACTGTCAAGATGTGGGCCGCAGGTCCTCACAAATGCATTATAAAGGAATGGTTATGAGTGGACAAGGGAATTTTGTGAGAGGAAACTATCATGATGTGGGCCATGGATCCTCTCAATACGTATTTTAGGGACTTGATGTGAGAGGACACTCTCATGACATGTTCCATGGATCCTCCCATATGTATTTCTAGGGACCTGTTGTAGAGGATATTGTCACAATATTACTCTCAAATGCACTTTCATGGACTTACTACGACATGTACCATCATGATATGGACCATGACACATGACAAATGTATTTCTAGATACCTGTAGTGAGAGGAATATGTCACGATATGGGCCATGGATCCTCAAAAATGCATTTTCAAGGAGTGGTTGTATGAGGACACTCTCATGATGTATGCCCAACTCATCACAAATGTATTTTTAGAGTTTGTTAGAGGACATTGTCATGATATAGGTCATAGAAAGTATTGTAAGCCAAGCAAGCGAGACCTTTAAGCCCCACAAGTGAAGATATGCAGGCCCTGCAAGAAAGTGTTGTCATCCTAGCTAGTGAAAGTTGCATGCCCCGTAAGTGAGTACTACAAAACCCACAGGCGATTACTATAAGGCCCTTAAGTCAGTGTTGCAAAGTAAGTGCTACAAGCACTACATGCGAGTGCAACCATCCCAACAAGAAAGATCTACAAGACCATCTAGAGAGTGTTGCAAGCCCCATAAGTGAGTACCACAATTGACATTCTAGTTTCTTTGTCTTATCATGACATTGCCAAACTATTTTTAGGGACTTGCTGTGAGAGGAAACTGTCATGATATGGATCATACCTCCCCCCATAAGAATTTTGCATATTTTTTGTGAGAGGACATTGTTGTGATATGGGCATTGGCTCTTCAAAATATGCATTTTGTGGGACTTGATGTGAGAGGACGTTCTAATGTAATGGGTTCTGACTCCTCACAAATGAATTTTTAGGGACTCGATGAAATGGCATGCTATCTGATATGGGCCACAACTCCTCATAAATACATTTCAATGGACTTGCGGTTAGAGGACACTGTCCTGATATGGGCCGTGACTCCTCCCAAATACATTTATGGGAATATATCAATAAATTTTTTGACAATTCACAAAGGTGATGTGTTAGAAAAATTTCAACTGTGAGTCGTTCTAAGACTAATTTAGAAAGGGATATTGACAAATTTCTCCTTAGCAATGACTTGCGCCGACCACGCACCCGATCAACTACTGTGAATGGGTAGTGGCTACCACAAACACTCAACTGACCATGCTCTGATCATCCCCAGACTCATACACATATCCATCAAAGCATTTCTAGGGGTTTTCTATGAGAGAACATTGTCATAATACAAGATTTAGCTCCTCCCATAAGTATTTTGCATTATTATTTGGGAGAGGACGTTGTCATGATATAGACCATGGATTCTTGCAAATATATTTTGGCTTGGAAGTGATTTGTGTAGACCACACACCCCAAGTATCATATTTTTTGCAAATAGAAGGTGCCTGCCACAAACATATGACTCCTCACAAATGCATTTTTAGGTAGTTTTTGTGGGAGAACACTATTATGATATGGCTGTGATGAGTGATGCAAGATAAGAAAGAGACAACTGTAAGTCCCATAAGCAATTGATGTAATCCCAGCTAGCGAGAGTTTCCAGCACCCACAAGTGAGTGAAACAAGACCCACAAGTGAGTGTCACAAGCCCCACATGTGAGAGCTGCAAACCAACTAATGAGTGTTGCAAACCCGCAAGTGAGTGCTACAAGTACCGCATGCTAGTTCTTCTATCCTAGCAAGCGTGTGCTGCAAACCCCATAAGCGAGCACCACAAGATAGTTGTTCTATCCCAACAACATTCATGGATCTGATGAATAAAGTGTTTAGGCCCTATTTAGACCAGTTTGTAGTTGTGTTTATAGATTATATCCTGCTCTACTCTATAGATTAGGGTTAAGATTCATGTGTATCATATTAGGGTTTTATAACATCCCCCAACCGATAAACCCTAATTCCATCACTTCCCACATTGTTGAAGAGTACTAGGGATTAAGCACTACTGTTGACTACTCAACCCTCATGACGACATCACCATGTATAACCATTGGCATAAGCTACAGGAAAAATAAGAGTATACGCAGTGATCTTCACTTTGTATTATCCATACATAAGAATGTAGACTTGGTTCAACAATGAGGTGTCCTGACCAACAACTACAACATTGTGTCATGACCATGACACATCATGGTGTCTCGACCTACCTCATATACATATATCACAACCCTAGTCTAATATATTATCACGACCTCTCACAACCTATGTCACGACCTTAGGTATTACTACTATGACACCAGCTATGCATGGTGTCATGACCAACACCTACACACCTGTTAAACAATGAGGTGTCATGACCAACAACTGCAACATTGTGTCCCGACCATGACACATCAAGATGTCTCGACCTACCTCATACATATATCACAACCCAATTCTAACATATGATCAAGACCTCTCATATCCTATGCCACGACCTTAGGTATTACTACTATGACACCATATTGCAAATATATGTACTACTATTATCTATCACTACATCTAATTTTGTCGTAATTATTAGGAACAAAGAGGATAGAAAGCTCTGACATTTTGGATGATGAAATGCCAATTGCCTATGCATTGAAAAAAGTTCACGATTGTGGTATTTAATAGTACACTAGTATATTATAATCTATTATGTGTTTTAGTAACTCATTTCCTTCTATTATTGTGTATTGTTGAATATGTTTTGATAAGTTCATGTACGAAAAATCATCCTCAGCTAACCCCAAGACAAACATGCACCTTAATCACAAAATGAAGTCTACTCAAGGTGATGTTGATGCATCAGTTCATGGTTCATCTCAAAGTACTAAATCCTTTTAATTATAACTACCAACCACCCTTGCATTCTATTTTGTGTTTTGTAGAATTGATTTCCTTCTATTTATGTGCTTGTTTAATGTGTTTAGGTAAGTATGTGCATAGGAAATCTATCTTAAATGGTGCTAAGATAGACATTTGTCAAAATGTGAAGGCAAAATCTGATTCAAATACTGCAAAAACAAATATGCATCAAAATCAAAAGTTGAAGTCTATTTTTGATGCCTCGGGCAATGGTGCATTGATGAGAACTAAAGTTTTACTTTTTTTTTAATAAAAATATACCCAACCTAATTTTGTTTTATAGAATTTTTTCCTTTTATTAATGTGTATCATTTAATGTCTCTCGATAAGTCTGTGCTTAGGAAATCTTCCATAAATAGTTCCAAGACACATATTCCTCTAAATGACAAGAAAAAATCTATTCAACTTGATTTTGATGCCTCAGATCGTGATCCCACTCCAAGGACTGAATTCTTATGTATTTCAATTAGAAAAACACGCACACTCATTATAGTTCCTATTAATATGAAATATTTATTATGTTTAGGTAAATTTGTGCATGGTAAATCTGCACCAAATACTGTCAAGACAAAGGTGCATCTCAATCAGAAAATAAAGTCTCTTCAATGTGATTTTGATGTTGCAGGTAATGGCATATCCATAAGGAATGATTTTTTAGGTAGTAAAAAAATAAATACACCGTCATAATCCTTACATTTGATGTGTTTTTATAAGTGATTCCTGTCTACTATTGTACTTTATGAATGTGTAGGTAACTCTATCAATGGAAAATCTGCCTCAAACATTGTAAATAGAAATACACACATAACAAAAAAGACAAAGTCTGTTCAATGCAATTTAGATCCTTTAGGTTATGGGGCATCTTCAAGGAGTGACATTTTAGGTACGCTAAGTGTAAATGCACCCAACCACCCAACCTCCTTGACACACACATATATCAACATACTATTTTGTACTTGAACCATGTAGGTTTTGTATACTATCATAATTCTTTTCTTGTTTTACTTGATGTCAGAAACTGTCAAAGATTTCAGTTAAGTCTTTAACGAATTATTATCACATTTTTGTTTGAATAGGGAATATGCAACACAACAAGAGGGTATTAATTACTCTAGAAGATATTGAAGCATATGGAGAAATAAGTGCACCCGCCTTAGGTTTCAATATGAGCGACGAGGATATGGATGAATCTCAGCGCCATGAAGACTTAGGTGAGTTATGTGTCTTTGTATGTAACCAATAACTTTATCATTATTATTCCATCACTTATTACAAATTTCAGTACTTTGTTTAAGACATTCAAGATGACTCGAATGTTCATGGTACTTCAAAAATCCATTTTTTAGGTATTATCTTATGTAATAAATCCTTATAACCTATTGTTGAGACAATGAATTTATGGCATAATTCAAAGAAAATGGAAATGAATTTCCTAGGTCATTTTAGGATGAAATATCACATCTTTCATCTCACACATTTTTATAATTTTCAAATTGTACATAATAATATAAGATGGTGACAATTTTGAAGATAATTTTCATGTTGAAGAACAAGTTTGAATTGATGAAGTAGATCAACAGGAACCAAGATGTGAAGAAGGTAGTGCATTTAACTTAAATGTATATTTGTATATTTGTGATTTGAAATTGAAATTTTCTAATGATTCAACGACTTCTAAGAAAAAATAAGGGGATGCACGACATATAAAGTTGTTCCCCCTCCCCCCCCCCAAAAAAAAAAGAAAGGTAAAAAATGGAAATGTGAAGTTTGTAGTGAATTAGGAGTTCCCATTGGAGGTGCATCTTCAAATATAGTAGAATTGCTAGGCATACATACTCGACAAATAAAATACTTTCCTATTGTAGAAAATTGGGGACAAAGACATGAGAAAATTTTTGTGAATGTGTTGGCTTCTCTAAAGGTATGCAACATATAGAATTTTTTTTGGTTAGTCAAAACTCTGTTGCTTTTTTTCATTTTTTATTTGAAGGTACAATGCTTGTTAGTTCTCAAAAGAGAACCAACTAAAAGGGAAGAACTATCTTTACATCTGAAAAAGAATCTACGAAGATGAGAGAAGAAGGAATATATAAGAAATCACATAACCTAGCCTGTGAGAGATT
The DNA here is from genome assembly GCA_963693085.1 of Alisma plantago-aquatica. Classification (NCBI taxonomy): domain Eukaryota; kingdom Viridiplantae; phylum Streptophyta; class Magnoliopsida; order Alismatales; family Alismataceae; genus Alisma; species Alisma plantago-aquatica. Next base: position 60,818,267 of record OY856411.1, read on the forward strand.
TGAAGCTTCTGAGGTTATCTCCAGAAAAAACACTTTACAACAGTCGTCTACAGACCAAACAAAGGGAAGAAATAAATAGCCAACCCAACCATCACTCCACACCAAGGAATCCAACATAGAGCCAACCATCCTCAAACCAAAGAAAGGAAAGAAGGCCAGCAGACTCAACCATCACTCAACGAGTGAGAGGGGAGCATCAAGCAAGAAGACCAAACCAAAACTAAATAAAAATTTACTCCCTTCAAAGCACGAAAGAGGCCATCTTCAAATCAAAGAGAGGAAAAGAAACCCAACAGACTCGACCATCACTCCTCAAGTGAGACGGGAGCAACAAACTCATCTTTAGAAAGCAACTTGTGAAAGATTGTAAGCCCCAATAGATAAACCAGCCTGTGAGAAAGAAGCCCCAGCAGATAAAGCAGCCTATGAGAGAATTGAAGCTGCTGAAGTTATCTCTAGACATAGTCACACTACAGAAGATGTCATCAAACCAAGTAGAGGAAAGAAAGAATAAACAAACTCAACCAACGTTCCACACCAAGGAATCCAACACAGAGCCAACCATCTTCAGACCAAAGAAAGGAAAGAAGCCTAGCAGACTCAACCATCACTCACAGATAAGAGGGAAGCATCAAGCAAGGAAACCAAACCAAAACCAACCATTTTTTTACTTCCTTCAAAGCGAGAAAGATGCCATCTTCAGTTCAAAGAGAGGAAAAGAAACCCATTAGACTCAACCATCACTCATCGAGTGAGAGGGGAGCAGCAAGCTCAACTTCAGAGAGCTACTGAGCAGGAAACATAGCAACCAGGGCCCAAACCAAACATCACTAGAAACGCATCCAAGAAATCTGAACTAGACAACCACAAGCACATACTCAACCATGAAACCATAGTACTGCCTTCATAGAAAGAATGGAACCTCATCACCAAGGCAGCCAAAAACATCCAACGAAAGGAACTAGTGAGAGGGGAGCGTTGACACCCATAAGTGGGGACTCAACCATCACTATGTCAGATCCATGCTCAATTTCCAGTGAAGAAACAAAGGGTATCCTGATTAATAACTTTCCATAATTGAACCAGATTCCTATATTTGTCCTAATGAACTATTTGATTTCTTTCTACCCAAGAGTGATAGAAAATGATGCTCATAATACATTTTACTTTTTGATCATTCAGATTTTCATCCTGACTCCATGAATTGATCTTAGGAATATTGGCCGCAGCCCAAATCTCATCAACATATTTGCACTCAAATAGAATGTGATTGGAATCTTCATAATCATTTTGACATAAGTAGCACATAGAGGCCAGACATAGGCATCTCCTCCTGGAATAGTCAGTTGTGGGAAGGCTATTATGCCTAGCTTTCCAAAGATGTAACCTGGCATGATTGTGAGTTTTAATATTCCAAAGCCACCCAAAGTTGATACAACTAGATTTTTTAGTTCTAATAGCTTCCCAGACATCATGGAATGGGATATCCTTCTTTCCACCAAAGAGAACAATATCTCTTAGTCCCCTGTGAATCTAAAAGGAGTTAACAACTTTAAAAATATCATCTTGGCCTCGGTTATTTGTCCTAGGCATATTCTAGGCACCATTTTTTATCATGACAATTAGAGTTGAATCCCACAGAATCCCTGCCCTGATAATACACTCTTTTCCCACTATATTTTCAAGAAAGAGCTTGTTACACTAGGGATCCTGCCAAGTAAGAATAGAAGTTCCATCTCCCACCACAAATTTGATATAACCAAGCAGATCCTCTCTGATACGAATAAGGTTATTAAACAACCAGGAGTAGTTGGGAGACTCCTTAGGAACCCAGAAAGATTGCTTTTTAAACTTTTTCTTAGAGATCCACTTCACCCAAAGAGTGTCTTTTTTACTTGATATATCCAATGCATTCAATAACAAGCACACTTTAGCCACATCCTTGGGTTTTTTGATATTTAGACCAACATCGTCTTTAGGTTCAGTAACTGCATCCCATTTGACAAGATGGAGGTTCTTCTTTGACTCTATTTCTCCCCATAAAAAATCTCGACATAGTTTGTCAATTTGATCAATCGTGGAACTTGGGATGGGAAAGGAAAAAAGCCAGTATAAGTGCATATTGGAGAGAGTAGACTTAATTAACTCCATTCTTGCAGTAATAGACAACAATTTGAATTTCTAAGAGTCCAACCTCCCACAAAATGTTTTGGATAATTTCTCAGAGAAGAGAGGTAACCCAAGGTACTTGGATGGGAAGAAGCCTTCTTTGATTTTTGTGATTTATGTAATTGTATGCTTGTCAACATTCTTGCTATAGATAATGGAACTCTTATCATAAGTAACACGAATACCACAAACTTCAACAAAAGAGTCAAGAACATTGTTTATAGCAATTGTGTTATCACTGCTTGCTTTAGAAAAAATCATGAGGTCATCCGCAAATGGGAGATGGGATCTATGCACCTTCTCAGAAAAAGAAATGGGCTTAAGACCACCATCCCTGACCATTCTCTTAAAAAGCTCTGATATACCTTGCATGACAATGACAAACAAATAAGGGGTGATAGAGTTCCCCTGTCAAACCCCATTAGTGGGTTTAAAAGGATCGGAAGGCTCCCCATTAATAAGAACCTGATATGATGTAGAATAAAAGATTTCTCTAATCCATTTTATCCATATGGAAGGAAAGACCATTTTGTGCATAATAGAGAAAAGGAAGGACCACTTAACAAAATCATAGGATTTCATTATTTCAGCTTGGAGGCACATTCTAGGAGAACCATTAGGTTTTTGAAAATCACTCAAAATTTAGTTAGTGAGCAATGTAGCATCCGTGATGCTTCTATCTTTAAGAAAGGCACATTGATAATCATCAATAATAGAAGGTAAAACACTTTGAAGCCTATTCGTAAGAATCTTGGAAATTATTTTATAGAAAGTATTACACAAGGCGATGGGCCTCCAGTTTTTAATCAAAGTGGAATAATAGCCCTTGGGAATAAGGGTTAGAAATGTTTTATTGGCATCCTGAAGCATTTTGCTATTCCTTAAAAACTCAAAGATAGCCTCACAAACATCATTTCCAATAATATCCCAACACTTCTTATAAAATAACCCATTAAAACCATCAGGCCCTGGGGCCTTATCAACATTTAAAGCTTTTATGACCTCCTCAGTTTCAGCCATAGTAACATTCAAGATGAGAGAATTTTTCTACTGAAGAGTTAGAATGTTGTCGGTCCATTCTCCTTGTCACACCCCATTAGAATCAGTTGAATTATTAAATACCTTAGAGTAAAATCCAGAAATAGACTTCTTAATAGCATCATTGTCATACGAAAGGTTACCATCAATATCAAGACTTTTAATTGAATTAGACTGTCTTCTAACCTTCATGGAGGCATAAAAGTAAGCAATTTTAGAATCACCTTCCTTGAGCCATTTAACCCTAGACTTCTGTTTGTAGAGAGATTCTTGGGCTGCAACACATTGATCACTTCCTGTCTAAGATTCTTAGCAATAACCCTTAGATCTTCATTCAAAGGGTCCAAGTCAGCTTGCTCTTGAGCTTTGACAACATTGAATTTAGCTATCTTAAGGTTATCATTGATGTTCCCATAAATCTCTTTGTTCCACTTAATAAGATCTTTCTTGAGCTTCTCCAATTTCCTGTATAATTTAAACATAGCAAAACCAGGAACTTCCATAACCCATGAGTTCTTTACTATGGATATAAAGTCTTGATGTTCAACCTAAGCATTAATAAATATGAAAGGTTATTTCACTCTCCTTGGGTTACCAATTTTGACAAGGACTTTTCGGTGGTCACTGATAATATTGGAGATCACATCACCCGAAAACTCAGCAATATTGTTGAGAAAATCAGTATTATAGAATACTCTATCAATTTTTGACATAACAAAACCTTCACCTTCTTGTCAATTAACCCAAGTGTAGAAAGGCCCTTGGAGGCTCATTTCAAAAAGATTACAGTTTAAGATGCATTCATTGAAATCATCCATGGATTTTCTAGTGGGCATTTTCTTGCTTACCTTTTCCACATTCTTACGCACACAATTGAAATCACCCAAGATGAGCCAAGGATTATCCACTCTGGAATAAAAGGAGGAAATGGAGGACCAAATCCTTTCTCTGTGAGTATCAGAGTTGTGGCCATATACATCAGATAGGTAAAAATAAGATTGGTCAGTAATAACCTTCAAATGGAGAACTTGATCATTTTTAGCAATTTCAAAATTGTCACATTTAGCAAGATTCTAGAGGAAAACTATCCTACCAAGGACATGAGAGGTATGATTTGAGAGCCAATTATAACCATGAAATTACTTATTGATAAAGACTTTAATCTTGCAAGGCCTGACTTTTGTTTCAACCAAAATGACTATATTGTCTCTAGCCTTCCTAATTTCTTCTTGAATGTTCTAAATTTTATTGCTTATACCACAGACATTCCAAGAAGATATAGATAAAGGAGAAATAATTTGACCACCTGGGTTGTTGGGCTGACAACCTCAGCTTCATCAATAGACACATTCAGTTCATCGACCTGTGCAAGAATAGGGGAGAGGCTTGACTCTGTAATTCTATAGTAGATACTAGTGCTTTGTTTTGGTTGATGCTCAGGAGGGAATATATTCCTTCTTCTGTCACTAGGGTCGATCTGCACTTTGTTAATATTAGAACTATCAGGAGTGATATTAGAGAAAACTTGTGTCTCAATAGGATTCGAAGGAATAGAGCCAGTCCTACTAGCCAGGGATGAGCTAATAGTACTGATTCCTTCATTAACAACTTTAGATATTTCCTCATTCTCAACAGTATTATCCATCTGTTCAATCATGAGTTTCTTGCATTGTATTTCCTCTTCATCTGAGATTTCTTCGATTACATAAACTCCACTACTTTCTAGACTGATATTGGGAATAACATCAAACACCTGGCCTACATCAGTTTTTTTAACCTCCCACATTTTCTTAGATTTAGTTGGGGGTTTGGCTCTCTATTTTTTCTCTAGACAAGCTGACTTACATTCTCCATGCCCCACGAACCCGCATCTACTACATTTATACGGAACCCATTCATAATCAAGATCTATTGTGTGCTCGGAACTAGAATCACTAATTAAAGTTAGACTCCTTGGGAACTTAGCATCTTGCTTAACAATAACTTGGATCCTCACAATGTCTAAACATTTCAGACTGACATTGTCTTCATCCATCTTCACATGACGGCCAAGGAAAGAGCCAATACAATTGAAAGTCCTATTATCCCACAACTCCATAGGATGGTTTAGAATATCGACCCAAATAGGTACATCAGATAATACAGTTCTAGTCTGTTGTTCCCCTGGAACCCATTTCTTGAGGATAACTGGTCTTCTAAAGACAGTCCATTTGCCTTTAAAAGCATCCTCCAAGTTTTGTAGATCATCAAATCTTATCCAAAAAAACCCCATCACCTCTATCAAACACCTCAAAGCGGCCATGAGTATTCCATATCTCATCAAAGTAGTTCGCAAGGGTGAAGATATCAGGCCAAAAATCGATGATATAACCAAGAAGGCATTTCTCCCATTTACTGGCGCTTTCCTCCACTTCCTTGCTAGGATATAGTAGCTTACCATTAATCATGGAGATATCAACAAATTGTAATCTTGATGCATTCCCAGAAGATAAAGGCTTCAAGGAACCCCACTGTAGCGGCGATTTGACTGTAGCATGATTTATAACTTGTGAAACCATCAGAGCTTGAGATGAGATTGAGGTTTCCACTCTTTTGTTGCGATTCGATGGCATAGACAGACACAGGGAAGGGGATCGGCTAGGCGGCGTCGCCGTCTCCTTGCCTTTTGCATTGCCGCCTAAGATAGAGGGAGCTGGGGAATCCATCCACTCTTTATACATATTTGCAACATATATAATTATCAATATTAATTAATAATTCTATGTTGAGATGATGTCACTTGTATACTATTATTCAATTCTTTGTGTAGGATGATTTTGACTTTGTAATGCGGGATGGGCATACCAAAGCTCATCTGGATGGTGTTTTTTCTTGGTGTAAGGAAATAGTTCAACAAGATATAAGGACATGGAGGCACAATTTGAAGGAGAAATATTATCATGCCCCCAAGTCACTCGAGGAACAACCCCAATCATGTGCAGACAAGAGGATTTTTGATGATCAATGATTAGAACTGTTGAAATATTGGGATAAAGATGAAACTAAGGTGGTGTTACACTATAACACATTCAAACTTGATTATAATATTAGGATTTCATTACTATTACAACCATTTCTTATTTTGGCAATAAGAAACAAGGCTAGCCGAAGTGTTGTAGGACCTACATATACCAATAGACCTATTTCAATAGCAACCCTTCGACACAAAGAAGTAAGCCTTGTTAATATTGTAGTATGATGTTATTTTTTAGCTTTAGATATATATTATTCCAATTTCCATGCAATCCATAAAATGTTTAGAAATAAGAAGGAGAAAAGTTTATAGAATACAAAGATATGTTGGAGCTCATTTAAATTGGAATAATAACTTTCTGAATGAGAGGACAAATATTTTACTTCTAAGTGTTAACAAATAGTATATGTCTCTAAATATCTTTCTGAATTAATCGCTATATTATCACTAGTACAAAAACATCATTCAATGTCACTTTTCTGGGCGTCAATTATTTAAGAAAATTGACGCCTATAACGTTCAACGTCGGTGATGTAGGTCATTCGACGTCTATACCCAAGACACAGGTACCGCTTTGCATTCATCGTCGGCTGGATAACAAACAATCGACGCCTAAAATCGCCCACGAAATCCAATTTTTGAGTGAAAAAAATTTGGCACATACAACGTCGGTTTTTTTACCAACAGACTGACGCCTTTCTAAAATGAAAATTTGCGCGAAAAGTTCCAGCTTAGGTGTCAGTTATCCTTTGATAACTGACGCCGATAATGGTTCCCGCCAAATTATTTAGGGGAAAATTTGTCTAATTGGACGTCGGTTCTTAAGGAACAACTGACGCTGAAGACTTTAGGTGTCGTTTGTGTTTGATAACCGACGCCTTTTACAAACTTAATAGACCCACGATCGATCGCAACTGTTCCCCTTTCAAGTTTCATTGTCTTCATCGCCTGCTAGCTGCTTCTCGATCGCCCACTAGCTGCCTGTTGGTTCTCGCCGTCACCGATACTGCCTCACCTCACCGTTGCCGTCGACGATGCTGCCGCCATCGATGTTGTTGCTGCTGCTGCTTCGTCCTACGTCGCCGCCGCTGCCCTAGCTCCGTCCTGTGTCTCTGCCATCGCCCGCTCCTTCCTCCCTACTCACGCCCGCCGCGCCACACCACCTAGCTTCGGTCTGCTCTCCAGGTATTAGCCACACATAGCCTCTGTTCTTCTTTCTCCCTAGCTTTTTACCTACATGTAGCAAACACAGCCACGGCCGTGTTTGCTGTTGGTAAGTATATGAACAAATCTATATGTAATTCTTTATGTAAATTCTAGGATACGAAAAAATCTTTTACTTGCATATATTTGTTCTTCTAATCCTAACATTCTAGCATCCTAATTTGGCCATTCTAGCATCCTAATTTGATTTGATTAAACCCTAACATTGATGAAACCCTAACATCAATTGTGATGAAACCCTAACATGTACATATCTAGTATTGTGTTTGTCTCTTGGATAGTCCCCGGTTTGGGACTGTTCTTTAACACCTAAAATCACTTAGGATGTAAGTGTATAATGTGTATTGGGTTTTTGAGAAAATTTTGATAGAATTTCCTCGTTTGTTCTCTAAGTACATATGTACTTAGAGAACAGCGGGGAAATGCTGCCGAAATTTTCTTGAAAACCCAATACACATTATACACTTACTAGTGAGATTAGGTGTTCAAGGATGGGATAGGTGGTACACATTTATTATATATAAGAATGACATCACATATGTTTGTGGGCCTAGAAAGTGAACAATCATTGTTCTTTATATTACTTGTACATTGGTATAAATTAGAATGAACAATCACTAAATTATATACTGTTTGTATGGAGTCCGGCTTCATTGTAGATATCTATTATTGTCTTTGTTGGCCTAGAAACCCGTCTAAGATTTACTCATTAGGAGTAAATCTTGGATAGTCCCTGGTTTGGGACTGTTCTTGAACACCTAATCTCACTTAGGATGTAAGTGTATAATGTGTATTGGGTTTTCGAGAAAAATTCGGCAGCATTTCCCCATTTGTTCTCTAAGTACATATGTACTTAGAGAACAACTGGGAAATGCTGCCGAAATTTTCTTGAAAACCCAATACAGATTATACACTTACTAGTGAGATTAGGTGTTCAAGGATGGGATAGGTGGTACACATTTATTATATATAAGCATGACATCACATGTGTTTGTTGGAGTAAATCTTGGATAGGATGTAAGTGTATACCCTAATCTTGTCCTAATATATACTTGGTTTCTCTTTGATTATAGAATGGATAGATCATGGATGTCCATTCGCAATCGCTGCATGATAACCTCCCATTTTGTGACGTTATTTTATTAGTTATCTTTAATTTTCCATACTCTTTCTTAGATAAACTAGATAGAATCATTAAACTTTTTTACTTTATTGCAGATACACCAATAAACTAACTTTTCTTATTTTTTCATTTCAGAAAATACAAAAAAATTACAAAGACCCCTCACGGTCCCAAGACCGCGAGAAGACCTCACGGTCCCAAGACCGCGAGGAGACCCCTCACGGTCCCAAGACCGCGAGGAGACCCCACGGTCCCAAGAAGGCCTCACGGTCCCAAGACCGCGAGGAGACCTCACAGTCCCAAGACCGCGAGAAGGCCTCACGGTCCCAAGACCGCGAGAAGGCCTCACGATCCCAAGACCGCGAGAAGGCCTCGCAGTCCCAAGACCGCGAGAAGGCCTCACGGTCCCAAGATCGCGAGAAGGTCTCACGGTCCCAAGACCGCGAGAGGCCAAACGGTCTCTAGACCGTTTGGGCTCAACTTGAGCCTATAAATAGGACCTCAAGGGTCACTTCAAAAGGATCGATTCTCAGACGTCCAGAGGCTGCCTCTCTAGCTCCAGAGAACTTTTGTCTTCCATCCACTGCCCCAAGGCTGCCAGTTTGAGATCCGCGTTCCATCACCAAGCTATCTTCTCTCTCCTCTCAACAGCAAAGAAGGTGGGAAGAGAAGATCCTTCATCAAGTCAACCACGAAGTGCGAAGATCGTTGCTCTCTTCACCAAGGGTTCAACTTTCCCTCCTCCGTGGAGATGACGTTCTCTCTCTCTCTTCTTGCCTCTTTCTTTGTCCTTGACATGAGCGAGTAGTTTCATTCACTAGGGTGCGGGGAGTAGCCCCGCTACCCATGTTTTCATTTCATGCAATGTAATTCAATAATTTGTAATAGAGATACTCTTCTTTTCAGTTCAACATCAATTGTTTAATGAATGCTAGTTGCCTGATCATCAACTTGTGTTACTTTTTATCTTTTGGTATGAATTGTCGATGTTTATACCCTTAGATCTGAATATCGATTTAATGTTGGTCTTAGATGTATGTAGTCACCATATGTCTGTTTCGGTATCTAGGAGTGATTTCATGAGTGGAGTAAACTCACCCCCATCATTGCACTTTCATACTATGAAATGGAATCAGTTGACGTATGGAAGTGCAATCTTGATAAGGTTGAGGAACACATTTCATGAAGGAGTAATGCAAAGCATGTGACCATTCATTATGGTATGGCTGGCGTTGCAATACTCCACACTTCTCGTAGCTAGTTATCCGAAAGGAAGCTAGGACTACAAGATACTAACTGATTTGACTCTCTTTGCAGGTTGTTTTATTATGTTGCATGTCTTGATCCATGTGTAGTGGTGTGAAACCCGATAACATCCTAGTGGCTTTTAATCATTGTTTACAACCTTAATCTCTACTTTCTTGCTTTACTTTCCTTGCACTTAGTTTAAAACCAAATCAAACTTTCGATCTAAGTATCAACTGTTAAGTAGTTAAGTTCAACTAAAATGTTTTCCATCTTGATTTCATCAAGACCGTTGTCCCGAGGATTTGACCCTTAACTATACTACGATAAGACTTCCACGTGTCTTAGCACACGTGGGTGGAGTTCTTACCATAGTACTAGCAAGGATAAACCTAGGGATTCATCATCTCTAGGATTTTTAGTGGTGTTGCAAAACTCCATCAAAAATTGGCGCCGTTGCCGGGGACAACGGAACGTTTTAGTTTTTACTTAACAACTTCTTGGTTGATTAGGATTTTACACTTTTTCTTGATAACTACTCCAAATCTACTTGACTTCTTCATTTCCTTCCATTATCCTAACGTGTGATTTTCTTTCTACTCAGGTAGAAAACGTGTATGCAACCCCCACATAGCATCGGATTCTCCCCTGAACCAGAGTACGACTCTGAGGTAGAAAGAAGTTTCCACCGAAGGATTAGACATAACTGCCAAAGAGCCAGACAGATGGCTGAAGAGCAACGCCTTGTTGCAGAAAGAGTTAACGCCGCCATAGCAGCACAACGAGCACAACTTATTGCAGAGGTGCAAGCTGAGATTCGAGCTGAGGAACAAGCCCGCATCCAAGCAGAGCATGCTGCTGCTCAACTTGCGTTAAGAAACAAGCAACTTCGGGACTACGCAGTCCCGAAGAATTATGAAGATGATCATCCAGTCCGACCACCGATTATTAACATACCACACTTTGAAATCCTGACGCAATGGATCCAGATCATGCAAGGCATCTCTTTCTCTGGAGCACCCGGAGACGATTGCATGGATCACCTTAAGAGATTCAAGTCACTCTTCCGACTTGTACCCCAAGCAGGAATAGCCTTGGAAGCAATAATGTTACACCTTTTCCACTTCACCTTATCTGGAAGAGAACTAAGCTGGTACAACGCTTTGGTTAGACACCCCATCATCACTACTTGGACTCCTTTAGAAGAAAAGTTTCTTGAGAAATTCTTTCCACCTTCGCTAACCTATGAGATTAGGGGACAGATTAATCACTTTTCCCAACTACCTGGAGAAACACTTGCTGAAGCTTGGGAAAGATTCAAAGAACTCCTGAGAAAGTGTCCTCACCATGGCATATCTCAAAATCAACTAATAGAAACATTCTACAGAGGAGTAAGTGATGATATCAAGCAATTTCTCGATTCCTCATCTGGAGGAAATTTTATGAGAAAGAACTATGAAGATGCTTGGAATATAGTTACACTAGGGGACGAGAACCAATCCAATTGGGGAAGGTCATCTAACCAACCCAAGGGAGTTCTTAAGGTATACAAAGCTGAAGAATCAATGGAACTCAAGGCCATTGCAGAGGCCCTAAAGACTATTACTAGCAAGCAACAAGCCCTCGAAACTTCTTTCGGGGAATATGACAAGAAGAAAATCTCTCAGGTTCAACAAGTAAAAGCAGCTACTGGAACTTGTGAAGCCTGTCATGCATCTGATCATCCCACATTATCATGTGGTTTGTTGTACAATGTCATGATGGATTTACAACCACCTATGCCGCAATATGAACCCATTATTGAGCATCTCAAGGACCAAATGCCAGAGCAAGTCAACTCCATCCATTCAATACCTGGCCAGGTGTACTACAATCCAGATAAACCAAGGAACCATCCTGGTTTCCAATACGGGAATCCTGCAGGGACCGCCAACCCACAACAGCAGACTCAAGGTGGATCTTTCAATAGACAACCACCAGGATTTCAGAATAACTTCAGTCAAGGGAATTATAGACAGGGTTTCCAAAGATCTAACTATCCCAGAAACCCTTCTTACCAATATGGCCATCCAGGTCTGCACCCGCATCTACAACAACCTCAGTTGCAGCAGCCCCAACAACTACAGTTAACTGCACCTCTACAACAACCACAAGGACAGCAAGTCACTCAGTATCAACAGAGGGGTGCTCCTCCCCAATCATCTGATGAAATATCCTTGATTAGACAAATGCTTCAATCTCAACAGACTATGCTTGCAAACCAGCAAGCTCAACAAAAGGCCGTAGAATCCCAACTGGCACAGATTGTCGCTCAATTGAAGCCACAAGCCGAAACTTTTGCTGGGCAACCAGAGGCAAACCCGAGACATAACCAAAACAGACCAGAACAACTGAATGCCATCACCACACGGTCTGGTTGTGTCATGCCTGATGTCACCAGAATCATACATGATGATAATGATGTAGCCATTCTTTCTCCAACAGGAAATTCAAGCATAGAAATAGAAAATTCTACTGAGAAAGAAAAGGAAAAGGAACCAATGCCAGAGGTCCCACCCAGAATTCCTTATCCAGACAGGCTGAAAGGGACCAAAATGGATACTACGTTCCAAAAATTTAAAGAAGCTATGAAAAAAGTATACATTGATATTCCTTTCCTCGATGCTCTTTCCGAGGTGCCCGCTTGGGACAAATACCTGAAAACCCTCTTATCAAGAAAGTATATGACAGAAGAGCATGAAACAGTGAAACTTGCTCAGACCACTTCAGACATTCTGCTAAACAAGATGCCAAAGAAAAAGAAGGATCCGGGTTCCTTCGGTATCCAGTGTTCTATTGAAAATGGTTCCAGCAAGAAAGGATTGGCAGACTTAGGAGCAAGTATATCTATTATGCCCTATTTGATGTGTAAAAGATTAGGATTCACTGATTTGTTACCTACGACAATGACAATTCAGTTAGCCGACTCTACCATAACTGCCCCTCTTGGAATTATCGAGGATATTCCTGTCAGAATAGGAAAGAATTCTTATGTCCCGTGCGATTTCGTTATTATGGACATCCAAGAAGACCTGAGATACCCGATAATCTTTGGCAGACCTTTCCTAGCTACTACCCGAGCACTTATCGATGTTGAAGCAGGAACTATAATCTTGAGACTTGGGAAGGAAGCTTTCCAGTTCAGAGTTCTCAACAGCATGAAAGGTCCAAGCATTCAAGAGGAAGTTTTTCTCCTGGATGCTATATATCAAATGTCCCAGTTAGAAATGTCTGAACCCTCCGATGAGCTGGAAAGTGCCTTGACAAACCCGGAAGTAGAATTTTCGGCAAACGAGCTAGTGCAACAATGCCTTCAATATTTAGAAAAAGCTGAAGAAGCCCCAACAGCCACCTTTGAAGAACTCAAGGCTGTCACCGTTATAGAAGTGACCGAGCCACCTAAGGCCCCTGAATTGAAGGCCTTACCCGAAGGACTCAAACATGTCTTCCTTGACAGTGAGAAACTTTGTCCAGTGATTATCAGCTCTACTCTGGAAGAAGACCAAGAAAACAGACTTCTTGATGAGTTAAAGAGACACAAGAAAGCTATCGGTTATATAATGACTGACTTAACTGGTGTAAACCCAGCTGTATGCATGCATAGATTGCCTATGGTGGAAGAATTCAAACCATCGAGGGAACATCAAAGGAAGTTGAACCCTAATATCAAGGAGGTAGTTCGCATCGAGGTTCTCAAACTCCTGAAGGTAGGTATCATCTACCCAATCTCGGATTCTCAATGGGTAAGCCCCGTGCAGGTGGTCCCTAAAAAGGGGGGGACTACTGTTGTTCTTAATGATAAGAATGAACTGGTACCTACTAGAACAATAACTGGGTGGAGAATGTGCATAGATTACAGAAAACTTAATAAAGCAACAAGGAAAGATCATTTCCCCTTGCCCTTCCTAGATGAGGTCCTTGAGCGCTTAGCTCATCAGAAATTCTTCTGTTACCTCGATGGTTATTCCGGGTTTTACCAAATCCCTATACACCCGGAAGATCAAGAGAAAACTACTTTCACCTGTCCTTTTGGGACATTTGCTTTCAGAAGAATGCCATTCGGGCTTTGTAACGGGCCAGCCACTTTTCAGAGATGCATGTCTGCTATCTTTGCAGGATTAACAGAATCTATAATGGAGATATTCATGGATGATTTCTCAGTTTATGGAAACTCTTTCGACAACTGTCTGCTCAACCTGTTTCAAGTTTTACAAAGATGTGAGGACACAAACCTCATCTTAAATTGGGAAAAATGCCATTTTATGGTAACAGAAGGTGTTGTCCTCGGACACAGAGTGAGCGACAGAGGGATCGAGGTGGATCAAGCAAAAATTGACGTCATCTCGAAATTGATGCCACCAAAAGATGTAAAAGGGGTACGTGCTTTCTTAGGTCATGCTGGGTTTTACAGAAGATTTATCAAAGACTTCTCAAAAATAGCAAAACCCATGACACAACTGCTGACCAAGGACACGGAATTTAACTTTAACCAAGAATGTTTGCAAAGCTTCACAACTCTGAAAAATGCCTTGATTTCCGCACCCATTCTAAGAGCTCCAGATTGGTCACAACCATTCGAAATCATGTGCGACGCGAGCGATTATGCCATAGGGGCCGTATTAGGGCAAAGAATCGACAAGAAACCCTATGTTATATACTACGCATCTAAAATGATGGATGAAGCACAGAAAAATTACACCACTACAGAAAAGGAATTCTTAGCTGTCATCTACGCGTTCGAGAAATTCCGCTCATACCTGATTGGAGCTAAAGTCATCGTCTACACTGACCACTCCGCTATACGGTATCTAATTCAGAAGCAAGATGCAAAACCTAGACTTATCCGCTGGGTATTAATGCTTCAAGAATTTGATTTGGAAATCAAAGACAAAAGCGGGGTGGAAAACGTCGTCGCTGACCATCTCAGCCGTATTAGAGTCGAGGATGAAGACAAAGTACCTATCTGAGACTCCCTCCCGGACGACCAACTAATGAAAGTTGCTAATGGATTCCCCTGGTATGCTGACATTGTTAATTATTTGGCAACAGGAATCATTCACCCATCCGCATCCTATCACGACAAAAAGAATTTCATTCACGACGCTAAGTAATATTTCTGGGACGAGCCCTATCTTTTTCGCTTATGCGCAGATGGACTCTTTCGTAGATGCATTCCAGAGATGGAAATCAATTCAGTTATTGAGCACTGTCACTCAGGCCCCGCTGGGGGCCACATGAGTTCTAAAAAGACAGCTCTTAAAGTCCTACAATCTGGCTTTTATTGGCCTACCATCGCAAAAGACGCACATGAATACGTGCGATCATGCGACAAGTGCCAACTATCTGGGGGAATTACCAGAAGAAATGAAATGCCATTGAACATATGGCAAGAAATCAAACTCTTTGATGTATGGGGAATTGATTACATGGGCCCTTTCCCCTCATCCTACGGATACATGTACATCTTAGTTTCTGTGGATTATGTGTCAAAATGGGTAGAATCTCTACCGACCATCTCTTGTGATTCAAAACCGGTAATCAAGATGTTTAAAGAGATAATATTCCCCAGATTCGTCATCCCAAGAACGATAATATCTGACGGCGGATCACATTTCTTGGAACGGAGCTTTGAAGCCTTATTAAGAAAATACGGAGTCAACCACAAAGTTTCTACACTGTATCATCCACAGACATGTGGACAGGTTGAAGTCTCCAATAGGCAAATTAAAGCTATCCTAGAAAAGACTGTCAATCGGCACCGCACCGATTGGTCCACCAAACTATCTGACGCTCTATGGGCTTACCGTACAGCTTTCAAAACACCAATCGGAACAACACCGTTTCGATTAGTGTATGGGAAGTCCTGCCATTTGCCAGTTGAATTAGAGCATAAGGCTTGGTGGGCCATTAAGCAACTAAACTTCGATCTCAAAGGCGCTGGTGAATTCAGACAACTGCAACTCCAAGAACTAGAAGAATTACGAATGACAGCCTACCACAACGCAAGAATTTACAAAGAACAAACTAAGATGTGGCATGATGGCCACATAAAAAGAAAGGATATAACCGTCGGAGAAAAAGTCCTCCTATTAAACTCCAGATTAAAAATGTTTCCTGGAAAATTGCGTACTAAATGGTCGGGGCCTTTTACAATCAAACATATATACCCGACAGGAGCTGTCATTATTATCAATGATAATGGAGGAGAGAGGACCGTAAATGGTCACAGATTAAAAAAGTACCACACTCCGGCACACAAGTTATCAAGACAAACCATAGAGATACATGACCCTATAAAGTCAGCATAGCCGGAGCAAAATCTTGTCGAGCCAGCGACGTTAAACCAAAGCGCTTCTTGGGAGGCAACCCAAGGCCTGAGTATCACCTTCCCTAATTTTTCTAGCCTTTTATTTTGTTTTTAAACCTCTTTTGTTTTTCTTTGTTTTTCTTTTTTCTTTAAATCTAAAAAAAAATCCACATGATTTTGAGGTCAAACGGTCTCAAGACCGTTTGGGCCCTCGCGGTCTCAGGACCGTTTGGGCCCTCGCGGTCTCAAGACCATTTGGGTCCTCACGGTCTCAAGACCGTTTGGAAGGCCGACCCACCTAAAACCTATAAATATACCCTCCCCACCAACGATTCTCTCTTCTTGAACCCCGAACTTCCAAGCTTCGTTGTTTCATTCATCTCCGAGCTCCATCTCCGCGCTCTCTGATGCCGCTTTCGTTTCAAGTTCTTCGCCGACAACTCGGCTTCACCGCTGTCATCTCCGGCTCGTCGTCACTCGTGCGCCCCTGCTGTAACGCCCACCGCACCTAGGCTCTTCGCCGATTCGCTGACCGCACCGAAAGGTTGACAACCTGGCGATTCATTAAACAATAGCTCGCGTTCGAACTCCTCTCCGCCCTTGTCGCCGTCGTCGTTTTCTTGGTTCTCTGCCGATGAACGACCGCACGGTTCGTCTCCCTCGTGGCCCCATGCGGTTCGTCTCCCTCGCGGTCACCAGACCGTGAGGCCCCATGTGGTTCGTCTCCCTCGCGGTCTCAAGACCGTTTGGATCCTCGTGGTCTCAAGACCGTTTGGATCCTCACGGTCTCAAGACCGTTTGGATCCTCGCGGTCTCAAGACCGTGTGAGCCCAAACGGTCTCAAGACCGTTTGAGACCAAATTGTCTTAGGACCGTTTGAACTCATTCAAACTACTAAAACTCAAAATCAAAATAATTTTACCTTGTTATAATTCCAAAATTTACGATTTCTAACTTTTGTTTTATTGTCAATCATTTCAGAATGACTTCACCTGTGAAGCAAGGATCAACAGATGCTACTTTCTGGACAAAGGAGAAATTACTAGCTGAACGAACAAATCTCCAAAACATAGTTGACCAGTACAAAAAGACTGGACAGGTCCCAGCACAAGTGAACCTGATTGAAGTCATGAAAGACATAAAGCGAATTAACCGCTGTTTAGATGAAGAATCTTCTGAAGAGGAGGTAGAAGAGATTTCATCCTACGAGGCCTCAGAATACCAGCCTTCCCCTGAGAAAGAATCACCCACTACAAAATCTAAGGGGAAGAGAATGGCTCAAGAATCCACAGCTGAGCCAGCACCTAAGAAGAGAACCAGGAAGCAGGTTCACCCCGCCTCTGCAAGGGAACAAATCCTGGCAGGGTACATCCCACCATCCACCACCACCACTACCACCCCTGCCACAATAACTGTTCCTATTTTTCCTCCCATCACCACCACATCACCACCACCCGAAAACCTTCATCTCCATAACATCACCTCCATCAGCCAACTCCTTAAACCAACCAAGTATGTCTGCCCCAGCATACTTATGAAGATGGGGATCTACCACAGAATCCTCACTGTTCTTGACAATTCAAACCTTTCCCGGCTCTGCTTTGTATCTGAAATTTCCTACACTGAGCCCACAACAAAATTCTTCACCTACTTCAACAAAGAAGTGGTGGACATCATGCATAGAGAAAGGGACGGTGGTGACCGCAAAATAACCACCAGAATCTTTAACAATGAGGTGGTCATCACCGAAAATCTTCTGAATGAAATCTTTGTTGACAATCAAGACCAGCTGAAGAAAGCTAAGGCAGCTGGCACAGAACACCCCGGGTTCAACAAATATACCTTCTGGAAATCACTAACGGGGCTACCAACCTTCGATGCAAGGACAAGCAAGGCCTCCAACATTCATTCTGGCCTAGTGCGCACACTCCACAAAATCATCATCGGCGCACTCTTCCCCAGACCCGAAGGAGGAAATGGTCTTATATCCGACCTTTTTGTCCTCTGGTCAGTCCTAAAAGGAATGCCCTTTAACATTGGACGACATATGCTACTCAAGCTATCAGCCTTTGCCCTCAGAAAAGAAAGTTGCATGGGAGGTCATATCACATCTATCATCAAATATCTTAAGATGGATAGACTTCTACCCAAATGCAACCCAATCAAGGGCGACATCCTTACCAACGAACAGACACTAAAGAACTCCCATATCTTAAAAGATAAGGATGGAAGGTTGCACTACGTGTTCTGCCCCACAAAATCTACTAGAACCCTGCTCCCACTTCCAGAGCTTGATGACTATGACAAGGACAAGCTCCTCTTCACCGAGGACGAGATCGCCAAAATCATAGCCTCAGTCAAGGCCAAAGAAAAGAAAGCAAAGGCAGGGCCGGCAGAACTCAGTATAACTGCCCCGACAGCTAACACAACAAAACTTCAAGTCAAACGACCTTCCAGAAGGCTCGTAAAAGCACATGAGTTGTCGGGGACACCTACATCAAAGCCTAACCCCGAACCTGAACCCCCCCTCCCAGAAGAACATATTACATCCTCATCACTAGACTCTTTTATAATGAGTCTAAATGTTGAGCTCGCCACCACCTCTCCACCTTCCACCACCCCAATATCTACCACCCCACCACCATCAACCACCCTTCAATCATCCTTCACACCACCTTCCTCTACCACCCCACCACCACCCCCACCCTTCTTCACTTCGGCCACCCCATTCTCCACCACAGTGCCCGAATTCTCCTCCTTCACATCCACCGACTTTCCATCAACATTCCCGGATCCATTTCTCTCTCCGGGAATGCCACCACTTTTTCCACCCACCACCACCCCGACATCGCTGGTGACCCCATCTACAGTCACCATGCAATTCACGGGTCCATCAACAGTGACTTTTCCGCATGACACTACTATTCCACCCCGACCCCAGCCACCTCACTCTTCATTTACTGGGGTCCCTTATACTAACGTCGGTGCGGAATTCGGACGTCAATTCGACACCATCCGAAACCTCCTCACCGACCCATCTAACATTTTAAATTCTATTTTTTCATGTGTGCAGGGTCTAACACAACAGGTTGCCCAGATTGGCGAGCAGAACCGCGCCATGCCAGGCATCCTCCAAGGAATCCAACAACGTCAAGATTCAGTGGCCAAGCAAGTCGACCACATCGACGGCCACTGCAACAACTTGCCCGAGTTGATCCATGGAGTACAACGCCAGCATGAAGTGTTGGCAAAGCAAGTCGATAGGATTTCTACGCAGACTCTACCTCTGCCAGAAACCCTCCGCGAGCTGAAGCAGCAACAGCAAGCTTTCAGCACGCGCCTGGACGACATCACCACCACCCTCATGCAACTACATAATCGCCAGGAGGAGTCGTCAAATAATGAGCTTATTCAGCTAAGAGCTTAAGTAACCGATCTCACAACACGACTCCTCTCGGCCGAACAACGTTATTCTGATCTAAAAGAAACCCACGAAGCACTGCTCGAAACACACGAGCACGTGCAAGTGGCATATGATGAACTCCAATCCATCCATCGTCTGTGCAAGAAGAAAGCACAAAAGAAGACAACTAATGACGATGAAGATGATGCTGATGACGGGGAAGATTCTGACTCCTCCGCTGACTCAAACAATAGTTCCTCCTAAGTTGATGACTCCGACAAGCCAGATGATGCTGGGGCAGGCCCCAGCCAAGGAGCAGAACCAAAACAACAGCAAGATCACCAAACTGGTGATAAAGATCACAAATCCCCTGCTCATACAGAGAATGTCAACATATACTTCGGGGATCAATTTCTAAACTTTTCTGCGGGATCTCTGGGGGAGGCTGCCAAAGAAGTGGCTTTTGCTGAGTTCGAAAAATGCATTCAGGGAACCAGCAGCACTACACCAGCCACAACAACCCAACAAATCTCTGCACTCGAACCGTCTGCGCCTGAACTTGAAGAATCAGAAAGAGTATGCCTAGACACTGATGAAGATTTAGACACTCCTTCTGATTCTGATAAAGATTACAATCTGCAGCAGTACATGGACAGCCTAGAACAACCTTCTTCCCCCACACCGCAAGAGCTACCTCTGCCGCCACCTCTACCTAACAAAATGAAAGAGTTAGACATGGCGGCCATCTCTACCCTAGATGCATAAGATATCTTTATCTTAAACACTATAGTAGATGATGCCAAAGATGGGGAGGATGTAATATACAAAAACACGAAGACAAAACGCAATCTGACACGTGAAGATTTCCGATCCCTTCTTCGATCCCAGTCGCCGGTGAAGATGGCAATGTTCCGTACCCTACTTGCCAACTCTATCGAGATCTACAAAAGCTCTCGGCGACAGCAACCGGTTCTTAACGCCTCACCCACACTAGGATTGTGCTTACTGTACAAAGAGTTACAACACAAATCCATTACAAGGTTGCACAGGGGGATCGCAAGAAAAGCGAGATACATAACCGTGCCTTTCCAAGTCTGTAACCACTGGCTGCTCATGATTGTGGACACTGTCGCCTGTGACGCCAAAGTGTACAATTTCTGTGCCAGTGACTTAAAGGCCGGAATAATCAATTTTGTTGGAATTGAAGCCGGGGAGGCAAGATGCATCCCTTTCCGGCTGCTAAAGCTCATATGGGCCGCATGCCCTTCTCTCCGCCAGGACTGGAGCTCCCCCTAGTTTCGAATAATTAACCCACAAGTCCAAGCCGCAGAAGGTTCTTGGGACAGCGCTTTCTACGTCATAAAGGCACATCCTAGCACTAAACCAGCAGGTCCCTTTCACTGAACTAATTAATGAAGATTTCCACTCCCTACGAGGACGTTACACCATGGAGCTTATTTGTGACAGAAGGTTTTTTAACGACCCTACCATGGCAGCAGACGACGTCCCTCGTTATCTCTTTTCATCTATTCAACGCCCTTATAGGAGACCTTTCAGACAAACCCTAGCGGCGCTGACAAAAGACAAACAACCATCTAATTGTCACCAGGCAAAGCCAATGGAACCCTTACATCTTCGATCTGGTTCCAGATAAAGGTGAAATTGATCTGATATCAGGGGTAGCCATCAAGACATCTTCATCACATATGGTACCCCAATCTGCCATTGAACCGTCATTTCCCGATTTTGACCCGGAGGCTTGCAAAACTCTTTCAGATAACGAGCTCCGGCTAATAATGTCACGGCTATATGCCGAAAAAGACGAGCTGGTATATATCGACGGGGATATATTGGTTATGGCAGATGCCCTCCGTGAGACCTTACAATTCAAGGGTTCCATGTCTGTAAGTGTAATGACCGCTTATCAATACTTACTTGCACGAAACCACAACACGGTCTATATGGTGTCAGCTTACATGAAGGATGATCTTCTCGGGCTGAAGAACTTCGGAACAAAGGAGTCAACCATCTCTTATCTCCAACATACAACTCCGAAGTTCATCATGCTACCTTTCCTTCATCAAGAGCACTGGATGTTACTGGCAACCAATCTTCATGAAGGAACAACAATAATCTACAACAGTTCCGACAGCCA
Source organism: Alisma plantago-aquatica (assembly GCA_963693085.1). NCBI lineage: Eukaryota > Viridiplantae > Streptophyta > Magnoliopsida > Alismatales > Alismataceae > Alisma > Alisma plantago-aquatica. The sequence continues at coordinate 60,839,983 of OY856411.1, forward strand.
GTATGATCCAAAACGGAAAGCATACACTACAACTCCAAGGACACCAACGGAGGAGGTGGCAAAGGAGTGTGCTGACAAATTACACGATCTTTTGGGTCAGCACACGCGGGCATATGACAGAGATCATTTCAAATCACCAGCCTTCTGCCACAGGTGCCCCCAGCAAATCAGAGAATCAAATGACTGCGGCTTCCACGTCCTCTACTGGATGTATACAATCCTGGCCCTTCACAAGCCGGTAGAGGACATGACAGAGGTGGATTACCACGCGCTACGGGGAAAGTTCTCCGCCAACTTACTCAGAAAACATGGGGCAAATAAAGGATTAACCGACGCCTAAATGCCCTTGTCCATGCATTTCTCAACCTATCACTTTGACACTCTATGGACAGAGTGCGTGATAAGTTAGGGGGGGAGTGCACTGGACAAGGGCGAGGTATCATTCTGCTTCAACCTTTCTATTTTTCCCGCTTATCATTTTTCAAACTTTCTGTCCATATTTAGACTCTTTCCAGTAATTTTTTTTCTTTTTCAATAAAATAACTCTCAAGTATAACTTTCATCATGGAAAGAATCACCCTTAGCTAAATTAGAGATAAAGTAGTCCTCAAAAACAAATAACAAGATTAGCATACATGCATGAAATGGTGAATTTATAAATTACATTACTATTGGTTTCTATGCTTTTACTTCAATTCTATCTCAGACTCTTCACAGGTCAACTTCAGGGCCAAAGCAAACCAAAAACTCTCAAAGTCAAGAGGGAAATCCAAAATCAAGAAATCTCACGAGTGGACCACCAATTAAAAATAAGTGCATGTCAGGAACCCTAAGAACGGTTTTCTTCTTTCAATAAAGAGGCTTGGCCGCCCAATCAAAAACCACAAAACCCACTTCCTAAGCCTGCGAGTTTCGAATAAAAGCCAGAGTGTTGAATAAAAAAGCATGAGAGTTGTGCCACGCATAAGGACCTATATGAAGAGCCAACAAAGATCTCACCCGGCCGGTACATATAGCTGCCCTCATGAAGGCAGATGTGTCGTGCCCGGTAAAGAGATCCTAAGGTTTCCTAATATATGAAAAGGCTGATAAAAGAGCTCACCCGGCCGGTACATTCAGCTGCCCTCATGAAGGCAGATGTGTCATGCCCAGTAGTGAGTCTCTAAAAAGCATAGACAAGCCCTTCCCCACTTGAAGGGGGAGCTACACAATAAGCCTTTTAAGCCAGCCCTCATACCCACTCTAGCTACCAGTTGGTTTCCCTAAAGAAGGTTAAAACTGATTAGAGTTGATGACATGCACATAAAAAGAAAGGTGGCCCCAATGCGAGATTCACGATATAAAAGGAACCTGAGATCCATGCAACTTTTGATACTCAAAAGAGTTAGTGTAAGCAGAAGCCTTGATAAGACCTCGGTAGATCTCTGACCTAGAATTGAAGCAAGAGTATGGAAACCCTAATTAAATAAATCGCCTCGCCATTACATGCCTTAGCTCTATCTAACTTGAGGACAAGCTAGACTCTAAGTTAGGAGGGGTGATAACCTCCTATTTTGTGACGTTATTTTATTAGTTATCTTTAATTTTCCATACTATTTCTTAGATAAACTAGATAGAATCATTAAACTTTTTTACTTTATTGCAGATACACCAATAAACTAACTTTTCTTTTTTTTCATTTCAGGAAATACAAAAAGATTACAAAGACCCCTCACGGTCCCAAGACCGCGAGAAGACCTCATGGTCCCAAGACCGTGAGGAGACCCCTCATGGTCCCAAGACCGTGAGGAGACCCCTCATGGTCCCAAGACCGCGAGAAGACCCCACGGTCCCAAGACCGCGACGAGACCCCACGGTCCCAAGACCGCGAGGAGACCTCACGGTCCCAAGACCGCGAGAAGGCCTCACGGTCCCAAGACCACGAGGAGACCTCACGGTCCCAAGACCGTGAGAAGGCCTCACGGTCCCAAGACCGCGAGAAGGCCTCACGATCCCAAGACCGCGAGGAGGCCTCACGGTCCCAAGACCGCGAGAAGGCCGCACGGTCCCAAGACCGCGAGAAGGTCTCACGGTCCCAAGACCGCGAGAGGCCAAACGATCTCTAGACCGTTTGGGCTCAACTTGAGCCTATAAATAGGACCTCAAGGGTCACTTCAAAAGGATCGATTCTCAGACGTCCAGAGGCTGCCTCTCTAGCTCCAGAGCACTTTTGTCTTCCATCCACTGCCCCAAGGCTTCCAGTTCGAGATCCGCGTTCCATCACCAAGCTATCTTCTCTCTCCTCTCAACAGCAAAGAAGGTGGGAAGAGAAGATCCTTCATCAAGTCAACCACGAAGTGTGAAGATCGTTGCTCTCTTCACCAAGGGTTCAGCTTTCCCTCCTCTGTGGAGATGACGTTCTTTCTCTCTCTTCTCGCCTCCTGCTTTGTCCTTGACATGAGCGAGTAGTTTCATTCACTAGGGTGTGGGGAGTAGCCCCGCTACCCATGTTTTCATTTCATGCAATGTAATTCAATAATTTGTAATAGAGATACTCTTCTTTTCAGTTCAACATCAATTGTTTAATGAATGCTAGTTGCCTGATCATCAACTTGTGTTACTTTTTATCTTTTGGTATGAATTGTCTATGTTTATACCCTTAGATATGAATATCGATTGAATGTTGGTCTTAGATGTATGTAGTCACCATATGTCTATTTCGGTATCTAGGAGTGCTTTCATGAGTGGAGTAAACTCACCCCCATCATTGCACTTTCATACTATGAAATGGAATCAGTTGACGTATGGAAGTGCAATCTTGATAAGGTCGAGGAACACATTTCATGAAGGAGTAATGCAAAGCATGTGACCATTCATTATGGTATGGCTGGCGTTGCAATACTCCACACTTCTCGTAGCTAGTTATCCGAAAGGAAGCTAGGACTACAAGATACTAACTAATTTGACTCTCTTTGCAGGTTGTTTTATTATGTTGCATGTCTTGATCCATGTGTAGTGGTGTGAAACCCTATAACATCCTAGGGGGTTTTAATCATTGTTTACAACCTTAATCTCTACTTTCTTGCTTTACTTTCCTTGCACTTAGTTTAAAACCAAATCAAACTTTCGATCTAAGTATCAACTATTAAGTAGTTAAGTTCAACTAAAAACGTTTTCCATCTTGATTTCATCAAGACCGTTGTCCCGAGGATTCGACCCTTAACTATACTACGATAAGACTTCCACGTGTCTTAGCACACGTGGGTGGAGTTCTTACCATAGTACTAGCAAGGCTAAACCTAGGGATTCATCATCTCTAGGATTTTTAGTGGTGTTGCAAAACTCCATCGCTGCACCCCAGAGTTTATATCTGGTCTTGATCAGTTTGTTAGATTTGTTGAGGAACATAGGAAAAAACCTACAAATAGGTTCTACTGTCCATGTAGGCATTGCGGTCACAACTTGAAAGTCAACACTGGTGAGGAAATCAAAAGTCATGTCATGTGCAACGGGATTGTACAAGGCTATATAGAATGGCACTGGCATGGAGAGATTTCAAACTTGAAACCAGTAGATGTCGATAGAAATGCTTGGGTGGAAGAAGAAATTGCCTCCGATGACGTAGATGTGAACGAACCAGTTCCAATAGACATCGTTGATGCGATGTTGGATAGTTGTAGGGTAGAGCACACCGATCCACCTCCTATCTTTAGAAACATTTTGCATGATGCTGAGATACCGTTATACACATGTTGTGCTAAGTTTACGAAGCTTAGCGCTGTGTTGAGATTGTATAACTTGAAAGCTAACAATAGATGGAGCGACAAAAGCTTCACTGAATTGTTGACGTTGTTGAAAGAAATGCTTCCTGAAGGAAACAAGCTGCCAATCTCAACATACCGGGTAAAGAAAATGTTGTGCCCAATGAGAACGGAGGCCAAGAAGATACATGCATGCCCGAATGATTGTGTATTATTTCAAAAGGACTATGTAGATTTGAAAGATTTCCAAAATGTGGTGTGTCACAGTATAAATTGACGACTTCGGGGGAGTCCAAAACTGGTTCTCCTGCCAAGGTGTTGTGGTATCTACCTATAATATCACGGTTTCAACGCTTGTTTGCAAATCCGAAAGATGCGAAGAATTTGAGGTGGCATGCAGATGTTAAGAAAAATAATGATGGGATCCTACGACATGCGTCTGATTCCCCACAGTGGAAGAAGATTGATCTATTGTACCCCAAATTTGGTGAAGAAGATAGGAATCTAAGACTTGGGCTTTTTACAAATGGGATGAATCCGTACGGGACATTGAGCAGCCAACATAGCACTTGGCCAATCATGCTTGTTATATACAATCTTCCTCCATGGCTGTGTATGAAAAATATGTACGTTATGTTGTCGTTGTTGATATCGGGCCCTAAACAACCCGGAAATGATATCGATGTTTATCTTGAACCTCTGATTGATGACTTAAAGAAACTTTGGGCTGAAGGTGTGATGACCTATGATGCTTCAGGAAGAGAGACATTTCGTTTGCACGCTATGTTGTTTTGCACTATTAATGACTTTCTAGCATATGGGAATTTGTCTGGATATAGTATCAAAGGAGCTAAAGTGTGTCCTATATGTGAAGAAAACACTGATTCAATAAGACTAAAACATGGCGGCAAGACTGTATATCTTAGTCGTTGAAGGTTTCTTTCAAAATTCCATCCGTATCGTAGGAAGCGCAAAGCATTCAATGGATGGAATGATGAACGGAGTGCACCTAAACCTATACCAGGGGATTTTGTTTATGAAAGAGTAAAAGACCAATGAATTTGGTAAGAAATCACAATGTAGTATGGCCACACAGAGTGACAATTCTTCATTCAAGAAGAAGTTAATATTTTGGGATCTTCCTTATTGGAGTTCTTTGACAGTCAGACATTGTATCGATGTAATGCACGTTGAGAAAAATGTATGTGATAGCATCATTGGTACTCTGTTAAATATACCAGTTAAGACTAAAGATGGGATAAAATTTAGACTGGACCTACGTGAAATGGGAATAAGGTCAGAATTAACATAATTACGTGAAATGGGTAATAAAATAACATACTTACCTCCCGCTTGTTACACGTTGTCTAGAAAGGAGAAGAAAGCTTTTTGTGAATGCTTGGTAAATGTTAAGGTGCCACATGGTTACTCATCCAACATCCGTAGATTGGTATCAATGAAAGATCTGAAGTTGATAGGTCTTAAATCTCATGATTGTCACACTCTAATGCAACAAATATTTCCCGTAGCAATTCGATCTATATTGTCGAAGCATGTAAGGTTTGCAATCACCAGACTTTGTTTCTTTTTCAACAGTCTATGCAGCAAAGTTATTGACCCTGATACTCTCGATAATTTGCAAAGAGAAGTGGTTGTTACCCTATGTCATCTTAAGATGTATTTCCCTCCTTCGTTCTTTGATATCATGGTACATCTTATTGTCCACTTGACTAGGGAAGTGAAAATGTTGGGACCAGTTTTCTTGCATTGGATGTATCCCTTTGAACGATACATGAACATTTTTAAAGGTGATGTTCGAAACCGTTATCGGCCTGAAGGGAGTATTATTGAAGGTTATGTGGCGAGAGAGGTTATGGATTTTTGCAATGACTTTCTGAGTGGTAATAACACTCCAGTTAATGATAAGAATATTGAGGAGGGCAAAGGAATTTTGGGATCACGGGTGAAAGTAATCAGCTGTGAGCAGTTGGAACAAGCTCACTTGTATATTTTACACAACATGGATGAAGTGAGTGTTTATATCGAGGAACATACCAATTTCATTAAGAGACAACATCCTCGAGCAAGTTCAATGTGGCTTGCTAGAGAGCATAATAAGACTTTTACTAAGTGGTTTGAAGATAAAGTCTTACATCAACTATCTCAAACACCAAATGATATTACAGAAACTATCAAATGCCTTGCCTTTAAACCAAAACCGAATGTTATGTCTTATGAAGGGTTTGACATTATTGGGTTCACATATTACACAAAGCGCCAAGATGATAAGAGTGTCGTCCAAAATAGTGGGGTCACTCTTCAAGCGTCGACTATGTATTTTGCAAGTGCAAAGGATAAGAGTCCACGTGGAGCTAAAATGTCATATTACGGTGTCATTGAAGACATATGGGAGTTTGACTACATATATTTCAGAATTCCGCTCTTTAAATGTAATTGGGTTGATAACACCAAAGGAGTTATAGTGGATGAATTGGGTTTCACTTTGGTGAACTTTGAAAAGATTGGCGAGAAGGGTGAACCATTCATATTGGCATCACATGCAAAACAAATATTCTATATCGATGATCCTGCAAATGATAAATGGTCAGTTGTTCTTCATGGTAAAAGACAGTTCATTGAAGATCCTATAGATGAACAAGAGTACTATGATAAGTATGATGACTCCAGTCCATTCTCAGTTGGGTTGCCAACTCCACAAAATATTGAAGCTAATGATGACTTATATGTGCGCGGAGATCACAATGAAGGATTGTTAATTGATAAAAGATCACAATTTTAGAGACATGTATGTTTATATTTTTTTATTGAAGCTAAATGTTTGCTATTTTAATATCAATATCATTTGAACGATTTGATTTTTCATTATCTTCTAGTTAATACAAATGCTAAATGTTTTCCTTTTTCTAGTTAATACAAATGCTAAATGTTTTCCTTTTTCATGACATTTTCAGATGGCTGACCATGATGAGCATGATGTCCATGATGAGCATGAAGTCCATGATGAGCATGTTGTCCATGACGAGCATGGCGAGGATACCAATGTAAGTTCTAAAAACATATCCTGTATTTCTATAAAATTCATTGTCTTCTAGTTATGTGATATATCCAATATTTCTATATTGGGCTAATTCAGTGTTTTTATTTTTTTCAATTTTTAGGTTGATGATGCACATGTACCCACTGAAGCACTGGAGCAACTTGATGCGCAACACCAAACACTTAACAAGAAAAGGGGCATCACTCTGTTGAAGAAGTTAATAGCGCTGAGTGGCAGTGGATCCAAATTGGTTGTTGAGTTTGATAATGGAGGAAATGCAATTGGAGTGAACCGCAATAATTTTGTAAACTATCTTGGGTGTGTCACTCGAAGCCATTGTGGTGTTAAGTATGATAATTGGCATAAAGTTCCTCAGGCGAAGAAAGACTTGATATGGAAGGATTTATGGGTGAGTTATTATTATTTGTAATTCTATTTTTTAGATTACAAATTATATTATTTGCAATTCTAGTTTTGGATACTAGTTAATAAGAATTCTATTTTATAGAATCTGTTTGCATTGGATGAGAAGCTACATCGTTAAAGCGTGATGGGTTACTAATTTTGAGTTATTAATTTTTAACTTTTTTACCTCTAGCGGTAGACATTGGGAGTTACTAGTTATTGTCCCCGGGACGTTCACTGTTTATTATCTAGATCTTGCGGGAAGTACATTGAACACTAAAATTGGACACATATTGAGAATGTCATTATTCTGGTGAGAAATATTTCATTTTTATATCCGTTAACATTTGTTATTATATTACTATTTAATTATGCAATTTAATGTGTTACATTAACATGTAGGGGTTTAGATGCATTCAAAAATGCTGGAGGAAATGTCCCAAGGAGAAAGAACCAGCCAATAATTTGGGAGAACGTAAAAGTAATTTCCCGACTCCAATGTATATATTATTTATGTGAACAGTGCTTAGTTGTATTTTTTAATATTTTGTATGTTTCAATTTATAGTGTGCTACACAAGACAACGGCTGGGCATGCACATACTATGTGATGCGATTTATACAGATGATTATCTGACATGTCACATTGGATATTGATACCATACATGAGTTATTATATATAGTCTTATTAGTTAGTATGAAATGTATCAATCTTATTTTTATATTATTACTTATATATATACATCATTTTCTTTGCAGGTGTTTAAAACTGACCACACTTTAGGTAAATTCTTAAAAAATGTACATGCTCCATATACGATGGAAGCATTAAATGAAGTAAGAGAAGAATGGGCAAAAGCCATACAAGCAGTGGTGATTGTAAGATATAATTGGGATGCTGATAGCGATGGTGAATGATATTTTGTAAATGAATATTTTTGAATGTTTATACATGTCTGAATGTTTCTACATGTATTTGAATGTTTCTACATGTGTGAATGTGAGAATTGAATTGATGTCTGAATGTATCTACTTGTGTGAAAAAATATTTGTTGACTTTGAAGGTTTGTGGCCTGTTTGTAGGCTGATATCAATGGATGTCGTAAACCTGCAGTTCAGAAAACTGAACTGCAGGTTCTCATCCTGCTGACCAGCCACAGCAGGCCTGCAAACTGATAAGAAAAAAAAATTAAATTATAGGCGTCGGTTATTTATAGAACATCATCATCAAAGGCCTACAGTGTCGGTTATTGGATAAAAACCGATGCCTAATAGGACAAACAACCCGACCGTGCAGGAAAGCACGGCTGTGGTGGAAAAGGCGTCGCTTATTCGTATAAAACCAATGCCTTTCGTACTAAACACGACCGTGCAGTGAAGCACGGCTGTGTCATCTGGGAGTATGGCGTCGGTTGTTCAGTTGTTAACCGACGCCTATAGTACTATACACGGCCGTGCAGCGAAGAACGACCGTGTCGTCTGGTGCCCTTTTTTGTGGCGTGAACCCTATAGACGTTGGCCAACTATATATAACCGACGCCTATATATCATGTAGGCATCGGTTAGAAAACTGACGCCAAAGAGTTCGACCTTTAGCGGTGCCCACATAGGCGTCACTTGAAAACCATCGTCAAAGAGGGTTAAAAAACCAACGCCAAAGGTGGGTTCTGTAGTAGTGTATCCTCTTTTTATATATATTAGAGGCAAGTTGCTCAAGCTTGCGTGGAACATGGGGTTGAGGAAACTCAAGACCCATTGGAATTTGGATCGGCTATGGATGGTGCTTATGGCCCACTTCGTGAAGGATATGAAGAGGATACAGAGCTAGAGTGTCTCATAGAAAACATTATATTCGTTAGTAAATATTACAAAAAGATTATATATATATATATATATATATATATATATATATATATCTGTGTGTGTGTGTTTAACTTGTAGGGCCGATCTACACGCATGTTGCATGCTTCTGCTCCGTCAAAAAATGAAGATTTAGCTTAATTTTTAGAAAGTTAATGAACTGTTTGGCATCCTTTATGAAAAATTTTACACTTAGTGGAAACATTTGGATGACTTGAAAGTTAGGCATTTTCATATATGAACATATAGTTGTATGTTACTTAGAAAATCCTACATTATTTTTTAGTGTTGTATCTAACTATATAGATAGTTTTCAGACATATCATTTCTCTATTATTAGTATATCTCTTTGTAGGTATCTTTCCAAATGTTGGATGTGTATTTTTAAAGCATTGTGAACTCCATACCCATTTTGGATGATGCACATGATCAAAAGCATACATTATGTTCTTGATCAAGTCAAAATGATGAATTAGTGTGTTTGTGTGTGCTATGATTATTTTCTTTGTTCTTTCAATGGTGACAACCACAAATTTTCCTTCATATTCTCTTCTTAAGATCACCATACCACACAAAGTAGATGTAAATTTTAAAGTATCAGTTTTATGAATATCGACATCTTCATCTATGTGGATGAAGATTTACAGGGCCAATACTGAGGGAATTTAGAAGTTCACACAACTAGGTGCTTCTTCCCCATAGTCATCAAAATTACTAGTGCAACATTCCATGGTGATATATAAGAGAAGAGCAGGTAAGCAACTAACTCGTATGTTCCTGTTTAATCTTATCCATGAATTTAAGGAAATGGATGTGGTTCCCATTAGGTATCAGACCAGGACCTTGTCTTCTCTAGTTATTAATTGTTATACTGGCTTGAATGTTAGAGATTATTAATCTGGTTGTAGTTAGAGATTCATTAATATTGTTATATATCCTCATTACAAGTTCTTTTCTTCCTTACCAATGTAGAGGGATTGAGGTATATAGATAAAAATATTTACATTGAACCTATACTGCATTTCTACAACTTAAGCAGTTGTTGTACCAACTGGCGCATGCATAGTTGATGCTTTGGACGAAGATTTCTTAGGATAGGCTATTTTGATCGATATATTACACTTTGATGTCATTGGCCGAGACTAAATTTCTAGATATAACTTTGGAGTCTCAAGTTTGATGGTATGATATCTTTTCTAGAGATTTGATGCATTAAATCTTGGATTTATTAGAGCTGATATTGCAAATGTCTATGATGCAAATGCTATTATTGCAGATTGAAATTAAAGTGTCAAGATCAACATGATGCATCTTGAATAAACCATTTATAGAATCATTGGTGATTGTGAGAAGAAATACAGGGTATGATAATTAGGGACCCAATTTTAAGGCAACCCACCTAGAGCCTAGGGGGCATAGGCGGGAGCCATGTTAATTATGGTATTTGCAAGTACAAGTTTATCTATTGTAGTTAACTAATTCTTTTTCTTTTTCGCTTCATATCACATTGATTAGGATGCTCAAGTAAATACTCAAATAGAGCATGAGTTCCAATGTTGATTTCCATAGTTGATGTAAGACAAATGTATAGCAATCATTTGATTATAATACTCATTGGATATAAGAAAGTACTTTTTGTCGTTCAAGACATTTCCTACCTCCTAAAAATTAAATGTCCTTTTTAATTCTATCTTTTTTGCATTGGTTTTGAATTTTCTAAGCATATAGTTAAAATATATGACTTTGTTGCGAATGGAGATTTAAAATCATTATTAAAGGTAAATCATTTGGGTCAATACCTAAATGTCTAGTACGTTGTCATTATAAGGAGAACATTCAAGTTTCTTAACTTTTAATTTATTTGCAACTCAAGTTTCGGTGTGTATGATTTTCACATGGCCTCCTAATTGTTGTCTCCAAGCTATTTGTCTTCTTTAAGTTTAATTGATTGTTACCATTATGCACATTGGTGTACCACGATGGCATATGAATCTAGTAGAATATAGATAAACATATGAAAATGGATCTTGACCATAATTTATGGACTAGTACAGTACTATGATGTAGGGAGTATCAACTCTGGAATTTCAGCCATAGACATATGTCTATAAATTTTATAATAAGTATTCATCACATGATTCCCATGACTATGTGTAATTTTTTGATGGCATGATAGTGGAAACCTTGAAGACAGGGTGAAACTATTCCTAGCTAGGGATTTGCAGGGAAAGCTGGATGGATTTTGTGTTTGGTGCTGCAAGTAGGTTAATTGATGAACCCCTATTTATAAGATGCCACATTTTTTTTCTTTTTTGAGGTTCATATTGATTATGAATCTTTCATTTCCCTTTTTAATTAGGTTGCAAGAACTTATTACATAGAATGAGATGGAAGTATGATAGAGACCTCTCATTTGAAGGTTATCAAGATCATAAAGCCTTCCCTTGCCTATCTTCCAAACAATAATCTTGAAATGTACGAGCTCATCTACAGGTAGTTGTTTATTTTGTATTATCATTCTAACATTGTTTGTGATTGACTTGTTCTTTGAGTCATATTATAATTTGCTAATCTAGTCTATAATAAGAAATAATGTTTTTCACTGCTAGTGCTATTCTTAACAATCACATTTCATAATTTCACTTAATGATGTAGGTACTCCACCCACAATTACATCTCATTTCTTGGATCAGTCATCGTCCTCCCTAGTGTGGAAGACCAGTGTGATCCATGACTTCCATCTTGGGTGCCTTTTTCTCAATGATGTTTGCATCATCTACTCATATTGGATGATTCTTCAGGTAAGGTGAATGGTGATGTCCTACCAGTATTTCAATATCATATATAAAATAGATGCATTCTAGATTCATGCAGGTGTTGTTGCTAAAGAATTACTTAGCACATTACTTGGTCTTCATTATAAGATTCTTCATATGCATGATTTGGTTCTAGCCATAGCAGCTTCAAAGATTGTGTTTCAGATCATTGGAATATCCATTCAGCTAAAGACCATCACGTCATAGACATAGGCCCATAATATTTTCACTAATGAATACTACATGGATGGCATTTATACTACCAAGCTTGTTGACCATTTTCCTTTCCATCTCCACTTTTCCAGGTGCTTCATCATGCTCGTAGAGAGCTGCCACAGTCAGAGTCTTGCTTGTATGGTACAAGCAGCATAAGCTCTTACTAAAGAATGTTATGCTATACATGTAGGATGCCTCCTGGTGATCGAGCAAACATCTATCTATATGTACAAGTTTGTGTAGTTTGAATGTCTATTCTTTCACACTTAATTCTAGATAAAATCATTAGTCAGTTTTCTTATTCTACAACAACCATAGTATTTTGATTCTTGATTTCATAGTTTTCCCAAGTGACCGCTAACTGTGTACCATAAGCTACCCATTGCTTAGTGAGTATAGCCCCAAAACCCCTTTGAGACAATCTTTGTTTTTCCCATATTGTTGTCTGGTGATCATCCATCAATTACACAATTTCTAGTACATACTAACATCAATGCTACTGGTCGATATAAGTCTTATTTTAGAAGCCTTGAGATAATGTACAACATGAAGTCCTCATCAATTAATGTTGTGTTTGTATGATGATCGGTGATGGAGGTGCGTTTAAGATCAAATGAGGCATGAGAGGGGGATGCTACTACTATTCCTCCCAAGTCAGTGTATCCTCTTATTGGATCTTGGATCTTAGTATGTATAGGACTATTATGGTGAGAGTCCTCTTTAGTTTTGTTGGTAGGATTAAGATAGAAGAAATCTTTGTGTTCCTGCACATGATTTAAGACTTTCAGTACCATATCTATGCTACATTTTTAGCCTAAGCATACGTTCGAATGACATGTAATATTTTGTAATTATTGGTCAATAGGGTTGATGGTGGACATGATCTTATATGATAAAATGGAAGCTATAATGTACATTTCTACTTGTACATGAATTACGAAAGAACATGTGTAACTTTCATGAATGTTTTTGTCTAGTTTTGAACTAGTCTCTTTGACCGAGTTCACAGTTGCCTACAATTTGCATCTAGTTTGTTTCAATTGATTGATTTATTAATTTTAGATTGAAAGCATTTTGTGTCTGAATCTATTTTCAATTTCCTTTGTTGGTATAGAAGGAAAAAGATTCTTCTGCAGCAACGAGTGCCACTACCAAGATAGAATCTCTTTGAAGAAGGGACTTGTACTAGTATTAGTAGTGCGAACATCTTTGAGGTGCTCCGATATATCAAAGGAGGCATCTTGTCGACATTGACAATGCTTTGGATGATAAGGAAAGGCCAAGGACGAGGACTGAGCTAGGATCAAATTTTGGACATCAAGGATGGAATGATTGGTCAAGTAGATGTGGGCATCATGATCATTGCACATTGCAATGTAAAAAAATCTTCTCCGGGCCAAGAGCAGGGATATATATTTAGACTTCATCTCTGATGCTTAAATAAATGTCGGAAGAGTGCAAACCTTACCATGTTGCTCCATCACCTAAGCATGACCCCAGAATGAACATCACAGTAGTCGCTCGCCTCACATATCCAACTAAAGAGAAGAGAAGCCTAGCTGAAGGGAAACAATAGCCAATAGGTAAGCACAGCTATATCTTCACTCTTCCCCTTCTTGTTTTATGGTATGTTGGTCCAATGCTCCACATAAGAACGAACCTCTTAATTCGTTATAGCCAACTTGCTTAATAGTCCTTTTGACTAGATCCCTATTTCAAATAGTTTCCAATTCAATATCGTCACCATTATTTGATAATAGGCAATCGGATTGGTTTTTCATCGACCATGTTTGACTGTTGTTTAAATATGTTTGCTTCTGCATTCTCATTTGTTGACTATCTTTGTATATTTCTAGCTTCTTCTCTAATGATACGTTTATCTATTTTTGTTCTACAAGTAAATAGTAGTAAGGCATTTGTATAGTTGCTCATTGTTTATGTTAAACACAGTCATCTATATACTAGAGTCGGGCTCTGTAATTTCAAGACTCGTTCCAGTTTTTTTTACTGACTGTTCTTTTATTTTTATTTATTTAGGTGGAGATTGCTGAATGATTGGAATGACACAACAATTTTATTTCTGGGAAATACAAAATAAGTCGGCTGTACCAACAACTGATAACTTTTCTTGCTATATCCAGAATGAGTAAAGAAATTGGTCAATGCATGGGCAACGGAGCAGACACTTCACATCAAGGAGTAACTTTTAGTTCTGTACCTTGGATGATGCCTAGTTTCGGAGTGCAATGTTCAATTTGTGTTGTTTAGGTCTGCTCGGTTTACCCATGTGGGATCAACTCAGTCGTGGGTTTTCTTGATCTTTAGATTCGACATGTTTGGGTTTTATATGTGGTGGTCTTCGGATTGTATTTGCCTCATGCATATGAGTGCTAGATATAAAACAAATTCAACATGATGCTATGTAAGAGATTATTTATTATAAGAAATAAAATAGTTCTTTATGCATTTCTAGCCTCCAGATGATGGCAACTTGTGTACAACTTCACGTTGAAATCAATTTGAATTTCTTACAAAAAAAATTCTGCATGTATCTGAATGGTGTCCCCGCAATGTAAAATTTTCTTATTCATTGTTAGGCATTACTATATATGTACATGCCTATCACATATTAGACTTTTGATAATGACTGTCTTTACTTATGAAATACTTGACATCTACCTGTGTGATTTTTTCAATGTGGGTGATACCTTATGTTGTCACGTATTGCTATGATTTTATAATATGAAAATTCTCAATAGATGACGTACATTCAAATAAGTTACATTGCATAAAACCCACCCCTAATAGGTGCCATCCATTTTATACGTGTTTGATAGTCATGTCACTTTTTCACCTAAAGATTACATACTTGAAAGTCACATATACCCCAATTTTTTAGTAGTGGATCCTCATCCTTGTTTGAACCTATGGTGTAAGAAGCATTAGAGTTTATTAAGTATGCAGCTACCAGACCCACGAGTGTCGTATAATTCGGGATGGAACATATATCAAGTGCTTCAATGAATAGTGCATGTGGAAAGTCCTAACTCTCATCTGATGCGTCAGGAGATCCTGTTTTCGATCGGTTTTGATCGTTGCTCTGTTGCTTAGTTCTAAGTTTTTTTTGGGGGTGAGTTCTCTTGAAATAAAGTATCCTTTTCAGCTGGTGGTTTTTGTTTGTCTTCAGAACCAAGATTCTTTTAAATTTGAGCATGAGCTACGGTCCTATGAACTATGCCAGCTATACGCAACATGGGGTACCTCTTTTTTCTACTGATCGCGAATGAATGTGAACACGGTCTCCTTGCATCTCATAGTTTCATTTCTTTCCTTACTCGACATCAAATGGTTAGAAAGGAACGGGAAACACAAGTCGACTAAGCAATGTGTATATGTTTATGACTCATGCTTATGTGGTTTTATACTATAGTTCCTTTCGTCTACACAAGAGCTGAATTAATAACCTCAATGTATCCAAACCGGATTAAGTCGTGAAAAAAAAAAATAGAATTGCAATATCGCTACACCGGCTCTTGGCCCTATTTGGCGATCTAGGAGATTTCGGGAACAAGGTTGGAGAAGGAGGACGTCCATGACTTATGTGAAGGTTCTCCATCGTGTTTATCAATGCATGTTGAAGAATCAAGGTCTTTTAGATGCTCTTTAGGTAGATAACTCCATCCCATGCTCAAAACAAGAAAGGCTAAAGCATGCTAGAAAAATATTTGATAGAGTTTTGAGGGAGATTTGAAATTGACCCAGGATAGATCTTAAAGACGAAAGCTAGTTCCTCAGGAAAAAGACGAGTTTCTTGCGCCTTCCATAATTTAAACATATTTTTATGGCTTAATTTGATTGAAAGTGTCCGATTTTGAGTTCTATGCCTGAAAGTTAAGTAGTTTTGTGTTGATTGAGTTTTATGATGTAATTATAAAAGTGTTGGTTTCACCTAATCTTTTAGTTATGATTGGTGATAGTAATAAAAAAATATTGGTACATCTTGTTCACTTGTTCCACATAGGAGTGATATAAAACCAAACTTGACCACCAAACCGAACCGTACTTGAGTAGACCACCTACTCTAGTTTGGTTTAGACATGTTGTACTGGTCAAGTTTGGTCTTGAAGCTATTTACAATGATATTTTATAGTTTAATATAATAGTCAAAGCGACTTAATTCCTATCACATAAGACCATCACAATCTATATTTAAAAAATATAAAAAAAATATGTATCTTTAAATTACAAGGAACACACACACACACACAAATATGTATATATATATATATATATATATATATATATATATAAGTGATCTAGTGAGAAACATGCTATGGTTAGAGCATGAGAGACATATTATTAACTATAAACTTATAGCTTATTTTTAGTATACAATGTTACAGATTGGAAGAATATCATTTCATTTACCTTCACAAAAAACAACTAGGATTTGATATTTCTTATGTCCATATGTACATTTTATATCCAACGGTTGGTCTGAAACTCAATACCTAACATGGAGAAGTATTCACGTGTTGTGCATGCAATACAACTCCTATGGTGGTGAAATTTTGTAGGAGGGTAAATAATAAGGTATTTTTGATCCGTACAGTTGAATGATGAAAAATTGATCACAGTGTGAAGTTATTTAAATACCACTCATGCTCTCACCAAGATATGTTTCTTAGTAGATTACTATTAGTATACATATATGCATATATATATATATATATATATATATAGGGATCAGGAAGTATGTACTAGCCGGTACATGCAGCTTATGTGTACCCAACATTAAAATGGCATATGTAGAAGATTATATTAAAATCCAGCCATATAGATTGAATCAATGTTGTATAGATTGGATGTGTTTAAAAAATCACAACCATATCTTATGTACATCATTAGCTATAGCAATATATCATCCAACAGTTTCTGTTATTTCTGCAACTTACCATTGATTAGAATATATGCATATTCTTTATTTAGATAGTCTAATAATTTTAGATTGAGATGAATTTTGATACACATGTTATCTAACACGTGTGAATGACATCCATAAGGTTGGATTTGTCAGTAGAGTTATGCAATTATCACAAATGAAGATGGGTACATGTAAGCTACATGTATTCAGGTACACAATTCTTATATATATATATATATATATATATATATATATATATATATATATATATATATATATACATACATAGAGATAGAGTCAAGCTAGAATACACTTGAGTGTACAAGTTATTCTGTACATCTCAATTATGTTCACCTGTCTAGACTATATTTTTGCAAAATCTAATCCATTGATGTTTATTTTTACAATATTAATAGACCCCATACAAAATTTGATCCCATTTCGATCAGTATAAGTCACTCATCCAAGGACAAAAAATTTGAGGCACATAATTAATTTGAAATTTATGATTCTTGCCTACATAAGATGCATGACCTATTAGTGTCTAAATGAGATCAAATTTATTTTTTAGTATGTTCTTAAGACATTTAAGAAGATCAATGGTTTACATTTCCAAAATAATTGCTTCATGATGGAAAATGACTGAGGTGTATAGTGTCTTCGGTACACTCGAGTGTATTCCATATATATATATATATATATATATATATATATATATATATATATATATATAGAGAGAGAGAGAGAGAGAGAGAGGACACAAGAAGGCGTGCCTCAAACTTGATGTCTCAAAGGCCTATGATAGTGTCAACTGGGAGGCACTCTGGTGGGTGATGAAGGAGATGGGCTTCCAGGAGCAATGGATATATCTTATTACAAGATGTGTCACAACAACAAGTTATTTTGTTCTAGTTAACGGGTCACCATGTGGAATCTTCAAGGGGAGTAATGGGTTGAGGCAGGGAGATCCACTCTCCCCCCTCCTATTTACTATCCTCATGGAATACTTCACGAGATTGATGGAGAAATACAAGAGAGAGAAGAAGATAGCAACATATACAGTACATGGAACAAAAGTCCTCAACCACCTTATATTTGCAGACGATGTACTAGTGTTCTTAATGGCGAAACCAATCTACTTAAAGAACTTGAGGAACTTGCTGGAGGTGTTTGGGCTTCACATGGGACTGAAGACTAACATTTAAAAGACTTAGTTGTTCTTGTCATCCAATTGCCCAGATTATTGTGAACAGATCCAGTCAGCCATGGGGATCAGGGCTAGTGACCTGCCTACTCGCTACCTGGGTTTTCCTCTTACCAGGGGTAACCTCAAGGTGAGTGACTTCACACAATGCTCAGACAGACTGGACGAGATGATCAGCAACTGGCCTCTGATGAGAACGTCCATTTCAGGACGCATCACACTAGCAAGATCAGCAATAGAAGGCCTCCTTATGTTTTGGGTACAATAGGGTGAGATACCCAGTGCAGTACTCGACCGAATGGAGATGAAGATATCCAACCTCATATGGGCAGGTAGTAGTCACTCGATGAAATACAGCAGGTTAGCTAGAAGCAATGAAGAAGGAGGTGTCGAACTAAAAATGCCAAGGATGATTGCAATGTGGGGTACGACCAGGAGGATATTCAAATATCTATGCAATGATTCACTATGGGCAAGGTGGATGAGGACCAGGTATTGTAAATTCCTTGATTTTAAACCAAGAACTAGAGAAGGCTATTCCCGTGTAATCAATCACATGATGGAGATCTGGCAAGAGATTAGCAACCTAAATTATGATAGAAGACGATGGAGCCTGAAAAAGAAGGAGGACAAGATCTGGGAGCCGATCTGGCCATGATTTGAAGAACACATAGCAAGACTGATATGGACAGAGATGGGGGTCCCAAAATGGGAAATGTGCTTATATAGAGCTACTCATGGTACACTCCACACACTCGACAAAATAGCCAGCTGGTACCCTGGGAGTAACATGACATTCTACCTCTGTAGAGAAGGCATGGAGACACATTCACACCTGTTCAGCCATTGTGAATATACCAAGAAGGTTTGGAAAGAGGTTAGGGCCAGACAGGGAGGATACGAGAGGAGGCTACTGGAGACTGAAACAATGCTAGCAAGCCTAGGCACCAAACTTAACAAGGAGATGAAGATGGAGCTCGTGACTCTCTCAGTAGTATACTTCCACATATGGAAAGAGAGGAACAACAAAAAGCATAATGGAAAAGATAGACAAGAGGAGGACATATCATGCAAAATTTACAAAATTGTATATAATAGGCTACGTGTGAAGATAGTATAATCCATACCTAGATAAGGAGTGAGTAATGTAGTGTTGGACTACATTGTAGCGTGGTCTAAATTTTTTCAAAACCTTGGGTTTCAAAATAAAATTTACCAGATTATGATACATACATACATACAAAATACATATATGCATGCATGCACGCATACATACATACATACATGCCGACAAGGAGTGGCTCAAGTGGTCACACCCGGTGTCCCCTAATAAAGGGACTCAGGTTCGAATCCCAGGTTCCACCTTGATTTACCACCCTATCAGGCGTTAGGCCTCTGCCACGAGTGTGGGAGAGGGGGAGAGAATGCCTCTCTTAATCCCATACATACATACATACATACATACATACATACATACATACATACATACATACACACATACATATATATATAAATACATAATCCCAGTTGCTGCCTTGATTTACCACCCTCCTAGGTGTTCGGCCTCCACCACGGGTGTGGGAGAGGGGGGAGAAATCTTTCTCTCTTAATCCCATACATACATACATACTAATACATATACCAAGTGGAAATCTTATATGTATATAGGACAAACTTAATTTAAAAACAAATGCCAAATTAAGTAATTAACCAATATCAGCCTCACCTGAATCATCTCAATTACTCACCTAATTATAGAGCTAGAAGTTGAACCATAGTTTCCTTTTGTTGAACTTCTCTTGATTTCATCCTTATATTTATTATGTCATATGAAATTATTTTACATTTTACAGTCACAATACTTGACTTGGTTTAAGTGTTTTTGTTGTACTTAATAAATAGTGATGATAGCATATCAAAATTAGTAAAACATAATCACACTTTTTTTTCCAAGTTAACTTTGGTTTAAACCCTACCAACATTCAATTTGGTTTACGAATATTTTTTACCAGAATGTGTAGTCTGGCATATAGTTTTAGGGTTAGACCAGACTTCACCTGAAGCCCACCCTAACCTACTCAAACCCTCACACTGTGTATTGATGTTTCTTTGATATTGGAGAAAAGAAAAAGGAAACATAAATAGACAACTATGTGTATTAGTATTATCAGATCAAACAATTTTCTCATATGATACATTACTAGTGATAATAAACACTTATAGACAAAGGAAAAATGAAAAATCATAACTTATATCTATGTGTATCAATAAGATTAAATTGTACATTTTGATCATATTTTATACTAAACAAGGGCTATAAATACTTATATAGGAATACATGAAAATTCGGGAACATTTTACTAATTTGCAATTGTAAATAGTGTCATCATAATTGACAAAATTATTGATCAATAAATGCTAGATATATAATTAAGACTTTATTACATAATATTAATTTTAAATTTGGCTATACAAAGAACTAGAATCAATGATATCTTTATTGTTACAAAGGGTATGTTGCAGTGGGTATTTTTTAAAAAATGCTAGAGTTATGGATCTCAGGTATATATATATATATATATATATATATATATATATATATATATATATATATATATATATATATATATATATATATATATCACTATATATTACCATAAAATAAACATCTATTTCATTTCTATGTAAGTTCCATTTTCCAACTCAGTTAATCTTCTATATTATTACATTCCTATAACATTAGTGTCCCATCTAATAATCACAACCTAGAGTCTTATCCTATTCCATGACTAGGAGATTGGTATGCTTGGTCCCTTAGAATTGGCCAAACAAGTAAAAAGTTATACATTCATATATATAGTTAATACATTTAACATGGTTAACCCGATGGTAACTAAATAAATATAAGGTTGAAAACAAATACAATTAATTTAATGGAATAACATGACATGATATAAGTCAGATATTGGGCTATGATGGAGCTTCCCCTCACGTGGAATTGCATGCACCACTAAAAATCCTAAAGATGGTAAGT
Organism: Alisma plantago-aquatica; assembly: GCA_963693085.1. NCBI lineage: Eukaryota > Viridiplantae > Streptophyta > Magnoliopsida > Alismatales > Alismataceae > Alisma > Alisma plantago-aquatica. The sequence goes on from OY856411.1 coordinate 60,861,239, forward strand.
CTTTAAGTTTAGCCTTGCTTATACTAGATTGAGAACTCCACCCACGTATGCTAAGATACGTCGAAGTCTTATCGTACTATAGTTAAGGGTCGAATCCACGGGACAACGGTCTTGTTGGAAGCAACAAGATGGAAAACATTAGAATTTCACTTAATCTCTTAATAGTTGGTATTTAAATCAAAAGGTTGGTTTGGTTGTTTTTAAACTAAGAGCAAGTAAAGTAAAGCAAGTAAGTAAATTTAAGAATGTTAAACAATGATAAGGAGCCACTAGGATGTGATTGGCTTTCACCGCCACTACACATGGATCAAAACATGCAACATAAAACATAACCTACAATAATAGTCTAAACAGTTAGTATCTTTGTATATTTAGTTTCCTTTCGGAGAACTAACTGCGACAAGTGTGGGAATGTTGCAATGCCAGCCATCCCCGAACAAATGGTCACCTAATTTACATCATTCCCTTCGCAAAGTGTGTTCCTCGACTTACCAAGGTTGTACTTGCATATGTCAACTGATTCCATTTCATATTATGAAAGTACAATGAGGGAAGTGAGTTTACTCCACTTCTTGAAAACACTCCTAGATTCTGAAATAGATGCATGGTGGATACATGCATCAAGAAGCAACATTCAATCGAGATTCGAATGTAGTAGTACAAACATAGACAATTCATACTAAAAGATAAAAGATAACACAAGTTGGTGATCAAGAAACAAGCATTCATTAAACGATTGATGTTGAACTAGAAAGAAAGCATCTCTATATTGCAAACTATGGATTACATTACATGAAATGAAAACATGGGTAGCGGGGCTACTCCCCGCACCCTAGTGAAAGAGACTACTCACTCATAACTAGGACAAAGAAGGAGGCGAGAAGTGAGAGAGAGAACGCCATCCCCACAAAGGAGAGAGGAAAGTCAACCCCTTAGAAAGAGAGCGAGTGACGATCTTCAAACTTCACAGGTTGCTCGATGATGAGGTCTCCTCTTCCCACCTTCTTTGGTGAAGAGAGAGAAAGCATCTTCAGGATGGAGTGTAGATCTCAAACTGGCAACCTTTGGGCAGAGGATGGAGGTTGGAGTAGCTCTGGAGTAGTAGAGGCAGCCTCTGGGCGTCTGAAACCTTGATGTCTTTGGGAGGACCCCTTGGGTATTATTTATAGGCCTTAAGTGAAGTCCAAACGTTTTGGTCAGTTTTTGGGTCCAAACGGTCTTGAAGACGGTTTGGACTCTGAGACCATTTGGAACCCAACCCCGAGACTGTTTGGACCCCGAGACCGTTTAGACCCTGAGACCATTTGGACTCTGAGACCGTTTGGACCCCGAGACCATTTGGACTCCATGCGGTCTTGGGACTGGTTGGCTTCATGCGGTCTTGGGACCGTGTGAGCCCATGCGGTCTTGGGACCATGTGAGTCCATGCGGTCTTGGGACCATGTGAGTCCATGCAGTCTTGGGACTGTTTGGCTTTATGCGGTTTTGGGACCGTGTGAGTCCATGCGGTCTTGGGACCGGTTGGCTTCATGCGGTCTTCGGACCGTGTGAGTCCATGCGGTCTTGGGACCAGTTGGCTTCATGCGGTCTTGGGACCATGTGAGTCCATGTGGTCTTGGGACTGGTTGGCTTCATGTGGTCTTGGGACTATGAGAGTCCATGCGGTCTTGGGACCGGTTGGCTTCATGCGGTCTTGGGACCGGTTGAGTCTTTTGTGATTTTTTTTTGTATTTTTATGTAAGTAAAAAGGAGAAAAGTTAATCTAACAATATATTTGCAATAAGAGAGGGTAGTTAGGGATTCTGTCTAATTTATCTAAGAAAGAGTGTGGAAAACTGAAGAAAATTACTAAGATAACATCAAAAAATTGGAGGTTATCACCCCCCTAACTTAGAGTCTAGCATATCCTCAAGTTAGATAGAGCTGAGGCATCTAATGGCGAGGCGATTTTATTTAGTTAAGATTTCCATACTCTTGCTTCAATTATAAACCCGAGCTCTCCTAAGGTTGTATCGGATCTTATTGCTTGCCTTAACTCTTTCAGGTATTGAGCGTTGCTTGGTTCTCAGGTTTCTTTCGTATCTCGTAGCCTGCATTGGGACCACTTTTTATTCTGTGCATGTTGTTGACTCTAATCAGCTTTATACCTCTCTAAAAAACCTACTGGAAGCTAGAGTGGGTATGAGGGTTGGCTAAAGGCTTGATGCGTAACTCCCCCTTCAAGTGGGGGAGGGGTTGTCTATGCTTTTAGGAGCTTACTACCGGGCACGACACATCTGCCTTCGTGAGGGCAGCTGAATGTACCGGCCCGGCGAGTCCTTTATAAGCCTTTCATATATTTAGATACCTTAGGGTTCCACTACCAGGAACGACACAACTGCCTTCGTGAGGGAAGCTGGATGTACCGGCCGGGTGAGACCTTCATTGGTTCTTTATATAGATCCTTATTTATGGCACAATTCTCATAGTTTTATTCAACTCTCTGGATTTTATTCATAGACTCACAAGCTTAGGATTTGGGGTTTTTAGGGAATTTATTTTGGGCAGCCAAGCCTCTTTTATTTGAAGAGAGGAAAGTTGTTCTTAGAGTTTTTCAACATGCACTTATTTGGTTTCTTTTTAATGGTCCACTTGCGAGACTTCTTGATTTGGATGTCGCCTGATGCCCATCTCATCCTTGAGAGCTTGGCTTATTTCGGCCTTGATATTGACCTGTGGAGAGTCAGATGTAGAAGTGAAACAAAAGCATGAAAATCAATAGTGGAGAGACATTATTAAGTCGCCATAATATGTCTAAGTGCTATTCTTGTTATTACTTTTGAGGACTAACATGATTCTAAAGTTAGCTGAGGGTGACTTTGTTCTAAAAGAGATGTTCTTCTTTATGTGCGAAGTTTATTTTAGCAGGGAAAATGCTTTTAAAACAAAAATTAAATGTGCAAAGAAAACTATAAAAGTTTATACATAATTGAAAGAAAATGTAGAGAGTGAAGGGTTTTGAAAATGATACCTCGCCCTTGTCAGTGTACTCCCCCCTAACTTATCGCTCACTCTGTCCGCAGAGTGTCAAAGTGATAGTTTGAGAAATACAAGGATAAGGGCATCATGTTTCTGTTAGTCCTTTATTGGCGCCATGTGTGTAGAGGAAATTAGCGGCGAACTTCCCTCGTAATGCGTGATAATCCACTTATGTCATGTCTTCTACTGGTCTTCCAAGTGCTATGATGGTGTATATCCAGTAAAGGACGTGGAAACCACAATCGTTCGACTCGCGTATCTGCTGGGGGCACTTGTGGCTCAAGGCGGGGCGATGAAAGTGTTCTTTGCTGTATGCCCGTGTATGCATGCAGAGAAGGACATGAAGTTGGTCAGAACACTCCTTCGCCACATCCTCCATAGGCATTCTTGGTGTCGTAGTGTAATGTTGTTGATCTGGATTGTACTGGCTATCAAAACTTTTGTATATGATTGTTGTTCCTTCATGAAGATTTGTTGCCAACAACATCCAGTGTTATGAATGAAGGAAAGGGAGCATGATGAACTTCAGGATCGTATGTTGTAAGAAGGAGATGAGTGCCTCAGTTGTTCCGAAGTTCTTTAGCTTTAATAGATCGTCCTTCATGTAGGGGGATGCCATATATGTTGTAGGGTGATCTTGTCTGAGAAGAAATTGATAAGCGGCCATTAAGCTTACGGAGAGATACCCTTTTAGCTGTACAATTTCTCGTAGCGCGTCTTCCATGACCAGAATGTCACCGGTCATGAAAACGAGGTCATCTTTCTCGGCATAAATCCTTGTCATGATGAGACGAAGTTCATTGTCGGAGAGACATTTGCAAGCGTTGAGGTCAAAATTGGGGAATGTAGGTGAAATGGTAGATAGGGGGTCCATTTGTGAAGATGATTTGTTGATGGGTGCCCCGGTTAGAAACTCAGTAACCCCTTCATTATCTGCCAGATCGAAAGAGTAAGGGTCCCATTTCTTCTTCTCGGGAGCCTTGGTGAGCTGTTGTTTCTCCAACTACTTTATTGTTTTCCAGAATGGCTATTTTAGAGGATGTTGGATGGCCGAAAAGAGACAGCGAGGAACGTCAGTAGGTGCCATAGTTGGGTCCTTGAAGAACCGTCTATCACAGATTAACTTCATGGCATAACGACCTCACAGAGAATTGAAATCTTCTGTGGCCAGATCAGTAAAAGGGATTTGCTGATTGAGCGCTTGTATATGATGTATTACCTAGAAAGCACAATCCCTATAACCTTTTTGACTTTGAGCTTGGGGGTTGATGATTTGGAACCAAGGTTGGTTCCAATTATTGCGCAGGGATGGGCAAGCATCCCAGATTAACTTTAGGAGCCGAAATGGTATGCATCTGGCCTCCCCGACCTTTGTTCCAGCGAAGTTGATTATTCCGGCTCTTAGTTCAGTGGCGCAAAAGTTGTACACTTTAGCGTCTCGGGCTACGGTGTCCACGATCATAAGCAGCCAGTGACCAGAGACTTGGAATGACACGGTAATGTAGCGTGCCTTCCTTGCAGTTCCCCTCTACAACCGCTCGATTGATTTGCTTTGTAATGTTTTATAAATAAGGCTCATTGCTAGAGCCGGTGATGCATTTAGAACGGGTTGCTGGCACCGAGAGATTCTGTAGGTTTTGATAGAATTGGTGAGGAGGATGCGGAAGACTGCCATCTTCACCGTTGATTGTGGTCAAAGGATGGAGCGGAAGTCCTCGCGCGTCAACTTTCACTGAGTCTTTATATTTTGGTAGAGAATGTCGCACATGTCTTTGGCATCATCTACTATAGTGTTAACGATGAAGATGTCTTGAGTTTTGAGAGTAGAGATGGCCGTCATATCAAGATCATGCATTTTGTGCGGTAGTGGTGGCGACGGGGGTAGCTCTTGCGGAGGGAGGGGGAAGTCTGCTCTAGATTGTCGATATATTTCTGCAGATCTTCATCTTTATCTGAGTCAGAAGCTTATTCCAGATCTTCATCTGTATCCAAGCTGACTCTTTCTAGATCTTCTTGTTCTGGGGGAAAGAGCACCGATTGGTCTGGTGTGGAAAGATGTTGCACAGATGTTTCTTGTTGTTGACTTGTGTTGGTTCCGAATAGACATTGTTGGAACTCAACAAAGGCTGCTTCTTTTGTAGATTCCCCCAGAGATCCCACTGCGGAGTAGTCAAGGAATTGATCCCCGTAAGACATATTAACATTGTCAATGTGAGTCGGGGATTTGGGATCTTTATCACCGTCATGATGATCTTTTTGTATTGATGCAGCTCCTCGGCTTGTGCCCTCCCCAGAATTGCCTAGGTTGTCAGGTTGGTCGTCTGAGGAGGTGCTATTATTGGAGTTAGCCGAGGAGTCAGAGTCCTCATCGTTGTTGTCATCTGCATCATCATCATCATCTGCCTCTTTGCCTGCTGGCTTCAGTTGTGGAGGCTTCTTACACTGCCGATGGGTTGCTTGTAGCTCATCAAACACCACTTGCACATGCTCGTGGGATTCGATTAGTGCGTCGTGTGTTTCCTTTAGATCTGAGTATCATCCCTCAGCAAAGAGGATGCGTGCTGTAAGATCTGTTACTTGAGTGCGTAGTTGGTTAATCTCGGTGTTTGCTGAATCCTCTTGGCGGCTGTGGATACGTGTGAGGGTATTGGTGATGTCATCCAAGTGCGTGCTTAAAGCAGTTTGTTGCTGCTTAAGCTCGCGTAGGGTCTCAGGCAGAGGTTGAGTCTGCGTAGAGATCCTATAAACTTTCTTAGGCAACACTTCATGCTGGATTTTTACTCCAAGGACCAACTCGGGCAAGTGTTTGTAGTGGTCATCGATATGATCGACTTGCTTGGCCACTACGTCCTGTCGTTGCTGAATGCTTTGGAGAATGCTCGGCAAGGCGTTGTGCTGCTCGTTGATCTTGGTGACTTGTTGAGAAATTCCCTGCACACATGAAAAAATAGATTGCATTATATTAGAGGGGTCGGTGAGGAGGTTTCAGATGGCATCAAATTGACGTCCGAATTCCTCACCGACATTTGAAACAGGGACCCCAGATGCGGGATTGTTGTGGAGGGAGGTGGGGTGGTGGTAGATGGTGGGAGGGTGGTGTATGGGAGTGTGGTGGTGGTGGTGGTGGTGAGCTCATCATGTAGGTTCATGATGAATGAGTCTATGGAAGAGGTAGTGATTGGTTCCTCCGGAGGGGGGCGTTCTGTCTCTGGTTGTAGCTTTGATGTTGGTGTCCCCGACAGCTGTGGTGGTTGTAAACATACCTTAGATGGTCATTTTACTGGTATTTTTTTTATCCTAGCTGTCGGGGAGGTCATGCTAAGCGTCGTCTATCCCGCTTTGGTTGTCTTTTCTTGTACTTTAACGGAATCTAGGAGTTTGGTTATCTCTTCGTCAGTGAAGAGAAGTTTGTCCTTGTCGTAATCCGCTAGCTCCGGGAGCGACAACAGAGTCCTGGTAGATCGGACTGTTGGGCAGAAAATGTAGTGTAATTTCACATCCTTTTCCTTGATAATATAGGAATTTTTTAGAGTTTGCTCGTTGGTAAGGATATCGCCCTTGATCTTCGTGCATTGAGGGAGTAATATGTCCATCTTGAGATATTTGATGATGGAGGTTATGTGCCCGCCCATGCAAATTTCTTTTCCTATGGCGTAGGCTGAGAATTTTTATCATATGTCGTCCGATGTTGATCAGTTTTCCTTGCAAGATGGACCATAGGAGAAAAAAGTCGGCAGTGATAACATTGCCTCCCTCTGTTCTGGGGAACAACGCACTGGTAAGGATTTTAGGAAGCATGTGCACGAACCCATACTGAATGTTAGAGGCTTTTCATGTCTTTGCCTCATAAGCGTGGATCCCTGTTAGGGTCTTCCAGAAGCTGTGTCTATTGAATTGGGAGTTGTCGGTGCCAACAGCTTGGGCCTGTTTGAGCTGGTCCAGGTTGTCTATGAAAATTTTGTTCAGAAGATTTTCTGTTATAACGACATCGTTTCCAAAGTGTTTGGTGACCATCCCGCGGTCACCTCTGTCCCTTGCTCGGTGTGTAATGTCCACCGCTTCTTTGGTGAGATGTGTGAAGAATTCAGTAGTCGGCTCGGCATATGAAACTTCGGGGACAAAGCATAGTCTGGCGAGATTGGCGTTGTCTAGCATGGTGAGGATTCTGTCGTAGATCCCCACCTTGAGTAGTATGCGTGAACATACGTACTTTGTTGGTTTTAGTATTTTGTCGAGGGAGGGGAGGGTGTGGATGTAGAGGTTTTCTGGTGGTGGTGCGGTGGTGGTGAGCATTGAGAAGACGGGGGTGGTAGGGGTGGTAGTGGTGGGTGTTGGGACGGACTCTGCAAGGGTTTGTTCCCTAGCAGTAATGGGGAGGACTTGCTTCCTTGCCTATTTTTTGGGGGGTTGTTTGGTCACAGCCTCGTGGACCTTTCATTTCCCCTTAGACTTTTCAGCGGACGATTCATCCTTGGAAAGTGGCTTGTGTTCAGAGCCTTCATCATCACTGGAAGAAATGGTTTCCACTTCTTTTTCAGGATCCTCCGTTAGACATTTGTTGATGCGGTCGATTTCACACAAGATCGCGATGATGCTGACTTTTGGTGGGGCCTTTCCAGTCTCATTGTAGTTATCGATGATCGTTTGGAGATTGGCATGGCTTTCTATTAGTTGCTCCCTTGTCTAGAAGGGAGCGTCTTCAGTTCTAGTGGGTTGCTTTGCTGGTGAAGCCATTTCTGAAAATGGAAATGCATGTGTTAGAATAACAAGTTTATTAAAGGGAAAAAATTTGGTTTTGTATGTGTTTATATATGTTCATGTTTTAACTAAAAGCAGGCAGTTTTGAAAAGCCAAACGGTTTGGAGACAGTTTGATTCCAAATGGTTTGAAGACTGTTTGGTCCCAAACAGTTTGAAGACCGTTTGGTTCCAAACAGTTTGAAGACCGTTTGGTTCCAAATGATTTCAAGAATGTTTTGAAGGTGAAGCGTCGGGGAGCGGCCGACGGTAGCGAAGGCGATAAGGATGACGACGGCTATGAACAGGGTGTCGCGGCAGCACCGAAGATGTCGGAGATGGTAAAGACGATGGCGGAGGAGAAAAGGACAATGGTGCGATCGAACAAGGAGCCGCGGCGGCGTTGCAGTCGTCGGCGATGGCGGTGTGTCTACCTTGCAGTTGCGGGTAAGGAAGACGACAGCGAAAGGAAATGCAGCAGCGACTGAGTCGTGATCGTCGTGAAGACGGGCAGAGGATGGAGCGACGACGATGGAGAAGACTTGTGTCAAAGGTTGCGCGGGAGCAGGGAGCGCGAGCGAGGGTTTAAGGAAATTCGGGAATCAAAAGAAAGAAAAAGGAGAGGGGATAGGTTTTTTTTATAGGATTCGAGGGTTGACCTTACAAAATCCCTAGCTCAAACAGTTTAGCGACCGTTTGGACTCCAAATAGTTTCGAAACCATTTAGATCCAAACAATTTAGCGACCGTTTGGCTCCAAACGGTTTTAGGATCGTTTGGCTCCAAACGGTTTAGCGACTGTTTGGCTCCAAACGTTTTCAGGACCGTTTGGCTCCAAACAGTTTAGTAACCGTTTGGCTCCAAACAGTTTCAAAACCGCTTGGGAGGGCTAAGGTTATTTTGATTTTTATATTTTTATATTTGTTTTGGTTGTATAAATTTTTATATTTTCAAAAGATAAATCTAAGGTAACTAAAGGAACAAAAGATAAAAGAAGATGCTTAGATCTTGGGTTGCCTCCCAAGTAGCGCCTCGGTTTTATGTTGCTGGCTCGACGAGGTTTTGATGTTGTGGCGTCTCTGATCTCAATAGTCTGTCTAGGCATTTTATCTGCTAGAGTGTAGTATTTTTTTAATCGATGGCCATTGACTGTCCTTTCTCCTATATTGTCATAAACAATTATGACAGCTCCAGTCGGGTATATATGTTTGATGGTGAAAGGCCCGGACCACTTTGTGTGGAGTTTTCCGGGGAACAATTTGAGCTTGGAGTTGAAAAGGAGGACTTTGTCACCCATGGCGATGTCTTTCCTTTTTAGATGACCGTCGTGCCACATCTTGGTTTGTTCTTTATAAATCCTGACACTTTGATAAGAGGTCATTCAGAGCTCCTCTAGCTCCTCTAGTTGGAGTTGTCTATTTTCTTTGACACTTTTGAAACCAAAATTCAGTTGTTTAATGGCCCACAAAGCCTTATGTTCCAGTTCCATTGGTGGATACATGCATCAAGAACCAACATTCAATCGAGATTCAAATCTAGTAGTACAAACCTAGACAATTCATACTAAAAGATAAAAGATAACACAAGTTTTTGATCAAGCAACAAGCATTCATTAAACGATTGATGTTGAATTGGAAAGAAAGCATCTCTATATTGCAAACTATGTATTACATTACATGAAATGAAAACATGGGTAGCGGGGCTACTCCCCGCACTGTTCTAAAATGCCTTATATTAACTAATTTTTTTGATCTAGTCTTTTTCTTGGTCTATGCTTTTTTCATGTTCTAACTATTTCTTCTTGTTGTCCAAAACACCTAAAATGGATAAAAATAGGCCTTTGAGATTGATATTGTCTACCATGGTTAGGCAAGGCACACACACACACACACACACACACACAGATATATATATATATATATATATATATATATATATATATATATATATATATATTGAGTTGGGTGTGTTTACCTTTGATGCTTGAAAAAGTGAACTAAATTATATATATTATCTGGAATGTGAGATACAAGACTAACATGGATAACTACATTCTCCTTTTTCGTCAATTAGTTGGTTATATACTAAATGTGGATCGTGACTATTGTCAATTCATCATATAACAAAATATCATATTTTTTATGTATGAGATGCTTTTTGGACATGCTTGACTACATGTTTATCTTTCGAAGAATCACAATTGTATAATTGAAGAGTATTATCTATAGACATCATTCCATGATTTTAGATATTATTTGGTTTGAACATCCATTTTAATTAAGAATATTTCTTGGACAGGATATAATAAACTCATAAGTATGCCTCTGAAGAAAAAGTTGAGGTCAATAAATGATGTTCTAGATGGAATCAATCAGACTTGTGAGAATGTGACTATGGATGATCAGTACACCACCCTCTCACATAGTTCCACACCTTCTAAAGATACATCATCAACATATCATGATCAATTACTATCTTCTATAGCATGTAAGTGGTTTAGATTATCTTTTACAGGAGTGCCTATGTTAAAAAAATGTCATATATAACATTGTATTATTCATGATGTAGGAATTGCTCGGGGAAAGGCAAAAATGACCAAAGTGAACCATGTAGTTCCTCAAGCAGGTAAATATGAGGTTTGATTATATGTTGGATCAAAACAATGGATGATTTCTTTGGATTCCCATTTAATTTCAATTTTTTACACTTCAACAAGTAAAAGTGGTAATGTTAGGGTGGATGAACACCCAAGTGTTGCTAAGGATGACGGTAGATATATACATGCATTGTGGGTCTATTATGTATGGTTGTTACCTGAGTATTCTTTTTAGGGATAGAAGATGTTGGTGGAGATAACATAGGTGGATCTAGTCACAAGAATCCAAACCCTCTTGAGGTTCAAAGTTACCCTACTCTCTTTGTGGGTAATCATAAGATAGGTGAGATACTTGAATACTACAATCATTTTTCTTTATGTACAGATTTTCACATCTACAACCATTACTTATTCATTATATAAAAGCATGCATTTGTGAGAATAAATTTTGTTGGTATCAAATGATTATTCTTTTTGTAAGGATAGAAGAAGTTGGTGAAGATCACATAGGTGAATCTAGTCGCAAGAAACCCCTCCTTTTTTAGGTTCAAAGTCAACCTAATTTCTTCATGGGAAAGCATAAAGTTGGTGAGATATTCGACTGCTAGAACTATTTTTCTTTACATAGATATTCTCACATCTCCATTTTATGAATAAAGTATCCAACCAATACTCTACACAAAGACTAACTTATTCATATTGTAGGCTCAGCTTGAGCTCATACCAAAATGACTTAAGTGAACCATATAGTTCCTCAAGTAGGTGAATATGATGTTCGATCATATGGTAATTTTAAACAATAGACAATATCTTTGTATGTATATTTAATTCCATATTTTTACACTTTAGTAAGTAAAAGGGGAGGTGTTAGATTGGATGAACGCCCAAGCATTGGTAGGGATGATGGTAAATGAATGCATGCAATGTCAGATTTTTTCTGGGTTGTCACATGATTAGTATTTTGTAGGAATAGAAGAAATTGCTGGAGATAACATAGGTAGATCTAGTCACAAGAAACCCCACTCTCTCAAGATTCAAATTCAACCTATTTTCATTGTGGGAAATCATAAAGTTGGTGAGAAACTCGACTATTAGAACCATTTTTATGAAGATATTCTCACATCTACTTTGAATGACTAAATTATTCCAACCAATACTATCTGCAACCATTACTTATTTATTCTAGGCATGGGTCAAGAACATGCTAAAATGACCAATGTGAATCATGTACTTCCTCAAGCAGGTGAATATGATGTTTGATAATATGTTAAAACGTCAATAATGGTTAATTTCTTTTCATGCACATGTAGTTTCAGATTTTTCCACTTCAAAAAGTAAAATTAAAGGTGTTCGAGTGGATGATCACGCAAGTATTGGTATATATAAGGTTAAATAAATACATGCATTGTGATTTTTCTAAGTTGTCTCATGATTAGTATTTTGTAGGGATAGAATAAGTTGGTGGAGATAACATAGGTAGATATAATCACAAGAAACCCCACTCTCTTGAGATTCAAAGTCAACCTACTTCCTTTTTGGGAAATCATAAAGTTGGTGAGAAACTCGACTAATAGAGACATTTTTATGTAGATATTCTCACATCTACTTTAAATGAATAAATTATTCCAACCAATACTTTGTGCAACCATTACTTATTTATTGTAGGCATGGGTCGATCACATGCTAAAATGACCAATATGAACCATGTAGTTCCTCAAGTAGGTGAATATGATGTTTGATTATATGTTAAACGTTAATAATGACTAATTTCTTTATATGCACATGTATTTTCAGATTATCCCACTTCAAAAAGTAAAGGTAAAGGTGTTCCAATGGATGATCACCCAAGCATTGGTAGAGAATATGTTAAATAGATACATGCATTATGAGTGAATATTTTGTTGGTTGTTACATGATTATGATTTTGTAGGGATAGAAAAAGTTGGTGGAGATTACATAGACAGATTTAGTCACCAGAAATCCCACGCCATGGAGGTTTCAATTCAACCTAGTTCTTTTGCGAGAAATCATAAAGTTGGTAATAAACTCAACTACAAGAACCATTTCTATTTATGTAAACATTCTCATATCTATGGATAAATTATATCAACTAATCCTTTACAACCATTACTTAATTATTTTGTAGGCTTGACTCAAGCAAAGGCTAAAATGACAAAAACGAACCATGTAGTTCCTTAAGAAAGCGAATAGGATGTTTTATTATGTACTAAAGTGAAACAATAGATAATTTATATCTTTGCAAATTTAATTTTATATTTACACTTGGAGATATAGGGATGATGGTAAATATCTCCATTCATGTTGGGCATATATCTTGTTGGTTAGCATATTTTATTTTTTGTAGGAATGGAAGAATTTAGTAGAGACAACAGATGTGGATCTATTCATAAGAAACGACCCTATCCTTTTGAGGTTCAAAGTCAACCCACTTCCTTTATGGAAAATCATATTATTGGTGATAAACTCGACTATTAGATGCATTTTATTTATTTATCTACACTCATATCTACCTACCTTCTTATTAATAACTTGCTTCAACAAATACTCTGTGTTAACCATTGAATATTCAATTTTTATACATGGCCCTAGGGAAGGCCATCATGACCAAAGAAAACCATGTTGTTCGTCAATCAGGTGAACATGATCGTTCATTATATGTTGAACCCAAAAAATGACTAATACCTTTATATATACATTTGATTTCATATGTCCACACTTTAGCAAATGAAAATGGAGGTGTTAGAGTGTTTGAACAACCAAGCATTGATTTGGATGATGGTTGGTAAGTTCATTCATTTTGGGTACATATTTTGCTAGTTGTCATCTGGTTGTTCTTTTGTAGGGATGCACCAAATTGATGGTGAGAACTTAGGTGGATCTATTTTCCAAGAACCCAACCCCCTTGATGTTCTAGGTCAAGATACAACTTTTACTAGAAGTTAAGAAGTTGGTGAGTTGCTCAATATTTAGATCCATCTTTATTCATTTAGTGTTTCCTCATATGTTTGTTTCTATTACGATAGAGAGGGAGAGACCTAATGTTGAAGATGAGGGGACACAAGAAATTAGGGTACTTGTGAATCCTACTATGAAGAAACAAACTCATCGAACGAGGAGATCTAATCGTAAAGCAAAGGGTGGTAAAAATATCAAGTCTAACACCACATATATGTATCATGATATCAAAATATACAATTAGTAAAATAGATTATGTGTCTCTTAAGGTTATTGTTGTTTATATATGATGCATGCTTTGATGAGATTGAGGAAAGAAAAGGTCATGGGTGGACAGTTTATGCTACCATGAAACCACCACTTGGTAAATCTCACCATGAATGTTGGACACTAGATAATCAACCAGTTGGTCACCATGAGAAGGAGGAATCTTGGTCAACTTCTTAGGCTTGAAAGCTAGAGATACTGATACTTTTCCATTACATCTTAAATGGGGAAATTTGCAAAGAAGAAACTTCAATGGTGTATGGGATGATGTTCATGTATTCATTTTATGGAATTTATGTCAAAATTTTGTTTTCTATATATCACTCTTATTGGCCATTCTATCTAACTTTATCTTTTGGCAGAAAATGTTCAAATTTAAAAGCCATGAAACAAAATCGCTTCCGTTTATGTATTTGGTTAGGAACTGGAGTATTGTTAAGGTGAAAACTAGTGTTAAACAACACTGATATAATCTGAAGTTATATTTTGATACACTACCACTAAAACAACTCCTTGTATCTCCAGAATCAAGAGTTAGCCAAGAGCAGTGGAAACAACTATTGATATATTGGAGTAAAGAGGAAGCAATGGTATTATAATGCTTTTGTATGCCTCAAAATGCTTTTTATAGTCATGGTAGTTGATTGGCTTTTCCCATTGTTATAATAATTTCATTTTACATAGGTTGAAGCAAAGAAAAATGCTACTAATCATTCAATGATATGTCTTACTTGTACACTAGGAAGTAAATCAATAATATGGAAAAAATTTGAGATGGTAATAGTCTATATTTTAGTTGATTTCTTCTATCACATTATCCTATAAATAGAACTTACTTCTACTATTTTTTGTGTTAGATTCTAGAAGGAAAAAACCCTACTCAGTTATCTACTTATTTAGTTGTCCATACATACAAAGATGGGAGATTTCCTAATGAAGACACTCAACAAATGATGGTAAATTTCAGATTATCATAGAACACCTAGTTATGAATAAGATTATGAACATATCATGTGTTTCATATCTGATTTTTAATGATATTTATTTATTGTAATAGGAGGAGGTCCAAGCTGAAGCAAAATTTTGTAATGTGCAAGATAGTTATGACCCTCTTGATCTACTACATGTATATGATCATGTCTATGGTGGTCACCATAGAGGCTACCAAAGAGGTCATGGAAATGGGGTGACAAGACAATTGTTGAAGGAAGGCCCCAATATAATGATAGCTAATAAAGTTTGTGAAGATCTTGAAAAAGAAGCTGCCTTTTATGCTAAAAAGCTTCCTGAAGCTAATCTTAGGATAGCACAAATGATGGGCCAGGTCAGCCACTCAACTTATATTCTTCATTCACTTCTCTTGAAAAATATTTGACCATTCTAATGAAGATTAGGAAATAAATTCAAATCCATTTTTTTGTTTAAAATATCAATCACAAGAGACAAAAATTTGTTTGTGTTGTTGGTTATGAAGATCTTGAAGCACATACAATGTCTTTTGCAAGACACAATGATATCAAAGAAATGAGCTTACAAATCACCTATTTATGTGTTCTTCATTTTTCTTGATCGTTGTCCACTTTTTTCTTACTCTATTTAGTCATCCCATACTAAATGAATCTCACATTCCCATTCCTTTTGAAGAAACAGTGTGCTAACACCGTCAGGCCCAGCCGCCTTATGAGGATTAAGATCTTTTAGGATGTTATAAACCTCTTCCTTAGTAGGTGTAGCCGCAAGCTTATTCTTCTGAGCATCACTTAGTGCTTTAAACTGACCAGGGATATTGTTGATATGGATGCTTTTGTCTTCACCCTTGTCCGTAAGGATCTGTTAAAAGTGGGACATGACCATGTTCATCAACTTTTGTTCATTAGATATCCAAATACCCTAGTTGTTCTTTAGAGTAGCTATAAAGTTACTTAGCCTTCGCTGATTAACCCAAGCATGATTAAGTTTTGAATTATTGTCTCCATCTCAGATCCATTCCATATGTGCTCTTTGTTTCCAGTACTCCTCTTCCTTCCTTAGAATTTCATCCAGCTCTAGTTGCATCTGGTTGCACATATTATCAGTGATGGTATCATAATGGGTTGTAAGGTTCGTCTGAAGAGTATTTATGTTCCACAATAATCTATCTTTGTTTTTTCTTCTTTCCTTCTTATTCTATAGGTCCCAATCTAATATCTGCTTCTGTGCATTCTTTAAAGCTTCCTCAAATGGTAGCTCTCTGTTCCACATAGCATTGATTACTAGTTTGAACTGTTGTTCTTTATGATATGACACTTTAGTGCAAAAAGTCCTAGCACTTTTTTCTAGCTTCATAGCTCTTAGAAGGATCGGGAAATGGTCTGAGTTGATGAGAGGAAGATGCTCAATAACCATGTCCAGAAACGATTGGATAAATTCATTGTTTGCAACTGCTCTATCAAGGGCTTCTTGGAGAGCTCCGTTCTTGTAGATGTACTTCATACTGGTAAATTCGAGATATGTAAGTCCTAACTCCATCAAGGCATTACTGAAATCCCTGGCCTCCACACTATAGAAATGGTTGCTTCCAAACTTCTCGCTTGGGTACAACATGGCGTTGAAATCCCCAATAGTAATCCATGGCTCGTTAATGTCTCTTCCCATCCTAATTAGGTGCTTCCATAGAAGTGTCACATAGAAGGATTAGGATTGGCATAAATAGATGTGACCAGGAGCTGGTTATTGATACGGCAATGAATGAATTGTTTGTAGCTGCTAATAACTTCAACTTTGCATGTCGATGGGTTCCAGCCTATCCAAATTCCTCATGTGAATCTGCGTGCCTCCAATCTGTGATTTCTTACTAATCCATGCTTCTTGGTAGTGTAGGTTTCTTTCTTCCCGTTGATCCATGGCTCGAGTATTGCAATAATCTTTAGTTTTTAACTCTACATGAATTCTTTAAGTGTATTGCAGGTATCATCATTGCCTATCCCTCTTGTATTCCAACACAGTATTTCCACCATAAAGCAATAGAAGATTATGTTAGGCTTAGCACTTGTGTGCTTCTTCCCTCAACATCTCCACCTCTTCTATAACATCCTCCTCATCTCCAGTAACTTCAATGACCTTCATTTGTGCTGCTTCAGCAGACACCGTGGGTATATAGTTAAGGATTGCTGCTACCTCCTTTTCAAAAGCTTCTTGTGGACTTCGCCTCCTAGATTTTGGTGGGTGTGGTGGAATTTTCGTTGTCCCTACCCGCTTCATCTTTGTTTCAGGCTTCTTGTTTTTCCTCCGTATTGTAGAAGCGATGGATGCTCATAGAGTGTCTGAATTTGCAATCACAAAAATAATGTTTTCTTTGTCTAAATTCCTCACGTTTGTTTTCTCCACTATCTTCTTCTTCCCTTCAACCACCTTTGCCAGTTGCTCACCCCTGATCACTTCATCTGCCCTCGGTTTTACTATGATATGCATCCCCATGTCATCCTCCTTCCTTGTTTCTGAGCTCGTGTTCCTCTTTGGTCCTTGCCCTACTGTGTTTGTGTTGTCCTTCTGTACTTCCTTTTCCTTTCGAATGTTAGTGCTGCTACCTTTTTTCTTCCATACCTTAGCTGACCTTCTTACATAGTTATCGACTGATTGCCTCTGGTTGTCTTCTCCCTGTGTTTCCTGCATCTGTTCAATGTCTTTGTTCATCTCATTCATTAAACTTTCGTATCTATTGTTGGTGTTTTATGTTGTAGTGCTCGCAGTTTTTATAGTCTCGGTTCCTCCCCTCCTCCTCTAACTTCCCTTCCTTTCCTGGGTTTGCCATGTAGCGTAGTGGTTTGTCTCTTCTACATATCTTTCTTCGTTATTCAGATCTGTTGTAGGTGGCTCTCTGCTAGTTCCTTCCTCCCCCAATGGAAAATTCTTTGATGTATGGCCTTCCTCCTCACATAAAGCACATGCCCATGGTAAGCCTTCATACTCCACTTCGTACTCTATATCGTTTATCTAGATGGATGATGCCAGAGGTTTAGTCATATCTAGTTCTAGTGTAAGCCTTGCAAACTTGCTCCTGGTCTGGCTCTCAGTGTGGGCATCTACCTTGTTAAGTCTGCCTAGTGCGAGGCCAATATTTTCGAAGATAGTATGTACATATAGATGAAGTGGAAGATTAATTATTCTCACTCATGAAACCAACAGTTCTGGATAAGCTTCTGTAGGCTTGAAAGTGTGGCACCATTCCCACACTGCCAAGCTTCGGCCAAACAGCTTCCATGGCCCTCCCGTAAGGGCTGTTTTGTAATCTCTTGAGCATGATAGTTGAACAACGAAGTGGCCTAGATTCAATTCATACATGTTGAATCTACCAGTGATCCACCACAGTAGTTTCAGTATGTCTTTTAAGGTCATGTATCCTACTTTGGATCCTACCATCCTCACCACAACAACGTATCTCCATGGCTTGATTAGGTTCTCTTCCGTGTCTTGGACGATCCTCAACGCGGGTTTGCCTTCAGTTTCTTCTAAGGTTATGGCTTCCTCAGGGAGTTTATCTTCGAACAGTTTATGGATGAAAAAATTAGATTCAGAATGATAGTTATTGCCCGTCACCACGTTGCTAAAAGATGTATGTCTGGTGTATCCCACTGCTACGGAGTCACGGCTGTTCCATGCATCACAGCTATTGTTCAATGGGATCACATCATGTTCGGCTGTAGGGTGGCCTTGTGGATCATTCATGTTTTCTGAGCCTCCCGCATCCCCCCTCATGCCTACGTAGTTCAGCGATAGGCCTATTAATGGCACTTCTACAACCATTCCGTGTACGCTTTGGGACTCGTGATGCTTCGTGCCCATCTGCGTTCCTGCCTGTGCACCCGATCCTTTATTTTCCTCCTGTCCACGACCTTGATCCACGCTTTCGCTAGGGATTTCACGCTAGTCGCCGCCTCCACCCTCTTCTCCCCCTCTTGAAGATTTTGTTTGACCATCCCAGTGGAGACAATGAAATAAAATTAAGGCATCCCCTTATAAAGTGAATCTCAAAAGAAATGTATTTTTTATCATATTAATTGTTGGAATTAGTTTGGACAGTGGGCTTACTTTGTATGTGGTATCAAACAAGTGAACTTATAGAACCACCTAGGCATATATGTTCTTTGTTTGTTGATCAGCTTACTTTTGGTCCTTACTACAAGTAGTCATCCCCTTGTTAAGTGAACTCAAAGGAATGCATACTTTAATCATATTCTTGGCTGGAATCAGTTTGCGTTGTGGACCTACTTTGTATTAGTTATTAAACAAGTGAATCTAAAGAACCACCTACTTATATATGGTCTTTGTTTGTCTGTATCATTTTTTTCTTGATCGTTGTTCCAAGTAGTCATTTCTATATTCAGTGAAACCGAAAGGAATTCTATCTTTATAATATTCATGGCTGGAAGTAGGTGTGTGAACCTACTTTGTATGTATAATGATGTCTTCTATTTGCATATGAACAGGAAGTATTTGTTTCTTCTCAAGTGCAACAATCAAATAGTAATGTTGGATCTGAATCTCATAGTCAACACATGGATAGTAACGAGAGGAGTTCTCATGCGTGGGGCACTCCAGTCGGCACACCAGATTAGAGGAGTGTTGTAAAACTGCAAGTGCATACTTGCAAGAATGTCATAGATATTCTTGTAAACAAAACAATGATATATGGCTGCTGGATATATTTTTTGTAGATATGGATGCCATGGTGTTTTTACAAATATGAGGTGTCACACATGTCAATTGTGATATTTTGTGAAGATACTTGAATGTTATGATTTGTGTTCGCAAATTTATGTCTTGTTTGTAACATTTTGTGAAGAAATGAATATATGGCATGGATTGGCGAAGCATACTGTCTAGTGTTTGATCTGCATGTTTGACAATCTAGTCTCTTTTGTGTTGAGAAAACATTTTTAAATATAGTGTTTATGTTATGAAGAACGCCTATGAGAAATCATACTGATTGATATTCTTTATTGCAGTTGAAGGTTCAGGTGGTGGTGGAAATTCACACTAACCTTACTGCAGAATTATTTGAAAAATCATATACATTATTATATGTTCTCATATTGAAAACAAGTGGTAGCTATAGGATGGTCACAACCAGTCACACATAGACTAGGTGCTTGAAAGCAATGGAAACAACCTGTGATGTTCATAACCGTCATACATGGTTTGGGCGACCCGGTTTTGGAAGATGTGTTTTGTTTGACGGGCTTCTAACCTGCGACGGTCCTCATCATCAGGCATTGCCTATGTAAGACGGTTATACACGTCACAGGTTAGCCATTCTGTTGTAGTGAACTCAGGCGTGAATAATATCAATATCGGCAGGACAAACTGCAGAAAGGTTAGCGTGGATCACGAGTATCAACAAACTTGATATCAGGTTATCAGCAGCTATGTTTCAATACCAATATAGAAAAGAATTTATTATGTATGGCTGAGTACACGCAGAAATTACACACGGTGGTTTCCATCATACTTATGTCGTAGGCAGCGAGACCGGCATCTCAACACCGCCGGGCCGCCACCAAAGCTCAGTAGTGCAGCAGCGTGACATTGTACTCGATGATAGCGTCCCCTTTGTCGAAGTCAACCGTGTATGTCTTCAGCAGGGCAAACCCACGTGCCATGCGGAACTTCCCACGTCCGCCGACGACGGTGACCTCGCGGTTGGTTTTAGTTATCGGGTTCCTAGACGCGACGCTAAAGGAGCCGCCGGCATGCTTGCCCTTGGTGAACGTGTAGTCGACCCCCATGAACAGCGACAACTCATGCTGTCCTGCAGTTGCGTACAGCCCCTGCGCTCTCCCGACGATAGCGGCGTCCTTCAGCTTCGGCTGTGAAGTCAGCGGGTCGTCCATCACGAACACGGTGCCGAAGTTTGCTGTTGGTATACCTACGGTGATGTTGGGGGCGGCAACTTTCACGGCGGTAGGCTTCCACCCCCAGATGGTGTCGTGCATGAAGAAGTGCAGGTAGGTCAGTTTCTCGCGGCCAAGGTGGTGGCTGCCGGCGCCGAGATGGTAGTCATCCGGATCACTGGCAAAGGTAGAACCGAGGTGGGCGACTGCGGCCAGGATGGAAAGCAAGGTGAGGATGGTGCGGTTCATGGCGGCCATGTTTGTCACACAGTTGTTTTGAGATGGCTCTTTGCTATGCCCTCCACCAGAAACCGGTGCTCAGATTTATAGAAGTGGTGACAAAGATCCGAATGCATTCTTTTTGAACTCATGATGCAATCATTCATTGCAGACTGCAGTTTTTATTAGTAGCCGGTAGTAAAAGAACGGTTCTATTGGACAGCCAATGAGATTGCATTATTTCCTTCTCTCTCTTTCAAAACCTAACCCCCTACAGAAATAAAGAGAAAAAAAATCAACTCTGTGAACTAATCTTATTAGTTCATACTATAGAATGCATCCTATAAAAAAAAGCGTCAATAAGATGCATTCTATAGAAAAAGCGTCCGTTTCTATTATCTCACAGGGCCCACACCTCTGGAGATTTCCTATTTTACTCCGACCATCGGATTACGAGACAAAGCTCTCCGATAATCCAATTTCACGAAATACATTATGAAAAAAAATACATTATTAAATCTACCTTCCGGATGAAAATCGTCCACACTTCCGAAAACCTTATCGTCTTCTATATGTTATAAGGAATCCATGTGGTAATGAAAAAGTGAAAGCATGTAAAAGCTTTTAATACGACTAACATTCTTATATAAGCTACAAATAAGACTAACTTGTTGGAATTTTTTGTGGCCTTCCTCGTGCTTATAAGAATGATGGAACTTTCGGCACATTAGGGGCCGTATGGATGGGAACTTCACGTGGTAGTTGTAGAATTTTATTTCTTTCGGTATTCTGGATGAGACGAGACCGCAGCAGGCAAGTTGCTCTGAGGCGGGCGGAGACCGGGAGCGAATTCGGCAATACGAAACCCGCCGTTCCAGGCGTTATTTACAACTATCATTTGTGTGTTAAAGTTAGTACACAACGGTACAAAACAAATACAGAACCTGACCTCTTATTGTTAATTTGATGCATATATTATGAATACCTTACATGAAGTTCAGATTACAGCGGCCAAACTGGGCCTATCAGGGAAATCCGAAGGTCTTTTTCTCCCACAACGTGAGTGTCTATGTGTAGTAAAACATTGCTGCATGAGTTGGTATACTGGTTACACGTAATCATGGCGGTAACATAGCCATTTCCCTTCATCACAAAAGATTTAAGGAGACTTATATATACAGTACCATTAATCTTCATAAAACCTTCATGCAACAGTGACATAATTGCTAGAATGTCTATATGGAACACGAAAGACAAGAAGGGTGGCAATCATTTATATCATAAAAACTGTCACCCACCCAAAGCTAAGGAGAGTTTGACGTGTGTTAATGATTAAAACTTAAAAGTACAAGTATATTTCAATGTATGTGTTATAAGTAGAGTGCCCCTTTCTATATAGGAGAGGAGACCCACTTTACAATATGATATGCGTAGGGATGAAGAAGTCTAAGAGATATGAGATTATAATAAATATAATGAATATCTAGAAGAAACTGACAGTGAACCATATAAACATAGTCAATGATCAACAATATAAATATGGTCAATGTTAACATTAGTTAAGAGTCAATCAATATGCTAGCTGATAATCAATTTATATTAACATCCTCCGTAAATTTCAAGGTGAATCAAAGATACAGAGTTTGTGAATCAACTTGTGATCCGATACAATGTGTGTTTTTGCGAAGAGGTATGAAATCTGATCTATAGAGTTTATGAAGAAGAGCATGAAGTAGTATGCCCCTTTATATATAGGAGAGGAGACCTACTTTACAATATGATATGTGTAGGGACGAAGAAGTCTAAGAGACATGAGATTATAAATAAGACCCATATATGTTCAAAAATACATGCTAACCACAACCTTCTACCGTAACAAGACATGCTAACCACCACCTTCTACCCGTAATAAAAATTTCTACCCATCTTACGAGAAACAAGGGTGACCACTAGATTCCTTTATATACGACCACGAACCCAAGTACAAGGCTAGTCATGGATATCACACAACATGTACATCATCTTAGGGTCTTGGGACATCTCCCTCACCTATATAGAAAGCATCAAAGTTTTAATTTCCTCTTTCTCTAGGGTTAGACATTTTCATAGGAAATCTAGGGTTCAACACTTTCAAGGAAACCACACACTAGGTCACTCAACTCATATACTTATAAGTATTCTAGCTAGGGACTCGTCATCAAGTAATTCATCATTCATATTTTTCAACATTTCAAATATTTTAGGGTTTAGGTACTCTAACCTTCTTCCGAGGCGGGTCGACTCATATCACAAGGTCACCCTATTAATATGTCTCATGCTAGAGGTCCTCCTTTGTAAAGAGATTGAGGCCCATGTTGGTCTCAAACTGTATATCACATATCATATCTCAGAACGTACAAAACTAGGTACAAGCAAGCATGCCAACCCACTAGCTATGTTTAGCACATCAACCAAGCCATATGTATCATACAAGGTGCTAGGTCTATCTAGGGTTTCATGGTCAAACTCATTCCATATCGTCAACCTATTTGAATTTGTCAAGCACACATTGGGGTCTTATTAACATCAACATCATCATCAATATCATCATCATCATCTTAGGTTTCTAGGTTACTCACTTGCCTAACCAATATCATGGCTCTAGAAAACTCGAGACTATCACTATCATCTATTCTCTCTCATCTAGACTTGATGTTACATCTCTTTCTCCTAGGTTGCATGGAAACTCACTACTTTTCTGTGTGTGGTAACATTTTTCATATGTACATATAATAATACTTGAAATATGTTTTCTCCAACGTTTAAACAGACGATGAAAACCACCATACTCCATTCGAATAAAACCAAAACCAAAATGAGTTACCACCCTCATGAGGCAGTCTAGTACCATGACACCTAGAGAACTAGCAAGAACATGGTACACACCTATGTAGATGTCCTAAGCACATGACGCGAGCATATGTCTAGGGAGGTAAATTATACAAGTCTACACCTAGTTCTTGAACATCTAGGTTCTAACCTAGAGGCTAAGTCAACCTAATCCACAAGGATATTTCATTAAGTTTCTAGGGTTGAGATGTAGGGTGAGTTTAGTTTGTGTTTCATGTGAGCAATGTTAGGTATAGTTATTGTTCATGCTCTGATACCATATGTCACGGAACTGGAATCCCAGTCCCATGAACCAAATAAATACCAAAGACGACATGCGGAAGCGTGAAATGCTTAGTACACATGAACAAGTAACAATATAAAGGAACCAACATAGTCTCAAAATTCAACAAGTATAAATTACAAAGGAACCAACATAGTCTCAACATTAAACAAGTATATAAAGGAACCAACATTCAACAAGTATTGTTCATGCTCTGGTAGTTGTATGTAGAATTTTACTCCTTTCGGTATTCTGGATGAGACGAGACCGCAGTAGGCAAGTTGCTCTGTATGTGGAATCATGTGTAAACGGAGTGAAGCGGGCGGAGACCGAGAGCGAATTTGGCAATTTATTTACAATTGTAATTTATGTGTTAAAGTTAGTACACAACGGTACAAAACAAATACAGAACGTGGCCTCTCATTGTTAATTTGATGCATATATTATGAATCAACTATAGGAAGTTCATATTACAGCGGCCAAACTGGGCCTATCAGGGAAATCCTTAGGCCTTTTTCTCTCACAACGTGAATGTCTATGTGTAGTAAAACATTACTACATGAGTTGGTATACTGGTTACACGTAATCATGGCGGTAACATAGCCATTTCCATTCATCACAAAAGATTTAAGGAGACTTATATATACAGTACCGTTAATATTCATAAGTGACATAATTGCTAGAATGTCTGTATGGAACACGAAAGACAAGAAGGGTGGCAATCATTTCTATCATAAAAACTATCACCCACCCAAAGCTAAGGACAGTTTGACGTGTGTTAATGATTAAAACTTAAAAGTACAAGTATATTTCAATGTATGTGTTATAAGTAGTATGCCCCTTTATATATAGGAGAGGAGACCCACTTTACAATATGATATGCGTAGGGATGAAGAAGTCTAAGAGGCATGAGATTATAATAAATACAGTGAATGTCTAGAAGAAACTGAAAGTGAACCATATAAACATAGTCAATGATCAACAATATAAATATGGTCAATGTTAACATTAGTTAAGAGTCAATCAATACGCTAGTTGATAATCAATTTATATTAACATCCTCCGTAAATTTCTAAGTGAATCAAAGATGCAGAGTTTGTGAATCAACTTGTCATCCGATACAATGTGTGTTTTTACGAAGAGGTGTGCAATATGATCTATAGAGTTTATGAAGAAGAGCATGATGATGCCAGCTAGATACTTTTCTCTCATGAAGTGACAATCTGTCTCTATGTGCTTAATCTTGTCATGAAAAATTGGATCACTGGTAATTCATATGACACTCTATTAATGCAGAATATGGGTGTAGGATTAGAATTGATTACTCCCATATCACTTAGAAGCCAACCAATGTGTACTATTTCTTGAGTGGTGTCACACATTGCTCTATACTCGACCTCAGTGGAACAAACAACTACTTCATTTAGAAAATCAGTGGCAATTTCTCAGGTAACGATGGATAATCACGGGCAGCGGGTGCGTTGCCAAACACAGGGTTGCCCACCACTCTGATTTTACATTGTCTTTTGTGTCTAGAGTGATCAATAAACTATACTGGTCTCTCATTTCTCACCGTAAGAAATTGTTGTGATGAGTCATTTGTGTTGTGCCACTGATGATAAATGCAATCATGTTGCCAAACACTGCAAACATCATGTTTCTTGCTCCTTCACAACAATAAAGAATCACTAAGAAGAAGACAAAAACCAATGGTGGTGTATCTAGTAGTTGGACATCCAACCCAGTCAACATTAGTGTATAAGCATAGGATAAGATAGTCAGATGAGCTCATAAGTAGAGATTGTATGATTATTCCCCATATGTAGTGCATGATGTTGAGTACAACAACATCGTGGACACTTTAGGGAGAAGATAAGAATTAATACACAATACTAACAGTATGTTCAATATATGGCCTAGTGAAGCACAAGTATAGTAATTTCCTACTAGCTAACAAAACCTTATCAGGTAATGGCTCATCATCAGTTGCGCGTAATTTTATATGAAGTTCAATAGGTGTGATTGCATCCCATAAGTCAGATATTTTGTCATGCTCAATGATAGCTACTTCATATTTTTTTTCCGATTAGATCATAATTCCTTTCTACCTATGAGCAAACTCCAGGCCTAGAAAGTAGTGAAGTTGCCTGAGATCCTTAATATAAAATTATTTATCAAGATAATATTATAATTCATCGATTCCTACTACGTCATCTCCAACGATGATCATGTCATCCACATAAAGGATTAGGATGACCCGTCGTTGAGGTGTATTGCACACAAACATTGAATAATAATATGAGCTTTGATTGTAACATGTACATAAATGGCTCGATATAGTAGACAAACATGAGATTTAGGTACTACTAGTCTTGTTGGTGGATCCATGTATATGGTTTTAGAGAGTTCTTCATGTAGAAATGTATTTTACACATTCATCTGGTATGAAGTCCAATGATAGGCTGTTGCAACAATAACAAAAGTTCTGATAATGGCCAAATGAGCAACTGGAGGAAATGTTTCTTCATAGTTGAGGTCATACTCCTGAGTGAAGCGTCTAGAAACTAGGTTTGCTCTATATATGTCAATCGTTCCATCAACTTAGTGCTTGATTTTTCAAAGCCACTTGCAACTGACAGGTGAAGTACCTACATATACAGGAATGAGATCTTGCATTCAAAGGCCTAGAGCTCTTCCCGCATAGCCTTCTTTGAATTTATAGAACTAGATACTTCTAGATATGAAGATGGAACGAGATCTGCACGAAGACCTGTTAGGAAACTTCCATATTCTGAAGAGTAACAAGTGATTTTTGAATGAGCATAGTGTGGATTTGACTAGTGTCCACATTTAGATCTTCTTAGACCCACGTTAATGTCATTAGAAGAAAGCTTTTGTGAAACATTGGGATCATAATCATGTGTCTGTCATCCAATGATGTATGAGGGTCGGCATGGGTAGCCTCAATTCCTATCAGTGGTGATATGATATGAGGCTCAACATGGGTAGCCTCAAGCCCAGTGGTAGGCTCAATAAGGGTAGCCTCTATCTCAATGGGAAGTTAAATGTGGGTAGTTTCAATCTCAAGGTTTGTGTGGGAATTTGTTGTGGTAGTTGTTTGACTTGGTATTTTGAACGCACTAACAAACTCACTCGAGGTTGAAATCCCTGAGTTTTTACCTAAACCAAAGTGCAATAATACCACCCGCAAGAGGACAAGTCTTATCGCAGTATAGTTAAGGATCGAACCCAAAGGACAACATTTTTAAGAATCTTTGTCAGTCAAATCTTGATCAAGTAAAACTAATATTTAAAACGATTGGTTGATTGAGGTTAATTAGACTAATTGCAAGAAAGTAAAAACTGAATTAAAGTTGGATTTATATCAATGATATGGAATCGCTGGGATGATATCGGGTTTCACCATCGCTACACACGCAAACACATTCAATCTTAAACAAACCAGGCAAGATATATCAATCTAAATGGAGTGGCTACAGAACCCCCCGTTAGGGCGTTAGGTTCGCATAAGCATCACCTTAGGCATCATATATCTCGTCACCAATCGGATCACTTTCTTACAGCTTCAAAGAAAATCCCATTCTATTTCTAGTTTGGGAGTCAACCGCATTAATCGATAAGCAAGCAGGTGATAGATCTACAAACTAACATCGACGATAAACAAAGACGGTACAAAATCCAACTAAGGTTGTGGTCCTCCCTGGGGGATGTTTAGATCACAGAAGCATCACCGTAGGCTAGATGTCTCATCCCCTAACGGATCATACACTTACGACCTCAAGGAATCTTATCAGAAGTTCTTGTCAAAGAGTTGAACTTTGTAAACCGCCATTCCATCCCACAAATAGAAGATTTCACAATATAGGAAAGAACAAGATGAAAGAAAGTAGATAATCAACTACAAACATACCAACTAATAATGAAATGAAAAGTTATATACATTGTCATGGAGAGTTTAATAAAAGAACATGATTTGTAGGGCAGCTGGGCTAGACCCCGCACCCCAGCGAAAAGGTACTACTTGCTCATGATGCGAGTAATAAGAAGAATGAGAAAGAGAGAGAAATCCACCATGAACTTGGTGCAGAAGGTAGTCGCAGCTCGGTGAAGAAGATACGACCTTCTACGTCGTGTTGGAGCAGATCTGGATGCAAATGGGAGTTGTCAAGACAGACCGAACAGTATCCCTCGCTCTATCTTCCTTCTCTCCTCAGCCTCCTTGGTTGCAACACGGGCAGTAGGTGAAATGAAACTGGCACGGTCTGGACTGGTTTAGGATCGGACCTGTGTGCAGGCAGCCTGTCGGCGTCCCGGAACTGATGTCACAAGTGAGGACCCTTGGGGTCCTATTTATAAGCATAGGACTAACCCTAAATGGTTGGATTAAAAGAGACCAAACAGTTTCAGTTAGTTTAGGCCAAACGGTCTTGAAATATCTCCTCCAAATGGTCTGGAGATCGTTTGCTACCAAACGATCACTACAAACGGTTTTGAGCAAACGATCTCTCTGTACGGTCTTGAGAAAACGGTCTGTAGATAGGGGAAAACAGTTTGTAAACTATTTGCTAGCAAACGGTTTGTAAACTATTTGCTAGCAAACGGTCTGGAAACCCTTGATAAGAAAATGATCATTGCTTCGGTCAACGCTCGAGCCCAACTCAAACGGTCTTGGAGATAGCTGATTCACGATCTGAAACCCGCACAGGGGCCAAACAGTCTCGCATCGAAGAAGGGCAAACGTTCTTAGACAGACTGTTTGGTTTTCTGCAACTGATTCGAATAGTAGACGAAATCGTCACCAGCTGGGTCAAATCGATTTAGACGCCTTCTGATCTTTAAATGATATTCGGCCTTCATCTGTGGGTGCAACGGCCTCAGGGTGACCTCATTTGGTAAATGAACCACCTCCAATCGACCTTGCTCAGGAGCTGCAAATGTGTGTTGGTCGGAGGTTGAAGACGACACACCACGGCCGTGGTTAGGCACCACAGTCGTGGTAAAGCTGCTGTCCCACAGCCGTGTCACCTTACACGAGCATGGTGGGTGAGAAATCGGGCCCTGATGACATCTTGCCACGACCGTGGCGTGACACCACAGTCGTGGTGAGGTAGCTGCCACACGGTCGTGCTTCCTCGCACGGGTGTGGCGAGTGAGAGAGGGTTGATGCAGGTAGGGTTCCACGGTCGTGGCTCGTCAACCACGGTCGTGGTAAGTGAAAGCTCAGGTCTACCACGATCGTGGCCGCATCACACGGTCGTGGTGATGGCAGAAGACCACGACTGTTTTGGATCACCACGACCGTGGTTAGGACTCTGCTTCGCGACCTTGAGTTCAAGCATTGCTCGATTCCTTGCAGCTGAGTGATGCCTCCAATCAGTCTCTGCTGCTTAAAATGGTCTTGAGACCGCATGGGCTCAAATGGTCTTGAGACCGCATGGGCTCAAACAGTCTTGAGATCGCATTGGCTGAAACGGTCTTGAGACCGCATGGGCTCAAACAGTCTTGAGACCGCATGGGCTCAAACGGTCTTGAGATCGCATGGGTGGAATTGCTTGGTTAGATATCTTGATCTGATCCAGGGATGAAGGTGGACCTTGACTATTTGTTCAGCTTTCTCAAAACCTGCATTAAATGAACGATGTTCAGTTAAAACCTTGATAATCGAATCAACTAAGAAGTTTTGCACATTATGATTCATATTGAGTGAAATAGTATGTATAAAGTTGAATTGGTCCCGAAGTGATAATTGAATTTCATGATGAATATACATCCATCAAAATACCCTGAACTTAAACGTTACTCGTCCTCGAGTAACACAAAATCTAGAACAGTCGCCAAATGAATACTTTCAATTCGTATGATTGCTTAATCTTCACATCACGAATGTTTTCTTTTTGCTCAACATGACTCAGTATCTCAACCTCCTAAGACCACAAAACACATCTTACCATATCTTCGTTCCTGAGTTCGTTTTCTAAAATCACTTCCTCCTCACCTTTTCCAACAACAAGCATGTCAAAGAGTTTTGTAAGAGTTCAGAGACACCCGCAGAACAACAAGTGTACATTTGATCTGACACTGGTGTTTTCCAAGATAGGGTAGGCAATCATTGTGCCATTAGGTAGAAAAGGGAGTGAAAGGTGGTATGGAAGGAAGAAGTAAATCTCTCCTCTATTCGACTCGAGATTTTTATTTGCTTTGCAATTTCATTTATTGCATTTTTTTGTGTGAATCTCTCCTCTATTTGACTCGAGATTGCATTTATTTTTGTGTGCACTTTGGCATCTTTTTGTTTGCAAATATCTCCTCTATTGGACTCGAGATTGCATTTTTGGTGGTACCCCCCATTTATTTGTGAGGGGTATGGAAGAAGCGGATAAAGAGGGAAGTGGCGTGCCACCCTGAACTTAGGGTTTGGCACTTTTTTGGCTATTTTGTTTCTTTTTTATGAATGGAGGGGTGCGTAGATGATAGAAGAGGTGTAGAAGAGAGTTCAGATTAGAATGCAACTTGATTTACAATTCAATGCATTGGGTTGTTCTCTTTATCAAACTCTGCTCAAATAATGACTTGATGAGGATCTGGTTTGGATTTCATGCTATTGTTCCACAAATCAGTTAGGAAGCACGACATGTTTGATCCCTATCAGTTTGATAGACACCTATCACCTTTGTAAAAGTATCACGATGTTAGGAATCATAGGCTTCATAAGATGATTTCAATCAAAGGGCTTGTTTCAAAAAGTGGTCCTTTTGAGGATTTACTTAGAATAAGGGGGATGTAATGATTCAGAATGCATAGCAGGTTAGTCAGTGACTTTTAATGAAACCAGGAAGTGTCAAAAAGTGTCAAAAGTTCATCAAGTATCTGTTCAATTTCTTTGAAAATCATTAAAGAATTATGAAAATTTTGAAATTTTTATCAAGAATGTGATAGTGAAAACTGAAGTATGAAAAGGATGGGTATAGGTGGAAAGTGAGGTATGTACCACCCACCCTCCACCCCAAACTTAGAAAATTTCTCATCCCGAGCAAACCCTAAATCTAAGATGGAGGGGAAAAACCATGCCATAATGACCACCAGGTGTGGTAGCGTTCTGATCAACGCGCATCCTCTTATCTCAAAATCTCAAAGGTAAAGAGCAATTAGATCTTAAAGTAGCATCTTTCGATGCGGATTTTATTTAATGAAAAATTAACTAGAATGTAAAAACTAAATTGAAGAAATATTCTAATTTGAAAAGAAAAGTAAAACAAAATTATTGATCGGGTTGCCTCCCGACAAGCGCCTTTGATTTATGTCGATGGCTCGACTGGATTCTTCAGCTTCACGGTTGGTCCTTTGGATTGGTGAGTTCCAACGTTGCTTTAGTGCCTATGTCAGTTGAGGTGAAATATCTCTTTAAGCGGTGACCATTTTTACAAATTCACCTGACTTTTCACTCCATAATGAGAAGGCATCATGTGGTGAGATGCTCTTGACGATATATGGCCCAGACCAGCGTGAGCGGAGTTTTCCTGGGAATAACTTCAACCTTGAGTTGAATAGCAGAACTTGGTCTCCCACTTGTATGTCTTTTCTTTTCAGATGTCCATCGTGCCAAAGTTTTGTGTGTTCTTTGTAGATTCGTGCATTCTCATAAGCCGTCATCCTGAGTTCATCCAGCTCTTGGAGTTGTAGAATCCTAGCTTGGCCATCTTCTTTCATATCAAAGTTCAGTTGTTTAATTGCCCACCATGCCTTGTGTTCCAGTTTGACTGGCAGGTGATAATCCTTTCCATATATTAATCGAAAAGGTGTAGTCCCAATGGGAGTTTTATAAGCAGTTCGATAGGCCCATAAGGCATCGTTGATTTTCGTTGACCAATCTTTTCGATTGCATCCTATAGTTTTTTCCAGAATAGCTTTTAGTTGACGGTTAGAGACCTCTACATATCCACTTGTTTGTGTATGGTAAGGCAAATCTACCTTATGTGTTACACCATATTTTCTTAGTAAAGCTTCAAAGCTTCTTTCAAGGAAGTGGGACCCTCCGTCAGAAATCACAATTCGTGGCACTCCAAAATGGGGGAAGATAATGTCTTTGAATAATTTGATGATGGGTTTGGAATCACTAGTGACGGTTGGTATAGCTTCAACCCATTTTGAAACGTAGTCTACCGCCACTAGGATGTATGAAAATCCATGAGAAGATGGGAATGGACCCATGTAGTCCACCCCCAAACATTGAATATCTCTACTTCTTGCCACAGATTTAGTGGCATCTCATCTCTCTTTGTTATATTACCTGTTCTTTGACATTTGTCGCATGATAGGACAAAATCGTAGGAATCTTTGGATATGGTTGGCCAAAAGAATCCACATTGCAAAACCTTTAAAGCAGTCTTTTTAGAGCTCATATGTCCTCCCACTGGTCTTGAGTGACATTGTTCAAAAATAAGTTGAGCCTCTTCTTCGGCGATACATTGTCTATACAGACCATCGACACCTAGTTTAAAAAGATATGGTTCATCCCAGTGATATTGCTTCACATCATGCATGAACTTCTTCAGGGCATTTCCGGTGCATTGAGGATGGATAACCCCAGCAGCAAGGAAGTTCACAAAATCCGAGTACCATGGTATAGCTTCTGAGGCCTTCATTAGTTGATCATCTGGCAGGGAATCATCGATCAAAATCTTCTCAGTATCTGGAGTGTGGATGCGACTGAGGTGGTCTGCTACAACATTCTCTGTACCCTTTTTATCTCTTATCTCTTAATCAAATTCTTGTAACAGGAGGATCCATCTAATCAACCTGGGTTTTGCATCTTTCTTTGACAGAAGGTAACGAATGGCAGCATGGTCAGTGTAGACAACAACTTTCAAACCAATTAGTTAGGATCTGAATTTGTCAAAGGCATACACGACTGCTAGAAGTTCTTTCTCGGTAGTTGCATAATTCCTCTAGTCTTCATCGAGATTTTTTGATGCATAATAGATCACATAGTGTTTCTTCTCTATATATTGCCCTAAAACAGCACCCACAACATAATCACTGGCATCACACATAATTTCAAAAGGATGGTCCCAGTCAGGAGCTCTAATGATGGGAGTGGTTGTAAGGGCCTGCTTCAGTGTGTTGAAGCTTTTGACACATTCTTCATTGAAATTGAAATCAATATCTTTTAGTAATAGGTTCATCATTGGCTTCGTTATCTTGGAAAAATCCTTTATGAATCTTCTGTAAAATCCTACATGACCTAGAAAAACACGAACTTCTTTTACATTTGTTGGGGTAGCCAATTTAGAAATCACTTCAATCTTGGTTTTAGCTACTTCAATTCCTCTATTGCTAACCCTATGACCGAGGACAATGCCTTCTCTTACCATAAAATGGCACTTTTCCTAATTTAGCACAAGATGCGCTTCTTCACAACATTTGAGGACCAGGGAGAGGTGCTTTAGACATGAATCGAATGAATCTTCGTAAACAGAAAAATCATCCATGAAAACCTCCATAATTGTTTCAGTAAGACCAGCGAATAAGGCGGCCATGCAACGTTGGAATGTTGCAGGCGCATTACAGAGACCAAACGGCATTCTTTTAAATGCATATGTTCTGAATGGGCAAGTAAAGGTTGTTTTCTCTGGGTCATCTGGATGTATGGGTATTTGAAGAATCCAGAGTAACCATGAAGATAATAGAAATATTCTTGATGAGCCAACCTTTCTAGGACTTGATCAAGGAAGGGCATTGGAAAATGATCTTTTCGAGTTGCCTTGTTCAATTATCTATAATCTATGCACATCCTCCACCCTGTGACTGTTCGAGTGGGGATGAGTTCATTATTTTCATTCCATATAATAGTTGTTCCACCTTTCTTTGGGACAACATGCACTGGGGTCACCCATGGTGAATCGGATATCAGATAGATTATTCCAGCTGTGAGTAATTTAATGACCTCGCTACGGACCACTTCCTTCATATTTGGGTTCAATTTATGTTGATTCTCAATAGTAGGTTTGTGATCTTACATCATAGGGATCTTGTGCATACACAGCGCTTGACTGACCCCAGTGAGGTCACTCATTTTATAACTGATGGCTTTCTTTCTTTCCCTCAATTCCTTCAGAAGTTTCTCTTCTTGTTCAGCTATTAGATCAGAATTTATAATAACTGGACAAACCTTGAGATCGTCTAAAAACACGTACTTCAGTCCTTCGGGAAGTGGCTTCATTTCGGGAGCCTCTGATTTTTCACTTATTTCTTCTGTAGTTTCCATAGCCTTGAGTTCTTCACTATTGGATCCAACATCTTCTTTAGCAGAGTTGAGGGATTCGATGCAATCCTTTACTTGTTCGTCGATTGGTTCATCCACTGATGGGTTTCTTAGAGTAATTTCCAAGGGATCGTTTGATTCATGATGCTCTTGAGTTAGAAGTGACATTTGTTCAATGCAGTCAATCAAATAGACTTCTTCCTGCATACTTGGTCTTCTCATACTTTTATTAACTTTAAATTCGAGAGTTTATTTTCCTAATCTGAGCAGTAAAGTACCAGCTTCAACATCAATCAGGGATCTTGCAGTGGCGAGGAACAAACGACAAAAAATGAGAGGATATCTGACATCTTTTATATTCATAATTATGAAGTCACATGGAACATATGTGTCCTTGCCTACCTTGACCGGGACATCTTCGAGGATCCTAACAGACGTTTTATCGAATTGTCTGCAAGCTGTATAGTCATGCCAGTAGGAAGCAATTCTATAAATCCTAATCTTTTGCATAGGCTAAGCGGCATAATAGAGATGCTTGCACCTAGATCTGCCAATCCTTTCTTGCATGATGAATCGCCAATATGACATGAGATTCCAAAGGATCCCGAGTCTTTTTGTTTCTTGGGCATCTTGCTCAATATTATATCTGATGTAGTTGTCGCCAATTTTACTGTCTCATATTCCTCAATTATATACTTCCTGGTTAGGAGTAACTTTAGGTACTTAGTCCAGGATGGTATCTCAGCCAGAGCATCTAAGAAGGGTATATCAACATGAAGTTTCTTCATAGCCTCTTTAAACTTATTGAATCTAGTATCGAGCTTGGTTTGCCTTAGATGGGCTGGGAAGGATATACAAGGCTTATATACAAGAATATCAGGTTCTGGTGTTTTAGTTTCTTCATCAGTAGATTTCTCATGACTTCCCTTATCCGTCTTTTCATCTTTTGATTGAGACTCTAGTGTTGTTGAGTTTTGGACCATCACAGGTTCATCTTCGTCTGTAATAACCACAGGTGTCTTTAATGGGGAATTTGAATAGTCTTTTCCTGACCTGGGGGTGACTGCCTTCAACTATTCAGGATGCTTGGGATTGTTCTCAGGTTGGCCAGCAAAGACTCCAACAGGTGGCTTTATGCTAGCTGCAAGATGAGCTAGTTGAGATTCAATAGCTTTCTGCTGAGCTTGTTGGTTGGCTATCATAGTTTGCTGAGTTTGCAACATTTTTTCAATGGATGATAGCTTGTCATCAGAAGAGATGGGTCCTACTTGCTGTCCTTGTTGTTGATTAAGATTCTGATACTAAGAGTAGTTTTGATAATTATTGTTGTTCCTATTCTGAAAGTTCCCCTTGAAATTTCCTTGATTCCCAAATTCTATTGTTGATTATACTGGAATCCTGGTTGGCCTCTTGGTTGATTGTTTGAACCAAATTGATGCGAGTTTACTGCTCCAGAGGGGTTTCCATATTGAAAACCTGGGTGATTCCTATTGTGATTCAGATTGTAATAACTTTGCCCAGGAATAGTGTTGATGGCATTAAGATTTTCCATCTGACCATTATCTCCTTGTCCACATACATTGCTCAGTACAACATCATAGAGAACATTGCATGATAAAGTGGAATGATCGGTGCTCTTACATGCTTCACATAACAGGGAAGTGGACTTAAACTGTTCTGGTTGCCGAGTGGGTGAACGTCCTCTTCCAATAGCAGCTAGAGATGATTCAATATGGTCTTGCTTGGCGACTAAGACCTTCAAGGTTTTAGTGATAGACTTATACTCGGGAGTAGCTTCGGCCATAGCTACTTTCAAGATTACTTTACCTACAGATCTACCCCAATTGGATTGATTTTCTGCTCCCAAGGTGACGACTCTCCATGCGCTGTCATAACTTTGACGCATGAAGTTTCCTCCATATGAGGAATCTAGAAACCTCTTAATATCATCATCCACACCCCTATAGAAAATTTCGATGAGTTGATTCTTAGGAATTCTGTGGTGTGGACATTTCCATAGAAGCTCTTTGTACCTATCCCATGCTTCAGCGAGAGTTTCTCCAGGGACTTGAGTGAAATTTGTTATCCGACCCCTAATTTCATATGTGAGAGATAGAGGATAGAATTTTTCCAGAAACACATTTTGGAGTTGTTCTGAGGTGGGAATGGATATTTCACTTTGCAATGAATTGTACCAACTTATGGCTCTATCAGCAAGGGAATACTTGAAGAGACGGAGTTGAATGGCATCATCAGTGACTCCATTTTTCTTTGCCATAGCACATAGATCGATGAATCTTAGAAGATGTTCTTGGCTGTCCTCTGCTTGTTTGCCATAGAAAGGGTTATTTTGAAGCAATGTGATCCAATGTGCCCTAATCTCAAAATTGGCAGCATTGATGGGAGGAGGTTGTACTGGATGATGAACATTCGCAGCTTTCGATATTGAGAACACTCTAAGATCCTTTTGTAGTGCAGCTGCTTGTGCTGCTAGGATTTCCTACTGAACCGCCGCCCTAGCTTCTTGCATGAGCCTCTCTCTTTGTGCATTGATGGCTTGAGCCACCCTTCGGGCTACCTCTTCTTCTTGAGCCATCCTTGCTTGATTCTCTCTGATTTGACGATGGAAAGTTTTGTCTATCTCGGGATCAAAGCTCGTTGTGAGTTCGGGGTTGTCCAAACGGTGCATACACTATACCTTGTGTTGTACCTGAAAATAGAAAGATTTTGAAAATGAGATCCACAAAGTAGAGTCAAATTCAAGTAGATGATCGTTTGTTTCAAAAGAAAAAGTAAAATCCTAGATTAGTCTTAAAAGAACTATATTTGACAGACTGATTCCGTTGTCCCCGGCAACGGCGCCAGAATTTGACGTGGTATTTTGAATGCACTAACAAACTCACTCGGGGTTGAAATCCCTGAGTTTTTACCTAAACCAAAGTGTAATAATACCACCCGCAAGCGGACGAGTCTTATCGCAGTATAGTTAAGGATCAAACCCAAAGGACAACATTTTTAAGAATCTTTGTTAATCAAATCTTGCTCAAGTAAAACTAATATTTAGAATGATTGGTTGATTGAGGTTAATTAGACTAATTGCAAGAAAGTAAAAGCTGAATTAAAGTTGGATTTAGATCAATGATATGGAATCGTTGGGATGATATCGGGTTTCACCGCCGCTACACACGCAAAAACATTCAATCTCAAACAAACCAGGCAAGATATATCAATCCAAATGGAGCAGCTGTAGAACCCCCCGTTAGGGTGTCAGGTTCGCGTAAGCATCACCTTAGGCATCAGATGTCTCGTCACCAACCGGATCACTTTCTTACAGCTCCGAAGAAAATCCCATTCTATTTCTAGTTTGGGAGTCAACCACATTAATCGATAAGCAAGCCGGTGATAGATCTATAAACTAACATTGACGATAAACAAAGACGATACAAAATCCAACTAAGGTTGTGGTCCTCCCTGAGGGATGTTTAGATCACAGAAGCATCACCGTAGGCTAGATGTCTCGTCCCCTAACGGATCATACACTTACGACCTCAAGGAATCTTATCAGAAGTTCTCATCAAAGAGTCGAACTTTGTAAACCGCCATTTCGTCCCACATATAAAATATTTTGCAATATAGGAAAGAACAAGATGAAAGCAAGTAGATAATCAACTACAAACATACCAACTCATAACGAAATGGAATGTTATATACATTGCCATGGAGAGTTTAACAAAAGAACATGATTTACATGGGGAGTGAGGCTAGTCCCCGCACCCCAGTGAAAAGGTACTACTCGCTCATGATGTGAGTAACAAGAAGAATGAGAAAGAGAGATAAATCCGCCATGAACTTGGTGCAGAAGGTAGTCGCAGCTCGGTGAAGAAGATACGACCTTCTACATCATGTCAGAGCAGATCTGGATGAGAATGGGAGTTGTCAAGACAGACCAGACAGTATCCCTTGCTCTGTCTTCCTTCTCTCCTCAGCCTCTTCGGTTGCAACACGGGCAGTAGGTGAAATGAAACTGGCGCAGACTGGATTGGTTTAGGATCGGACATGTGTACAGGTAGCCTGTTGGCGTCTCAGAACCGATGTCCCAAGTGATGACCCTTGGGGTCCTATATATAGGCACATGACTAACCCCAAATGGTCTTGGATTAAAAGAGACCAAACAGTTTTAGTTAGTTTAGACCAAACGGTCTTGAAATATCTCCTCCAAACGGTCTGGAGACCATTTGCTACCAAACGGTCTAGAGACCGTTTTCTACCAAAGGATTGGTCCAAACGGTTTTGAGCAAACGATCTCTCTATGTAGTCTTGAGCAAACGATCTGTAGACAGGGGCAAACGGTTTGTAAACCGTTTGCTAGCAAACGGTTTGTAAACCGTTTGCTAGCAAACGGTTTGGAAACCCTTGATAAGCAAATGGTCGTTGCTTCGGTCAATGCTCCAGCCCAACTCAAACGGTCTTGGAGATAGCTGATTCCCGATCTGAAACCCACACAGGGGCCAAACGGTCTCACGTCGAAGAAGGGAAAATGGTCTTAGACAGTGATGCGATGATTTTGAGTTGCATTTATAGGCTTGTTTT
Source organism: Alisma plantago-aquatica (assembly GCA_963693085.1). Taxonomy (NCBI): domain Eukaryota; kingdom Viridiplantae; phylum Streptophyta; class Magnoliopsida; order Alismatales; family Alismataceae; genus Alisma; species Alisma plantago-aquatica. The sequence goes on from OY856411.1 coordinate 60,899,942, forward strand.
ATATGTGTTTTATGCATTTATTAGTCATTTCTGTGGTTATTGTTGCATAATTCATCTACTTTGGTCTATGATACTTCTCTATGTCAAATCTCCCTTATTTCAGTATTTTGAGCATAAATTCTCACAAGAATATGTTTTGTTTCGGCTTGTGTGGTTTCATGTTGAAATTTCAGGAAAAACAAGTATATGCTGATGTTGATACCATCGACAGTGGTCGATACCATTGACACGACCATAGGCGGCCAGCCACAAGGAGCAGAAGAAAGTCAATACTAGCGACAGTAGAGTCGATGGTATCGATTTACCATCAGGTTGCTGGAGAAGAGGGAGTCGATACTATCGACACAAATGTCGATACCATCGACTAGTGGAGCTACAACGATGGTAAAAGGACAAAACCGACGCCTAAGAATGTCGATACCATCGACCCGTGTCGATGGTATCGAGGTGACATCAGTTGCGACAAAGAAAAGGAAAGAAATCCAACCGATATAGTGCAGGGTCGATACCATCGACTCGTGTCGATGGTATCGACACCGTCATATACATGTTTGCTTCAGATCGATCTAAATCCGACAGTTGTGATATTTTGGCGACCTAACTCGGTGATTATACCTAACGACGGCGGCCAAGAGAAATCCATCACGTCATTATCCGCTTCACACGTCCCAAGAAGGTGTGGAGAGAAGAACGGAGCCCAGAAGCACCCCCCAGTCATTCTAGACGCCGAAGAAGACGATTTCCACCACCGAAAGACGGGAGAACGTGTATTCTACGCCAAGGATCGCTTGGATCTTCTCTGTTCAGGAGTTTCCCCACTCAATCACATTTTTCTCCATGTTTCCCTTTTTCTACTCCATGTTTTGCTCTGAGATGAACATGCGGGGCTAATCCCCCTTTATCTTTAGTACCGGGGGTAGCCCGGGAATTTATTGTATGACAATTTTATCATAATAATTCATATTTTATCTCTTAAATCCGTGGTATTATTTCGTTTTCTCAATTATATTGTTATGCTTGATAACCATAATAATAATCTAATGCCCTTAATTACTTTGAAAGAAGAATTAATGGTTGAAAAGAGACGGAATTTACATTAATTGACAAATCCCTTCAACAAGGTGGTGTAAGGTTAATGGTGGATACCGAGAGGTCATTTTTAATGCACCTAGTTTAGGGTATAGGTTACTACGACGGTGGAACCGACCTAGACGTAGGTAGTGAATTGTACCACGACAGTGGGCAATTCTGATTTCAGGCCACTACCCGGATAGAGAGATAAATTTGAGTGACTACATAGAATTTCATACAATGAAAACCCACGGTGAAACTGCAATCCTAAAGATCTCATTTTGAATTGATTAAACCAAACATTTAATCGATTGCTTTGTTTTGTTTTATTTTCTTTTTCTGTTAATTTTAAAAACAACTTCCAACTCTTTAATCGGTCTAGCTGATTGCGAGTAGTTAGTAGTAGTCTCCGAAAATTCACGTATCCCTGAGTTCGACTCGGGCCTCACAAAGGCCTATATTATATTGACGCGTACACTTGCGTTTCTATGCACGTAAAATGCGTGCCAAGTTTTTGGCACCATTGCCGGGGATACGGCAAATTTTTGGCACTACGAGTGCTGCAAGCGGCCACTCTAGGCCACTTTTTTTTTTTTTTATTTTGAAATCATTTCCAAAAATTTATATCTTATCTTCACATCTTGTAGTTGTCTAGCACGGTACTGAACTTAAATTTTCACTTTGCAGGTACTGTGCATGGTGTAGACGCGTAGCACTGACTACACGCAACAAGCACCAGAGGTTCCATTGCCGGGACCGGAAGACGAGGAGGATTTCAATCAAGACCATCTGGAAGAAATAGACTCGGAATCCGAACAGGAAGAGATGGCAGAGCCACAGACAATATGGGAGAAGATCAAGGCTTCTTCTTCATCCGCTTCCAAGGGGCCGATCAAGAAGCAGGCAATTAATATTCCGACATACAATATTGATCCTGCATTAATCAACTTAGTGAAGTCGAATGCATTCCATGGGCTTAAGAATGAAGACCCAGTCGCGCATATAAGTCAATTTGTGGAGAATTGTGATATGATAAAAATAGATAGATTTCCACAAGATGTTCTTTACTTGAAGCACTTTTTGAGTTCTCTAGCGGGAAATGCACAAGAGTGGTTGCACAACCTAGACGATGAATATGTGGAATCCTGGGACCACATGGAGGAGGTTTTCTTTGAAAGGTTCTTCCTGCCTGAGAAGACCAATGATCTGATCAGAAAAATTCACAATTTCACTCAGAAGGTAGGAGAGACCTACTCTGAGACCTGGGAAAGGTTTCAGATCATGCTTAGGAGGTGCCCGCATCACGGGATTGACAACGAGACACAGGTCAAGATCTTCTATTTTGCTCTCTCCGAGCATGATAGAAGAAACCTTGATTCAGCAGGTTCAGGGTTTTTCTTAAACAACACAGATACAAGGTGCTGGGAGATATTGAAAAACATGGCAAAGAAACAGTCTTGGGGCGATAGGGATGCACCAAAACAAGTCAAAGTTGCAGGTGAGTCCAGGGCCATCAAGGAGCTGAATGACAAGCTAGATCTTCTAGCCAAGAAATTTCTTGCCAAAGAAGATGCATCATATGATGAGGAAGCCCAGGTCAAATTTTTGCAACAACAGGGCTATAGAAATAATGATTATTCTTGGAGGAGGGACAAGAAGTTCTCATGGAAGGATCCAAACAACTTCCTACAAGATCCTGATGCAAAGCCAAAACCAAGAGCTGAATATAAAAGCACTGAGTTACTTAGTCAAATGGTGCAACAAAATCAGGAGATGATGAGCATGTTCAGTAAGCAACTGCACTCTGAGGGTGATATTTTGACCAAGTTTGGGAAAAACTGCAAAGTCAAGGAGCACAAATGAGGGCTCTAGAGACGATTGTGACTCAAATTTCAAATGAAGTGGCGGCCATAAAGCATGCCAATCAGCAGAGACAGGTTGGGAATGTGGATGTTGTTCAAGCACATCATCAAGTAAAATATATGTCTATGATTAATGAGGCAGAACCCCCATTGGTAGAGGCTCAGGATAAAAGTAAAATGATGTTTGACACAGAAGTTGTACCGGAAATACTGTATCCTCGCAGTCATTATGGGCTACCAGGAGGGTACACTCCATTCAGAAAAGCCCACCAGGAGTACATTATGGTTGCGCCCACACCTAGGCAAGAAGAGCAGGTGAAGGCCATTTGTCAAGGTGAAGATACATCCACTGCGAGAGAGGTGCCAATGCAAGTTACACCTGTTGAAGATGTTCAACCAAAGTCTACGTCAGAGGGAGTTATTGATACAAGCTTAGGGGAGCTTGCCCCGAAAAGCTCATATGTGCCACCTCATAAGCATCTAAATGAGGCAGTTCTGTCTAGTCTAGACAGCCCAAGGCCGAAGAAAGAGCATCGACACTATAGGAAATTCTTGGAGATTTTTAGAAAACTCCATGTAAATATTCCGTTAGTGGAGATGATAGAGAAGATTCCCGCCTATGGGAGGTTAATCAAAGAAATCATCAACAAGAAGAGGTGGATTAAAGACACAGATATTTGCTAAGTGAATGAAATGGTGAGCTCGATTATTCATGGGAATTTACCACCGAAGAGGAAAGACCCAGGAAGCTTCTATATTCCATGTTCTATAGACGATCAACATTTTCCACGAGCACAGTGTGATTTAGGCGCCAGCATTAATCTTATGCCACTATCCACATTTCAAAAGCTTGGGTTGAAGGAAATGAAGAAATCAGTGGCAACTATTGAGTTGGCGGATGGGTCCATTGTAAAGCCATACGGAGTGTGCGAGGATGTACTCGTCAAGATGGACAAGTTCATTTTTCCGGTGGATTTCATCATCATGGATATGCCACAGCTTAAAAGTTGCGAGATGCTATTGGGTAGGTCGTTTCAAGCAATGGCCGATGTAGTCACTACAATTGGGAGTGGTACTCTGACGTTGGGGATTGGCCAAGATCGAGTTGAGTTCAAACTGCCGCATGATCCCTTGGGCACACTCTTCAAAGTTCCAAGTTGATGACGAGCTTCAAGTCGTCTAGCCTAAGATGTTAAATAAGAGCGCTTGTTGGGAGGCAACCCAGCCATCGAAACTTTAGTTTAGTTTCTTTTACATTCGTAGTTTGATTTGTTTTGACTTTGTTTTTAGTGTAAAAAAGATATCGTGATCATTTACTCATTGTGAAGGACTGAGGCAGGGTCGATACCATCGACTTTTGTGTCGATGGTATCGACCGGGGTACAGGTTGGCGACTGTAGAAATCGCATTACGTCGATACTATCAATGGCCTCGTCGATAGTATCGACACACCAACAGGTTGATCGCAGAGTCAAAGTCGATAGTATCGACATGCCAGTCGATACCATCGAGATCTCTGGAGATATTTAGAAGAAATCATCTCAGTGAAGTCGATACCATCGATGGGCTTGTCGATGGTATCGAAATAATTACAGGAAGAAGGCGGCGGTCGGGCCTCGCGAGGGTGTTGCCCTAAATAGATGTCGACACTATCGACTTTCGTCGATAGTATCGACACGCCACATCACCGATCCACGTGAGGAGATCAACGGCGATCGCTGCAACCAGAAAGTCGATCCGTGGGATGGGTCGATACGATCGACACCTGTCGATAGTATCGACACGTCAGTGATATGGGCCCCACAGATCCAGCCATCGACGACCGTCGATACTAGCAGCAGTACGGATTGTGCTACCCGTGTCGATACCATCGACCCACGTCGATGGTACCGACGGGCATACAGCAGTGTCGGCCACGGCTATATATGAGAAGGATTGTCGTCATATGACATCACAACTCTAGAGAAATCCTCCTCCACCTGTGCTGAGTGTATTCCAGAGCGATTCGAGCCCGACGACGAGCAATAAGGAGCACGTTCTTCATCGATCGGAGATTTCTTTCTCCGATCTTCACCGAGCTCTCTCTCTCTACTCCTCCTTCTGTCGCAACCATGGTGCATGTTGCTGGTGCATCTTCTTCATGCGCCAACCCGATGGACATCCTGGAGTTTGTGCCACCACCTACCGCTTCGATTTCACACCTGCGGCTTATTCATCCATCCGCGGAGGTCAAGAAGATCTACAAGGAGATCCTGAAGAGAAAAATCAAGCCGACCCGTTATGTTGAACGGGAGACAATCTGCAACTTGGGGTTCGAAGCCAACCTCGCCTACATACTGAAGGGGCAGGCCCGACACACGAGCAGGACGCCCGATGAGCTAGAGTACCACGCCGATGGCCAGCCGTTCTTCGGTGAGTGTCCTACTTACAAGGAGCTGGTGGTAAGTTTTTGTCATCTCTGGACGTCTGTGTTGTACCAAACGACATCATATCCACCGAACGCGAGTGGATCAAGGGTCGGGTGTCTTTCCGACTGTACAACAATGACTACAACCTTACACTCCGTCAGTTCAATGAGATTTACAACTGGAATCATTCACGATCTGACTACCGGCGGTCGAACAACCGTACCGACTAGGACGCAATCTTCACTGAGCCTATGACGGTGCCGCCAGGCAAATCGGTGAGCTACCACAATGCAGCGGTAGATGACTTCGAGCATCCATTCATACGGATTCTCCACCGGATGTTGTGTTCTACCTTGTTTTCTAGGAGTGATCTGGCTCTCAGCAAGTTTCAGGAGACAGACCTGTTTTTCCTGAACAAGCTACTGAAACGCCAAGAATGCAACTGGGGCACGTTCTTCTTAACGCGCATTTTGGCGGTAAAGAGGAGTACGTGGAAAGCTCCAATTCACTTTGGAGGGCTCATCACAAAGCTGACCTCCTACCTTGGATTGAATTTCGCAACCTTGACTCCGCTCTCCAACAGAAGCAAGGTCAATTTGCAACATTTTCACCGATCAAACCTCATCTTGCTTCGAGATGGTTTACCTTATGCTCGTTGCCATGTAAACCACGCATACCAAGAATGTTCGCTTCCCGATCCTGTCTTCAATATCGAGGGTGCTCAACATTTCCGATGGCCCATCATAGACATTGCTGACTCCGATGAAGACGGCAGCAACAACGACGACAATAATAATGACGACGAGGCTGAAGAGGAAGAGGAGGGCTACACTCCTCTTCGGGCACGAGTGGCACCTAGGAAGCGTCCTCACATGCATCCAGGTGCATCTTTATCTTCGCAGCCTCCACCACCACCACCGCCCTCACAGCCAAGCGAGGATGTCTATTCGATGTAGGGCATGTATGCTATGTTGCAAGACATACAACAGACGCAACAGCATCACACTACAGTGTATATCGGTATTCAGGATACTACGAACTGGTTACTGGACAATCAAAGGGCGATCTTCGAAAATGAGAGCCTCCTCCTTGGCAACCAACAACAGATTCATGACCGATTGTATAGGATGGAGATGCAGCGGCAACACTTTTATGATCACTACTGGAGCTATAACTACTTTGGGGGGTATCCACAACCTCCACCTATATCCCAGTTTGATCCGAGTTTTCAGGGGGAGTACCCGTCTTGGGACCCCACGGCTCCACAGTACCAGCCTCCGCCAGAAGAGTAAATCGGTATCTCTGTTCCAACCTTTAAGATTGTTTTTGACTATGAGGCCATAGTCGAATTCAAGCTTAGGGGGGGGGTGTTGGAACAGCTCTATCTTTTATTTTCTCAGTTTTTAGTTTTATTTTGTTTGTTCTTGTCATTTATTTCTTGCAATCTTAGTTTGTTTGTAGGATCCACGTTCTATCTAGTGTAATTGTGGATGTCTTAGGTCTTGTGTCATCTCAGTTGCATGTACATGGGAATTAAGGGAAAATTAAAAAAAATTTAGTGTTTGCGAGCTTGAGTGTTGTTCAACTTTGAGCACATACCTTAAGAAAATGATTGGTTTTGTCAGCTTTACAACATAAAATCACAACTGTACATTCCTAATGGTTCATGAAAAGTGGACGGAATTGGTTCTTTGAGCCTAAACTGACCAAATGATAATGAGACTCTAATTTGAAGTAAGAGAGAGAAACCTCTTAACTACTACACAGGTCAGTAAGGAGGGACGCATACTACTTTTCAAAGGTTCAGTCAATTAGTCTTGTGATCTTTCCACCCAATTGCTTTTCACAATCCACCATAAGAATTGGAAGTACTTTACGGTTTTAACCTTTTTGATTGCATGTCATGTAGACAAGTTTTGCATTGCAACCACTTTCATATGTTTTGTATGAAAAAAAATAGAATAGTTATACATGCACATTATCCTTAGGTGCATGTCATTTAGTTGCATTCATAATTTTTATGCATAGAGTACATCATGTACCTAATTCCTTCTTTAATGGTGAATTAATTTGTTCCATACCTTCTAAATAGTTCAAATATGTGAGTTATGCAGAAAAAACAAGCCCAATAAATTATTCATTGTCATTTGTGGATATAAGGGCCTTAAAAAAATGAAAAAGAAAAAGAAATTTATTAAGAAGCAAGTAGAATAAGAGGGAGAAAGGAACATAATCTCACCTGTATCTTAAGATGAGTAAGTACATGATGTAGCTCAGTTAGATATCCATCTCATTTTGAGAAGGGATGTTAGTGCATACATCATTCCACCCAATCGTAGGCATTAGGGCATTTTTCATGTGCAATTGCATCATTTAGGGAATTTTTGTTTTATGCATGTTGAAACCGTATAATTCTTCCACTTCTTCCATGAGCCACCCATTTCATCCACACGTTGCTCGGATTGGTAGGACACCGTGATTTTCTCCTCACTTATGAATATCAGGAGAGCTGCTTCCATGTAGATGGTAGTTAGGGCAAGCAACGTAGTATAGGAGATCACAAGATGCACCGAGTCTGAATCGGCAAATTTTACTATGTTAACTGTTGGGATTTAGGGGAGACAGAGAAGGCAGCGGAAACAAAAATTTCTCCCCCAACCCATACCTAGGAAACGCGTCAACGTCTATATAATAGGAAAGGATGGTTTGTGGAATCATACCTTGTCCCGAGGCTTGCTCGGCGACAATACCTCGCGCAAGGCGCGGTCTTCAACTCCGGTCTTGGACGGTGTCTGTACAGTTCCTGGTCACACTGGGACTGACGACTCCTCCTCCTACCGGACTATCGGATGACAGTTGTCCTCCTGAGCGGTAGTGTCCTCCCGCCTCTGTAGTAGTCCACACGGACCACCTGGAACTCCACTCTCCTTGTCCCACAAGGAAGTGGAAGGAGTCGCACCCTCCTTTTGACGTACTAGTCGCCAACACACTCTCCTGCTACCAGTTGCAACTGCAGTTGTCCTTCCCTTGCTGCACCTCCCTTTTGCGGGAAGCACTTGCTCGGGATCTCTCACGGTTACCAAAACCTGAGAGAATGACAACTTCGCAAAGCAACCGGCTTGCATTGAGTTGTACTTTGAGAAGCCCCCAATACCCCTATATATATAGGCGGGTCATGGGACAGGGTTCTCTGTGCCCGGCAATACGAGACTAAAGCAGGAGTGGAAGGGTTCGAGAATTTTCCACAAAAAGCAACCGGTTCGCAACTTGAAATGATCGGTTCACAACTGAACCGATCGGTTCGGCCATTGAGCCGATCGGTTGGACCTGAGCCGATCGTTTGGGGCACTCCAACCGATCGGTTGGTGCCCTGAACCGATCGGTTCATGGTCCTAATCCGGCTCAAAAAGACTTTCCTTGTTTCGTTCTCAATTGGTATCGTATACCAATGTTATTCCCAATCGAATTGGGCAATTTGAAACCAAAGGAAAAATTCTTGCCGACATGACTTTCCCAACTGGTCGGTTGCACCAGTTGAGCCGATCGGTTCAACTCTTGAACCGGTCGTTTCAACCTGGGCATGAGCCGATTGGCCTGGACACTCCAGCCGACCGGTTCAGCACCTCAGCCGACCGGTTCATCACATGAGCCGATCGGTTGGGAGCACAGGTTGGGCAAAATCAGTCAATTGCGATTTCAATCAATCCGATACTCCAATCAATGCGTCCAACACCTTGAACCATACAATATTGAGCCATCGACTGATTGAGTGTTTAATTGAACTACTAAACTCCTTTAGTAATCAATCTAAACATTGCTTTGTGGACAAAACTCCTCTTCCAGGTTAAATCCTATGTGTGTGACCCTGCAGGTCCATTTCACGTTGGCAGTGAAAGTCCATAACACTTATGACTTCACAAGCAAAGAGCGGTGCCTAGTCACACATCAGTGCTACCCAAGTGAAAGTAAAAAGTTTGAGAACAACTTTCATCCTACAATCCGTGAATGGTGTTACAGTGAATGTATAATTCCTTTGTCACTGATATCCCGAATGAACTCAAGGCATGGAACAGTCATCCTATCAACGTTCATTCACTTTCTTGATCTCAGAGTAGATTGAAGGAGATATGTATGACATCAATATCACATACCGATTCACACATGCGTGCGCATGCCTATCTCAATCCTACTCATCAAGTGGCCTTGGATATCAAACTCCCTCAGGAGGGACAAATCTCATATCTATCACTCACCCCTCAAAAGCCCCATGTATCAAAGCCACCCAATCATTACCTTTATAACAACCCAATGTTTCAGGACTGTGTTTGATGATGTCAAAGTGTGCCCAACGACATGTGTTGAGTGTAGTGATTTCAGGTCTAAGAATCACACTCACCACCATCACTGTGAGTACTAACTGTGACTACCATCTCATGGTTCCATGTGTCAAACTCACGGTGGGTCTGTCTGGTACACTTGTTCTCTAACAAGTACCTATGTGTTTGGTTTGATATCTCTATATCATGACTAATGAGATTCTGTCATCAACCAACACCACAATCTAGTCTTGTGTGTCATTGCTGTCTATCTACCTTCCACAATGACATCCGACTAGGGACATATCAAGAATGTACAAACTCTTAGCATCCGTATGATCTCATCGTTCAGGTCCTCAACCTGAAAGCATACGTCATTGAGTATTGTCATTCTCTAGACATTCAATCTGTTCTATCACTATCTCATATGACTGAACCAGAATGAATTGGAAGCTTTCCTTTGATGTTTATCAAATCAATCTTAATGTATCCCACCAATCATCCCATGATTGGCTCTCAGGGCATACATACCAACAGACTCCCACTTGCACTGCGAGCCAATCACTCTTGAATCATATTCATAGTGATCTTCAAACATGTCCCACATGTTATTGTTCTCTTAGTGCGAACATAGTGAGTAATGACAACACCTTGCCAAAGTCAGTATAAATTGCATGTCTCTCATCTCTTCGCTGTACGTCACACATATGAGATGGAGTTGCCGTAATATGCGATCTAGTATTCCTTTGCTAACCTTTAGCCACATTGCATGATCAAGGATTCCAAACTTGTTATCAATGAGTGGAATATCTATAAGTTCATCTCATGAACTTCCAGATCCATATAGTATCCACTGTTGTTCTCTAACACACGGATACTCGACATTTCCCTTTTAAATGGTTTTATTGGAACATTTCCAATTATCAACAAACTTTCACTTTTATACATCCTATGTATATTTTGCGAGTAATTTTCTGTCCTTTCGGAAGTTCGCATCAATGTAACCCTTTACATCGAACTCTTCCTTATCTCCATAGAACTATTACTTCCCAAGTACTTTTCAAGTTCTTATGGTATTCCAGTAACCCTTACTGGAAGTAGACAGACATCCACTCGTCATGTCCTACATACGAGTTATCAGGATGAGCACATCATATTGCTATGTCCTACATACAAGATGATGAATGCATTTTATCCTTGCCATGTCATACATGCAAGACAATGGGATGATTACATACATGATAGATCCATATCTATTCTTAGTGTTCCCATTCTTCATAAGAATTGGACACTTGGCCTTGGGATACTAATATCCATATAACATGGACAAGTTTTCTCCCACTGAATCTATGCATACTGAACCCTTCAGTACAGATTGCCAATGTATGCTCTCTCTTTTCTAGGTCAAGAGATTTGTCGAGAACTATCTCTATAGATCTCTATTCCTATCACATAGGAAACATCTCTATCTTCCTTAAAGATAATTTCCACTTTGGATTTCCATTCTAGAACAATTCCATTTCACATCAATATGTGGAATGTGAATACGCTCCCACTAAATCACAGATCCCTTCTTTATCTTTGACATATCAGTCAAACCCTTTGACTATATCATCAAAGTAAAGATCCAATTTTGAGTTGCTTGTACTCAATCAATCACATTGATTAGTCCATTGTAACTTATAGACTTCATTTGCATTAGTGGATTCATAAACCTTATAGGTTGTGTCACGTATACATCCTTGTTTTATTCCTCATAGGAATGCGGTTTTAGTATCCATATGCCAAATGTCTCAGTCATTAAGTTGCAATCAACAATCATCATCCTTCTCAAAATGTTATCCATGTGTCTTTAACACTTAAGACTCATTTTCACTTATGGATTTCATCCAATGAGTGCTACCATCAAGGTCATACCTTATGGTTCATATGTATGTCATTTAGGATGTAATGGTCTTATACCATAACTCAAAATCTGATTCCTCATATTCATCTAGATAGTTGACTCATCATATGAACAACTCATAGCATAGATAATTGAGGTGTATCTGTCAAGAATATAAGAATTCACAACCCTTGTGATTCTTAATGTCTTTTATTAGTGTGGGGTATTCTTTTATTAAGAAGAATTTAGTTATTTGATAATCATTCTCTAACTCCTTAGAGTATGACTCCTTCTTGATTCAGACATCACCATGCCTTAATCATGAGTTCACTATGATACACTATCATAATCACTCATAAGGATCTCAAACATTTGGTCCAAGTATTTCATTCATTGATCTCATCAAGAATTAACACTTTACCAAATTTGTACTTCATCTATGATAATCTTGAACACTTCAAGATATTCATATTGGTATTTCTCTAAACACCATTTGAAGTATTAGCATTTGTTCCAATAGGTATGTAAATACATCACATGTATTATACCTAATAGGATAATCATTCTCCCACTATCATTAGTGAAGATTGATTAATCATGTACAAGAGATTCATGTCTCTTATTGGTTCTCTAACCAAAAGAGTCTAGATTTATCCATCATATGGAAACTAGAAATGAATTTCTCATGATTGATGCTAATTTGATTGTTTGAGTTATCAATAACTTTAGGTATCATTTTATATTATGCATACCATGTATCACAAGATAAACAAGGCATTGCCACAAAGATCATATCTTTGAGATTGAAACATCAACTTTATTAATTGCCATCATTGTCATACAATATGCAATAATAAAGTGTTTCTATCTATTGGCAATATATGAAATAGCAGTTCTCAACTCTATTTCGTGCCCTTTAGGCTGAAATAAACTGAAAGATACTCCTATCTATGGCAGCAACACTTGCTCCAATGATGGGTATTTCTTTCTTGGTCCTTTCACAAAGGCCATCACTTCTTTGTGGATATTACATATCATATATGAAATATCCATATCTTGGTATCATATACCTCGGATAAAGAAGCGGTTCATTTCATGATACCTTAGGTGGAGATCTCCATCCCCTCCTTCATCTTCTTTTGTTCTTCCAGATATAGAGGGCAATTCCCTCATACACCCTTTCCCCATGTGCCTTGAGGCTGAAGACGGCTTGGATTGTCGGCTAGCAATAGAACACTTCTTTGCTTTGCCCTTATCCTTGCCCTTAAGACTTACCTTTCTCTTTGATCACATCAAAGATTATGGTTTGTATTTCTTCATCTTTACCTCTACTATCCTCAACATGTCCAACAACTCTGTCAACGCTTGTCAAAATTGTTCATGTTGTAGCTTATCATGAATTGTGTGATTCTTGCAACATTTGCAGTATCATACCAATAGCCAACCCTTGGCTCAGAGGGAATCCTTCTCAGTCAGGTTTTCCACATACCCAATCATATTGAGTGTGTGAATCCCTTACTGGACCTCCTTCTGTCATGACATACTAGGATAGTGTCTTGGAGACATCACATGTCTCATGTTGTCTCTGCAACTCATAGTTCAGAGAACATAACATCAAGAACTCATCATCAATGTCATCCTCGGTATGCTTCCATAAGCATACTTTCACCCATTGATGTGGTGGGATCGAGTTCATCTGGTTCTGGTATAACTAGGACTTAGAGCTTTCACTCTTTGACTGAGAACACTTCTCATCATCCTAATCCAATCGTGGAATTATTCCCATTTAATTTGTTGGTCTCAAAGACCGATCGCAAATAAAGTGATTTGTTGATTAACCATTTATATTAACAAAAAGGAAATATATGCAATTTTAAGTCCAAAACTCCTTTTGACTTGTTTGATTGATTTGAAAAGTTGACGATAAAATTAGGCCTTTAATTAATTATCGCTCCCACTATTTTACTTCAAATTGATATCCCTCACCATCAATTCGGAAGATTGCAGCGTACAACCTTCTAGTGGGCAAGATCCTGAAATCCTCTAAGTCATGAGTCAGCTTTGGCTGATCGCCCACAACTTAGATCTCTCAGGTAGGCAACTTTTGCCAATTGCATCATATGCAACTCTTGTTGAATGAACATGCACAACTCCTTGCCATGAACATTCCTTGCCTCTGGGCTTAGAAGCTTTAAGAATCACCAGTTAAGTCTAACCCAAAAGCCGACACGGTAAACATGCACCCTGCTTTGGCAGAACCTACATGTCTACCCTTCACACTTCCACAAGATAGACGGCGCACCACGCTTTGGCGTAACCTACGCTTGGTCGATCGAGCTTTTCATGTGTGCCACTAATGGAAGGCATGTAAGACTTAATATTTTAATGAGGGATTTGGTTTTATATACATATACATATCCAATCACCACAATACATAGTACGTATCATATACATGCTATATCCCACAGAAAACATGCACAAATGATAAAAAGCGATGATTATGGCCATCCTAATGTGATTCCTCGAGCCAAGAGGAATCACGGTCATCTAGGTCTACATCACATGCAACCTGTACAAGATGAACTCTGTGCCTTGCCATCCGAGTAGATCAACTCATCACATGAATGATCTGTACTCTCCAGCCGGTCGTCTGGGTGCCACCAACCGATCGGTTGGCTCCTCCAACCGATCGGTTCGCCTGGTCGTCGTGCATCTCGTCATGTCCGCCACCCGCTCGTCTCGCTCCTCGAACCGGTCATCAACCGATCGGTTCACTCCTTGAACCGACCGTCTGGAACGTCAACCGATCGGTTCACGCCTTGAACCGATCGTTTCAGCTGTCGTCTTGATGTCCACCGGTCTTCGACATAACAAGAAATAAAATCTATCCTAATAATTACATTGCTTTAAAAAGGAAAACCCCGAGTTATATTCGGGGGGAGCAAAGGTAGAAAAGAATCTCGAATTATTTCGAATTACATCAGGAATAAGAGAGGGAAGATCGGTGCGCAGACCGAGATGCAAGCAACCACAAACAACCACACACAGATAGGGGTTTATAGGCCATAATCATGCTACACACATCCACCACAAAACTCGTTTAAGGGCGACGCGTATCGAGTGCATTAATAATACATATCATATATGTAATTAGGGATTTGTGGATTTAAGATTGGACATGCATAAAGCCAATATTATTCGCATCGCATGCAATAAATAAAGGCGACAAACCAAAATCGATCATATCGATATTCCTAAAATATAGAACAGCTAACCTGGCTCTGATACCACTGTTGGGATTTAGGGGAGATAGAGAAGGCAGCGGAAACAAAAATTTCTCCCACAACCCATACCGAGGAAACGCGTCAACGTCTATATAATAGGAAAGGATGGTTTGTGGAATCATACCTTGTCCCGAGGCTTGCTCGGCGACAATACCTCGCGCAATGTGCAGTCTTCAACTCCGGTCTTGGACGGTGTCTCTGCAGCTCCTGGTCACACCGGGACTGACGACTCCTCCTCCGACCGGACTGTCGGATGACAGTTGTCCTCCTGAGTGGCAGTGTCCTCCCGCCTCTGTAGTAGTCCACACGGACCACCTGGAACTCCACTCTCCTTGTCCCACAAGGAAGTGGAAGGAGTTGCACCCTTCTGTTGACGTACTAGTCGCCAACACACTCTCCTGCTACCAGTTGCAACTGCAGTTGTCCTTCCCTTGCTGCACCTCCCTTTTGCGGGAAGCACTTGCTCAGGATCTCTCACGGTTACTAAAACCTGAGAGAACGACAACTTCACAAAGCAACCGGCTTGCATTGAGTTGTACTTTGAGAAGCCCCCAATGCCCCTATATATATAGGCAGGTCATGGGACAGGGTTCTCTGTGCCCGACAATACGGGACTAAAGCAGGAGTAGAAGGGTTCGAGAATTTTCCACAAAAAGCAACCAGTTCGCAACTTGAAATGATCGGTTCACAACTGAACCGATCAGTTTGGCCATTGAGCCGATCGGTTGGACCTGAGCCGATCGGTTGGACCTGAGCCGATCGTTTGGGGCACTCCAACCGATCGGTTGGTGCCCTGAACCGATCGGTTCATGGTCCTAATCCGGCTCAAAAAGACTTTCCTTGTTTCATTCTCAATTGGTATCGTATACCAATGTTATTCCCAATCGAATTGGGCAATTTGAAACCAAAGAAAAAATTCTTGCCGACATGACTTTCCCAACTGGTCGGTTGCACCAGTTGAGCCGATCGGTTCAACTCTTGAACCGGTCGTTTCAACCTGGGCATGAGCCGATTGGCTTGGACACTCCAGCCGACCGGTTCAGCACCTCAGCCGACCGGTTCATCACATGAGCCGATCGGTTGGGAGCACAGGTTGGGCAAAATCAGTCAATTGCGATTTCAATCAATCCGATACTCCAATCAATGCGTCCAACACCTTGAACCATACGATATTGAGCCATCGAGTGATTGAGTGTTTAATTGAACTACTAAACTCCTTTAGTAATCAATCTAAACATTGCTTTGTGGACAAAACTCCTCTTCCAGGTTAAATCCTATGTGTGTGACCTTGCAGGTCCATTTCACGTTGGCAGTGAAAGTCCATAACACTTATGACTTCACAAGCAAAGAGCGGTGCCTAGTCACACATCAGTGCTACCCAAGTGAAAATAGAAAGTTGGAGAACAACTTTCATCCTACAATCCGTGAATGGTGTTACAGTGAATGTATAATTCCTTTGTCACTGATATCCCGAATGAACTCAAGGCATGGAACAATCATATTGTCAACGTTCATTCACTTTCTTGATCTCAGAGTAGATTGAAGGAGATATGTATGACATCAATATCACATAGTGATTCACACATGCGTGCGCACGCCTATCTCAATCCTACTCATCAAGTGGCCTTGGATATCAAACTCCCTCAGGAGGGACAAATCTCATATCTATCACTCACCCCTCAAAAGCCCCATGTGTCAAAGCCACCCAATCATCACCTTTATAACAACCCATGTTTCAGGACTACGTTTGATGATGTCAAAGTGTGCCCAACGACATGTGTTGAGTGTAGTGATTTCTGGTCTAAGAATCACACTCACCACCATCACTGTGAGTACTGACTGTGACTACCATCTCATGGTTCCATGTGTCAAACTCACGGTGGGTCTGTCTGGTACACTTGTTCTCTAACAACTACTTATGTGTTTGGTTTGATATCTCTATATCATGACTAATGAGATTCTGTCATCAACCAACACCACAATCTAGTCTTGTGTGTCATTGCTGTCTATCTACCTTCCACAATGACATTCGACTAGGGACATATCAAGAATGTACAAACTCTTAGCATCTGTATGATCTCATCGTTCAGGTCCTCAACCTGAAAGCATACGTCATTGAGTATTGTCATTCTCTAGACATTCAATCTGTTCTATCACTATCTCATATGACTGAACCAGAATGAATTGGAAGCTTGCCTTTGATGTTTATCAAATCAATCTTAATGTATCCCACCAATCATCCCATGATTGGCTCTCAGGGCATACATACCAACATTAACTGCCTTATGTGATAGTGTTCATCAGTTTTGAGGTAGAAATCTTTTATGGATGACTACTGTCGCCTTTAGGGTAATTATCATTCCGTGGTTAGTGAGGGTCGGAATGTGAATGTCCGGGGGGCATCATATGGGATGTTGGTTGTGATGATTTGTTCTTTAGTTGACTCTGGCAATTCTATTCTAAGGTTTAGTTGCTCGAGGGCGGGCAATGTTCAAGCTTAGGGGAGTTTGATGCGATGATTTTGAGTCGCATTTATAGGCTTGTTTTATATGTGTTTTATGCATTTATTAGTCATTTCTGTGGTTAATGTTGCATAATTCATCTTCTTTGGTCTATGATACTTCTCTATGTCAAATCTCCCTTATTTCAGTATTTTGAGCATAAATTAACACAAGAATATGTTTTGTTTCGGCTTATGTGGTTTCATGTTGAAATTTTAGGAAAAACAAGTATCTTCTGTTGTTGATACCATCGATAGTGGTCGATACCATCGACACAACCACAGGAAGTCATCCGCAAGGAGCAGAAGAAAGTCGATACTAGCGACAGCAGAGTCGATGGTATCGATTTACCATCAGGTTGCTGGCGAAGAGGGAGTCGATACTATCGACACAAATATCGATTCCATCGACTAGTGGAGCTACAACGACGGTAAAAGGACAAAACTGACACCTAAGAATGTCGATACCATCGACCCGTGTCAATGGTATCGAGGTGGCATCAGTTGCGACAAAGAAAAGGAAAGAAATCCAGCTGATACAGTGCAAGGTCAATACCATCGACTCGTGTCGATGGTATCGACACCGTCAGATACATGTTTTCTTCAGATCAATCTAAATCTGACGGATGTCATATTTTGGCGACCTAACTCGGTGATTATACCTAATGACGGTGGCCAAGAGAAATCCATCACGTCATTAGCCATTGCACACGTCCCAAGAAGGTGTGGAGAGAAGAACATAGCCTAGAAGCATGCCCCAGTCGTTCCGGATGCCGAAGAAGACGATTTCCACCACCGAAAGGCGGGAGAACGTGTATTCTACACCAAGGATCGCTTGGATCTTCTCCGTTTAGGGGTTTCACCACTCAATCACATTCTTCTCCATGTTTCCCTTTTTCTACTCTACATTTTTCTCTGAGATGAACATGCAGGGCTAATCCCCCATTGTCTTTAGGATCGGGAGTAGCCCGGGAATTCATTATATGACAATTTTATCATAGTAATTCATATTTTATCTCTTAAATCCATGGTATAATTTCGTTTTCTCAATTATATTGTTATGCTTGATCACCATAATAATAATCTAATGCCCTTAATTACTTTGAAAGAAGAATTAATGGTTGAAAAGAGACAGAATTTACATTAATTGACAAATCCCTTGAACAAGGTGGTGTAAGGTTAATGGTGGATACCGAAAGGTTGTTTTTAATGCACCTAGTTTAGGGTATAGGTTACTACGACGGTGGAACCGACCTACACGTAGGTAGTGAATTGTACCATGATAGTGGGCAATTCTGATTTCAGGACACTACCCGGATAGAGAGATAAATTTGAGTGACTACATAGAATTTAATACAATGAAAACCCGCGGTGAAACCGCAATCCTAAAGATCTCATTTTGAATTGATTAAACCAAACATTTAATCGATTGCTTTATTTTGTTTTATTTTCTTTTTCTTTTAATTTTGACAACAACTTCCAACTCTTTAATCGGTCTAGCTTATTACGAGTAGTTAGTAGTAGTCTCTGACAATTCACGTATCCCTGAGTTCGACTCGGGCCTCACAAAGGCCTATATTACATTGACGCATACACTTGCATTTCTACGCACACAAAAAGCGTGTCAGATAGACTGTTTGGTTTTCTGCAACTGATTCAAACAGTAGACGAAATCGTCACCAGTTGGGTCAAATTGATTTAGAAGCCTTCAGATCTGTAAATGAACTTTGGCCTTCATCTGTAGGTGCAACGGCCTCGGGGTGACCTCATTTTGTAAATGAACCACCTCCAATCGACCTTGCTCAGGAGCCGCAAATGTGTGTTGGTCGGAGATTGAATACGACACACCACGACAGTGGTTAGGCACCACGGTCGTGGTAAAGCTGCTGTCCCACGGCCGTGCCGCCTTACACGGGCGTGGTGGGTTAGAAATCAGGCTCTGATGACATCATGCCACGGCCGTGGCATGACACCACAGTCGGGGTGAGGTAGCTGCCACACGGCCGTGCTGCCTCACACGGGCGTGGAGAGTGAGAGAGGGTTGATGTAGGTAGGGTTCCACAGTCGTGGCTCGTCGACCACGGTCGTGGTGAGTGAAAGCTCAGGTCTACCATGGTCGTGGCCGCATCACACGGTCGTGGTGATGACAGAAGACCACGGCCATTTTGGATCACCATGGCCGTGGTTAGGACTCTGCTTCGTGACCTTGAGTTCAAGCACTGCTTGATTCCTTGCGGCTGAGTGATGCCTCCAATCGGTCTTTGCTGCTTAAAACGGTCTTGAGACCGCATGGGCTCAAACGGTCTTAAGATCGCATGGGTGGAATTGCTTGGTTAGATATCTTGTTTGGAGCCAGGGATGAAGGTGGACCTTGACTACTTGTTCAGCTTTGTCAAAACCTGCATTAAATGAATGATGTTTAGTTAAAACCTTGATAATCGAATCAACTAAGTAGTTTTGCACATTATGATTCATATTGAGTGAAATAGTATGTATAATGTTGAATTGGTCCCTAAGTGATAATTGAATTTCATGATGAATATACATTCATCATTGTTTCGGCATGAGGGATGGAGATGAATTCATGGAGTAAGGAGTGATTTGTATTGGTGGAAGCATAGTAAGGTGTATCCTTAATGTACATAACATGCCTTGCTATGTGCAGAAGGTAAGCAAAATGTTCAAAACAATGATGCCTTTATGTTCATCACTATATCCTAGAAGGACACAACATGCATACTATTCTTCAAGTTTGTTTCGCTCATGTTGAGGAAGATTGACAAATAAAATACAACCAAAACTGCACAATTGGGTGTAGGATGGAGGCTGATAGTAGAGTTTTTCATGCGGTGAGACCCCCCTAGGATTTGAGTGGGCATTAGATTAATGAGATAAGGATATGAGGAAGTCTTTAGCCTAGAAGTGTTGTGAAATTCTATATCTAATGAGAAAAGTACGAGAGGTTTCAAAAATGTGTCTGTGTTTCCTATCTACAACACCATTTTTTTCATGAGTGTAACGACAACATTGTTGTAAAATAATTCCTTGAGAATAGAGGATCTCACATATGGTAGTAGATATCTACTCCTTCACATGATTTTCACAAAATACATGGATGACTTTGTTGTGTTGGGTCTTAACTCTGTTGATAAAATATTGGTATATTTATGGAATTTCAAACCTATTGCAGATGAGGTAAATCCATATACATCTTGTGAAATCATTAATAAAAGTTACACGATATTAAAATCCACTTCCAGAGATGATAGGTGCAAGACCCCAAATATTAGAACGAACAAGATCAAAAAGATTACTACTTGTATTCATTGAGTTTGAAAAGGAAGAGTTATAGCTTTAGTAAGTTTACAACTAGTGCGCTCTTGGAATTGAGTGGAAGTACATAGTGAATCTAGAATGCCACACTTAACAAAACTACTAAGATGACGTAAAAATATATGTCCTAATCTTTAATATCATAAATTGGTGAGAGCATTACTCCAGTACGGTCAGTGTGAATGATGTTTGGAATGTAAAGATTAGACATATGATATAGCTCTCTAGCTCTAATTATAACTGGAATCTCCTGTGGATCCCGCACAAAATACAAAGATATATCAAAAATTAATTAGAAACTAGAATAAAAAAGTTTGCAATAGATACAAGATTCATATGCAAGTTAGGAACATGTAAAACTTTGGGTGAAGTAAGATTTCCACGAATTGAGGATTAAGGTGTGATGTACCCAATCTGAGATATGTCAATAAGTGGGAGCCATCTATTATTACTAATAGTGGTTGTTGTAGAGAATAATGACACCTTAAAATAGAAGAAAATGGATTCATATGGTGTGTGGCACCTGAATCCATGATCCAGGTGTTAGAGTTTGTACCCATAGTTGAGGAAGATGAAGATGAATTCGTACCTCCAATGCTTAAAGATGTAGATGTGACATCACTACCTATGTTCATGATTTAGTGCAGCATGGTTGTGATCTCTCCAATGCTTGTAGATGATGTGATATTATTACCTATCTTTATGATTTGGCATAGCTTGTATGTGATCTCTATGGGAGTTGAGTTTATTTTCCAATCCACTTGCTATGATTATAGTGTTTGTTATAGTTCGTGAAGTAGAACACTAAATTATTTCCTTATATTGATAGATATTTGAGAGAAGATTGACACATCATGTGACCAAATGACCCCTTCTATGACAATTTGTACACATTTGATAGTCACAAAATTTTATCCTTGTAGGTTTAGTTATTTAAAAAAGTTCCCTATGCATGATGTGGACGAAAGTTATTATTGATGTTGTTGGCTTCCTTTATGAGATAATGAAAGGAAAAAAAGTCATGAAAGAGTTTTTATGGGAGATCGAGGGATAAATCAAATCCTAACCTTGCTCTGGTACCATATTAACAGATTAAAACTTAAAAATACACATATTTTTAAATGTATATGTTACAAAGAGTATGCCCCTTTATTTATAGGGGATGAGACCCTATTTACAATATGATATGAGAGGGGATGAAGAATTCTAAGAGATATGATGAAATAATAAATACTAAGAATATGTGATAGAAATGGCATTCAATAATATAAATATAGTCAATTGTCAACAATATAAATATGGCCAATGTTAAGATTAATCAACAATCAATCCATAGACTAATTGATAATCAATTACTAATAGAAACATGAAACCCAATTCTAAAATGATTATTGAAGCTTCAGAACTTTGAAAAATTAGGGAAATATTAAATAAAATTGTGGTGCTACTGCTATGGATGGAATTTGACCAAATAGGTTCCCTGGAAGCCTAGTAAGTCTCACATAAAAATATAAACATCTATAAAACTTAAGTAAAGTTTAGTAACTTTTTCTAATCCATGTGGTAAAAAGAGAACTAATTATAGTGGTTATGTACTTATATTTCTAATATACTTAAAGGGTCATATGCAATGCAAATGTCATTGGTCACAATGACATAATCCATAATGGAAATTATCATGTGCAATGACAAAGTTGAGAAAAAATACAATAGAAACCTAATGAACATCTGAATATTGTGTTAGCTCTATTTGTCCATTATGTATCAATCCTTAGTTAGCATAACCGTCATCCAATGTGCACTTGTAGTTCAACCCTTAGTGTGTTGTTAATTATATCATGTGTTTGTTGTAATGTCCTAGGATTTGAGGCCTAGGACAATGGTCTTAAAAGGAACGATTGAACAACCAATATCATTGAGGTGTACCTCCATTTTAGGGATCCCATCACTAAAGAACAATGTGGTTAAGTGTGCTCAGCCCAACGTAGTACTAGGATGGGTGACCAATCGGGAAGTTTATCATGGTTTGCATGTGACTGAGGACAAAATGTCCAGTTAAGTCTAGTGGTGATCAGTGGGGCCATTTGTCATTTCTGAAACTCTATTAGAGCCTTGGCTAGTAGGCTCAGGTGTTAAAAGTGGACAAAGCCATCAACCTTCCAGTAGGTGGTGCATACATGGGCATGTTGCATGCATATCTTGATTTGTGTTGTCCAAGCATGTGGAAAGAGTTGTCCATGCTGATGTAGCCATCCTTGTGCTGGTATATCATGATAAAGAGTTGGGTTTGCATGGCCTATTCTGGGTCTACACTGAAATGACAAAATATTATGAGGCCATATAGTTGAGCCTTGATGAGGATGCCGAGAGTCTAAGTGGCAGAGATCATAATGTCCCAAGATTTAAGGCCTCAAATATAATGATATCAAAAATAATGATTGGACTACTCATATTAGCAAGGTGCACCTCCTTTTTAGGGAGCCCATCAGTAAATAACTATGTGGTTAACCGTAGTCAACCAAGAGTAGTACAAGAATGGGTGACCCATCAAGATGTTTATCCTGGCTTGTGCCTGAGTGGGGACAAAGTATGCATTTAAGACTATTGGTGATTTGTGGGACCACTCATCAATCTTGAAACTCTATAAGATCCTTGGGCAGTGGGCCCGGGTGTTACATTGCGCTAATGATATAATTATCTTTAAATGTTATGAGAATTTAAAGTGTATCATTGTGGGTGCATTATTTATTGTTGTTTGAAATTAGGGGATGATTTAGGTCTTAAAGTATGTTTTCATGGACTTGATTTTATAGGTGTGCCTTAAAAAATCCTTGTCACACTTGTAACAAAAAATCCACTTCGGAAAAAAAATTAATGAGGAGTGTACAATAAAGATTTAATGGAACACACCTAGAATACCCACTCAGAGGCAACTGACTTAAACCCATGATCTAGTGGATAACATTCTTGTGCTCAAGCCCTCATTGTAATCAATAGTTGGTGGACATGCATAGATTGTACATATAGATGTTTTTCCAAGTCAAGAGCTGATCTTATTCATTCCACCCTCCTCATAGCAAGTTATTATAAAAAATAATACAACATGAAAATCAAGATAAAAGAGAATGCCCTCCAATAAGAACATCCAACTATAGTGACACAAACATCAAAAAGATCAAAGCATACACATAATGATAATAGCTAATGACTAATGACAATAACATACACTTAATGACCACAACTAGTGACCTAAAGATAGCTACACTATCTTTTTGGTTTCAATTCTTCTTTTTTAGTTAACTCTCAGTATCATGTTCTTTCTTTTAAGTATACTATTTCCCTATTTTTGTCAAGGCTTTCCAAATATTGAATCTTGTTGGCTATGTGTGCATTGTGAGTAGTTAGGTTTTTGGGAATTATTTGCATTATTTTTTGGAATTTTTAAATTTATAATCTCATAATTAGATAGATTCTATTTTTACTTCCATATCATGGTATATGTCTAGAGTAATTCTATCTTTTCTTAACACAATTGTATTTTTCTTTATTTTACACCATCTGACAAAGTAGGATAGCTAAAGAGGATGGTAATGATTTAGTGGTAAACGGATGTTGAATTTTTTTTTTGAACAACATATCAGATTGCTATGGAAGATATATCTTGAATATAAAAAACTATTGTAGAGGTGTGGTTATGATTGTAATAGAAACTATGATTCAAACCTTCAATGTGCACTTTGTTTTTCATTGTAGTTATTGGTTTATTATTTGATGCAGAAACGTTCAAATATGTATATTTTTCAAGTGCTTCCCAGTATAGTAAAAAGGGAATTTATTTCTCGTGTATACTTTTTGTGATGTGATCTTGTTAGTATTAGGTTTCTATGGTGAAGTTCATATATTATATCTTTTATTTGATATAAGAAGTGTGATTTATTTGTAAGTTTTTGGTGGTGCGAATATAATTTTTGGTTGAGAAAACCACAACATATATGATGTGGTTATGATATACTACTTTTTGTACCAAGGAGTGGTTTAGATTTTAGAGATCATGTCACATGTATATGCCTCCACTAGCTAGCTACAACGACTAATCATATTTCTTTATAAGATATCAACTTCAGTGTGACAACCTCAATTTCTCTCTCTCATTGATTATACCCTTTCTCTTTCTAGATATGACATAAATTCTTTCAATTGAGTTAAATACACTGGTGAGCAGTAGCTCGAGTGATCAAGTATGCACGCCCCTCATGAAGGGTCCCGGGTTTGATTCTCCCCATAGTGTTGTTCGGCAATTAGCTCCCCGCAGCGTCAGCCGGCCTCAGATGTGACCGTTTGAGATGTCGGCGTGCGGACATTACGGGTCTTTGGGGGTTTACCTCGCCAGGGCAGGTCACAATTGTGACGTGTTCTCGGGGAGGGTTCCCACGTCATCAAAAAACAATTGAGTTAAATGACATAGTATGAATATGATGATGATCTATTTTGGTGATATCATCTATCAATTGTACTATGTGTGACATTTGTATGCTCATTTGCACTAACCATCATGGTTTATTACACCACCCTCTTGAATCTAATTTTGGACCTCATCACTATGATCATACTACTCTCAAATGTATATCAAGTTGTAGATATTACAATTATGATTCTAATGACACAAAAATCATCCCAATCTGAGTTATGAATCTAAAATTATGGCTTTTGGAAGATGACATGATCTTATGCCTTTTGTGCTCTTCTTCTTGTTTGATATTACTCTTGGGCCGGCCCACTCATGGGCCTAGCTACCCAGACAGAGCACAGCCAACCAGATGGCTTGGCTCTCCCCTCTCCCAATCGAGAAAGCAGCAAAGGGCAGTAATTGCCCTCCTCCTTCCCTTCCAAATGGAGTAACAGAGGCAGATGTTAGCCCTCTATGCCCCCTCATCTAAACACTAAACCCAGAGTCCTCTTATAACCATTGAGTTCTAAACCCAGCCACCCCTAGCTTTCGCACCCCTTCTCTTCCCCGCCTCCCTCAGAAATATGTGGGTGCACCCAACAGTAGACCCCTTGATTCAGCCCTATTTTAGGGCTTAATCTTGTGTCTTTTTTCTCTTCAATCACATCTATACCTATTAAATTACATGTTATTTCCCTTAATATGCATATTTGTGTAAAATGCACTTATGGACATTTTTTGCATGTTTTTCAGGTACTTGGACCACTCTTGGATGGACGAGAGAGATGGAGGGGCCCAAAGAAGGCCCCAGAGCTCCCCCAACCTACCCCTAGTGGCCAAGAGTCAAGCTTAAGCAAAGAAGTCCATGAATAATGAAGTTTGAAGCTCAAAGTGCAAGCAACGCCCCCAGCACGGCCGTGGTAACACAGAACAGTCGTGCTGCAAATGAAGAAATCACAGGAAAAATCTCAATTTTGAAGCAGCTGCAGAGCATACTCTACCACAGTCGTGCCACGCAGCACAGTCGTGCTGCGACCACCTACCACGGCCGTGCCACGCAGCATGGCCATGCTACCATCACCCACCACGGTCGTGCCATGTAGCACAGCCATGCTACCATCTCCCACCACGGTCGTGCCATGCAGCACGGCCATGCTACCAGATCCCACCACGGTCATGCTATGCAGCACGACCGTGCTACCCTCAACCCACCACGGTCACGGTGACCATCACGGCTGTGGCCTTTTCAGCCCAAATTTGACCACCAACCTAACATTTAGCCATTTTCATTCCCACGACCATGCCCATACACCACGGCCGTGGCCTACCCTACCCACCACGACCGTGGTGACCCACCACGGCCGTGCTACTCACAAAACTCACCTAGTTTTCCCTATTTTTCCCATTTTGCCCCTACTTGACCTAGTGCTACCTCCCCACACCTATATATACCTAGGTGGCGGCTGGGGCACAAGGATAGCTACCTTCCACCCCCTCCTAGCTCCCCCAATTGCCATCCACTCCATTCCACTTCACCTCCACCTCAAATCCATTCCATTTCACCATTTCCACCACATAACCCCCCATATCTAAGCCTTCCATCCACTTCCCACCATCATCCCACTCCATTCCATCCAAGAAGAAAGAGGAGTCCTTCATCTACACCGAGCTCCATGGCTACTTCTTCCTCTATCTTCTCTCTTTTTGTATTTTCCATGTCTATGAGTAGTTAGTCCCCTTGGGTGGGTTGTTTGGGGGAAATTATGCTACTTTGATACCATGTTGGGGGACAATGACATGTAAACGTTGTAATTCCATTTGTTAATGATTATATTATATTTGCATCTCATTCGCCAAGGATTGCTTGTTGATTTGTGTGTGAAATCACTTAGGAATTTAGGCAAATTTCTTATATGTGTGAATTTTGGGATTTGCCCCTAGGTCCAATTCTGGGATCCCTAGGTTGCCTCCCATCTTCCTACATCCTAATCAATCTCCCTAAACCTAAGTGAGAGATCTAAGTAGCTATATTAGATAATTCTAGTGCAATTAGCATGGAGCCTTCTTAAGGATAGAATGTGGTGTAATTGGGGTCCAAAACCCTAATTTCACCCCCCATTACTAACCTCGGCCCCTAATTGCCCTAGGAAGGTCTAATCTAGAAACCTATACTTATTAGACTCTAATTGGATTCAACATAAACCCTAACCCAATTGGGCCTCGTAAGGGTAGTAGGGGGTGTTAGGGACTAGTTCCCCTATACACAACCTAGCATATCCATGGCCAGTTAATAGCTTAGGTTAATCCATTAGACTCTAACTTGTTGTTTGGTTTGGATGATCTAAATGAAATCATAATGTTCATAAGTCACCCCCCAACTTAAGTGATAAGTTCATACCCCTAAACAGCCCACACCTCTCTTTATTGCTTAAAACCCTAGTTTTGTACCTGCTTAGCTTAGTTAGTTCTTTTCTTGCTTAGTCAATTGCTTGCCTTGTTCTTGCTTTGCTCATGTTAGTTTAGTTCTTTAATTGCAGTTATGTTATCTTGCTTGACTTAGTGTAACTTTCCTTTTCATACCTAGCTTAGTCTTTCCTTGCTTTCTTAGTCTTAATCTAACCTAGGGTTAACATAAATTTCATTCTTGCCTTTAATTCCTCATTTGTTCATAGTAGTTTAACAATCAAAATCACCTTTAAACCCTTAACCCTAGTCTCTGAAGTAGGAACCCAGCTAAACTAACCTAGCTCTAGTGCCCCCTCTTTTTCCTATGGATCGACCCTTTACTTGTCGCCTTCCTATACTACGACACGACCCCGTGCACTTGCACGTGTAGTGTTTTAGTAGACATAGGTATCTAGTTTAGGTTTATAAATTTCGAAAGCATAAGATCACCCATATCCCGTGTGCTCCGACCTCGTGGGGTGGAAAAGCACCACTAGCGGGGACGCACCACCCCTCCTACCTAGTCACCTTGGGGAGGAGTGAGGTTGTGGACGACAACACCAAACAGTTGGGTCCTCTTCGGCGTTCCCTAGACCCCCCTCGACCCCAACCAGACTCGACCGCTCCCCTCTCAGGCTTCTGGAGGCACCTTTCTCATAGGACATGAAGAGGGTAGATCCCCTGTTCTGGCTCTATTCCTAGTGGTGGAATAGAGAAATTCCATGAGAGGGGTGAGCATATGAAGTGGGCTCCGATGTGGGCCGTCGATCAGCCTTGGAGCACAATGGTGTTGGTATCTATGCCTTGAGAGCCAATCATGGGATGATTGGTTGGATACATTAACATTGATTTGATAAACATCAAAGGAAAGCTTCCAATTCTTTCTGGTTCAGTCATATGAGATAATGATAGAACATATTGAATGTCTAGAGAATGGCAGTACTCAATTGCATATGCTTTCAGGTTAAGGACCTGAACAATGAGATCATATGAATGCTAATAGTTTGTACACTCTTATTATGTCCCTAGTCAGATGTCATTATGGAAGGTAGATAGACAACAATGACACACAAGACTAGATTGTGGTGTTGCTTGATGACGAAATCTCATTAGTCATGATATGAAGATATCAAACCAAGCACATAGGTACTTGTTAGAGAACAAGTGTACCGTGCAGACCCACCATGAGTTTGACACATGGAACCATGACATGGTAGTCACAGTCAGTTCTCAGAAGTGATGGTGGTGAGTGTGATTCTTTGACCTGAAATCACTACACTCAACACATGTCATTGGGTACACTTTGACATCATCAAACATAGTCCTGAAAAATGGGTTGTTATAAAGGTGATGATTGGGTGGCTTTGACACATAGGGCTTTTGAGGGGTGAGTGATAGATATGGGATTTGTCCCTCCTGAGGGAGTTTGATATCCATAGCCACTTGATGAGTAGGATTGAGATAGGCATGCATGCATGTGTGAATCCATACATGATATTGATGTCATACATATCTCCTCCAATCTACTCTGAGATAAGAAAGTGAATGAATGTTAAAAGGATGACTGTTCCATGCCTTGAGTTCATTCAGGATATCAGTGATAAAGGAATTATACATTCACTGTAACACCATTCACAGATTGTAGGATTGAAAGTTGTTCTCCAACTTTCTATTTCACTTGGGTAGCACTGATGTGCGACTAGCTCTTTGCTTGTGAAGTCATAAGTGTTATGGACTTTCACTGCCAACATGAAATGGACCTACATGGTCACACACATAGGATTTAACCTGGAAGAGGAGTTTTTTCACAAATGATGTTTAGATTTATTACTAAAGGAGTTTAGTAGTTCAATTAAACACTTAATCAATTGATAGCTCAATATCATAGTGTTCAAGGTGTTGGACCGATTGATTAGAGTATCGAATTGATTGAAACTACGATTGACTCACTAGTAAAAATTGGGTCATTATTCACGAGTGAGTCATGTCACAAACCCCTCTCTACAGGCCCTCACAAATAGGGATGGTTGTGAGTCTGGCCCTCACAAATAGTCCGTGAAGAGAACTCACGTGACAAATACCAATGGCCCTCACGAATACAATTGTTACAGACCAACTGACCCTCAAGAATGTTATATTGAGGGACTACTTAGCCTTCATAAATATATTTTTAAGGGACTATTTATGTAACGACCGTCTTGCGAAAACAGGATTAACTAATGCGGAAGTGAATTATTTGCAGCATAATTACTAAAAATCACTAAAAATTAAAACCATTTGCAAAGAGATCCATTCATAGGAAAACGCTTTAACCAAGAACCAAAGTGTTTCCATTTCATCCTGGATCACAAGTACACAGCCTGTATAATTCCTTTTTAAGGATTACAACATTGACTGCCCTGTTAACAAATATACACAGGCAGTATAAAACTTTGAGGCATTAAGTCAAAACTCCGATTGAATCATTTAAAACTCCGAGGACCTGAGAGTACAGAGACGACACATGGGACTACTATCTATATGACTTGATAGACAATATCTCCACCTGATATCTCATTGCTATCCTTGTTGTTGCTGTTGCTTCTGCTCATCTCTGTTCTAGGGATTTCCTGCCTTGCCTTCCATGCATACCTAAAAATGTTTTCCCACGGGGATGAGACAATTGTAAATTGCCCCAGCGAGAGATATAACTCTCTGCCAAAACATTATTATTGCAATTAAGGATATAAAACTAGGCAGATGATAAGAAATTTAAAGCATTCTCTTAATAAGGAATAGGAAGAACATGTATATCATTTATCCTCCATATTATACCATCATATCAAAATTCTCTTGTGACACTCATTATCTTGATATGTCACCCATGAGACATTCTCTTGTGACACTCATTATCTTGATATGTCACCCATGAGACATTCTCGTTTCAACTTATTGGCCTTAGCCAATCTGCTAAACATATTTTGGTTATAATGGACATGAGAGTGTACATCATCATGTCTTATTCAGGCATTGGTCTATACCAATCCTATATAAGTATTCCAGGCATTGGATTACACCAATCATGTGCAACTAGTACAAGCATTAGATTTATATTATTCCTGTGTATCCATTCCAGGTATTGATCTATGTCAATCCTGTACAACCATTCCAGGTATCGATCTGTGTCAATCCTGTGCAACTATTCCAGGTATTGATCTATGTCAATCCTGTGCAACTATTCCAGGTATTGGGGTTTAGCCAATCCTGTGCATTCCAGGTATTGGGAGTTAGCCAATCCTATGTTATTATTCCAGGTATTGATCTATGTCAATCCTGTGCATTCCAGGTATTGGGAGTTAGCCAATCCTGTGTTATTATTCCAGGTATTGGGAGTTAGCCAATCCTGTGCATTCCAGGTATTGGGAGTTAGCCAATCCTGTTTTATTATTCTAGGTATTGGGAGTTAGCCAATCCTGTGCATTCCAGGTATTGGGAGTTAGCCAATCCTGTGTTATTATTCCAGGTATTGGGAGTTAGCCAATCCTGTGTTATCATTCCAGGTATTGGGAGTTAGCCAATCCTGTGTTATCATTACAAGTATTAGACTATGCTAATCCTGTGCTATCATTCCAGGTATTGGGAGTTAGCCAATCATGTATTATCATTCCAGGTAATGGGAGTTAGCCAATCCTGTGTTATCATTCCAGGTAATGGGAGTTAGCCAATCCTGTGTTATCATTCCAGGTATTGGGAAAACCATACCACTACATTATATTCATTCTTATGATGTCACAAAATCAGAGTAACATCTTATCATGTGCAATTTGCAAGTTAACCCCTCAACTTGGGTAATTTGCAATTTAGTCCAAAATAAGCAAACATTGCTTCAACATTGTTCAAACAGGACCAAAATTGAAACATAGGTTCCTTTTGAGCCTTAAGTAGAAACCCTCATATTATTTTCAACTAAGTAGGAGAATATGAATTGATCACACTTATGCTCGTTCTGTGTTGTGTTCTTGTTATGGTTCATGATAGTTTTCAGTAGAGAAAGCAAAGATGGGCAACTCTTAACAACATAGATAAGGGGTGAGGCAGAGAAAAGAAAGATATATAACACTAAAGAAACATGGTGGCAACCTTGAGGAAAAAGCCAGAGTGGAGGGGAACACAGAACTAAAAATATTGGAAGAAAGATTTTGAAGAGAGGAAGAGGTGGCCTTATAGTGGAATATGGGAGCAAAGAAGCACATCTTTGGTAAAGCTGAACAGCATTGTGACTATCATTGGTAAAATAGGATTGTTCTTCAATGTTGTAACTTTTACAGTGCTAGCTGAAGGTCTCGTCAGCCACAAAGTGAAAACCGGCATGTACTTGACTTGGTCTGTGGAAGATATGTTACAGCTGCTAGAATATTTTGCTGTGGCAGTTACAATTGTAGTCGTCGCTATCCCCGAAGCCTGCCACTAGCTGTGACCTTGAGCCTTGCTTTTGCCATGAAAAAAATGATGAATGATAAAGCACTAGTTAGAAATCTCGCTGCATGTGAGACCATGGGCTCGTCTACTAACAGGTAGCCTGACCAGTTCACTCACTGGCGTGGTCTTGACATCATTGGCGCAGAGAAATGGACAAATCTAAATCAAGAGAAAGTACACATAAAGGAGCAAACTTACTAAAAGGGGCAATAGAATCTACAAGCAAAGCAAGAAAGATAATGGAGACTCCTCATAAACCTTCACAACATGGAAGGAGAACAACTTGAATAATATCGTACGAGGAAAAAATAGCACGTGATGAGGAACATTCAACCATAAAGAAACAAACTTTGAGAAAAATGAAGCATCCTCAACAGGTAACATATTGATTCACATAGGTATGTTAGCAACAGGATCAAAGAAATGTTTAGTGGAAGTACACGTTGTTTTCACAAATCTAAATCGGGAGCAAACATCGATAAACGAACAAAATCACAAGAAGGGGAAGT
This sequence comes from Alisma plantago-aquatica, assembly GCA_963693085.1. Taxonomy (NCBI): domain Eukaryota; kingdom Viridiplantae; phylum Streptophyta; class Magnoliopsida; order Alismatales; family Alismataceae; genus Alisma; species Alisma plantago-aquatica. Next base: position 60,932,460 of record OY856411.1, read on the forward strand.
AAAATCTACAAGCTAAGCTGGAACGTTGATGGAGGTTAACTGAGGCGAGTTTCGCTTTTGACACTCATAAACCTAACAAACTCATATGACATTGTACGAGAAAAATAGTTACAAGAAGAGAAACACTAGAGGGTGAAGAATAACCCCAATAAGATAGCAAATGGCATGTCCTCAAAATGCAACATATGAACCGAGAAAGTTTTATGAGGATGAATCTATCATATCCATGGCATAATCATGAGCAAATCTATAATCTGCGATGTTTTTTATTGTTATCTTTTGACTCCACACATAGTTAGTTAGTACATGAATTTCACTCTCGTGGCCTTAAACAAAGATGCATTCAGACTGTTTTGTCTTTCATTTTGCAAATCAGTTATTTGTAATGCTTTAATAAATCCCTAAAATCTATTTATGTTTAATTCTACACGATATGTGGCTCTCTTATGGAAAGAAAAATCAAGTTACCTGAGCTTCAGGAGAACTTCATCTACAACTCATTTGTAGCACCCTAATCAAGCACATGATATTGTTAGAATAGGAGCAACGGACCATAGAACTTGGTTGGCTGCTAAACAATAAACAAATGAATTCTTCAGGAATTAATCTTTCCAGTAGCTTGCATCTAGTTGCTTTATGGAAGCGAAGGAGGCAGCTCACTGTCTATTGATATCAGGTGGCAGGGGAAGTCACCCTGCAGGCTCCATTTGAACTTCTCCCTTATCAGTTTCTGCATCGAGGATAGGCTTGAGAGCAGGGGTTTTCCCTTTCTTGCATCAGTTTCGTATTTGTAAGGTTATCATTGGGTCTTGGGAAAATGGTAGCAATGGTGTTTTCAGGTCTGTAGCTGGCAGCATCAAGGTCTTGCTTCTCTTCGGCAAGGCGGTCTACTCTGGGCCACGCTACTGTTCCTGTGGTGGTTCCAAGCTCTCATATGGGAGTTTGACGATGCAGATAGATGAGGTCATCGGGGATCTCAAGGCTCACGAAGAGTGCTATCAGGATTATGATGGGAGGCGTGAACAAGTTCTACTGATGAAGAAGGACACCAGATCAGAGATGATGGCATCACAAGGCGGTGATAATACCTATCACAGTGATCATGGACGAGGACGGGGAGGCCAGCGAGGTTGAGGATGAGGTCGAGGGCATGGTAGAGGAGGCCGTAGTGAAGGGAACATCACATGACAAGTTGTTGAAGGAAATCACGACACCAATCATGATAAGAGCAACGTCGGGTGCTTTCACTACAATAACCTTGGTCACTACGCTTCTGAGTGCCAAGGGAAGCAGCGGAAGGAAGAAGCCAATCTATCTCGAGTACCTGACGAGGAACCATCCCTATTACTGGCAAAGCATGATGTGTAGGAGCTCAACATGATCCTTCTAAATGAGGACAAGATCATACCAAATTGATACAATGACACAAGGAGAGTCATGTCGTCAGATCTGTGGTATCTGGATAACAGCGTGAGCAATCATATGACAGGGCTACGAGGAAAGTTCAGAGAATTAGATGAATCGATCAATGGTTAGGTGATATTTGGGGATGGCCCTATAACTCCACAAACACTCATGGGAAATAGGTACTTCTTTCTTTTGGTTGATGATTTCAGTAGAAAAATGTGGGTGTATGTAATCAAGGAGAAAGGAGAGGCGTTCGAATGTTTCTAGAAATTCAAGGCCCTGGTGGAGAAGGAAATTGAACTTTCACTGAAGATCCTTAGAACATATCATGGAGGAGAATTTATGTCTTTGAGATTCATCTCATTTTGTGAAAAGGAGGGAGTCCAACGAACCTCACGACACCTTACACTCCACAGCAAAATGGAATGGTAGAAAGGCGAAATAGAATGGTCATGGACACTACGAGGAGTCTTTTGAAGAGCATGAATGTGCATGCATTCATGTGGGGGGAGGCTGTAAGACATGTTGTCTACTTACTCAATCGGATGCCTACTAAAGTGTTAACAGATATCACACCTCATGAAACCTGGTTAGGAAGAAAACCTCGTCTCGATCACCTAAAGATCTTCGTATGCACAACGCATATGAAGGTTCCAACTGTGCATACGAGGAAGTTAGATGACCGCAGTGAATCATTAGTCTACCTTGGAGTTGAACCGGCTAGCAAAGCTCACAGGCTTTACGATCCTCGACAAAGGAGGATGAAGGTGAGCATGAATGTCGTGTTTGATGAAGAAAGGAAGTGGAGGTGGACTGAAATATAAGGGGACAATCCACGATCTGAGGTCATTTCATTGAGGAAGGACACAATGATCTTGAAAGAGGAGCACAATTGAACGATGGTGATGAAGGACAATCATCCAGTACTACCATGCCAGCTCATTCACTGGGAGGCTCCCCACCTCTATCACAAGGAAGATTGACACCTGAAGCAACAACCTCATCGTCAACAGGACAATCCATTCATACACTAAATGATTCAGGTTCTTCATCAAGTGAAACCAGGCCAGCTAAGTTCCGATCTATTGAAGATATCTACATAGACACTACTACAGGGGAGTTTCTACTGATGGGAGCAGAAGAGCCACTCAGTCACTCAGAGGCTGTAAAAGAACCAGCATGGCAGGAGGCCATGATTCGAGAGATAGAAGCAATAGAAAGGAATGACACCTGGGTGCTATCAAATTTGCCATCTGGTCACAAAGCCATTGAAGTCAAGTGGGTATATAAATTGAAGAGGGACTCTGAAGGGAATATCATCAAACACAAAGCGAGACTCGTGGTGAAAGGATACATGCAACAACACAGAGTAGATTTCAATGAAGTTTTTGCTCCAGTAGCAAGGATGGAAAATGTGCGACTGATACTTTCTCTTTTAGCACACCACTAGTGGAAGGTACATCACCTTGATGTCAAAAAAACTTTCCTTAATGGCGATCTGGAAGAAGAAGTCTATATCTCTCAACCTAAGGGGTTTAAGGTTGCGACACAGGAGCACAAGGTTCTTAAACTCAAGAAGGCCTTGTATGGATTACGTAAAGCACCTAGGGCCTGGAATATCAAGTTAGATAAGAGCATGAAAAAGCTTGGGTTCAGTAAGTGTGCACAGCAGCAGGCTGTATACACTCAAAGCTCTGGAGAGGGGATACTTCTTGTCTGGATCTATGTTAATGATGTGATCGTCAGTGGGGCAAGTAGTGATGAAATAAACACATTCAAAGATCAAATCAAGTTGGAGTTTGAGATGAATGACTTGGGATCCATTTCAAACTATCTCAGAATCAAAGTGGAATAGAAGGAAGATTACATATCTCTAAAGCAATCAGTCTATGCCAGAAAAATACTTGAACATGTAGGAATGGGAGATTGCAATCCGAAAAAACTTCCCATGGATTCAAAACTCAAGTTAAAAAAGGAAGGCGAAGGTGAATCTATAGACCCTACTGAATAGAGGAGCCTAGTTAAAAGTCTGAGGTACTTGACTCATACTCGACCAGACTTAGCATATTCAGTTGGGATAGTAAGTTGATTTATAGAGAAACCCAAAGGCACACATCAACAAGTTGTAAAGTAGATTCTCAGGTATGTGAAAGGCACTGTAAGTCATGGTCTGATTTACAGAAGTGGAGATGATCAAGTGAAGATCACCGGATACTCAGACAGTGATCTAGCAGGAGACATGGATGAAAGGAAGAGCACAACTAGTTTTGTGTTTTATCTGAATGGTAAGCCAATTTCATGGACATCTCAGAAGCAGAAATGTGTTGCTCTATCATCATGTGAGGATGAATTCATGGGAGCTACTACAGCAGCATGCTAGGGATTATAGCTCAGGAACTTGCTTATTGATATTACAGCTGAAGGAAGTGAGGCAATTCAGTTACTGGTGGATAATAAATCCACCATTGCTCTGATAAAGAATCTCGTGTTCCATGGAAGGAGCAAGCATATTGAAACTAGGTTTCATTTCATCTGTGAGAAAGTTGAAGAAGGACAAATTGTTGTCACACATGTCAGCTCTGATGAACAACAAGCTAACATCCTTACAAAGGCACTTGGAAGACTCAAATTTGTTGAGATGGGCAATCTCCTTGGAGTCAGTGACCTTAGTAGTCAAGGTCTAGATTAGGGGGGAGTATGTTGGAAGTAATCTAGACTCAGTAGAGTAGTGAAGTCTGAGTCTTAGCTTCTAAATAAGATGTGTACAACCACGTGTCAGGTTGTAACAAACTTGTAGGGGTTGTTATGCACGAGCCCAATTCATCATTAGAATGTGACAAATAATTAGACACAATTAGAGTCTATCTGATCTTTAGTCATTCCTCTTGTATTTAAGATACGATTAGATGAAATAAAAGTTATCACTTATCTTCATTCTTTAGTTACTATTGTTGTCTCCTAAGCACATGAAGGGACTTCTTCTGTGCAATTAAACTTAGGGCCGATCCAGAGATTACAACCTATAGGAACTACTTGCTCATGTTCATGGGAATAACATAGATACAAGGAAGAAAAGAAAGAATCATGTTAGAAAAGATGGAGAAATATGTAGCCAATTGCCTCTAGAAGCAGGTTTGTGATGCACTAGCAGCAAGTCTGGAAATCTCACACAGGGAGACTCCATTCCTCCTTTCTTCTCTACAGTTGCTAAAAACATAGGGAGATTTATTTAGGAAAACAATGTATGATGCTGATTCCATAGAAGAACCTGCCATTCATATTCTAACTGACGGGCAGAAGTATGCAAGGTCCTATTGAACAGGTTGGGGACATCAATGGAAAAAGTAAGCTTACTGGGTGGAAGCCTCTGATCTGATCGATCCGACTTGTTGGGGTCATAGTGATCTTGCAAAGGTTCCATCCAAGCAGAGGAGAAAGTTGTCGAAGGAGATAGACGGAAGCCCAAGGACAAACCCTTGGCAGAAGCAACAGGTGCCAGTGATGTAGGTTCCACCGGTTGTAGCAGATCCCTCAACGACGGCTCTCTTGGCGGCAGTGGATAACTCGGAGCGGTGTGAGGAGAGGGGGAATACGGAGGGTGCACGAGGGTGTTTTGGTTTTGTTATGTTATTTAGATAACTAAACTAAACATTAGGCATGGAGGGAACACATTACACAATGGTGGGAAATTGTGAAAAGCTATTTTTCACGGAATGAGGAGTGAATAATGAAGTTATGAGGGATATGTTCCCCTAAAAAATATCTACTTATGTTAAAAACACGGTTGAGGGATTCACTCTTGTATTCGAGGGGTGAGTCCTCATAAATATGATTTAGTATTCACGGTTCTTGGTTCCTCACAAATATTCTTGAATAATAGCCCAATTTTTTGTAGTGGATAGGGGTAAGCCATAGACCAAATGCACTATCAACGGGATGGGTAATTCTATAGTGGAAGAAGAGGCCTAAGATGATTAACCTCATTATAATGACAAGCCGGTATGATGTCAGCTTATTACGAGAAATAGGCACCACCCTCGAAAATGACTATGCAGGCTCTGTCAATCTGTACATAGACGTTCTATGTAATCAACACATTATTTGTTTATTCTAATTAACATGAAAATTAATTTCAGATAAGAGAAAATGGTCTTGTCTTGTTTGATGAGTGTGAATGAATATGATCAGCTTAACAATATGTACATATTCCCATATAAGACATCTGGCTATATCTAAAGACTTTCTAGGTGCAGCCTAAATGTCTAGATCATCATGTACGAGGACCTTGATATTACTAGCAGTCAAGAGTATGATTTCACATGCCCAAGATATCAGTTACATGGCTTAGTTGAACAAAAAAACGGAAGTGGTATCCTCCTCAGTAGTAAGCAAGATGGCAATACTTACTCTTTTCCATCCATTTGTTGTACCTGCGGGACTCGAGCCGGTTTTGCTTCCTTCTTCTGAGTTGTCTTTTTGTTGTTCTTTTTTTCCTTCCAGCTTTCAACTCTGCTTTTCCAGATTGGATTTCCATTCTCATAATTAAACTTTAAGAAGAATCAAAACAGAGTTATATTTAGATCGTCATCTTTATATACAAAACAAAAATAGATCTAGAATTTAAATGTGTAATTACCACTATCTACAGTCGAGAAGTTGCTTACTTTTTGTGCATGAAGACCTTCATCCTGTGACAAAAGAAAGAAAAAGGCTTGTTCTGTTAATAGTTTGCATAAAGTGCTACCCATGCTTCAACTTGTAGAGAAACTCAATTTCGATGATTACAAACAGGCTAACTGTAAGATTTATCATAATACAAAATCCATGCCTGGTTGTCACCACTGTAGGCTGTCATGGCTAACTCTTTTTTGGATTGGTCATCATGGTCATCCTTCAAATCTTCTGAAATTTTGCAAAGCATAGATTGTCAAGTCATTTACTCAGAATAGCCTACGGTCTTAGCCTCTTAGGTGAGTAGGTCATTCCCATGTTCAATAGAAAACCATATTACTAGAGAGAGATTGGCACATATTATGCACACATAAATGATTTACGATAGTAAAGTGCAAATAGGTGCTTTCGTTCAAGCCCACCTAAACAAAAGAGTTGAGAATTCTGCTTCTTAAACAACACAATTTATCAAAGACGTTGGAAATAAGTATACAGAATTATGGGGAAATGATACAATTCTATATGTTGAATTTTACAATCAGATAGAATGCAGTCATATGTAAATGTTATGAACCCATATGTAAACTATAACACGGAGTGCTTCGAGATCCATAACCTTAGCGCTACAATTGCAGGCATTCAAACTATTTGAGATGGTGTAAGCTTTATCAGAGGAACTAAACGACGGGAAAACTTCTAGCAATCAATTTTAAACTAGGAAATCTGCATTACATCCACCACACCGAAATAGGCACAAGACCAGTACCAAAAAATGCACACACGGAACAACAATTTTTGATACCTTGCGCAAGAGAATACGGCGCTCCACATCTGGAGCACCTGCCCTTTCCGTCCCTGATGTCCTCCTCCACGCAGGACCCGCATACGGGGTAAGAGCACACCCCACAAGCATCATCCTTCCCCACGGCCCTCCAGCATGTCACGCAGATCGGGGCTCCGTCGGACTCCATGATGTGCCCTTTGTCGTGTTGGGTGGTAGTGTATCGGAGGGGAGAAGCCACCTAGGGCTTTGTAGTGGTAGCATCGGTGCTACCCATCCCTCATCATCACTGGTGTGGAGAGGGGAGGATCGTGCACAGTGCGAGAGGGGACAGAGCGACAAAATAGTTCTTACACGGAGGAATGAGTGGGGAGGGCTTTTCTTTTTTTATTGACAAATGTTGTGTTTTATAATGGAGGGAAGAGTTATGAGATGGAGGGAAATATTTCGCATGCCATTTTTCACGGGGTGATTAGTGAGTAATGTATTTGTGAGGGATTAGTGTTCACATAAAAGTTCTAAGGATGTTAAAAACACGGTTGAGGGATTTGATCCCATATTTGAAGGATGAGCCCTCACAAATAGACATCATTATTCACGATTTTTGGTTCCTCACAAATGTTCTTCAACAAAGGACACATTTTTGTAGTGACTGATTTTGCACAGTCTACTGCCCCAACCGATCGGCTCATGAGATGAACTGATCGGCTCAAGTTGGTGAACCAATCGGCTCAACTGGTGAACCGACCGACTCATGTGCAATGAGACGATTGACTCAATTGTTGAACCGGTCGGCTCATGTGACCAATCGAGATCGTTTGTAAAGTCATAAGACTATTTTGCAAATACAATTTGTTTCACTTGTATAAATTCGATTTGTACAAGGATTAATATTTGATTAATCGGAGACAAATTTGAAAGTCAATTTGAGTTGGATCAGGACCATGAACCAATTGGTTCAGAGCTCCAACCGATTAGCTCAGAGCCCGAGACGATTGGCACAGGTCCCAAATGATCAGCTCAGGACTTGAAATGGTCATTTCAGGGTGTGAAACAATCAGTTCATCTGGCGTAAGTTTCTTATTTTGTGGAAAATCTTGAACCCTTCTACACCTATTTAATCCTGCATTACACGGGGTAGAGAACCCTATCCCATGACCCTCCTATATATAGGGGTATTAGGGGCTTATCAAGTACATCAACTTAGAACACCAGTTGCTCTGCAAAGTTGTTGTTCTCTCTAGTTTTGGTAACTGAGAGAGAGCCCGAGCAAGTGCTACCCGATAAGGGAGGCACAACAAGGGAAAGACAACTGCAGAAAGGCAACTAGTTGCAGGAGATTGTGTTGGTGACTAGTACGCCAATAGGAGGGTGTGACTCCTTTTGATTCCTTGTGGGACAAGGAGATCGGAGTTCTAGGTGGTCCGTGTGGACTACATCAGAGGCGGGAGACTTCTGCCGCTAGGAGGACAGCTATCAATCCTGACAGTCCCGGTGAGACCAGGAGCTGCATAGACACCATCTAAGACCGGAGGTGAAGACCGCACAAGCTGTGAGGTAACGTCACTGAGCAAGCCTCGGGACAAGATATGCCTCTACAAACCATCCTTCCTATTATATATACGTTGACGCGATTCCTTTCTTCTGGGTTTGGGAGGAGAAATTTTTGTTTATGCTGCCTTCTCTGCCTCCCCTAAAACCCAACAGTGGTATCAGAGCCACGTCAACTGCTCTATACTTTAGGATTATCGATGTGATCGATTTTGGTTTTTCACCTTTATTTATTGCATACGATGTAAATAAAATTGGCTTTTTTCATGTCCAATCCAAAATCCATAAAATCCCAATATACATGTATGATATGTAATATGAATGCACTCAATACGTGTCACCCTTAAATGAGTTTTGTGGTTGATGTATAACGTTATTATCGCCAATAAACCCTATGTATGTGTGCTTGGTTGTATGTGGTTGCTTGCATCTCAGTTTGTGCACCAATTCCCTACCTCCTTATTCCTGATGTAACTCAAAATAATTTGAGATTTCTTTCCTACCTTTTCTCCCCCCGAATGTAACTTGGGGTTTCCCAATTCAAATGTAAAATAGGATAGATCTTTTATTTCCTGTTATGTCAAAGAACGAAGGACATCTGACAATGACTGAGACGATTGGTTCAAGGCGTGAACCAATCGGTTGGTGATCCATACGAGCGGTTCGAGTAGTGAGACGAGTGGGTGGTGGCCATGAGGAGATGCATGATGACTAGGCAAACCGATCGGTTGGAGGAGCCAACCGATCGGCTAGTGGCACCCAAACAACCGGCCTGATGGCGAGCCGATCAATCATGGAGATGAATTGATCAAACCCAGAATGAAAAAGCACATAGTTCATCTTGTACAGGTTGCATATGATGTGGACCTAGATGACCGTGATTCCTCTTGGCTTGAGGAATCCATTAGGATGGCCATAATCATCGCTTTTATCGTTTCACATGTTTTCTGTGGGATATAGCATGTATATGATACTTACTATATATTGTGGTGATTGGATATGTATATGTACCTATAAAACCAAATCCCTCATTAAATATTAAAGTTTTAGATGCCTTCCAAAAGCGACACATGTGAAAAGCTTGATTGCCAAAGTGTGGGCACGCCCTAGCGTGGTGCACCGTCTATCTCGTGGATGCATGAAGGATGGATATGTGGGTCTACCCTAGCAGGGTGCATATTCATTGTGTTGGCTTTGGGTCAGACTTAACAAGGTGACCTAGATAGGATCTAGAACCTTGAGGCATGGAGGTGATCATGGCAAGGAGTTGCATATGACATCTTTCAAGAGTTGCATATGATGCAATTGGCAAGAGTTGCCTACCTGGAATATCTAAGTTGTGGGTGACATCCCTAGTTGGTCCATGACTTAGAGGATTTTAGGATCTTGACCCACTAGAAGATTGTTCACTGCAATCTTATGAATTGATGGTGAGGGCTATCAATTTGAACAAAATAGTGGGAGCGATAATTAATTAAAGTCCTAATTATATCATCAACCTTTCAAATCAATCAAATAAGTCAAAATTGAGTTTTGGACTAAACTGCATATATTTCCTTTTGTAGTACAAATGACAACAAACAACAATCACTTTTCATTGTGATCGGTCCTCGAAAAGGACAAGATGAATGGGATTAACTTCCACGACTGGTTTAGGACATTGAGAATTGTTCTCACTCAAGAGAGAAAGCTCTATGTCCTGGATACTCCAATTCCAGAGGAACCTGTTGCTACCACACCAAAGGACGAAAGGGATGCTTACAAGAAGCATTCTGATGATGCCATTGATGCAAAGTGCTTGATGTTGTACTCCATGAACCACGAGTTGCAGAGACAACATGAGAACATGGGTGTCATTGAGATGATACAGCATCTTAAGAACATGTATGAAGATCAAGCACGGCAAGAGAGATATGATGTCTCCAGGGCGTTGTTCAAATGCATCATGACAGAAGGAGATCCAGTTGGTCCTCACACACTCAAGATGATTGGGTATGTGGAGAACCTGATGAGACTGGGATTTCCCCGGAGCCAAGAGTTGGCTACTGATGTAATACTACAATTGTTGCCAGAATCCTACAATTAGTTTGTGATGAACTACAACATGAACAACTTTGAGAAGCCGTTGAAAGATTTGTTGGGCATGTTGAGGACAGATGAGACACAGATGAAGAAGGACAGGCCTAAGTCTGTGATGATGATCAACAGCAAGAAAGGAAAGTCCAAGCGTAAGGTCAAGGGCAAAGCTAAGAAGGGTTCTGATGCTAGCCAGGAGCCCAAGGCATCTTTATCTCTCAAGGCCAAGGTAGGCGTGACCAAGAGAGGAAATTGCCACCATTGTCAAAAGCCAGGACATTGGAAAAGGAATTTTCCACTCTATCTGGAAGAACTAAAGAATAAGGAGGTGACAGATGTCTCCACATGAAGGTGTCATGAAATAAACTTGTAACACTTTTTGAGGTATATGATACCAAGATATAAAGTGTAAAGCACTCAATAAATGAGGCAAGTATTGCCGCCACAGATAGGAGTACTTTAGTTTATTTTCAGCCTTAAAGGCATGTAATAGAGTTATGAACTGCTATTTCATATTTGTCAATGGATAGAAACACATTATTTTTGCATATTGTATGACAATGATAGAAATTAATAAAGTTGATGTTTCAATTCCAAAGATATGATCTTTATGGCAATACCTTATTTATCTTATGATACTTGGTATGCATAAGATAAAATGATACCTAAAAGTTATTGATAACTCAAAAAATCAAATTAGCATAAATCATGAGAAATTCATTTCTAGTTTCCATATGATGGATAAATCTAGACTCTTTTGGTTAAAGAACCAGTATGAGACATGAATCTCTTGGACATGATTAATCCCTCTTCACTAAGGTAGTGGGAGAATGATTATCCTATTAGGTATAATACACATGATGTATTTACATACATATTGGACTTAATGCTAGTACTTCAAATGGTGTTTAGAGAAATACCAATATGAATATATTGAAATGTTTAAGAATATCATTGATGAAGTGCAAATTTGATAAAGTATTAGTTCTTGATGAGATCAATGAATGAAATACTTGAACCAAATGTTTGAAAACCTTGTGAGTGATTATGATAGTGTATCATAGTGAACTCATGATTAAGGCAAGGTGATGTCTAAATCAACAAGGAGTCATACTAATAGTCTAAGGAGTTAGAGGATGATTATATAATAACTAAATTCTTCATAAATAAAAAAATACCCTACACTAATAAAGGACATTGAGAATCATAAAGGGTTGTGAGTTCTTATATCCTTGACAGATACACCTCGATTATCTATGTGATGAGTTGGTCATATGATGAGTCAACTATCTAGATGAATATGAGGAACTGAATTATGAGTTATGGTCTATGACCATTACATCCTAAATGACTTCCATGTGAACCATAAGGTATGACCTTGATGGTAGCACCCATTAGAATGAAATCCATAAGTGTGAATGAGTCTTAAGCGTTAAGACACATGGATAACATTTTGAGAAGGATGATGCTTGTTGATTGCAACTTAATGACTAAAAGATTTGGCATATGGATACTAAAACTGCATTCCTATGAGGAATAAAACAAGGATGTGTACGTGACACAACCTACTAGGTTTATGAATCCATTAATGCATATGAAGTCTATAAGTTACAATGGACTAATCAATGTGATTGATCAATTACAAGCAACTCAGAGCTGGATCTTTTCTTTGATGATATGGTCAAAGGATTTGATTGATATATCAAAGACAAAGAAGGGATATGTGATTTAGTGGGAGCGTATTTGCATTCCACATGTTGATGAGCAATGAAATGTCCCAGAATGGAAATCCAAAGTGGAAATTATCTTTAAGGAAGAAAGAGACATTTCCTATGTGATAGGAATAGAGATCTATAGAGATAGTTCTGGAAAAACCTCTTGACCTAAAAAGAAATAGCATACATTGGCAATCTGTACTGAAGGGTTCAGTGTGCACAGATTCAGTGGGAGAAAACTTGTCCATGTTACATGGATTTAGTATCCCAAGGCCAAGTGTCCAATTCTTATGAAGAATGGGAACACTAAGAATAGATATGGATCTATCATGTATGTAATCATCCCATTATCTTACATGAATGGACATAGCAAGAATTAAATGCATTCATCATCTTGTATGTAGGACATGACAATATGATGTGCTAATCCTGATAACTCGTACGTGGGACATGACGAGTGGATGTCTGTCTAAGTTCCAGTAAGGGTTACTGGAATACCATAAGAATTTGATAAGTACTTGAGAAGTACTAGTTCTATGGATATAAGGAAGGGTTCACTGTAAAGAGTTACACTGATGTGAACTTCTAGAAAAGGACAGAAAATTAATCACAAGATATATGAGATATATAAAAGTGAATGTTTGTTGATAAATGAAAACGTTCCAATAAATATGTTTCAAAAGGAAAAACCAAGTATCTGTGTGTTAGAGAACAAAAGTGGATACTATATGGATCTAAGAGTTCATAGAGATGAACTTATAGTTATTCCGGCCATTGATGACAAGTTAGTAGTGATTGGTCATGCAATGTGGCTAAAGGTTAGCAAAGGAATACTAGATCACATACTATGACAACTCTATCTCATGACGTACAGTGAAGAGATGAGAGACATGCAGTAAATACCAACTTTGGCAAGGTGTTTCCATAACTCACTATGTTAGCACTAGAGCACAGTAACATGTGGGACATGTTTGAATATCACTATGAATATGATTCAAGGGTGATTGGCTCACAGTGCAAGTGGGAGTTTGTTGGTATGTATGCCCTGAGAGACAATCATGGGATGATTGGTGGGATACATTAAGATTGATTTGATAAACATATAAGGCAAGCTTCCAATTCTTTCTGGTTTAGTCATATGAGATAGTGACAGAACAGATTGAATGTCTAGAGAATGACAATACTCAATGATGTATGCTTTTAGGTTAAGGACCTAAATGATGAGATCATGCGGATGCTAAGAGTTTGTACATTCTTATTATGTCCCTAGTCGGATGTCATTGTGGAAGGTAGATAGACAACAATGACACATAAGACTAGATTGTGGTGTTGGTTGATGAAAGAATCTCAATAGTCATGATATGGATATATCAAACCAAACACATAGGTACTTGTTAGAGAACAAGTGTACCAGACAGACCCACTGTGAGTTTGACACATGGAACCATGACTTGGTAGTCACAGTCAGTTCTCACAAGTGATGGTGGTGAGTGTGATTCTTTGACCTGAAATCACTACACTCAACACATGTCGTTGGGTCCACTTTGACATCATCAAACGCAGTCCTGAAACATGGGTGGTTATAAAGGTGGTGATTGGGTGGCTTTGACACATGGGGCTTTTGAGGGGTGAGTGATAGATATGGGATTTGTCCCTCCTGAGGGAGTTTGGTATCCATGGCCACTTGATGAGTAGGATTGAGATAGGCGTGCACGCATGTGTGAATCAGTATGTGATATTGATGTCATACATATCTTCTCCAATCTACTCTGAGATCAAGAAAGTGAATGAATGTTGTAATGATGACTATTCCATGCCTTGAGTTCATTCGAGATATCAGTGACAAAGGAATTATACATTCGTTGTACCATTCACGGATTGTAGGATTGAAAGTTGTTCTCCAACTTTCTATTTCACTTGGGTAGAACTGATGTGTGACTAGGCACCGCTCTTTGCTTGTGAATTCATAAGTGTTATGGACTTTCACTGTCAATGTGAAATGGACCTACAGAGTCACACACATAGGATTTAACCTGGAAGAGGAGTTTTTCCACAAATGATGTTTAGATTGATTACTAAAGGAGTTTAGTAGTTCAATTAAACACTTAATCAATTGATAGCTCAATATCATAGTGTTCAAGGTGTTGGACCGATTGATTAGAGTATCGAATTGATTGAAACTGTGATTGATTGATTTTGCATAGTCTGCTACCCAATCGATCGGCTCATGAGATGAATCGATCGACTTAGGTTGGTGAACTGATCGACTCAACTGGTGAACCGATCGGCTCATTTGCAATGAGACGATCGGCTCAATTGTTGAATCGGCCAGCTCATGTGACCAACTGAGATCGTTTGGAAAGTCAGAAGACTATTTTGCAAATACAATTTGTTTCACATGTACAAATTTGATTTGGACAAGGATTAATATTTGATTAATCGGAGACAAATTTAAAAGTCAATTTGAGTTAGATCAGGACCACGAACTGATCGGTTCAGAGCTCCAGTCGATCGGCTCAGAGCCCCAGACGATTGCCTCAGGTCCCAAATGATCGGCTCAGGACTTGAAACGATCATTTCAGGGTGTGAAATGATTGGTTCAGCTAGCGCAAGTTACTTTATTTGTGGAAAATCTCAAACCCTTCTACTCCTATTTAATCCCGCATTGCCCGGGTAGAGAACCCTGTCCCATGACCCTCCTATATATATAGGGGTATTGGGGGCTTCTCAGGTACAACAACTCAGTTCACTAGTTGCTCTGCAAAGTTGTTATTCTCTCTAGTTTTGCTAACCGAGAGAGAGAGCCCGAGCAAGTGCTACCCGATAAGGGAGGCACGGTAAGGGAAAGACAACTGTAGAAAGGCAACTGGTTACAGGAGAGTGTGTTGGTGACTAGTACGCCAACAAGAGGGTGTGACTCCTTCCGATTCCTTATCGGATGAGGAGATCGGAGTTCCAGGTGGTCCATGTGGACTACTGCAGAGGCGGGAGACTTCTGTCGCTTGGAGGATAGTTGTCAATTCTGACAGTCCCGGTGAGACCAAGAGCTGCACAGATACCGTCCAAGACCGGAGGTGAAGACCACGCAAGTCACGAGGTAACGTTGCCGAGAAAGCCTCAGGACAAGGTATGCCTCTACAAACCATCCTTCCTATTGTATAGTTGTTGATGCGATTCCTTTCTTCTGGGTTTGGGAGGAGAAATTTTTTGTTTCCGCTGCCTTCTCTACCTCCCCTAAAACCCAACAGATGGACCAGACGACAATTGGCCAGGATCAAAGGGAGGCCATCCATCCCAAGTCAACGTGGTCAATCATGCACCTAGAGGAGCTGGGTGAAGCGGACCACATGATAGATGAATCCACGATGGGCTCTCATCGAACGGACGACATCCTTTGATTAATGAGATGGTAACATTCTCCAATTTCAATATAGTTCTCGATGTAATCTTCAAAAATTGATATCTCTCAGATCCTAAGGCTAAATATAGTCAAATTATATATCAAATCGATCCTCTCAAAAAGATCTACAACTTGGGCATGGTTTCAAGACCTGAACTTGATCCTAACTATCCTATTTTTTTAAAAATGCTACCTTTTGATCCTCTTAACATATTTAATGCAATGTTAGGATGATTTTTGGAACTTTGATGCATATATGCCCACCTAAGCACCAAATCAGTAACTCTAATGTCTTTGTATCCCTATTGAATGTCCTACTCTCCCTATTGCTCATAAATGACTCCTTTTTGTACATATGTGCCTAGTTTGGACGTTAATGATAAGCTTTGCCCTAGATTGCTAATCTTGCTGCTAATGGACAATCACCTAATCTCATTATGTGTTTATGATGAATTAATGTTGTTGATCTAAATCATCTTTAGGTCTGGACCTCTTGACTTGATGAATCATGATCTAGGGTGCTCTATCGTGAGTCTTTTGACCCTAGAATGCATGTAAATGCCTTAAACCTTGATATGATTATAGAAAGTGCATGGAACGTCATAATGGCATGAAACTTGAACCACACCATCATGATGACCTCTAGATTAGTACAAGATCATATGATGAACCAATAAGCAACTTGGAACCCATCTTGGCCAAACCCCCAAAATGCATCTAATTAGGGTTAGTGATGAGAATCTAATGCATATATGTAATCTTGTTGTTAATCAGGTTTGGCATGTGGCTAGATGGTGAAGGATGTGTTAGGTTATGAAATCTATGAAATATTGTATGCTTGTTTGTTATATGACTATCACTTTCTTTCTTGAAAAGACATATATTGTATGCGTGTTTGTTTACTTGCTCAAATATTGCCATGTAGTATTGATATGTCTTACTCAATGTTTGCCTCGTCAGTTTTATAACTTGAACACACATATATATAGAACTCCATTATAATATTGTTGATAAAGGGTTAGCTCTTCGCTATGGCCTAGAGGTCCCTCTCATATAAAAGGGTTAGCTAATCTTGAGCACCCTTACATACCCTTCCAACGGGAAGATGGTCAAAGGCCTTAAACATGCTTCATATTGTTGATATAATGGAGTGAAATGACATATAACATGGTTTACATTTTGTTAAACAATTAACATGTTTATTCTTATTCGTTTAGTCTTGAAATCTTTTCAAATTATGCAAAGCTTATACATATATGTATCTTTCTACCCCATACTCAACACCTCGTGTGTTGACCCGTTTCTCCTATTTTGTTTTTAGGTTCAAAGATGGCTAGAAGGTTGATGGGCTCGGTGATCTATGCTAGGTGTACTTGTTATAAGATCCAGATTTAGTGCACATGAATGACTTGTACCTTGACTCTGGAAATATGTAATCGAATTCATGAATATAATGCATTTTGTATAATTTATACTTGTTGAATGTTGAGACTAAATTGGTTCCTTTATATTGTTACTTGTTCATGTGTACTAAGCATTTCACGCTTCCGCATGTCATCTTTGGTATTCATTTGGTTCATGGGACAAGGATTCCGGTTCCGTGACATATGGTATCAGAGCATGAACAATAACTACACCTAACATTGCTCACATGAAACACAAACTAACCTCACCCTACATCTCAACCCTAGAAATGTAATGAAATATCCTTGTGGATTAGGTTGACTTAGCCTCTAGGTTAGAACCTAGATGTTCAAGAACTAGGTTTTGACTTGTGTAATTTACCTCCCTAGACATATGCTCACGACATGTGCTTAGGACATCTACACAGGTGTGTACCATGTTCTTGCTAGTTCTCTAGGTGTCATGGTACTAGAATGCCTCATGAGTGTGGTAACTCATTTTTGTTTTAGTTTTATTGGAATGGAGTATGGTGGTTTTCATCGTCTGTTTAAACGTTGGAGAAAACATATTTCAAGTATTATTATATGTACATATGAAAAATGTTACCACACACAGAAAGGTAGTGAGTTTCCATGCAACCTAGGAGAAAGAGATGTAACATCAAGTCTAGATGAGAGAGATTAGATGATAGTGATAGTCTCGAGTTTTCTAGAGCCATGCTATTGGTTAGGCAAGTGAGTAACCTAGAAACCTAAGATGATGATAATGATATTGATGATGATGTTGATGTTAATAAGACCCAAATTTGTCCTTGACAAATCCAAATAGGTTGACGATATGGAATGAGGTTGACCATGCAACCCTGATAGACCTAGCACCTTGTATGATACATATGGCTTGATTGATGTGCTAAACATAGCTAGTGGGTTGGCATGCTTGCTTGTACCTAGTTTTGTACGTGTTGAGATATGATATGTGATATACAGTTTGAGACCAACATGGGCCTCAATCTCTTTACAAAGGAGGACCTCTAGCATGAGACATATTAATAGGGTGACCTTGTGATATGAGTCGACCCGCCTCGGGAGAAGGTTAGAGACCTAAACCCAAAAATATTTGAAATGTTGAAAAACATGAATGATGAATTACTTGATGACGAGTCCCTAGCTAGAATACTTATAAGTATATGAGTTGAGTGACCTAGTGTGTGGTTTCCTTGACAGTGTTGAACCCTAGATTTCCTATGAAAATATCTAACCCTAGAGAAAGAGGAAATTAAAAATTTGATGTTTTCTATATAGGTGAGGGAGATGTCCCAAGACCCTAAGATGATGTACATGTTGTGTGATATCCATGACGAGCATCATACTTGGGTTAGTGGTCATATATAAAGGAATCTAGTGGTCACCCTTGTTTCTCGAAAGATGGGTAGAAATTTTTATTACAGGTAGAAGGTTGTGGTTAGCATGTCTTGTTACGGTAGAAGGTTGTGGTTAGCATGTCTTGTTGAACATATATGGGTCTTATTTATAATCTCATGTCTCTTAGACTTCTTCATCCCTACGCATATCATATTGTAAAGTGGGTCTCCTCTCCTATATATAAAGGGGCATACTACTTATAACACATACATTGAGATATACTTGTTATTTTAAGTTTTAATCATTAACACACGTCAAACTCTCCTTAGCTTTGGGTGGGTGATAGTTTTTATGATAGAAATGATTGCCACCCTTCTTGTCTTTCGTGTTCCATATAGACATTCTAGCAATTATGTCACTGTTGCATGTAGGTTTTATGAAGATTAACGGTACTGTATATATAAGTCTCCTTAAATCTTTTGTGATGAAGGGAGATGGCTATGTTACCGCCATGATTACGTGTAACCAGTATACCAACTCATGCAGCAATGTTTCACTACACATAGAATCACGTTGTGGGAGAAAAAAACCTTCGGATTTTCCTGATAGGCCCAGTTTGGCCGCTGTAATCTGAACTTCCTGTAGTTGATTCATAGTATATGCATCAAATTAACAATGATAGGTCAGGTTCTGTACTAACTTTAACACACAAATGACAGTTGTAAATAACGCCCGGAACGGGGGGTTTCGTGATTGCCGAATTCGCTCCCGGTCTCCGCCCGCTTCTGAGCTACTTGCCTGCTGCGGTCTCGTCTCGTCCAGAATACCGAAAGGAGTAAAATTCTAGAGACAACTACCACTTGAAGTTCCCATCCATACGGCCCCTAATGTGCCGAAAGTTCTATCCAAAGACAGTCCATCATTCTTTTATGATTCCCGTTTGTCTCTAATTTAGAAGCACCAAATCTACCGCAGAAACAATTGTGGTGTCAATGTGGGACCTCGCCGGAAAGGAGAAACTGGGTTCTACATCCTTAGAAAACACAGAAGTTAACAAGCTGATACAACTAGGGCTGTAAATGGGTAAGGTATGGTGCGGGTATGGTCATATCCATAACCGTAACCGTTTAGTTAAGCGGATATGGATACGGTTATATACCCACTTTGTCAAAAGTCATACCCGCAACATACTCATATCCGCATAACTGCCGGGTATATGGATGGTTAATTGGGTATGTGGTTATGTTTAACTTACTATAATAATAAACTATAAACTTTGAGATATAACAAACTGCCACACTTGAATGGATAGGTTATGGAGAAATATCATTCAAGGAAGAAAGAAGAGATGAGTGGAATGAGAGAATGATTTTATGGCCGTCTTAATTTAATGAAATGTACTTGTGCGTCAACAGTAAGGTACTTATATTACTAGATTTAAACGCTACGATAAGGAATACTACATTCTAATATAAATTTTTACCGTTTTAAGGTATATATACTTGTTAGATGAGAGTCCTACAATATACACCATTACATTTTAATATAAATTATTTATTTAAAATATAAGTAAATGGATATATGTGTACACAGGGTATAGGTATATATATAACCATAACCTTACCCTGAAAGAAGCGGGTATGTGAGTATAAGGATAAGCGGTTACATGGTTATAAAAGTTTATACCTATGACGGGTTTAGTGGGTATGGATTTGAGGGTATGTAGGTATACCCATATCCATTTACAGCCCTAGATACAACCTCTTCATACGCAAGACAAATAAACAAGTAACAATTACTCTTTTTGACTCCTCCGGTAAGCGTTGATTTCCCACGAGAACGTAACCATTTTCCTTATAAGCAGGAGGAGGGCCACAAAAAATTCTACCCGTCAGTCAGCCTTACGGTTCCAACAAGTTAGTCTTATTTGTAGCTTATATAAGAATGTTAGTCGTATTAAAAGCTTTTATATACTTTCACTTTTTCATTAACACATGGATTCCTTATAACATATAGAAGACGACAAGGTTATCGGAAGTGTGGACGATTTTCATCCGGAAGGTAGATTTAATAATGTATATTTTTTTTTCATAATGTATTTCGTGAAATTGGATTACCGGAGAGCTTTGTCTCGTAACCCGATGGTCGGAGTAAAATAGGAAATCTCCAGACGTGTGGCCCCGTGAGATAATAAAAACGGACGCCTTTTCATAGAACTAGCATAAACCCGTGCTATGCACGGGTGGCTTAGTAGACTGCAGTCAAAAATTTATAAATTTAACTTATAAAAATAAAAAGATATATGTACAATACATATATTAATAAGACTTCTCATACACATATGGACCAATACGTAATTTCAAAAAATAATAGAGAAAATTACATTCAGCCCCCTCCACGGGCTTTCATATATAGTATAGATGTGTCTCCTAATATAATATATAATTTAAAAAATTATTGACAAAAGTGTGATGTACACACACAAGGACCAATACATAATTTCAAAAAATAATAGAGAAAATTGCATCCATCCCCCTCCACGGGGTTTTCTATACATATAGATGTGTCTCCTAATATAATATATAATTTAAAAAATTAAAGACAAAAGTGTGGTGTACACACATAGGGACCAATACATAATTTCAAAAAATAATGGAGGAAATTGCATCTAGCCCCCTCCACGGACTTTCCTATATAGTACAGATGTGTCTCCTAATATAATATATAATTTAAAAAATTAAAGACAAAAGTGTGGTATACATTAACATAGAGCAATACGTAATTCCAAAAACTAATGGAGAAAATTGCATCTAGCCCCCTCCACAAGCTTTCCTATGTAGTAAGGATGTGTCTCCTAATATAATATATTAATTTAAAAAATTAAAGACCAAATTGTGGTGTACACATAGAGATTAATACATAATTTTAAAAAATAATGAATAAAATTGCATCCAGCCCCCTCCATGGACTTTTCTATATAGTATAGATGTGTCTCCTAATATAATATATAAATTAAAAAAATTAAAGAACAAATTATGGTGTACACACATAGGGACCAATATGTAATTTCAAAAAATAATGAATAAAATTGCATCTAGCCCCCTCCACAGGCTTTCCTATATAGTATACATAGATGCCTCTCCTACTATAATATACAATTAAAAAAAATTAAAGACAGAAGTGTGGTGTACACACAAGGACAAATACATAATTTCAAAAAATAATGGAGAAAATTGTATCCAACCCCCTCCACAAGCTTTCCTATATAGTATAGATGTGTATTAATATAATATATAATTTAAAAAATTAAAGACAAAAGTATGGTGTACACACAAGCACCAATACTTAATTTCAAAAAATAATAGGGAAAATTACACTGAGGCCCCTCCACAGGCTTTCTTATATAATATAGATGTGTCTCTCAATATAATATATAATTTAAAATTATAACAAAAGTGTGGTGTACACACATAGGGACCAATATGTAATTTTAAAAAATAATAGAAAAAATTACATCCAACCCTCCACGGACTTTCCTATATAGCATAGATAGATGTGTCTATTAATATACTATATAATTTAAAAAATGAAAGACAAAAGTGTGGTGTACACACACAAGGAGCAATACATAATTTTAAACACTAATAGAGAAAATTGCACACTGGCCCCTCCACGGACTTTCTTATATAGTATAGATGTGTCTCCGAATATAATATATAATTTAAAAAAATAAAGATAAAAGTGTGGTTCGCACACAGGGACCAATATGTAATTTTAAAAAATAATAGAGATAATTGCATCTATCCCCCTCCACGGACTTTCCTATATTATATAGATGTGTCTCC
This sequence comes from Alisma plantago-aquatica, assembly GCA_963693085.1. Lineage (NCBI taxonomy): Eukaryota > Viridiplantae > Streptophyta > Magnoliopsida > Alismatales > Alismataceae > Alisma > Alisma plantago-aquatica. The sequence goes on from OY856411.1 coordinate 60,954,671, forward strand.
TAATATAATATATAATTAAAAAAATTAAAGACAAAAGTGTGGTGTACACATACAGGGACCAATATATAATTTCAAAAAATAATGGAGAAAACTTCATCCAGTCCCCTCCATTGGCTTTCCTATGTATTATAGATGTGTCTTCTAATACAATATATAATTTAAAAAATTAAAGCCAAAAGTGTGTACACACAAGGACCAATATGTAATTTCAAAAAATTATGAAGAAAATTACATCAATCCCCCTCCATGTGCTTTCCTATATAACTAAGCATAAACTCGTGCTATGCACGGGTGCCTTAGTAGACTACAATAAATACTTTATAGATTTAACTTAAAAATAAAAAAAATATGTACAATATATATATATATATATATATATATATATATATATATATATATATATATATATATATATATATTAATAGGACTTCTCATACACCTAGGGACCAATATGTAATTTCAAAAAAATAATGGAAAAAATTGCATCTAGCCCCCTCCACGAGCTTTCATATATAGTATAGATAAGCATAAACACGTGCTATGCACGGGTGCTTTAGTAGACTACAATAAATACTTTATAGATTTTACTTAAAAATAAAAAAAATATGTACAATATATATATATATATATATATATATATATATATATATATATTAATAGGACTTCTCATACACCTAGGGACCAATACGTAATTTCAAAAAAATAGTGGAAAAAATTGCATCCAGCCCCCTCCACGAGCTTTCATATATAGTATAGATATAGAAGTGTCTCCTAATATAATACATAATTTAAAAAATTAAAGACAAAAGTGTGGTGTACACACATAGGGACCAATATATAATTTCAAAAAATAACAGAGAAAATTGCATCCAGTCCCCTCCACAAACTTTCCTATATAGTATAGATGCATCTTATTGATGCTTTTTTTATAGGATGCATCTTATAGCATGAACTAATAAAATTACATCACATAGTTGATTTTTTTTTTCATTGGTTGTCCAATAGAATCGTCCTTTACTACCAACCACTAATAAAAACTGCAGTCTGCAATGAATGATTGAATCATGAGTTCAAAAAGATGGGAAAAAAACCCAAATAGCACACTATTGTATAAATATTTACCAATATAGCACCTTTCCCAATTTATTTCCCGAAGTAGCATACTTTCAGACTAAAACACCACATTAGTTGACGTTTTACTATTGTGGGGACAGAAAGCGCCACAATGTGTGGTGTTTTCAAGCTTCAGGACACAAAAGCACGAGATTAGTTGGCATTTTAATATAAAGCGTCATAAATCCTGACGTTTTAGCGATTCGGGAAATGAAAGTGCCACATAGTCTGGCATTTTACTTGAATACGCCTCACCAACCAGGTTATGTGGCCGAAAGACACCACATTTCCTGGCGTTTTCATTTATTCGATCAATAGACCGATACGTCGCGTCCGTCATCCTTTTACATAAAACGCCACTTTATCTGGAATTTTACATTAATCGCCAAGCGTGGTGACTTGTTTAGCTTGGTTACGAGGGGTAAAGTGCCATAGTATGTGGCGTTTTCTGGTAAACGTCACATAAGTTGGTGTTTAACCCCTGGTTACCTCCCCTGAGCCGGCCTGGCTTTCCTTTCTCCTTCGCTCCTCAATTCTTTCCCTTCACTCCGCCGCGGTGCTTGCGCAGAGGCGAGCAAGGATCTTCCGCAGTAGCAGCCACAGCCGGAGTCGGAGCCACAGCCGCCGTCTGTGCCTCCTCCTCCTCTGCCCCAACAGGTGACCACCTGCTTTGCCTCCTCTACCTCCTCCTCTCCTGCTCCCCCTTATCCTCTCCTGCTCTGCCTCCTCCTCCACCCCAACTTGCTCCTCCTCCTCTCCTGCTCCTCCTCCTTCGTCCTCTACCCCAGGCGCATGCCTTCTCCTGCCTCCTCTTCATCCCTCTCCTCTGCCAGCGATGCAACCTCATCTTTCTCTCCCTCGGCCACCTCTTCTTTCTCTCCCTCGACCACACCACCGCCACCTCTTCTTCCAGTCATCATTTTTTTGAAATATTAATGATCTGTTTTTTTAAAAAGGACATCGAGATTAGGCTCTCTTGATGGCGAGATTAGGCTCTCTTCACAGCGAGATTAGGGAGACATGAACAAAATGACTGAACAACTTCACATCCAAAGGTGAGAGTTGTGTATGTGTTTTTGCTAATGTTGTGTGAGTTTTAATGTATGCATTTGTAAAATGTAACTTTAATGGACTGTATTTTAAAAGGACTTTGTCCTACATGGACTTTTAATTATTTAGACATTATTAAGTATGTCACAATATTTATTAGTATTTTTTATTTTGTACAAGTCTATTTTTGTGTGTGAATGATGTGTGTGAATGATGGTTAATTATTTAGACATTATTTAAGTGTGTCACGATAATTATTTGTATGTTTTTATAATTCAATCATGAGAAGTAGTTGTTTTAATATTTAAGACATGCATAAAGTAATTTATATATCAAATTCGCTCAACTAAGTCATTTTTATATGGTTAGTGATTTTATCAAAGTCATTTGAACAAAGACAATTTTAGATCAAAATCATTTGAACAAATGCGGTAGTTATATGGTTAGTGATTTTAGATCTACTGAAATATACCAAATTCGCTCAACTAAGTCATTTTTATATGGTTAGTGATTTTATCAAAGTCATTTGAACAAAGACAATTTTAGATCAAAATCATTTGAACAAATGCGGTAGTTATATGGTTAGTGATTTTAGATCTACTGAAATATACCAAATTCGCTCAAATAAGTCATTTTTATATGGTTAGTGATTTTATCAAAGTCATTTGAACAAAACAATTTTAGATCAAAATCATTTGAACAAATGTGGTAGCTATATGGTTAGTGATTTTAGATCTACTGAAATATACCAAATTCGCTCAAATAAGTCATTTTTATATGGTTAGTGATTTTATCAAAGTCATTTGAACAAAGACAATTTTAGATCAAAATCATTTGAACAAATGCAGTAGCTAAATGGTTAGTGATTTTGGATCTACTGAAATATACCAAATTTGCTCAAATAAGTCATTTTTATATGGTTAGTGATTTTATCAAAGTCATTTGAATAAAGACAATTTTAGATCAAAATCATTTGAACAAATATGGTAGCTATATGGTTAGTGATTTTAGATCTACTGAAATATACCAAATTCTCTCAAATAAGTCAGTTTTATATGGTTAGTGATTTTATCAAAGTTATTTGAACAAAGATAATTTTAGATCAAAATCATTTGAACAAATGCGATAGCTATATGGTTAGTGATTTTAGATCAAAACTTTCATATTATATATCTAACAAAAATTACTTCCATACAATTCAGGACTATGGCCGATACCTCAAGACATTTTGTCATACTTTATGATGGAAGACCCATGCGTATTGAAATATCTACGACATCTACTTATGCTAAGTTTATGTCATTCATACATCAAGTTCTTGCCATCAACTCATCAATGCACGACATGCATTTAAGTTACACCCTTCCAAGTGATTTAGGTCTGACGTTTAACTTATTTCCTACTCAAGTTGTGGATGATGATAGTTGGAAAGACCTACTCACTATCGACTATGGGAGGCATATTGTAATGCCTGGGCCCACTGCCCAAGACTCTAGTAGAGTTTCGAGAATGACGACTGGGCCCATAGACCACTACTAGCCTTAACTGCACACTTTGTCCTCACTCACGCATCAGCCGGGGTCAACTTCCCGACTGGTCACCCATCCTAGTACTACTCCAAGATGAGCACACTTAACTATGGAGTTCTTTAGTTATGGGTTCCCAGAAAAAGAGGTGCACCTTGGTGATATGGGTAGTCCAATCATTCCTTTTAAGATCATGTTATCTGAGGCCTCAAATCATGGGATGTTACAATCTCCCCAACTTAGACTCTTGACGTCCTCATCAAGGATCAACTATAAGGCCACATAATCTCTTCCATTTCAATGCAGACCCACAATGGCCCATGGACACCCAGCTCCCGATCACGGAATACCAACGCAAGGGTGGCTACGTCAACCATGGATAGCCCTTTCCTACATGACTGGACCGCACGGCTCAAGACTGGCATTCCATGCCCTTGTGGGCCCCACCTACTGGAGGGGAATTGGCTTTGATACCATTTTTCACGACTGGGCCCACTGCCCAAGACTCTAGTAGAGTTTCGGGAATGACGACTAGCCCCATAGACCACCACTAGCCTTAACTGTGCACTTTGTCCTCACTCACGCGCAAGCCAGGGTCAACTTCCTGACTGGTCACCCATCCTAGTACTACTCCAAGCTGAGCACACTTAACAATGGAGTTCTTTAGTGATGGGTTCCCGGAAAAGGAGGTGCACCTTGGTGATATGGATAGTCCAATCATTCCTTTTAAGATCATGTTATCCGAGGCCTCAAATCCTGGGATGTTACACATTTGAATTTTTATGTTGAGAAATCTGATATTTTGGGTGATGATGGAAAACACAATGTTGTTGAGGACGATACCGATGATGATGATCCAGATTATGATGATGAAAATGATAATGATGGTGATGGTGATGATAATGATGATGATGATGATGATGATGATGATGATGATGACGATGACGATGACGATGACCTTGATAATGATGTAGAATTGCAATAAGTTTGTATATATGATAGCAATCATGATGTTTATGTTGACCCAAAAACCTAGAAGGATGATTGGGTGGACCATAACAATATGGATAACTATGAAAGTTTTAAAGTGGATGATTGGATTGATGACTTTGCAAACCCTTTAGACATGGGAGACGATGAAGTTGTTATAGGATAAGGTTTTAATAAAGGTGCTATTTTTGAAACAAATGCAGACCTCCTTGTAAAATGCAGTCTTGGTCAATCAACAATAATGTCCAATTTCGTACAGACCGATCAAATAAGAGTTTCCTTATGCATATATGCCTGCATAAGGATCAATGTTCATGGAGACTTCATGCATGTGCTTCTAAGAGGGTTGGTGGGTTATGGAAAATAACAAAATATAATGATAAACACTCATGCCACAGTGCAATTTTGTACAAGGATCATATGCAATGCAAGTCTTCAAATATTGCAAGGATGATAACGCCTATGTTGAGAGCAAACCTAGACATGAGCACTCGAGAGATAGTTGAAAAAGTGAAAGCTGAGTTGTATCTTACCATATCCTACAAGAAGGCTTGGCATGCACGTAAGAAAGCCATTTCATCAATCTTTGGAGATTGGGAGACATCATATGGGTCGTTACTTCTATTTCTTAGATCTGTTGAACAAGCTATTCCAGAAACTGTATTTAATTTCAAAGCCAGTGAAACGACCCTCAGCCATCGATTTGAATGTGTATTTTTGAGTTTTGGTCTATCTATTACAGGTTGGGCTCATTGTCGGCCAGTGATTAGTGTTGATGGCACATTTTTGTACGGTAAATTTGGTGGGACATTACTTATAGCTACTGGTGTTGATGGAAACAATGGATTGTTTCCCTTAGCTTTTGTAGTTGTTGAGAAAGAAAACCATTCTTCTTGGGTGTGGTTCTTGAATTGCATGAAATATCAAATTCTAATTGTCCGACAAAGGAATGACTGTTTTGTTATATCTGATAGGATGTGCAACATTCATCAAGCTTTGGATGAGGTGTTCCCATATGCCACTCAACGTAACTGTTTAATACATTATAAAGACAACTTTCATAAGGAATTTAAGTCTACTGAACTATATAACTTGATGTGGAAAGCAGCTAAGGCGACTGAAGTGGTACATTTTGATAAACACATGACTTCTATAAAAGCCATTGACCCATCTGCTTACAATTGGCTAATGTTTTTAAACCCAAGATTGTGTACTATGTCTTGTGATGGTGGTTATTGATACGGTACAAAAACAAACAATTACTCTGAGACAATTCATGGAATTTTAAAGCATGCTCGCAATCTTCCCATACAAGCCCTCATATGTAGCACATATTATAGGTTGGTCGTGATGTTCTTCAAAAGGAGGAATTATGCAACATCATTAACTCACCAATTCACCGCGAGAATAGCTTATAAATTGGAGAAGTTGGAGGAGAAGGCAAGGAAACATCACATTAGTTGCTGAGTAAATGAGTTAGAATTCACTATCAATGATGTGTCAGGCAATACTTATCAGGTGCATATTCTGTGAAATATCTATCCTTCATAGTGTACTTATGGTAAACCACAAGTTTATCATATCCCATGCTCACATGTACTGGCCTGCACTAGTTTCATACACTATGAATATTTTTAGTTTGTTAGCAGTTGGTACAAGCTAGACAATTATAGGCTGACATATGCCCCTCAGTTTAGTGGAATCTCAGATAACAGATATTGGCCAGGGTTTGATCCAACCATGGGTCTTGTATATCTTTTACCACCAGTTGTTACAACACATACAGGACGACCTAAGGTGAAGTGTAGGATGACAAATATGGATATTGATCCTAATCGCACTTCTTACAAATGTGGAAAATGTGGTGGTTTAGGTCATAATGAGAGAACATGTAAGAAAAGCAATAGTTAGAAATCTCCAAATGTAATCTTAGTTATCTACTTTGAAATCTCTACATGTAATCTTCATTTTCTAATTAGTTCTAATTAGTAATATCTATATGTAATCTTAGTTTTCTACTTTGAAGTCTCTAGTTGTAATATTAGTTTGCTAACTCGCATGAGGAGGGCAGGATGAATAAAATTTTCTACTGACTTCTATAATAGTACATGTAATAAATTGTTAGATTCTATTTTGGAATACATTTCGTTAACAAATCTTTGTAATTTTATTGAATGCATTTAGTCATTTAACACATGTTGTGATATTTGTTCTTTCTTTGTATAGACATGGTGAAAGGAGATGATACATTTCGGATTACATGCCACTCCACTGAAATTTCTAGGTGGGAGTTAACAGATGCAGATGTATTAGGGTATGTTCGTACAGCGGGGTTCAGATCAATCATTACCCTTTCTAGGGTTAACTTTGATGCATCATTGATAACAACACTTAGTAGAAGGTGGCACTCAAATACAAATTCCTTCCACTTCCCTTTAGGTGAGATGACGATCACACTTTAGGATGTTGAAGTCTTACTAGGTTTACGTGTTGATGGTGATACCGTTGTAGCTCGTCATTCATAGGTCCTAATGAAGGTCAATTTAGTTCTTGATCTTCCATGTGTGACCATATCTTAGGTTCACATCCAGAAGGGCTTGATCATGGGTCCGTCCAGTTGAGTTGGTTGCGTTCTACATTTACAGGCATTGACTTGGAGAATGTCGAAGATCAAGTCAAACGTCGATACACAAGTGCATACTTGTTACACCTTTTAGGTTGCTTTCTATTACCCGATGGTACTGGTAACGAGGTTCATCTTCGCTACTTGCCTCTTCTAGTGGATTTTGACCGTTGCAGTTTATACTCTTGGGGCAGTGTAGTTTTAGCATACTTATATCGTCAGTTGTATAGGTGTCGTCCAGGTTCTAAACAGAAACGAATATCTGGGTGTGTGCATCTATTACAATTGTGGTCTTGGGAAAGATTGCATGTTGGTAGACCTGGAAAGTTGGACATGCGAGATGATTTTCAGTGGCCTGAACATGCTCCACTAGGCTATAGGTAAGTCATAGGAATATATAAATACTCTATTTTAGAAAGTATAATCTCATAATATTCTTATCGTTGTTAAATTATGTGAAACAGATGGAGCCATCTGATGGAGCGTGTATGTGTACCATGAGGAACTGTGACGTTCTACCTTAATGAGATTGATACCCATCAGCCAAGTCAGGTGAGAGTTTTAGTTCATTTCATTCTTAAATTTTACATAACTTTATTTGCGAAATATTTATTCTGATGTATTGTTATATTTATTGTTACAAATATTTAAATTGTTATAAATATTTAAATTTGTAGTTAGTTTGGACACCTTACAATGTTGAACTGTTGGCCAAGTTGCCGCCTATATGTTAACAAGGTAGAGACATTTGGATGGCATGTGTACCAATGATCTCTTCTACTATAATGGAGTGGCATGCTCCTGATAGAGTACTAAGACAATTTTGTGCTCACTATCAACCACAACCCCAAGACCTTCCTATATATCATAGGATTGATGGTAGAGGGCGTAGCAGCAATGACTGGTTGGTCCAATATAGCACAGATCTAAATCCATGGAATGACATACGTAATAGTATAGTTCAACTTCCTGATCCTTTGACTGTCGAGCAGCCCCATACATGGTACAAACCTGAGTATCATGTTCAATGGCGAATTGATCCACCTACTTTGTACTATCCTCATGGATACATAGAACGAGATTGTGTAAGTATACATATATATATATATTTATTTATTTATTTATTTATTTATTTATTTATAGATCTAAATGTTGAAATGAAATCAATTCTAATTAACATTCATTGTGATAGTTCCAAACTCATGTGCAAATCCAAGAGACACTACAAGCATTCACACAAGAGACACATGTTGATGATTGGTTGACAGCAAGGGATAACATATATAAAGTACAGAATGCATGGTTTCAGCAAATGCCTAGCCACATGCATCCAAATCAGAGTATAGCTCCTCCTACAACAACATCAGTTGATGCCACTCCTTTTACAACTTCTACAACAACTGGACACTTTACATCACAAGGGCATTCTACTACACCAGGTTGTTCTACAACTACTGGACACTTTACACCATAAGGGCATTCTACTGCACCTAGTTGTTCTACAACAACAAGTGACTCCTTTCCTGTAGGAGATTCTACATCTGTAAGACAATTTCCTATTGATACTCATTCTTCATTTCCTGGAGATTCTACATCTGTAAGACAATTTCCTATTGATACTCATTCTTCATTTCCTGGAGATTCTACATCTGTAAGAGAATTTCTTGTTGGTACTCCTTCATTTCCAGGAATGTTATACTCTTATTCGTCGCCACCATCTGATCAATTTGGGGTTCCTTCTACTTTATCATGGTCTCAACAAAGTTTTATTCTGTCCCGAGGCTTTGACTAATAACACACTTTTTACGTGCGTAGAGACGCAAGTGTACGCGTCAATGTAATATAGGCCTTTGTGAGGCCCGAGTCGAACTCAGGGACACGTGAATTATCAGAGACTACTACTAACTACTTGCAATCAGCTAGACCGATTAAATAGTTGGAAGTTGTTGTAAAATTAAAATAAAAATGAAATAAAACAAAGCAAAGCAATCGATAAAATGATTATTTTAATCAATTTAAGATGAGATCTTTAGGATTGCGGTTTCACCACAGGTTTTCATTGTATTAAATTCTATGTAGTCATTCAGATTTATCTCTCTATCCGGGTAGTGGCCTGAAATCAGAATTAATTGCCCACTGTCATGGTACAATTCACTACCTATGTCTAGGTCGGTTCCACCGTCGTAGTAACATATACCCTAAACTAGGTGCATTAAAAACGATCCCTCGGTATCCACCATTAATCTTACACCACCTTGTTCAAGGGATTTGTCAATTAACATGAATTTCGTCTCTTTTCAACCATTAATTCTTCTTTCAAAGTAATTAAGGGCATTAGATTATTATTATGGTGATAAAGCATAACAATATAATTGAGAAAACGAAATTATACCATAGATTTAAGAGATAAATGATAAATTACTATTATAAAATTGTCATACAATGAATTCCTGGGCTACTCCCGGTCCTAAAGACAAAGGGGATTAGCCCTGCATGTTCATCTCAAAGAAAAACATGGTAGAGAAAAGGGGAAACATGAGAAAAATGTGATTGAGCCGTGAAACCCCTGAACGGAGAAGATCCAATCGCTCCTTGGCGTAGGATATGCGTTCTCCAGCCTTTCGGTGGTGGAAATCGTCTTCTTCGGCGTCTAGAATGGCTGGGGTGTGCTTCTAGGCTCTGTTATTCTCTCCACCCTTCTCGGGACGTGTGCAGTGGCTAGTGACGTCATCCCTTGCTCTTGGCCGCCGTCATTAGGTATAATCTCCGAATTAGGTCGCCAAAATTACCACAACCGTCAGATTTAGATCCATCTGAAGCAAACATGAATCTGACGGTGTCGATACCATCGACGCGAGTCGATGGTATCGACCCTGCACTGTATCGGCTGGTCTTCTTTTCTTTTCTTTGTCGCAACTGATGCCACCTCGATACCATCGATGTCGGTCAATGGTATTGACATTCATCGGCGTCGGTTTTGTCCTTTTACATCGTTGTAGCTCCACTCATCGATGGTATCGACTTTTATGTCGATATTATCGACTCTCTTCTCTGAAGCAACCTGATGTTATCTCGATACCATCGACTCTCCTGTCGATACTATCGAGATTTTGCTACTCCTTGCGGCTGGCTACCTATGGTCAGGTCGATGGTATCGACCACTGTCGATGGTATCGACAACAACAGATACTTGTTTTTCCTGAAATTGCAACACAAAACCACATAAGCCGAAACAAAACATATTCTTGTAATAATTTATACTCAAAATACTGAAATAAGGGAGATTTGACATAGAGAAAGATCATAACCCGAAGTAGATGAATTATGCAATATTAACCACCAAAATGACCAATAAATGCACAAAACACTAGTAAAATATGTCTCTAAATGTGACTCAAAATCATCGCATCAAACTCCCCTAAGCTTGAACATTGCTCGCTCTCGAGCAATAAAACCTTAGAATAGAATTTCCAGAGTCAACTAAAGAACAAATCATCACAACAAATATTACCATATGATCCCCACTGGACATTCACATTCCGGCCCTCACTAACCACGGAATGATAATGTGGGCTCTGATCTCCAAACCATGACATAAATACGATTAAAACGTAGCGGAAGCGAATCGGTAATCAGCGGAAGACAAAAATCACGGGAAATTAAAACTTTTCGAGATAAGAACTTGTATTCATAAAAACTCCTTTCATAAAGAGAGGTAACTGTTTACATCTCAGGATAATTACTTCTTGAGAATTATATACATCAAGATACAAAATCTCAAGATCACATAACACAAGACTCCAAGACCTGAGAGTACAGAGGACACATAGGACTGACTCTAACTACACCACATGGCAGGACAAATCTCCACCTGAGATTACTGCTGCCCCTGGTGCTGCTGCTGCTGAGACTGGTCACCTGCAGGTTGGTTCCTTCGTCTCCGACGTCCACCTAAAAAGTTGAAGCCTACGGGGTGAGACAATTATACATAATTGTCCCAGCGAGAGTTATAACTCTTCGCCAGAAGCTTTATTATAACATCAAAGAATATTTTAAGCAGTAAAGCCTTCAAAGCATTCTATAACAGTTGCAGGTATAACAAGATCTCTACAATTTAGGAGATATGGAGAATATCAACATTATTGCAATGTAACATCAATCAACTAACTTGGAGTCATCTCTAACAAGTTATACTACATGGTTGATTATGTTTTACAAACAACATTATGCCCTGTGGAGATGAGGCTTACCACTCAAACTCCAACTGATCGCTGAGAAGCCGCATCAGTATCATACATAGGTCATTAAGAGAGCCGGATTCTCATGACCTTCACCTTCCTCAGTCAGTAAGAGGATCACTTGTAGGACATCTCGTGTCTCTACTATTATAGCTCACCAGGGTAAACTGGTCCTTCGCTATTCTAGAGCCACAGTGGCGTTCTGTACTCTCTTCGTCATCAGGAGGTTTCATATTTACCTACCACTGATACGGATATCTGTGCTGTCTTCGTCATTAGGAGGTTTCATGTTTACCTACCACTGATACGGTATGGAACTATAGTGAAGGATGGATGGATTACACATCTACATCACTTTCCTACACTAGGATGTAAGGTTCTACACATCCATGTACCCCACATACTCAAAAGTATGTGCTCCAGGAGTTCCCTAAGGAAAACCGGTTTCACCATCACTTAATTTCTGACAATGATGGATCTATGATCAGGGCTCTACATTATTCTTGATTAGTTAGGTACATTCAGTATTCTTTAACAGCATACATGTTCCTTCAAACAATAACAATAGCATAGCAGCTATAAAAGGAGAATACTAAATGTAACACGCCTAACTCATATCAATCATCATTTCTCATTATCCTCATCACAAGTCATCTCTAAGGCATGACCTTGATGGTATTCATGGCTCTCATAGCCCAGTATCAGCATAGGATGCCACTGGCAAGGCATCAGATTACATTACTTATTCATAAGGCTAACAACATGCCTTTAATGAATATAACATCAACATCCATACCTGGATATGATTACCTTCATATCAGAACATGCATGGTTAATACATCTGATAAAGGTAATACAACAATAAGGAATGTACTTCCTACTTTTGTCATAAGAGTTAAATCTTTAATCCTATTCAAAAAGAGTTTATTGCTCAAAAGCATGCCATTACCCTTGAATTAGGGTTTACTATTCACATCAAGGTGAATTAAACTCATAACATCATCACGTATGAGTAACATCTTCATTGATGCTCTTGGATTAGTTAAAGGTTCATCATTTATCATAATTAGGGTTTCTATGATCTCACACAGGTGGATCATACCCTAATTATGCTCATTTCTGTGTATTGGGGATGCTTCAATTGAGTTTCCATTTAAAAAGGGTACTTTCTCTCTCTATAGAAGTACTTTCTCTCTCTAGAAGTACTTTCTCTCTCATCATAAGGTTAGGTGATGTCAACATCACTCTAAAACAGGTTGGGTTGAGTCATCATGACTAAAAACATCATTCTCATGTAATTAGGGTTTGAAATGAGCAAGGTATAACTCAATTGACCCTTCAGGGGTATATTGGTAATTCACCCCAGTGATCATCATCATAGTCAAAAACCTTGGTCAAATAACCCCTTACTATCCTAGATTATCATTAGGGTTTGATTTGGGCAACATTGAACCATTTACATCATCAAATGATTGAATGTGGTCAACCTTGAGTCACATTGATTAATTTCAATCATTAATCATTAATTGAATTGAGATCTGTTGAAAGTGTTGACCGTTTGCCCACTTTGACCCTCCAAGACCGCGAGCCTCTTTCTAGCTCCAAGACCGCGAGCCCCCTTAGGCTTCAAGACCGTGAGCCTCTTCAAGGGTTCAAGACCGCGAAGCCTCCCATTGGTTCAAATTAAAGTTGAGACCGCGAAGACCAATTTGAGTTGAGACCGCGAGGGTCATGAAGACCGTTTGCCCTTCTTTGACCTCAGGACCGCGAGGCTCTTCACGGTCTTGAGACCGCGAGCCTCCTCTCGGTCTTGAGACCGTGAGCCCCCTCACGGTCTTGAGACCGCGAGCCCTCTCACGGTCTTGAGGCCGCGAGGCTCTCATGGTCTCAGCCGCTTGGTCCTTCAACAAGGCTCAAAGGTGCAACCGATAATGTCAACCCATGTTGAAGCCCTCAAACGGTCAAATCTATGTTGACCACTTATGGATTTAGTCAATTAAGATTATGCTTGATCACTTGGTCATTCAATTGACCCATAATGGTTAACCAATTATGGTTGAAATCGATTCAATTAGGGTCTATCAATGTTCACCCATCAACACTCAACAGTGTGCATCAACACAAGGTTGGACCCTTCAATTGAGCTCCAATTGGGCCCAAACTTGGCCCAAACGGTCTTGAGGTCATGTGGGTGGACCCCACATGGTCTTAAGACCGTTTTCCCAAGATTTCATCAAAGTCTAAGGTGATTTGATAGGGGTTGAACCATGATTGAACCACAAAACAGAATTTTGATTAAATTGATAACTTATTTGCAATTGGGTCCTCAATTGGTCAAATTACTCAACCCTAGACCTTCAAACGGTCTTGGGTGATTCTCCTCTCGGTCTTGAGACCGTTTGGATGAGTTCCAAACGGTCTTGAGACCGTTTGCCCATCCAAAAAAATTGGATTCTAGTGCAAATTCATCAAGGTCTGACCCATTGAGTTGATGATCATGTCAATATTTAATTGCAATGTAATTTGGTGTAATTGTACCTTCAATTGGTCAACAAATCTTGACCCCAGACCTCCAAACGGTCTTGGTTGATTTCCCTCATGGTCTTGAGACCGTTTGGTGACCCCCAAACGATCTTGAGACCGTTTAGGTCAATCAACCCTAAAAACCCTAATTAGGTCACCATAATTTCAGTACTGATTTTATCTAGGGTTAGCCCTAGTATTCACCCTTCAACACTTAGCCCGTTTGGAATTAGACCATAAAACTTGGTGAGTTGTTAATTAACATAATTGTGAACATTAATCTCATACGGTCAACGCTTAGTCAACGACCTTACACGGTCTTGAGACCGTTTGCCCAAAAAGGCAATTTCAGACCGTTTGAGAATCAGCAATTAATTCATTTAAAGTTGTGACTTAAAAAGGTCATATCTCCCGATTCCTTTGGAGTTAGTCTCCCAAATTTTGAGGGTAATTAGCCTATATAATTAGGAACAGAGTTCTTATACGGTCCACGCTCGGTCAACGGGGCCAAACGGTCTTGAGACCATTTGCCCTGTCGCGGTCTCGAGACCGTTTGCTCACCTTGCGGTCTTGAGTCCGAGAGAGCAAACTGTTAGGACCGTTTAAGGAAAAGAAAAGCGGTGGGTTTCCTTGGAAATCACGCCTTCATCTTCTAGCTCAAGAACAGTACAGATATCCCACGGGTTTGCTTGCAAAATAGCAAGGAAAAGTAGGGAAATACTAAGAGCTATCATCAAATCACATATAAAGATGCACATAGTAAAGCATGGGTTTAGAGTTATAAAACCCGCCTAAAGCTTGCTTCTTGAGCTCCAATCTTTCAAGCTCCAAGCTCTAATGGCGTCCTTGAGTTCCCACAGGTTGGCCAAGGTGAAAACTCCAAGGAAGGATGAAAAGAGACGGCTAGAAAGATAGGGTTTCGAGAATTAGCCTTGAAGCTGACCTTGAATTCGAATTCTAACCATGGAATTAGGCAAGAAGAGGGGTTTAAACCTACCTTGCACCCCTTGTTCGTCCTCCTTAGCTCCAAGGCAGTCCTTGGTCGTCTTTGGTGAAATGAAACAGTAAGGGAACGAAGGTTAAGTTCCCTTGCAACTAAGGGAAGGAGAGCTTATATACATGGGGTAGGATTTTCAACATTAGTTCATAAGTTTCCCTTAATTCCAACTAAGTCCTTCCTTTATTACTTGCTCGTCCCTTCCTCTTTATTCTAAGGACAAACCTTATCTTAAGTTATAGAAAAGAAGGCAAGGAAGAACAATCTAATAATAAAGTTCATACTTAAAGGGATATTGCACATGTACCCTGATTATTCAATCACAAAGCCTATTTCTTAACTTGATAACTCAATTGAGGTGAATTCCTCATCATTTCTTCTCTCAATGATGGCAAGAATCTAAAAAGATACTTTAGATGACATTATTTACAAATTGCATCCCTTTATTTGGGTAAATTGCATTTTACCCCAAATTAGGGTTTTCAAGCCCTGGGATTGCTTCCACAGCTGCACCTTGGTGCTCTAGCTTGGGAAATCCCTCAAACTTTGCCAAAGAGATTCTCATGATGTCTCAACATCAGAGGAACATCTCATCATGTGCAAATTGCAAGCTAACCCTTTCAACTGGGTAAATTGCACATAGGTCCCTGTATATCAAAACAATGCTACAACTTTAAATAAAAAGGAGCAAATACTGAAATATACGTTTCTGAGAAGCTTAATTACATGCTCAGAGTTAAACACAAAGATTTAATTACATATTTAGGCAAAACACCTAGGGTTAACTCATAACCCAGGTCAGGGATGTTACAAATTATCCACCCCTTACAAGGATTTCGTCCCCGAAATCGATAAAACATATTACGAGAAAAGGGCAGGATACTTCCTTCTCATCTCATCCTCTAACTCCCAAGTGGCTTCTTCAATACCATGATGGTTCCAGAGGACTTTCACAAGACTTATATCTTTCTTCTTTAACTTTTTAATTCGTTTATCAAGGATTGACACTGGTCCCTCCTCATAGGATATGTCATCATTCAATTCTACTTCCATAGGTTGTAGAACTGACTCGGTGTCTGGGTGACATTTCTTCAACATAGAAATGTGAAACACAGGATGTAACCTCTGTAATTCTGGGGGAAGCTCTAGTTTATATGCTACCTTTCCAATCCGTTCAATGATTGGATAAGGCCCCATATATCTAGGAGCTAACTTCCCCTTCCTTCCAAAACGAAGGACCCCTTTCCAAGGTGAGACCTTAAGATACACTCTGTCTCCAACCTGGAACTCTAAGGGTCTACGACGTTTGTCAGCATAAGATTTCTGCCTATCCTGAGCAGTCTTAATCTTATGTTGTATAACTTTAATCTTTTCTGTGGTTTGCTGCACCAGGTCGGGACCTAACAACTGGTGCTCACCAGTCTCAAACCAACACAAGGGTGATCTACAACGTCTACCATATAAGGCTTCATAAGGTGCCATATCAATACTATGCTGATAGCTATTGTTATAGGCAAACTCTATCAAGCTTAGGTATAGATCCCAACTTCCGGTGAACTGGAGAACACATGCTCGCAACAGGTCTTCTAAGGTTTGTATGGTCCTTTCCGACTGTCCATCAGTCTGTGGATGAAAGGCCGTACTAAACCTCAGCTTAGTGCCTAAGGCACTGTGCAACTGTTCCCAAAAACGACTTGTAAACTGAGGACCTCTGTCAGAAACTATTGTGATAGGAACTCCGTGCAAACACACTATCTCTTGAACATACAACTCTGATAACCTTTCAGCAGAATAGGTTGTTTTGACAGGTAAGAAATGTGCTGTCTTAGTCAACCTATCAACAATTACCCAAATGGAATCATGTCCTTTGCTTGTCCTGGGTAGGCCAACAACAAAGTCCATGGTCACATGGTCCCACTTCCACTGTGATATGGGTAAAGGTTGCATTGTCCCTACAGGCTTCTGGTGTTCAGCTTTAACTTGCTGACACACAGGACACCTCAGAACAAACTCTGCAACGTCCTTCTTCATCCCAGGCCACCAATACAGATCCTTCAAATTCCGATACATCTTGGTGCTCCCTGGATGCATAGCATACATGGAAGAATGGGCTTCTTCCAGGACTAACTTCCTTAAGTTGTCCACATCCGGCACTATCATTCTTCCATTATAACAAGCTACTTGATCTTTTGAGTCATGAAACCCATCTTGCTTCTCACTTCCATAATCAGATCTTATATGTTGAACTACAGCATCACCTAGCTGTGCCTCTTTAATCTGCTCCCTTAGAGTAGGTTTAATATGCATCTCAGCTAACAAACCGGCTAGCAATGACACCTTCAATTGTACATTGTCTTGCCTTAAAGAGATAAGCATATCTCTTCTAGAGCATACTAAAGAGTTTAGTTGTGCTCTATTCATGGTTGATGTTGCTGATTTCCTACTCAAGGCATCTGCAACAACATTGGCCTTACCTGGATGGTAATCAATTGTACAGTCGTAGTCCTTGATTAACTCCATCCAGCGACGTTGCCTCATGTTGAGCTCATCCTGAGAAAAGATATACTTAAGGTTTTTGTGGTCTGTGAAAATCTGGAATGTCTCTCCGTAGAGATAATGTCTCCAGATCTTCAAAGCATGAACCACAGCTGCTAACTCCAGATCGTGTGTTGGATAATTCTCCTCGTGTTTCTTAAGCTGTCGGGAAGCAAAAGAAATCACTTGTTTATCCTGCATCAACACACATCCTAGTCCGTTCTTGGAAGCATCACAGAAAACTACATATCCTTTTCCTTGTTCAGGTAGCACTAAAACAGGTGCACTTGTCAACCTCTCCTTCAACAACTGGAAAGATTGTTGACACTTATCACTCCAAGAAAAAGGAACATCTTTCCGGGTTAACTTGGTCAAGGGTAAAGCTATGGAACTAAAGTTCTTAATGAACCTTCGATAATAGCCAGCTAACCCCAAGAAACTTCGAATTTCCGTCAGTGTCTTCGGTTGTTCCCATTGTAGAACAGATTCTACCTTTGTAGGGTCAACACGAATTCCCGAGGCGGATATTACATGTCCAAGAAAAGATACCTCCGGCAGCCAGAACTCACACTTGCTAAACTTAGCATACAACTTATGTTCTCTTAGCAAGGTCAAAGCTTGGCGAAGATGCTGCTCATGCTGCTGAGCATCTTTACTATAAATCAGTATGTCATCTATGAAGACGACAACACACTGATCAAGGAAAGGTCGAAAAACTCTATTCATGAGTTCCATAAATGCAGCTGGTGCATTGGTTAGTCCAAACGACATAACCGTGAACTCATAGTGACCATATCTTGTCCTAAAGGCAGACTTGGATATGTCACTATCCTTAATACGAAGTTGGTGATATCCAGACCTCAAGTCTATCTTTGAAAACACTGTTGCACCACGCAACTGGTCAAAGAGATCATCAATCCTCGGCAGAGGATACTTATTCTTTATTGTCACTTTATTGAGTTGTCTATAGTCGATGCACAACCGCATTGACCCATCTTTCTTTTTAACAAACAAGACCGGAGCACCCCAAGGTGAAGTACTCGGTCGGATAAAACCTCTTTCAAGTAACTCTTGAAGCTGTTTCTTGAGTTCTGCCATCTCGGCAGGAGCCATTCTATACGGAGTTTGAGCTATGGGTTTCGTATCTGGAATCAGATTAATTTCAAAATCAATCTCCCGAGGTGGTGGTATACCAGGAAGTTCTTCAGGAAACACATCTTCGAATTCCCTGACTATGGGAACTTCGGCAGGATTGGAACTTTCCTTGGTAACATCTACCACATGGGCTAAGAATGCATAACATCCTTGCCTCAACAGCTTCTCAGCAACCATAGCTGACACAAGACAGGTGGGCAGAATCTTTCTTTCACCTTGAAAGATCCATGTGTTGCTTTCATCAGCAAACACAGCCAACTTGGACTCACAATCCAAGACAACTCTATACCTTTCTAAGGTATCCATCCCGAGGATTATATCAAATCCCTGCATATCAAGTGGTATAAGATCCACTTGAATGCGATGGTCAGAAAAGAAAAGGATGCAGGGAGAACATACCTCATGCAAAACGGCAGACCCACTCAACGGAGTCTCTAACAACAAACTATCTGCTCTATGACTAACAGTCACATTGCAGTTATGAATCATTTCACGAGTGATGAAAGAGTGCGTAGCACCCGGATCAATCAGAACGGATACAACACAGGATATAGACATATCAGAATATAAAAGTTTCATCTGACCTGCCACTACCCGTGGATTGACCACTGCCTCAGGTGGGTTCATAGCATAGAACCTCGCAGTCGCCTGGTGTTGAGGTGGTGGTGATGATCTAGCTTGAGACGCTTGTCCACGTCCTCGAGCTGCTCCTTGATGTTGTCTATTCTGAGATCCCTGTTGATTCTGTCTCGAAGGTTGTTGTGTCACACCGACAGGCCTAGAACGGCAATCCTTCATCAAGTGTCCCACCTTACCACAGTTGTAGCAACTCTTCTCCTGTTGTTGTGGTCTGGGTGGTCCAGTAACTGACACTGATGCAGAACTGTGCGTCCCTTGAAGCGGTTGACTCCATCCTCTACCTCTACTTGGTGTCCATTAAGTTTGAAAACTCGATCTGGGTGGTGGAGGGTTAGGTGCAGAGAATCTAGGTTTCTTGGAATCCCTAGATGAAGAACCCTGGAACTGTGGATATCTTTTATGGGTTTGTCTTTTCTCAACTACATATCTCTCTATCCTTCGGACTGACTCAACGAAGGTAGAGAATCTCTCTCTGTTTTCTAAGGCAGACACAGGGGTTGACATATCAGAATTCAAACCCTTCTCGAATCTTCTGATTCTTTCCTCATCCGTAGAAGCCATGTGTGGACAGAACCGCAACAACTCCATAAACTTAGCTTCATACTCACTAATGTTCATCATACCCTGCCTTAGTTTCTCAAACTGAGAGATCTTCTCATCTAGGAAGGTCTTTGGAAAATATCTATTGATAAATTCCCGACGAAACTCTTCCCATGAGAACTCTACTCCAGGTCTCTTCTACTCTTCCATGTTCCACCAGTGACCAGCACTGCCTTTGAGAAGATAGACAACATGTCTAACCTTCTCAGCTTCCGGAATCATAAGAATCCTGAAAGCCTTCTCCAACTCTGTCAACCATAAGTCAGCATCTGCAGGGTCGGCAGTTCCGAAGTACTCGGTAGCTCCGACACGACGAAGTCGTTCGAACGTCTTACCGATACCTTGTGCTTCGGGCTGGACAGGTGCCCTAGGTGCAGGAATGGGCATCCTATCGGTTATATGTGTCATGGCAGTCATAAACTGCCCGAACATCGTCTGTACAGCTGGATCACTCATGTCAGCTGGGTCGAACTGGGGTGGCTCTCTTGGCGACTCAGGTGCAGGTTGTTCTATTCTCGGAACTCTTGCACCGCCTCGAGGTGCACTAGCACTACTCTCTGCCACGTGCTCATCACGATGTTCTGACATTCTTATGTATCTTCTTCTCCTGAGGAGCAGAAGATTCTATTAGATAAGGAAGGAGTACTAAAGGTAGACTCGACATCCTAAGTCCTATGCCTCTGTAGACTCAACTGAGCCTGGAGCTCTGATACCACTAGTTGTGGGCTCTGATCTCCAAACCATGACATAAATACGATTAAAACGTAGCGGAAGTGAATCGGTAATCAGCGGAAGACAAAAATCACGGGAAATTAAAACTTTTCGAGATAAGAACTTGTATTCATAAAAAC
Source organism: Alisma plantago-aquatica (assembly GCA_963693085.1). Classification (NCBI taxonomy): domain Eukaryota; kingdom Viridiplantae; phylum Streptophyta; class Magnoliopsida; order Alismatales; family Alismataceae; genus Alisma; species Alisma plantago-aquatica. The sequence goes on from OY856411.1 coordinate 60,975,511, forward strand.
TCCTTTCATAAAGAGAGGTAACTGTTTACATCTCAGGATAATTACTTCTTGAGAATTATATACATCAAGATACAAAATCTCAAGATCACATAACACAAGACTCCAAGACCTGAGAGTACAGAGGACACATAGGACTGACTCTAACTACACCACATGGCAGGACAAATCTCCACCTGAGATTACTGCTGCCCCTGGTGCTGCTGCTGCTGAGACTGGTCACCTGCAGGTTGGTTCCTTCGTCTCCGACGTCCACCTAAAAAGTTGAAGCCTACGGGGTGAGACAATTATACATAATTGTCCCAGCGAGAGTTATAACTCTTCGCCAGAAGCTTTATTATAACATCAAAGAATATTTTAAGCAGTAAAGCCTTCAAAGCATTCTATAACAGTTGCAGGTATAACAAGATCTCTACAATTTAGGAGATATGGAGAATATCAACATTATTGCAATGTAACATCAATCAACTAACTTGGAGTCATCTCTAACAAGTTATACTACATGGTTGATTATGTTTTACAAACAACATTATGCCCTGTGGAGATGAGGCTTACCACTCAAACTCCAACTGATCGCTGAGAAGCCGCATCAGTATCATACATAGGTCATTAAGAGAGCCGGATTCTCATGACCTTCACCTTCCTCAGTCAGTAAGAGGATCACTTGTAGGACATCTCGTGTCTCTACTATTATAGCTCACCAGGGTAAACTGGTCCTTCGCTATTCTAGAGCCACAGTGGCGTTCTGTACTCTCTTCGTCATCAGGAGGTTTCATATTTACCTACCACTGATACGGATATCTGTGCTGTCTTCGTCATCAGGAGGTTTCATGTTTACCTACCACTGATACGGTATGGAACTATAGTGAAGGATGGATGGATTACACATCTACATCACTTTCCTACACTAGGATGTAAGGTTCTACACATCCATGTACCCCACATACTCAAAAGTATGTGCTCCAGGAGTTCCCTAAGGAAAACCGGTTTCACCATCACTTAATTTCTGACAATGATGGATCTATGATCAGGGCTCTACATTATTCTTGATTAGTTAGGTACATTCAGTATTCTTTAACAGCATACATGTTCCTTCAAACAATAACAATAGCATAGCAGCTATAAAAGGAGAATACTAAATGTAACAAGCCTAACTCATATCAATCATCATTTCTCATTATCCTCATCACAAGTCATCTCTAAGGCATGACCTTGATGGTATTCATGGCTCTCATAGCCCAGTATCAGCATAGGATGCCACTGGCAAGGCATCAGATTACATTACTTATTCATAAGGCTAACAACATGCCTTTAATGAATATAACATCAACATCCATACCTGGATATGATTACCTTCATATCAGAACATGCATGGTTAATACATCTGATAAAGGTAATACAACAATAAGGAATGTACTTCCTACTTTTGTCATAAGAGTTAAATCTTTAATCCTATTCAAAAAGAGTTTATTGCTCAAAAGCATGCCATTACCCTTGAATTAGGGTTTACTATTCACATCAAGGTGAATTAAACTCATAACATCATCATGTATGAGTAACATCTTCATTGATGCTCTTGGATTAGTTAAAGGTTCATCATTTATCATAATTAGGGTTTCTATGATCTCACACAGGTGGATCATACCCTAATTATGCTCATTTCTGTGTATTGGGGATGCTTCAATTGAGTTTCCATTTAAAAAGGGTACTTTCTCTCTCTATAGAAGTACTTTCTCTCTCTAGAAGTACTTTCTCTCTCATCATAAGGTTAGGTGATGTCAACATCACTCTAAAACAGGTTGGGTTGAGTCATCATGACTAAAAACATCATTCTCATGTAATTAGGGTTTGAAATGAGCAAGGTATAACTCAATTGACCCTTCAGGGGTATATTGGTAATTCACCCCAGTGATCATCATCATAGTTTTGAGGGTAATTAGTCTCCCAAATTTTGAGGGTAATTAGCCTATATAATTAGGAACAGATTTCTTATACGGTCCACGCTCGGTCAACGGGGCCAAACGGTCTTGAGACCATTTGCCCTGTCGCGGTCTCGAGACCGTTTGCTCACCTCGCGGTCTTGAGTCCGAGAGAGCAAACTGTTAGGACCGTTTAAGGAAAAGAAAAGCGGTGGGTTTTCCTTGGAAATCACGCCTTCATCTTCTAGCTCAAGAACAGTACAGATATCCCACGGGTTTGCTTGCAAAATAGCAAGGAAAAGTAGGGAAATACTAAGAGCTATCATCAAATCACATATAAAGATGCACATAGTAAAGCATGGGTTTAGAGTTATAAAACCCGCCTAAAGCTTGCTTCTTGAGCTCCAATCTTTCAAGCTCCAAGCTCTAATGGCGTCCTTGAGTTCCCACAGGTTGGCCAAGGTGAAAACCCCAAGGAAGGATGAAAAGAGACGGCTAGAAAGATAGGGTTTCGAGAATTAGCCATGAAGCTGACCTTGAATTCGAATTCTAACCATGGAATTAGGCAAGAAGAGGGGTTTAAACCTACCTTGCACCCCTTGTTCGTCCTCCTTAGCTCCAAGGCAGTCCTTGGTCGTCTTTGGTGAAATGAAACAGTAAGGGAACGAAGGTTAAGTTCCCTTGCAACTAAGGGAAGGAGAGCTTATATACATGGGGTAGGATTTTCAACATTAGTTCATAAGTTTCCCTTAATTCCAACTAAGTCCTTCCTTTATTACTTGCTCGTCCCTTCCTCTTTATTCTAAGGACAAACCTTATCTTAAGTTATAGAAAAGAAGGCAAGGAAGAACAATCTAATAATAAAGTTCATACTTAAAGGGATATTGCACATGTACCCTGATTATTCAATCACAAAGCCTATTTCTTAACTTGATAACTCAATTGAGGTGAATTCCTCATCATTTCTTCTCTCAATGATGGCAAGAATCTAAAAAGATACTTTAGATGACATTATTTACAAATTGCATCCCTTTATTTGGGTAAATTGCATTTTACCCCAAATTAGGGTTTTCAAGCCCTGGGATTGCTTCCACAGCTGCACCTTGGTGCTCTAGCTTGGGAAATCCCTCAAACTTTGCCAAAGAGATTCTCATGATGTCTCAACATCAGAGGAACATCTCATCATGTGCAAATTGCAAGCTAACCCTTTCAACTGGGTAAATTGCACATAGGTCCCTGTATATCAAAACAATGCTACAACTTTAAATAAAAAGGAGCAAATACTGAAATATACGTTTCTGAGAAGCTTAATTACATGCTCAGAGTTAAACACAAAGATTTAATTACATATTTAGGCAAAACACCTAGGGTTAACTCATAACCCAGGTCAGGGATGTTACAGATAATTACCCTAAAGGTGACAGTAATCATCCATAAAAGATTTCTACCTCAAAACTGATGAACACTATCACATAAGGTAGTTAACATAATAAAATTTTCCGGTCCAGACTCGGTGCATCTTGTGATCTCCTATACTAAGTTGCTCACCCTAACTACCATCTAAATGGAAGCAACTCTCTCGATATTCACAAGTGAGGAGAAAATCACGGTGGCCTACCAATTCGAGCAACGGGTGGATGAAATGGGTGGCTCATGGAAGAAATGGAAGCAGTATACGGTTTCAACATGCATAAAACTAAAATGCCCTAAATGATGCATTTGCACATGAACATGCCCTAATGCCTAAGATTGGGTGGAATGATGCATGCACTAACATCTCGTCTTAAAATGAGATGGATATCTAACTGAGCTACATCATGTACTTACTCATCCTAAAATGCAGGTGCGATTATGTTCCTTTCTCCTTCTTATTCTACTTGCTTCTCAATAATTTCTTTTTCTTTTTCATTTTTTTCATTTTTTTCTTTTTTTCTTAAGCCCTTATATCCATAATTGACAATGAATTAGTTGTTGGGCTCACTTTTTCTGCATAGCTCAAATATTTGAAGCATTTATGAAGGTATGGAACAGCTAATCACCCTTAGAGAAGAAATAAGTTACATGATGTGCTCTATGCATAGAAATTATGAATGCAGCTAAATGACACACACCTAAAGATAATGCGCATGTATAACTATTCTAATTTTCTTATTTTCATGTAAAACATGTGAAAGTGGTTGCAATGCAAAACCTATCTATATGAGATGCAATCAAAAAGATTAAAACCGTAAAGTACTTCCAATGCTTATGGTGGATTGTGAAAAACAATGAGGTGGAAAGATCACAAGACTAATTGACTGAACCTTTGAAAATTATTATGTGTCCCTCCTTACTGACATGTGTAGTCGTTAAGAGGTTTCTCTCTCTTACTTCAAATTAGAGTCTCATTATCATTTGGTCAGTTTAGGCTCACACAACCAATTCCATTCACTTTTCATGAATCATTAGGAATGTACAGTTGTAATTTTCTGTTTAAGAGTTGACAAAACCAATCATTTTCTTAATTTATGTGCTCAAAAGTGAACAACACCAACTTGCGAACACTCAAAAATTTTTAATTTTCCCTTAATTCCCATGTACAGGCAAGTGAGATGACACATGACTTAAGACATCCACAATTACACTAGATAGAATGTGGATCCTACAAACAAACTAAGATTGCACGAAATAAATGACAAGAACAAATAAAATAAAACTAAAAACTGAGAAAATAATAGATAGAGTTGTTCCAACTACCCCCCAAGCTTGAATTCGACTATGGCCTCATAGTAAAAAACAATCTTAAAGGTTGGAACAGAGATACCAATTTACTCTTCAGGCGGAGGTGGGTACTGTGGGGCCGTGGGGTCCCAGGATGGGTACTGCCCCTGAAAGCTAGGATCATACGGGGGCATGGGTGGAGGTTGTGGATACCCCCCAAAGTAGTTCTGGCTCCAGTAGTGATCTTAGAAGGCTTCTGTTGCATCTCCATCCTATGCAACCTGTCATGAATCTGCTGTTGGTTGTTGAGGAGGAGGCGCTCATTCTCGAAGATCGCCCTCTGATTGTCAAGTAATCGGTTTGTCATCTCCTGAACACCGGTGTACACTACTGTATGGTGTTGCTGCATTTGATGTATATCCTGCAGTATGGCATACATTCCTTGCATGGAATAGACATTCTCGCTTGGCTGTGAGGGCGGTGGTGGTGGCGGAGGCTGCGAAGATGAAGATGCACCTGGATGCATGTGAGGATGCTTCCTAGGTGCTACTCATTCCCGAAGAGGAGTGTAGGCCTCCTCTTCCTCTTCAGCCTCGTCGTCATTGTTGTTGTCATTGTCGTTGTCGCTGTCTTCATCGGAGTCAGCAATGTCTATGATGGGCCATCGGAAATGTTGAGCACCCTCGATAGAGAAGACAGGATCGGGAAGCGAACATTCTTGGTATGTGTGGTTTACATGGCAATGAGCATAAGGTAAACCATCTCGAAGTAAGATGAGGTTTGATCGGTGAAGATGTTGCAAATTGACCTTGCTTATGTTGGAGAGCAGAGTCAAAGTTGTGAAGTTCAGCCCAAGGTAGTGTGCCACCAGAGTGATGAGTCCTCCAAAGTGAATTGTAGCCTTCCGTGTACTCCTCTCTACCGCCAACACTCGCTGTAGAAAGAAAGCTCCCCAGTTGCACTGTTGCCTCTTCAGTAACTTATGCAAGAAAAATAAGTCTGTCTCCTGAAATTTGCTAAGAGACATATCACCCCTAGCAAATAGGGTAGAACACAGCATCCGATGAAGAATCCGCACAAACAGATGCTCGAAGTCTACTACCGCTGCATTGTGGTAGCTCACAGATTTACCCGGCGGCACCGTCACAAGCTCGGCGAAGATCGTGTCGTAGTCGGTCTGGTTGTCTGGCCTTTGGTAGTCAGTCTGTGAATGATTCCAGTTGTAGATCTCACTGAACTGGCAGTGTGTGATATTGTAGTCATTGTTGTACAGCTGGAAAGACACACGACCCTTGATCCACTCGCGGTCCGTGGCAATGATGTCGTTTGGCACGAAACAGACGTCCAGTGATGCCATGAATTCTGCCACCAGCTCTTTGTATGGAGGCCATTCATTGAAGAATGGATGTCCATCGGCATGGTACTCCATCTCGTCGGGCGTCCTGCTCGTGTGTCTCGCCTGCCCTTTTAGAACATAGGCCAGATTTGTGTCGAACCCCAGGTTGCGGATCGTCTCCCACTCAACATAGCAGGTCGGCTCAATTTTCCTCTTCATGATCTCCTTGTAGATCTTCTTGACCTCTGTAGATGGATGGACAATCCGTGGGTGTGAGATCGATGCAGTCGGTGGAGGAACGAACTCCGGGATGTCCATCGGGTTGGCACATGAAGAAGACGCACCGTCAACATGCACCATGATTGCGAAAGAAGGAGAAGTAAAGAGAGAGCTCGGGGAAGATCGGAGAAGGAAATCTCCGCTCGATGAAGAATGTCCTCCTGGATGCTCGTCCCCGGGCTCAGATTGCTCCGGAAGATGTTCGGTGCAAGTAGATGAAGAACTCGTTGAAGGTGTGACGTCATATGATGACAAACCCTCCCTTATATAACTGATGTTGGCGTTGCTGCATGCCCGTCGATACCATCGACGTGGGTCGATGCTATCGATACACGTAGCACAATCCATACTTCCACTGGTATCAACGGTCATCGATGGCTGGATTTGCGTGACCCAGATCGCTGACGTGTCGATGGTATCGACCCATCCCCCAGATTGAGTTTCTAGTTGCATCGATCGATGTTGATATCCTCTCGCGAATCGGTGATGTGGCGTGTCGATACTATCGACGCAAGTCGATAGTATCAACTTCCATTTAGGGCAACACCCTCGCGAGGCTCGGACGCCACCTTCTTTTTGAAACTGGGTCGATACCATCGACAGTCCCGTCGATGGTATCGGCTTCACTGAGATGATTTCTTCTGAATATCTCCAGAGATCTCACGAGTATCGACACCCATGTCGATACTATCGACCTCTACTTGCGATCAGCCTGTTGGTATGTCGATACCATCGACGAGGCCATCGATGGTATCGACACAGTGCGATTTCTGCAGTCGCCAACCTATACCCCGGTCGATACCATCGACACAAGGGTCGATGGTATCGACTCTGCCTCAGTCCTGCACAATGCACAAACGATCACGGTATCTTTTTTACACTAAAAACAAAGTCGAAACAAATCAAACTATGAATGTGAAAGAAACTAAACTGAAGTACTTATGGCTAGGTTGCCTCCCAACAAGGGCCCTTATTTAACATCTTAGACTAGATGACATGAAACTCCTCAAGCATCTGGAAGTGCAATGAGTTTGACCTCATTCAATTTCCTTGTGTAATGTTCACCAAAATACAATTTCAACCTTTCTCCATTGACCAGGAATGCGGTCTCACCATCACGCACCATAATTGCGCCATGTGGTCTGACCTCCTCTACTATGAATGGTCCACTCCATTGGGATTTTAATTTCCTGGGATGCATATTCAGCCTGGAGTTGAACAATAGGGCACGATCTCCTTTCTTGAAAATGTGCATTCGAATATGGCGATCGTGAATCAACTTTGTGCGCTCCTTCTAGATCCACGAGCTTTCATATGCATTCATTCGCAGCTCATCAAGTTCATTGAGTTCAAGTAACCTCTTCTGTCCTGCTTCATCATAATTCAAATTCAGCTTCCTCAACGCCCAATGCGCTTTATGCTCTAATTCCACCGGTAAGTGACAAGCCCGACCATAAGATAACTTAAAAGGTGTAGTGCCTATAGGTGTCTTGTACGCCGTCCTGTATGCCCACAACGCGTCCGGTAGTAGAGTACTCCAATTCTTCCTTGTGGAAGCCACAGTACGCTCCAAGATCGTCTTAATCTCCCAGTTGGAGACCTCCACTTGTCCTTGAGTTTGCGGGTGGTACGGGGTACTAATGTTATGTTTGACCCCGTACTTTCTCAACAATGCCGCAAACTTTTGATTCCGGAAGTGTGTACCCCCATCACTTATGATCATCCTTGGTACACCAAACCTTCAGAAAATATATTCTTTGACAAACCTACACACTACAGCGGAATCATTAGTCCTTGTGGGTATTGCCTCTACCCACTTTGACACATAATCAACAGCCAAAAGAATGTACAAATTAGAATTTGAGGACACAAAGGGTCTCATAAAATCTATACCCCATAAGTCAAATACTCAACCTCCTGGAATACATTAAGGGGCATCTCCTATCTTTTCGAAATGTGGCATGCGGGAATCACATTGCCGCACAAACTCATAAGCATCCCTAAACAAGGTAGGCAAGTATAGGCCACTTTCCAGTACTTTGGCTGCCGTGCGAGAGCTTGCATGGTGTCCGCCCGTCGGTAGTGTGTGGCAATGATGAAGAACACTCTCGTATTCCACCTCAGGTACACACCTACGTAAAACACCATCCCTGCATTGCTTCAAAAGAATAGGGTCATCCAAGAAATAATAACGTAAAGAATGGAAAATTTTCTTCTTCTCTTGATACGTCCAATCATCCGGGATGATTTTGCAGGCAAGATAGTTCACAATATAAGAAAACCACGGGTCTTTTGATTTCACTTTCAAAAGTTGTTCGTCCGGAAATGTCTTAGTAATGGGTATGTGTAAATCCTTTTCATCAAACCTCTCTAACCTAGACAAATGGTCCGCGACCACATTTTCAATCCTCGCCTTGTCTTTGATTTCGATATCAAATTCCTGTAAAAGCAAAATCCACCTAATCAATCTAGGTTTGGCATCCTTTTTCTCCATCAAATACTTAATGGCGGTGTGGTCCATCCATACCACGACTTTCGATCCAACTAGATATTGCCGAGATTTTTCAAAAGTGAAAACAACAGCAAGCAATTCTTTCTCGGTAGTCGTGTAATTGAGTTGGGCGTCATTCAAAGTTTTAGATGCATAAAAAATCACAACGGGTTTATTGTCCACCCGCTATCCCAACACAGCCCCAACCGTGAAATCTGATGCATCACACATTAGTTCAAACGGCTTGGTCCAATCCGGTGTTTGCACAACCAGTGCGAAAATCAATTTTTCCTTAAGCACGTTGAACGCATGTAGACATTTTTCATTAAAGTCAAAAACAACATCTTTTTCTAAAAGCTCAGATAAAGGTTTGTCGATTTTAGAAAAATCTCTTATAAAACGACGATAGAAACAGGCGTGACCTAAGAAATTTCATACCCCTTTTACCGAATTTGGTGGGTGCAACTTGGAAATCACTTCGATTTTCACCGGGTCTACCTCCAAACCTTTGCTAGACACTTTATGTCCTAGAACTATTCCTTCGCTCACCATCATGTGGCATTTCTCCCAATTGAGGACCAAGTGTGTGTCCTCACAACGTTGCAAGACCTTATCCAAATTGTAAAGGCACTCATTAAAGGATGCATCATAAACAGAGAAATCATCCATAAAAACCTCTAGACAACATTCTACCATATCTGAAAAAATGGCAAGCATACAACGCTGAAAGGTCGCCGGTGCCTTACATAACCCAAAAGACATACGGCGGTATGCAAACATTCCATAAGGACAAGTGAATGTGGACTTCTCTTGGTCCTTAGGATCAATCGAAATCTGATTGTACCCCGAATAACCATCCAAAAAAAAAATGTGATCGGCCGACTAAGCGCTCTAAAATTTGATCAATAAATGGAAGAGGAAAGTGATCCTTTAGCGTAGCGGCATTCAATCTACGGTAATCAATGCAAACACGCCACCCGGTTACCAAACGGGTGGTGACAGGTTCATTTAAAAGATTATGGGTAACAGTGATTCCCCCCTTTTTAGGGACTACCTGTGTAGGACTCACCCACGTCGAGTCAGAAATAGCATAGATGATACCTGTAGAAAGAAGCTTAATCACCTCCTTCTTAACAACCTCCATCATGCTCGGATTTAGTCGACGTTGTGGCTGAATCACCGACTTGGCTCCCTCCTTGAGCCGAATCTTGTGCTGGCACAAAGTAGGGGAGATCCCCTTGATGTCTGCAACCGACCACCCGAATGCTCCTCGGTGGTTCTTCAACACAATAAGCAGTTGGTCCTCCTCCTCGGCACTCAGATAAGATGATATAATCACAGGCAGCTTTTCTTCCTCAGCCAGAAATGCATACTTCAGGTGCGGTGGCAACGGCTTCAACTCCAATTATGGAGGGTTGATTAAGGATGATTGAAGCGGTGGTGGGAGTTCGCCTAAGTCTTCATAGTACCTCGCATAGAAGCACGACAACATCTGAAGCATCTTGGCACACTCCTGCAGTGACTTGCTTCTCATCCAATCATGTGTGATATTGACTAAGCAGGCTTCAAGTGGTAATTCTGGATGTGCGTCAAAAACTGAATGTGCTATAGCTTCATTTTTAGTAGAGGGAGGAATGTCCTCCTCATCATTCGGAAAACCTACAGCCTTGCTAAGGGATACCACCTTGGTCTGCTCCATGATGTCTACAGCCAATGTCCCTTTTTCCACCTTGGTCATTACATGAGCCATATCTAAAAATGGCTTCCCTAGACAAAGTGAGATATTGTGATCAAAATGTTTTACCATGTGGCACTGCTCCTTGGCTTTAGGTGACGTGATACTGGAAGGCATGATCATCTCGAAGTGATCTTCGGCTATACCCAAGGTCAAACGACCTCTCCCCATCTCAAGTATCATGTCAGTTGTTGCTTGGAAGGGTCATCCGAGTAGTAACTCATTGCCTTGTTCATCTTGAATCTCCATGACGACAAAATCTGCTGGAAATACAAATCGATCTACTTTCACTAGCATGTCTTCACAAATAGTGTATGGCTTCAGCACTGAATTTTCTGCCAATTGGATTGTCATGTTGCTCGGCCGTGACTCTTTTAATCCCAGCTTATTGAATGTAGAGAGGGGCATCAAGTTTATGCTCGCCCCAGAGTCACATAGTGCATCACCAAACTTCACTTTCCCAATCTAACATGAGATGTTGAAGCAGCCCGAATCCTGCCTCTTTGGTGGCAATGTGCCCATGATGAAGGCACTCACCTGCTCCTTAAGCACTATGACCTCCGTGTCTGGGATTTTCCTCTTCTTAGTAATGATGTCTTTTAGAAATTTGCCGTAAGAAGGGATTTGCTCAATTGCTTCCAATAATGGGATGTTGACTGAAAGCTTTCTGAAATTGTCTAGAAACTTTTTGAACTGGGCATCCACTTTCCTTGCCTTTGCACTGTTTGGATATGGGACCGGGACAGCCTGTGCCCTTTGATGCGGTGGCACATAAGGTGTCCTTTTCTATGTCTCCTCCTCATCTGCAATAGGATCTTCAGTAGCATCTACTGCTATATCCGCAACTGGTTCTGTGACCAGTTTGGGCAGCTCCTCAGTGGCCTCACCTTCAATTTCTACTTGGGGTTTGCTTGGTTCATCGGCTCTGGGGTTTAACAGCTTCTTGCCACTCCTCAGTAAGATGGCCTTCGCCTGTTGGTTTCCTCCTAGAATATTAGTGTTACCCAGAAAACCTTGGTGTGTCGGCTTTTTCAGATTGGCTGTCTCAGCTACCATTTGCGCCATGGACGTCTCTATTGTCCTCATCTGAGCCCCATGGCTCTGCAGTGTCTGCCCGAACTGGTTCATAAATTCCCCCTGTTGCTTTATCTGTTGTCCAAAAGTAGTCATTAATTCTTGATTTTTCTTTATCACTTGGTTGAGCAACTTCGTGCTGTTGTCCTCCACTACTAGCTGGGGTTTTGCATCTGGGTCCTACAAAAAGTTGTTTGGATCCTTCCAAGAGAACATCTTTTCCTTCCTCCATCAGTAATCATTATTTCTGTAACCTTGCTGCCTCATGAATTTGACTTGTGCCTCATCCTCGGACTCAGTATCTTCCTTTGCAAGCAGTTTCTTCACGAGAAGGTCCATCTTCTCATTCAGCTCCTTGATTGCTTTAGACTCCCCTGCTACTCGAACGTGCTCAACGGCATCCCTGTCGCCCCAAGATTGCTTCTTGGCAATGTTCTTTAGGATTTCACAACACCTCGTGTCTGTGTTGTTCAAGAAGAATCCTGAGCCTACAGAATCGAGGTTTCTTCTATCATGCTCGGAGAGAGCAAAATTGAAGATCTTGACTTGTGTCTCCTTGTCAAGCCCGTGATGCGGGCACCACCTAAGCATGATCTGAAACCTTTCCCATGTCTTAGAGTAGGTCTCTCCTGCTTTCTGAGTGAAGTTGTGGATCATCCTGATCATGTCATTGGTCTTCTTGGGTGGGAAGAACCTTTCAAAGAAAACCTCCACCATGTGGTCCCAGGATTCCACATATTCATCATCCAGGTTGGGCAACCACTCTCGTGCATTTCCTGCTAGAGAACTCGGGAAGAGCTTCAAGTAGAGAGCATCCTGTGGAAATCTGTCTATTTTTATCATATCACAATTCTCCACAAATTGACTTATATGCGTGACTGGGTCTTCATTCTTGAGCCCATGGAATGCATTCAACTTCGCCAAGTTGATTAACACATGATCAATCTTGTATGTCGGAATATTGATCGCCTGCTTCTTGATCGGCCCCTTTAACGCAGATGAAGAAGAAGCCTTGATCTTCTCCCATATTGTCTATGGCTCTGCCATCTCTTCCAGTTCGGATTTTGAGTCTATTTCTTCCAGATGGTCTTGATTGAAATCCTCCTCGTCTTCCGGTCCCTGCAATGGAACCTCTGGTGCTTGTTGTGTGTAGTCAGTGCTATGCGTCTCCACCATGCACAGTACCTGCAAATTGAAAATTTAAGTTCAGTACCATGCTAGACAACTACAAGATGCGAAGATAAGATATAAATTTTTGGAAATGATTTCAGAATAATAAAAAAATAAAAGTGGCCTAGAGTGGCCGCTTGCAACACTCGTAGTGTCGACAACTGCCGTGTCCCCACCAAAAACTTAACACGCTTTTTACGTGCGTAGAGACGCAAGTGTACGCGTCAATGTAATATAGGCCTTTGTGAGGCCTGAGTCGAACTCAGGGACACGTGAATTATCGGAGACTACTACTAACTACTTGCAATCAGCTAGACCGATTAAATAGTTGGAAGTTATTGTAATATTAAAAGAAAAATGAAATAAAATAAAGCAAAGCAATCGATTAAATGATTAGTTTAATCAATTCAAGATGAGATCTTTAGGATTGCGGTTTCACCGCAGGTTTTCATTGTATTAAATTCTATGTAGTCATTCAAATTTATCTCTCTATCCGGGTAATGGCCTGAAATCAGAATTGTCCACTGTCGTGGTACAATTCACTACCTATATCTAGGTCGATTCCACCGTCGTAGTAACCTATACCCTAAACTAGGTGCATTAAAAACGATCTCTCGGTATCAACCATTAATCTTACACCACCTTGTTCAAGGGATTTATCAATTAACGTGAATTTCGTCTCTTTTCAACCATTAATTCTTCTTTCAAAGTAATTAAGGGCATTGGATTATTATTATGGTGATCAAGCATAACAATATAATTGAGAAAACAAATTATACCACGGATTTAAGAGATAAATGATAAATTACTATTATAAAATTGTCATACAATGAATTCCCGGGCTACTCGCGGTCCTAAAGACAAAGGGGATTAGCCCTGCATGTTCATCTCAAAGCAAAACATGGTAGAGAAAAGGGGAAACATGAGAAAAACGTAATTGAGTGGTGAAACCCATGAATGGAGAAGATCCAATCGCTCCTTGGCGTAGAATATGCGTTCTCCAGCCTTTCGATGGTGGAAATAGTCTTCTTCGGCGTCCGGAACGGCTGGGGCGTGCTTCTAGGCTCCGTTCTTCTCTCCACCCTTCTCAGGACGTGTGCAGAGGCTAGTGACGTCATCCCTTGCTCTTGTCCGCCGTCATTAGGTATAATCTCCAAATTAGGTTGCCAAAATTACCACAGCCATCAGATTTAGATCAATTTGAAGCAAACATGTATCTGACGGTGTCGATACCATCGACGCGAGTCGATGGTATCGACCCTGCACTGTATCGGCTGGTCTTCTTTTCTTTTCTTTGTCGCAATTGATGCCACCTCGATACCATCAACGCGGGTCGATGGTATCGACATTCATAGGTGTCAGTTTTGTCCTTTTACGTCGATGTAGCTCCACTCGTCGATGGTATCGACTTTTATGTCGATAGTATCTACTCTCTTCTCTGAAGCAACCTGATGTTATCTCGATACCATCGACTCTCCTATCAATACTATCGAGATTTTTCTACTCCTTGCGGCTAGCTGCCTGTGGTCAGGTCGATGGTATCGACAGCAACAAATACTTGTTTTTCCTAAAATTGCAACACAAAACCACATAAGCCGAAACAAAACATATTCTTGTAATAATTTATGCTCAAAATACTGAAATAAGGGAGATTTGACATAGAGAAAGATCATAACAAAAAGTAGATGAATTATGCAATATTAACCACCAAAATGACCAATAAATGCAAAAAATACTAGTAAAATATGTCTCTAAATGCGACTCAAAATCATCGCATCAACCAACACAGGCCTTTTTATCCATTTTCACCACATGGACCACCACCTAGTTGGTCACAGGGCCTTCACACAACCATGTTTGGATCACCTCCACCATCTTGGAATATGCCTTTCACTTGACCTCTCACACCACCACTTCCTATGAGTAGGCCTACACGTGGAGCTCAAACTACACAGTCGAGCCCAATCCAAGATTCTCCAAACATAGAGCAACAATTTGGTGACCAAACCTAAGGTTTAAAGAGTCAAAAGTGACATGTATTAATTCTTTCAAATATTTTTATATTCTAAATAATATATTTTATTGTTAACTATAGTTTAATAATTTGGTCAAATATTTCTTTTATTTTGATTGCAGGATTGAACTTCTTTGTTGCAACATCTGAAGATTACTTGTCATTTCCAAATATTGTAGATTTCCTAGTTGAATCATGTATCTTTCTTAAATGCATTTAGATTGATGTTAGTTTTTGTTGTTGTTCTATGTTAGATCATTTTGTATTCACCATTTACCTTATTCCCTTTTGGACATATTTCTATCATATTATAATCATAATCTAGCTTAATATGTGTTGGATATTTAAAAATTTAGAACATGCAGCAAATACCATATGAATATGTGTTGGATATTTAGAAATTTAGAACATGCAACAAACACCATATGAATACGTGCTTGATATTTAGATAATGCAGCAAATACCATATAAATATGTGTTGAATTTTTACAAATTTAGAACATGCTTGAACGTACAATGCAACAAATACATTAAATGCCAAATAATTTGGCGTATATTGTGAACAACAATAAACACGCCAATGAAAACGCCAGTCTGTTTGGCATTTAGGGCCTACAACCATGAAAGTGCTAGTCTTTTTGGTGCTTTTCAGTCCTCCAGCACAGAAACACCAACTAAAGTGGCACTTTAGTTTAAAACGCCAATTTATTTGGCGCTTTTACTTGGAAATGCCAGATTATTTGGCGCTTTTGTGTCCTCCTTACATTAAACGCCAACTGGTTTGGCGCTTTATCTTGAAAATGCCAGACCATTTGGAAGTTTTGTGTCCTGAAGCTTGAAAACGCCACACATTGTGGCACTTTCTGTCCCCGCAATAGTAAAATGCCAACTAATGTGGCATTTTAGTCTGAAAGTGTGCTACTTTGGGAAATAAGTTGGGGAAGGTGCTATATTGGTAAATATTTATACAATAGTGTACTATTTGGGTTTTTTTTTCCGTTTTTTTGAACTCATGATGCAATCATTCATTACAGACTGTAGTTTTTATTAGTGGCGAGTAGTAAAGGACAGTTCTATTGGACAGCCAATGAGATTGCATTATTTCCTTCTCTCTCTTTCAAAACCTAACCCCCTACAGAAATAAAGAAAAAAAATTAACTCTGTGATGTAATATTATTAGTTCATACTATAGGATGCATCCTATAAAAAAAGTGTCAATAAGATGCATCTATACTATACATGAAAGTGCGTGGATGGGGCTCCATGCGATATTTGCAGACATTTTTTGAAATTACAATGTGATCCTTACAAGTTATAATCTACAATTTGTAACTGATTCAAAGGTCGGCCATGTATTCGATTGTTCCCTTCGCTACTTATATGTCTCTACTCGACTGTTCCTGTCACTTTTTACCTGTCTGACTGCCTGTAGGGTTTACGAGAGAAACGGGAACATGGTGGTTCCATAGGGCGATTGGAGCATACCGTGTGGCTGGTGCCATCATTGTAGGTAAATTATTTTCCTCTCTTCATTTTCTTTATCCTCCGCTTCCGTCCTTTGTTTTTCTTCATCCTCACGATCAGCTAGTTGTTTCCCACCGCTGGGGTGGGAGGTGGAACTATTGTTGCTGAAAGAATTGAAATCTCTCCCCCGACTAGTATCATTTCCGACACCCCAAACGTCGTAGCACTGCGCACCATAGTACCCACGTTATGACGCTTTGCCATGTTGTGCGCTATTATGAAACTGTCCACCGCCATCCCATGAATTTCATCTACTGACTATAACCTAGGAGAAAAGGTTTTCGGAGTGCCGCTACCGAAAGAGCAGGAACGTTCAGACTTACGCTATGTTCCATACATGGTGAAAATGAGGGTGCTTTTGCTGGGTTCAATTTTCTCTCTGGTAAGACGGGAATGAGAAAAAGGAAAGATTAATGATAGGGGATTGGAGAAGGGGAAGGGATAGTTATATTTGTTAAAACGTTAGTTTGATTATATCTTTTAGGGTGACTTAAAAATTAAAATGTTTCGGATCAATAAATACTTCAGCGTGTAATCTTAACAACATATTATTACATAGATAGAGACCTTGTTGGATTTTACCAGTAGACGATAAATTAGCTGTGGGTATGGATTTACTTTGAACTTTTATTCTGTAACCATACCTCAACCTAACATTTGTGCATACATCGCTAATTTGTTTTCGTCATGTCAGTCACAATCATCTCGCAAGTTGCCTTTGTGGCACACAGTTCGAACAAATCATCATTAACTAAGCAGAAGCGATCATTAACAATAGATTAACAAAAATCACTAAAAATTAAAACCTTTTGCAAAGAGATTCTATTCTAGGAAACTCTTAACAACAAAAACCAAAGTATTACATATACATTCTGGTCCACAAGTACATGCCATGTACCATATCTTCTCGAGGATTACATACATCAATTGCTCTGTTAAGTCTACACATGAGCAACAAAAAACCTTGAGGCATTCAAGACAAGATCTCAAATCGATTATAAAAACACTAAGTACTGACTCCTAGGACCTGAGAGTACAGAGACGACACAAATGACTCATATCTACAAGACACGACAGTCAATATCTCCACCTGAGATGTTACTATTGTACCTGATGTTGTTGTCCTTTTTCCTACTGTATGATTTCTACCTCTTTGTCTGCGTCCACCTAATAATGTTGGATCCCACGGGGGTGAGACAATTGAAAATTGTTCCAGCGAGAGATATAACTCTCCACCAGAAACATTATTATTGCAGTTTAATAGAATAAAACTGAGTAGAGGATAAGCAGTTTAGAACATTCTCATATTTTAAAGCATGGCAACTATCTATGATAGAGCAGTAAATCATCTATTCTCTTTATAAGGAATAGGAAGAACAAGTAAATCATTTATCCATCACACTATATCAACATCTCAAGCTTATCCTGTAATACTCATTATCATGGTATGTCATCCACGAATCATTCTCATTTCTAACTGTTGGCCTCAACCAATCTGCTAACAAGATATTGAATTGTATTAGTCATGTGAGTATACATAATCATATTATGTTCAGGCATTGGACTATGCCAATCTTGTGCAAACATTCCAGGCATTGGACTATGCCAATCATGTGCAAACATTCCAGGAATTAGACTATGCCAATCTTGTGCAAACATTCTAGGTATTGGGTTATGACCAATCCTGTGCAATTTTTCCAAGCATTGGGTTATGACAAATCCTGTGCAACCATTAACAATAATATGGACTTATCTTAGGTTAAGGCATTATTGATATAAGGTTATCCATTATCAACCACTTTAGGTGTTTCACCTACCAATACATTATTCACTACTACATTATTAGGAAAAGAGTTCCCCTCTTTATCAATTAGGGTTTTACATAACATCACCCTATATTAGGGTTTCACATAACATCACCATATATTGGGGATTCACATGGCATCACCCTATATTAGGGTTTCACACGTCATTATCTTAAATTAAGGTTCCTTATAACTTTTCCCCAAATTAGGGTTTCATGAAGCATCCTCTTAAATTAGGGTTTTTCATTATATTACCCTGAATTGGGATTTCCCATATCATCATCCTAAATCAGGGTTACACCATTACCCCAGATTAGGGTCTCACCTAGCATTGCCCTCAATTAGGGTTAGGGCTCATCATCCTTCTCGATTAGGATTTCATGATCTCTTTATCAAGGATCATACCCTAATTATATAATTTATTCATGTTGAAAGTATTGAGGCTTAACCACTACATGATTATTATACATGTATGAATTCCTATCTCTCTCATCCTCTCTAGGGTGTTGATTACTTCAAGCTTAATTAGATTAGGTTAACCCTTCATTCAAGTACTTACATTTAGGGTTAGCATAGTGTGTTGAGATATTGCTTCCATAAGCATCAAAGGTTAACCTCTCTAAGGGTACTAAACACCCCAGTACCTTAAAGGTACAACCATTGTAATTACCTTTAATAAACATCATTAACAATCATGTGGTTAATTGATCTTTCATCACATTAGGTCTTCAACTGGTTTTGGCTACATTGAACCTCCATTCGGTCTTGAGGTGCTTGACCTCTAAACAATCTTGAAGCTACTATACCTTCAAACGGTCTTGAAGACCGTTAGTGTGATGTCCCCGGATTTTCAAAAACATAATATGATGTGTGACGTCCAAATTGAAACCCTCACCTCAGCGAGAATCCCAATTTAAACATCCCACACAAGACTAAGAAGAAGAAAATCAAGAGAGTCAGAAGGAAACAATCAGTAGCACATGTACATGAACAATAATAAAACCATACACACATGTTCACCATTCAACCTATAATTACAACATGAATTCTTACAACGTTTGATATTACATATTGAACATCAAACTTCCAACATATACATGTACTACCACTAAACTACAGGATCTTAAAACAACAGGTCCACCTATACATCAGCTCGCCACACAACTCTCACTATCCTGGATCTTCAAGAGCATAACCATAACCTATACAAAAGATTACATGCAGTACACGTCAGCACAATATTTCAAGAATATTGTATTGAGTACGCCTACGTGTGTTTTTATATACCTCTCATCATATCTTGGCAATAAGATAAAACTAATACTTGGCAGTAATAGAAGAATATAAGAAAATCATATACTTGCACAAAGATGTCCATCAACAAAAGAAAACACATATTTTAAGCACATTTTCCATTATATCATCCATGCATTTACTACCCGAGAGTTGAATGCATTAAGGCCTTTATGATCTACTACCAAAGAGTTGGATCATTTCACAATGTGATCTACTACCAAAGAGTTGGATCACTTCCAAGTACTTTACTACCAAAGAGTTGAAGTACTTGTTTTCCAGCACTTTACTACCAAAGAGTTGAAGTGCTTAGATATAATGGAACATATATATTATGTTTCATGTGTTCATAGCAATAAGTATGGAAAATCATGCAACATATCATACAAGAACAATCATTTCATCCAATATCATATGCCAAGTATTTTACTACACATATAACACAAGCATATTGTATAATAAGCCAAGTAAGAGGTAATGGCGTAACTTCCAAAGAGATAGATCATTCTAAACCATATTCCTCATGTCATCTATAACTTTGTTAAACCTGATCAAGACAAGATCATATACTATCATCAAGTTCTCATCTTAACCCTAGTTACATCCATTTTAGGGTTTAGCTTAGTTCATTAGGATATTCCCATCATTACTTGTATTATAGTCTTATATTTATATTACTGATGTCATATTCCAGATTATAGTTCATCATCTGGATATACTCATGTGTCACATTATTATGTGAACGTATTTAACATTATGTCACTTTCATTAACCATATCAGGGTTACATCACATGTATTAAGGGTGCTCTTCATATAACATGAAATTCATTCATATAGTTGATATCCAAGTTACATCTTAGCTTCAGATTACTGATATGAGAGTTTTCTGTAAATCTCATCATTTATTGAGCATGTATGCATTAATTGCATCATCTTTAGTGTTATTAGCCCTAATTAGCCAAATTAATCAAATTATATGGTTTCATACATCAACATGACCATATATGACATGATAAGCACTATAAACATGATTATAGACTTACTAACATTTTTCCATAATTTTATATCATCATTTACTATTTATTACTCATGGACTAAGCATAATACATCTTACAGGATATCACTGATATTAAAGCATAAAAAGGTTGATATTATGCTTCCATATTGTTCTACGCATTTTTCTGAACATTTTGGTATATTATATTCCAAAAGATCACTCCATCACATCCTACACACCTTAAAGGAAGTTTCGTCCTCGAAATTAGGCCAAAAACCACATTGTCACATCATATACATCTAAAAAGAATATTTTGTCCTCAAAATTCACCCATCCTTTTACTCCAAGGAAAAACCAAACGGTATGCTTCTATATGTAGGGCACTTCTCTAGGTGCAACATATCCAAAAACAAAGCCTCATAATCATATCTGAACCACTATTGGGAGGCTTTAGAACATCTAAGGTGAAACACCCCTCAACATATAATGTTGAACAAGGGTTTTAAACTCCGATTATGTCATTCCATCTTTCATATGTTAAGGTTGCATCCTTATCTTTACCCATGCATTATTATTCAACATCATACTATCATGTTCCAGAGAAGTTAACTAAAATTTTCCCATTATATCAAGGTGTCATCAACATTTGATTGAGCTAACTATCAAACTATATTGTTCATCTTTATTAACCACTAAGATTAACACCTCATGTAACATGTTTCATTCATATGATATTATTTCATTGCTCATAATAAATTGTAACATTTTTTAATGATGGCATCACAAGGTTAACCATCTTTAATATATCATCATTATTCATGTATATGATTAACCGTTTATGCATCGATATCAATTAAACCATCTCTAGGTTTCCATCATATCATGTCTATATATTATATCTCAAGATTAGATCATGAACATATATACTATATTATGGTTGTGCTAAACAAACTTATATAAGTGTCTTGACAAACATATATCAAAACTTCATCTAGTCCAACTGAGGTTCTCCTATCCCATATCGTGAGGGCAACTCAGTCTCTCTGAGCTAACTCAACTCTATGAGTATCTCATATGCATATACTTCATCTCTCTTTCTTATCCTAGTGTGGGATGTTTAAATTGGGAATCTCACTGAGGTGAGGGTTTCAATTTGCACATCAGATTAAGTTTTAGAAAATCTGGGGACGTCACAGTTAGACCTTAAACGGTCTTGGTCCCAAAACCTTCAATCGGTCTTAAGACCGTTAGACCATCAAATGGTCTTGATTTCAAAGTCTCTAAACGGTTTGAGACCGTTTGAATTAAATATAATTAATCCCAAATGGTTTGAAACTGTTTAGACCTCCAAACAATAAACTCCTCCAAACGGTCAATGTACCCAAATGATTTTGAAGTTTAATTTACCCATTCAATCTTGAGATCCATTACCCATTCGGTTTTGAACTTAATTACCCATTTGATCTTGAGGTAAATTTCCCATTCGGTTTTGAGGTAAATTTCCTATTCGGTTTTGAGGTAAATTGCCCATTCGGTCTTGGGTTCAATCACCCATTCGGTCTTGAAACTGAATCCATCCATTTAGTCTTGAAACTGAATCCATCCATTCAGTGTGGAAACTGAATCATCAACCAATGATTTGAAACCGAATCAATTTATTGGGTCTAGGGTTTGCAGTTGGTGGATCATACATACATGGAACCTTTTAAAATTCAATAAATTGGAACCATTGGATTATCATCCAACCACATCAGCATTTGACCTTCAAACGGTTTGAGTCCTCTTGACCTCGAATGGTCTTGCGACCGTTTGCCCTCAAACGGTCTTGAGACCGTTTGATCACCAAAAAGCAAAATTGTTTGCACATGTTCTATGTTGAGGTGCGTGCTTAAGATGACATCATCATATTCAAGCTTCAAACCTTCAAAATCAATTGTGATTCTTATGGTGATTTCAACAACTAATCAAAAGGAAATCGAGAAAGAAGAAAGGTTCAACACATAATGAATAAATTGCAAGCAATAATGATATTTAAGGGTTCAAGTTATATAAACCACCTTCAAATATGAATATGAGCTTCAAGCTTCACATCCTTGATGGTGAATGAAGCTTTCTCAACTATCAAAGGTCCGTTCTCAAGTCTTTGAGTGAAAAGGATTGGCTAAAGTTAAAGATTGAATGGAGAAATGAAGAAAATAAGCATTGAATTTTGATTTCCACCATGAAATCAAGGTTGAAGATGAATATGGAGCTTACCTACAGGTTGGGGCAAGTACTCCTATTCCTCCTAAGCTCCTTTGTGCATGGCCAAAGCAAGGAAATAAAAAGGGATCAAAAAAGCCTTTCATATGGGTTCAAAATGAGATGTATATAAGGGAATTTCAATGAGAGAGAAAGTGATAAACAATTCCTTCAACGCCCAAAATTGGTGCCACATACTCCCCTCCATCCCTTGAATACGAAGCCATATCCCCCACCTTGTAATTCCTCTTCATTATCCATGAATTAAAAAAGTCAAATTAAGCACCTAAACCATTTTAATAATAATATCCAATATTAGTGGATATTACTTTTTAGTTAACTAATGTGAGTGGGCTCTCCACTCACTTTATATTTTTCGTGGCCTTTGCAAGGCACAAGGACTTCCACACTTATAAAAATCCAACCATCTCATTTTTGGTTAAAGGGCACTTCCATTAATATATTTATTTTTGCATTAAATTGAATTAGGGTTTCAATTATGCTTAAATCTTGATTATTTTAATATCAAGATTCTCTCTCCTCCAAAGAGATTCAAATGAGACACCCCTCTGATTTTCTTATCTCTAATTGATACCAAGAAATATTAGGTACTTTATAGAAGTGGTATTTTGCATATTGAACGCTAGGTTTTGGGTAAATTACACATTACACCAAAACTAGGTTTTAATGTACAACATTGCTTAATAAGCTCTTTCTTGGTGCTCAGGCCTGTGGAAGCCATACCTCAGCACCATTCTCATTATTATGATGCTATAAAACTTGAGGAACAGTTTATCATGTAACATTTGCAAGTTAACCCCTTAAATTGGGTAAATTGCACTTTAGTCCAAAACAAGCAAATATTATTTCAACATTATTCAAACAAGTTTAAACTTGGAATTTGGGCTTTCCACCAACCACCACCTTGCATAATTTTTCTATATAATGATTCTAGAACACAAGAGACATATTCAATCATATGACATATTGCAATATAACCCCTCAACTTGAGTAAATTGCACTTTGGTCCAAAACAAAGGAACATTGCTCAAATAGCATTTAGTCAGGACCAAACTTGGAACATAAGTGTGTCACATGATAAAAAAAACACCTTTGAAGATCATATTAAAGTCCTAAGCAACTCATTTAGCCAAAACAAATAGGGTTACCTCATAACCCAGGTCAGGAATGTTACAGCCTTATTCATTGCAAGCTACTTTGCTCAGTGAATTTCGGATGTCAGATTATTGTTGTTTTATCTCCAGAAAATTGCTCAGGTTAATGAGAGAACAAATAAATGTCAACAATTTCCTTTTCTCACATATATCTTTTGTATTATCTCTTTATGGGATTTATGGGAGTAGTCGTCGTCCTTCGATACACAACGTGCTATCACTTGTGCTTCCAGGCACAATACCCCCTCTCCGTATTCAACTACTGATTTTTGGTGAATTGTATGAACTCTCTATCCCTATTTTCCTTTCTTGTCTTTCTTTGCTTTGTCTGTTAGTCTTATGAACTAAAACGGTTGAGCAATTGCATGACAAGGGGGGTGGGAGAAGGCTATATCTCCTTACTTTTACTGTATTATGTTTCTAATAGTTGATAGCAAGTCAATTATTATTTTGGCAGCTTATATCTTTGGGTTTCCTAATGAGTTAATCAAGGTTGGACTATTCAGGCGATAACTCTAAAAATATTGATTATATAGAACAAGGAAAGAGCTGACTGGAAAACAATGATAGGTGTAGATGACCAGACACTGGACATGGTTGCAATTGAGGCTTGGATAATGATGATTATATAGATAAAAAACACAAATATGTGTACAACATATAAAATTCAAGGCTCACCAATGAAATTTTTTATTAACATCATGTTGAATATATAAACTAGATCACACCTATGTCCATTCATTCTTTGTTTTTATGAAAAATAATCTAGGTTCTTCAAGACCACACTTAATGCCATTTATGTTAGGTCACCTATCGATTGTTTACATGGACACCTTCACATATACAAACCGTATCTGCAATACAAGTCCCACTCCTGAAAAAACCATTTTACCTTACAATAGTTATTAATGTGTTGCTTCATATCTAAAATTATTGACATGACTTAAAAAATTAACACCTGACAACCATAAATTTTTTTGTTTCTTTTGTGATGAAATTTAGTTTCATGTTGCTTTTATAGTGAGATTACATACACTATATTTCGTATGCTTTTAGATAATGGTTGATCTACATAAAAACATTGGGAAGAAGTTACTAACATGGTATCTCTGTAGAATTGAGATAGCTATTTAGAGAAAAGATATTAGCTATTGTGTTGTTTACAATTGTTCAATTTGAGGCATACTCCCAAAATTGTTACACTTGTCAAACATGTTTGAAAAGGCATCATAATAAAAAATAAAAAAAAGAGAACATTCCCACATACTACTATATGCCGATTTAATTGTGCTCTAAAATTCTAAAGATATGACAGGCTCAACAAAAGACTCCCCCAAATTCAAACTCAAGTTAGTATTTACTAGCATAAAACAAGACATACAACATGAAATACTCAAACTTGTGGGAAACAACTAGCGAGAGGAGGGCATGCCCTTGAAGACACACAACTCAGGCAACATAATCACGCTGAAATTTTAGTGTCGTCCAACACAATTATCAACAAACCTTAAATTTTACACAATTGTACTTGTTTTTGTAAATTTAATGTTACTATTTCATGTAAAAAAATCAATTATCTAGATATAAATATAAATTTTTATATTTGAAGATGTAAAATAATTCTTTTATATATATTAGCATAGTATTTCAATAAAAAATAATCACTTTTCACGTTACAAATTTTTTTGATGTTATTTAAACAGGTCAGATAGTTATTGTACACATGGCAAGCTCATCTACTCAAGGTTCATATTTGTATGATTTTTGTCTCATCTTTATAACTACACATATCTTCTAATATGAATATTTAAGTTTTCTCTTATTCATAGTATGTATGTGTATTGGTTCTAATTTGAGTGAATAATATCATTAAATTGAACATTGGTAATTGTCACTCTTTCAGACCTAGGAATGGCAATCCTATGGATGCCCGACTCTATGTATATTTCTCAAATTGATTAAAAACATATATACTAATCCTTCTCAACATTTCAACCATTTCACTAATAAATTTCGATCGATTTTTGCATTATGTATGGGTTACAATAAATCAAACAAACAATGCTCATTTTCTTCAAGAACTTAATATTTGAGCCATTCATCTGATTTTTTTTCTAGACCTAAATTTGAGTTCCTTTAAAATTAGTTTCTTATTGCACTCTTTGATGTCTATATTCTTGCATGTATCACTATTCTTGCATGTATGGCTTGGGCAACTGAAACATACTTGGAGACTACAAATTTTAACCATAAATAATCACTTTTTTGTTTGTTAATAATTTTTTTCGCGTTGTTTCAACATTTCAGATAGTTATTGTCCTAATATGAATTCATATCTAAAAATGTATACTGTTTTTTTTTGTTCATTTTTTTGTTGTTTCTACAAATCAGATATAGGTTGTGCTACACATGGCAAGCTCATCTGCTCAAGGTTTGTATGTGTACAACTTTTTATTCATCTTTATAATCATATATATCTATTGTTATGAATGTTTATGCTTTCTCTAATTCATATTATTTATATGTATTGGTTCTTATCTGAGTGAGTAATATTGATAAATTGAATATAGGTAATTGTGACTCCATCAGACCTAGGAAGCAGTTACAAAATTATCTATCTGAAGCTAGAATGCCACAACAATACTGATGTAATTTTTAAATAAATCTTTTGTATGTACATAAATATACTTTGTGATTACAAACAATAAAAATATATATGCAGCTTTCAATGAACGACATTATCTAGGATTTCCATCATGTACTTTAATACATTGTGGTGCATACATGTGGTTTGAGGAGCGGATAATGCGTAAAGGTGATCAGATACCACATTTTCATTCATGTTGTTGGGATGGAAAGATCAAATTTCCAATGTTGCAATCCATTCCCTCTTATCTAGATTATTTATTAAAAGGCATTTGTATGGAAGGAAAACATTTTTGCAAATACATACACCAATACAATATTGTTTTTGCATTTACATTCATGGGTGCATTACAAGATACATCTATCAACGATGGTAGAAGTCCTTATACTTTTCACATTCATGGACAAATTTATCATCGTATTGGTTCACTTTTGCCTTCTGAGAATGATTATCCTATGTATGCTCAACTCTATGTATATGATACTGAAAATGAAGATATCAACCGATGTAACATATTCTCAAATAACAAGGAATGATCTAAATTGACTACAGACATCATAACAAAACTACAACAAATGATAAATCAACTAAATCCTTATGCCATTCTCTTTTGATCTGTCAATCAATGGATAGAAATTCATTCTGCTACTGAACTATCATTACGTTTGATAGCTAATCGAAAACATGTTGATAACCAATATTCATTACCTACTACAAACGAAATAGCTATGTTAATTGTAGGTGGAGACGAAGGAATTACTGAATCTAGAGACATCATAGTGTCTTTAAAAGATACGACATTTAAAAAAATTAATGAAAAGCATCTTGCTTATATGCCATTGAAATATCCATTGCTTTTTCCTTATGGTGAAGATGGTTGGAGACCATACATTTGATTCAACCAAAATGAAGGTGATCGTATAAGAAAATATATTACTATGTTAGAATTTTACTCATATAGACTACATGATAGAAATATTGAAGCAAAAAGTGCTTTACTCCAAAGTGGTCGATTGTTGCAACAATTTATAGTTGATGCATATGCTTGCATTGAGTCTGATCGTTTATCTTGGCATAGAAACAACCAGGACAAACTTCAAGTTGAGACATATGCTAATATCAAAGATTAATTTTCATATGGAATTGAAAATGCAACAAATATAGGGAAAGGCATCATTTTACCATCGTCATTTACAGGAGGACCAAGGTACATGAGACAAAATTTTCATGATGCGATGACATTGTGTGCATGGGCTGGTCCTCCTGATCTTTTCATTACATTCACATGTAACCCAAATTGGCCTGAAATACAGGAATACATGGATCATTTTGGTGGAAAATCAAGAGAAGATTGTCTGTATATTCTTTCTAGAGTCTTTAACATTAAGCAAAGACAACTAAGAGAGGATATTGTCAAAAAACAACTATTTGGGAAAGTGATTTCAGGTATATAAATTTATAATTGTTATTTTAATTTTATGCTATCGTTAGTAATTTTATTGTGAAATCATATCTTTCAGTGATAGAGTTTCAAAGGCGAGGATTGCCGCATATGCATTTGCTAATTACTTTCAATCGTGAGAGTAAAATTAGATTTGTAGAAGATGTAGACCGTATAATTTCTAATGAAATACCTAATGTTCACACTGATCCTTTAGCCTTTCAAACAGTCTCTAGATGTATGATTCATGGCCCATGTGGTGTCCATAATGAAAAATCTCCTTGTATGTTAAAAAATAGATGTAGTAAATTTTATCCAAGGAAATTTAATGAATCAACTAGCTTTGACTTTGACGGTTATGTAGTATACCGAAGAAGAGATAATGGAATACAATTCAATTTGAATTCAGTGACCATAGATAATCGTTGGATTGTGCCACATAATACTCACTTATTAAATAAGTATGATGCTCACATAAATGTTGAGATATGTAACGAAACACAAGCCATCAAGTATCTCTACAAATATATACATAAAGGTCATGATAGAGCTACTGCTCTTATGCATAATGGAAATGGCACAATAGTTGATGAGATAGCTGCCTATCTAAATTGTCCTTACATATCGGCCTCTGAAGCTTCATGGAGAATATTTGATTTACATATCCATCACCACAACCCTTTTGTGTTACGCTTAGACATGCACTTGCCAGACGAAAACCATGTAACATTCCTTGATCATGAATTACTTGATAATGTAGTGGCATGCCCATTTGTTGGAAAGATGATGTTGACTGAATGGTTTCAAACAAATAAAGAATCACCTATTTCGAGAAAACTAACTCAGGTAGAATTTCCACAACAATGGACGTGGGATAGTAAGAAAAATTTGGGGTCAACGCGAAGGTCTAGTTTATCTATTGGTCGATTACCACATATCAATCCATCTGTTGGAGAATTATATTACTTGAGGTTACTACTTTGTAAAGTTCTTAGGGCAAGAAGTTATGCTGAGTTGAAAATAGTTGATGGACATCTATCTAAGAGTTTTAAAGAAGCTTTCCATGCAAAAGTTTACTTTCAAATATGTCTGAATGGGAAGATGCTTTTACTGATGCAATTACATGGGAAATTGCATGACAGCTACGTCATTTATTTTGTTCTATGTTATTATGTACTGAAATGAACAATCCCGACAAATTTGGAATAAGTATTGGAAAATATTAACTGATGATTTTAAAAATAGAGTATCTATTGATTCTAATATACCAAGAGAAATGGACAACAAAGCTAATTTAAAAAATAGAGGTTTATTACATATTGAAGAAATTTTGAATAAGAATGGAAGATCTTTAAAAGATTTTGTTGGATTTCCATTGCCACAATTTCTTGATAAAGCCTCATCAAATAATAGATTAATATATGAGGAACTTATGTATGATCGTACGAATCTATCTGTCGAATTTATTGAAAGATTTAGAAAATTGAATGACAGTCAACTTTTATTTTCAATGATATTGTAAAATCATATAATTCATCTGTAGGGTCATTCTTCTTTGTAAGTGGTGGTGGTGGCACTGGAAAAACATTCTTGTGGAATACACTAATAGCAAAATTATGAAGTGAAGGGAACATAGTTTTAGTTGTTGCTTCACCAGGAATTGCAGCATTGTTATTGCCAGGTGGACGCACGGCTCATTCCAGATTTAAATCCCTTTAGATTTAGATGAGGGTTCAACATGTGGTATTCCTTTATAGTCAAATTTAGTTGAACTGATTCAGAAAACCACATTGATCATATGGGATGAGGCACCAATGATGAATATATATGCATTTGAAGCATTGGATAGAACTTTAAAAGACATTATGCATCCTATGAAAGAAAATTCAAAAGATTATCTATTTTGAGGTATAACAGTTGTTTTAGGGGGATATTTTAGACAAATCTTACATGTTGTTGGTAAGGGGGGACAAACTGATATTGTCAATGCAACGATTAGCCAATCAAAATTGTGGAACCAATTTCGTATCTACAAACTTTCAGTAAATATGCATGTTCAACATACGTGTGAAAACTTTTCCATTCAAAGAAGGGAATTCATCAAATGGTTATTAAGAGTGGGCGATGGTTCTATTCTGCACATACATTTCAACAATGAATACCAAGACAACTGGACAGAATTGCCTCATGAATTGTTGTTAGATGAACCTGTTACCATACATACTTTAATTGATAAGATTTATCCTGAATTTGATGATAAATATGCAGATTCAAACAACCTGAGAACATGCTCCATACTTGCACCAATAAATGATGAGGTTGATGACTTAAATCATTTGTTAGTGAACCATATGCCAGGCACATGTTCTTTATGTTATAGTTCTGACATTGCAGAGACTCTTGATAGTGGTGACCAAATTGACCATACCATATATTCTGATGAATATCTACATTCTTTAAAAAAAATCAAGTATTTCAAATCACATTTTAGAATTAAAGGTTGGAGCCCCAATTATTCTTATTAGAAACATAGATCAATCCATTGGCCTTTGTAATGGAACTAGATTAGTGCTAAGAATGATTAGCCTTCGAGTTTTAGATGTTGAAATCATTACTGGTAGTCATGTTGGTGATCATGTTTATATCCCATGTATTAATTTCACTGAGAAGAAAACTGGAGCACCATTCATATTGAAAAGAAGGCAATTTCCAATCATATTATCTTTTTCTATGACTATAAACAAAAGCCAAGGCCAGACTCTACAATCAATCAGACTGTATTTAAAAACACTTGTTTTTTCTCACGGTCAACTATATGTTGCTATATCACGTGTTACATCAAAAGAAGGTTTGAAAATTATGCCATGGAATTATGAAGGAATACCAAAAAATGTTACAAAAAATATAGCATACAAAGAGATTTTGCAAGGTGTTGGTATTTCAAATGAATATACCGCAATTTAAATTTATATATGTTAAAAATATAGGTAACTTATTTTATTTTAAATTGCATTGCTTCTTTTTTTTCTTCTTCTTTAGATTATTACTTTTACATATGCATTGCAAACTTTGCATACTTATTATACACTATTCTTATCCTTCATTTATATCATGCAAGAAATCAGAACCAAGCTATCTCTGATAAGATCATCAAAAAAATAACTCATCACACTTTAGAAGGTAGAATATTTTAACATCTCAGGAAACATTTGTGAAGGTTTTAAGTTTCACATACATTTTCACATTTATAGAAGATTTAAGTTGGGTCATCAATGATAGAGCTATCGGAACAACTGCTTTCGAATGTGAGTTCAATCGTCTTTTGAATTTCTTAAATAGACAAATGTAGTTGGTAACATTACTATGCATCTTTAATCACATTTGTCAATTAATTTTTCTACTTCTAAAATGTATATTTAAATATGACTAGTGAACAAATTTGAGTCTATAAAAGAGATCAACCCAAAAATACATGTAAAGGAAGTGGTAGGATCGAAAAGAATGCATAGCAGCCAAGATGAAAGTCAAACAGTGCATGATTTTGAAGATCACAATGCTATTCATGGCTCTAAGAAAGCAAAATTAACATTTGATCAATCTTCTTCATCTATTTCACAAAAAACTTCAGTGATACTCAAACATGGTATGTATTACATCAAATATTTCTTCTTATAAAGATATATTTTACATTACAAAATATACATCCTATGCATTCAAAAATGTATAGGAGAGGTGAAGAACTTGCAAATGGATGTGCTACAAGGACGAAAACCATGTTTATTCAGTAACTTACGTCCAAATCAGCAACAAGTTGTACTCTTAGTTTGTGTCACAAATAAATGACGACATACAATTTACAAACCAACTTGTAAAATTGATTTGTTTGTGGTGACTTTTATCGGTTCTAAGGTTCGAATTCTACTTAATTAATGTTTTATTTAATCTTAAATTGCAGAATTTATTTAATAGCTCATACTCATTATTAATAGGGTGATGAAATCCAAGAAAAAATTTCTCATTCAAATCCAACCAAATGGGATGAATTGCTTGTCATTGGAAATACTTTGGTCTTAAAATCTGTCACCATAAAAAAACACCAGTTTGGTTTTAAAATTGTGTCCTGTGACTTCATCGTCGATATCAATGACCGCTCCACAGTAGTTCAAGTGCAAGATGATAAAACAATACCATATCACATGCATCACATCACATCATTATATAAAACCATCTCATTCAGACCTGCAAATAAATTTTGATTGGTATGTCATCCATTTTTTTGATATCAATGTCTATTACATATCCAGTTAACTAATTACTATGATTTTGGTATATGTGGTTGGGATTATTTGGAAATTACAATCGAGAAGCATGTCGAGTTATTCTCGTATTAGTGTTTGCATCGTAGACCAAAGGTTAGCCATTATAGTTTCCTGAGAAAGATATTAATGTATAGTCTAATAAATATATTTTTTATTTGTGAATTAGCAATTCCTTCATTCGACTAACGGTTTGGAATGAACTTGCAAAGAAATATAATGATGCATTAGTTGTTGCTGCAAAGGAAAATGATGTTCTTCTTGCAACAAAAGTCAAAGTTGATACATACAATGGTATAATTTTTCACAAAAATCTAACTTATATACCTTTTACATATATTCTTAACAAAATTTTGTTCTTTAGATGAGCACTGTATTGCAACTACTGATTATTCAAATCTTTCTTTCGAAGCAACTACTCTTCCTAAATTTCAGGCTTTAAAAAGGTGGTTAGTAATTGTGAAATGCAAATGTTCAATTCACAAACAACAATTATGATTCTGATTATTGTAATATATTCATATGTATAATATAGGTTCTCAAAAGATAAAATGAAGGAGAAGCTACCAACACATGTATGTTTTTACAAGAAACAAATGGATGATAATACCCCATGCATAACTATCAATGATATGGTTGTCCATGCACAAAAAGTAATTGACAAGATAACCCTATAAGTCATTTTGAATACTTCAACCTTTTGCAATTCTTATAATACCTTGGTAAAATTATATATGGTAGCTAAAAAGATAACTTCTAAAAAAAGTTTTATAAAATATGTAAAGCATTATTTTTGTCTTCCCTTTGGAATTCTATAATAACTTCATATCATTTTCCCTTAAAATATTTTAAATTACTTATATGGCTTTTCCTCTTTGCAATTAATTATAGGTTCAATATTTCAAAATCAAAGGAACAATCAGAAGTGTATCCAGTGATGACGAAATATTCTATGACTACTGCCAGTCATGCTCAAGAAAATACAAGTTGTCATCAAATAGTAATCGATGTTATTACTGTAGAGTCATTGAATGTATTCCAACAACAAGGTAATTTTAATAAGCTAAATACTTTCAATTTATGTAAAAAAGTATGTCTATAAATTATTCTTGAATAGGTTGAAAATAAAAGCCAAAATTCTTGATGAAAGCAGTGATTCCTATGTTACTTTCTTTGGGGACAATGCAAATTCCTTTCTAGGCATTTCAACTGAAAGACTACTAGAACTCTTTAGCAAGGTAATATATAAGTATATTCCATAAATAAAGAAAATATAGTTTACATATTTTACACTTGTTTACTAATTCACTACTATAATTCAAATAATAAGCAGTTTCATAATTAATTTCTTTTGGCCTTTAGATTAATTAGTATAACAATAAATCTATTGCAATAATCAATCTTCTTTTTAATATTAGGAGGATAGCCAAAATGCTATTGACCATATATTTGAAGAACCAGTTAGTAAGCAATATACTTTTCAGTTGTGTTTAAGTAAAGACAACCAACGATATATGTTGAATCATGACTTCACTGTCACTTCTTTTGCTCAATATCCACTCCAACGACAATCTCTTACAATGTATAACATTTATATTATTTTTTCAAATTATATAATCATTTTAATCAGTTAAATAATGACTTACAAATTCTAAATACATTCATTTTGTATCCATTTCTTATACATGACACCTTCATGAAACAACATGTTGTCTTATTGTACATATAGCTAAAAAGGTTACTTGGCATCAAATGAGGTCTGTATTTTCCTTATGAATGGAGTTAATATTGAAAAATATATGCTTCTGATCTTCATTTCTTTAAGAATAATGTACAAATCGTAACTTCCATTTCATTGCTCATTTGTTATACAGGAGGACAACTTTTTGTACTCAATAAGCTTCATATTTTGTTGTATAAATGGGGTTTATGTCAGCAAATGTCTACTTCAGGTCCATCTTCTAAAACCGAAATTGCTTCTAATCAATTAAGAATGTTTTTGTTTTTGTATATGTTTAATACCTTTTTAACGTGAAGGACACCAACATTTAAAAGTTACATACAAACTTTGTGCATGTTTCTTAACAACTATTCTAAAAAAGTATAACATATTATGTGTTAAAACATGATCTATATATATCTTTCAAATGGGTATATAAGGTCAAAAACAAGCCAAATGACTCATTAGGTTGTACAGACATAAAGCATAATTATCCTCTACACATGTATTGAGAAACAAAAACCACATTACATACAATCATCAAGATTTAGGTAGTGCATATTAAACTCAAATATTAACATCATAGGTATGCAACTAATGCAGTTACACTCACACTATGAACTAAATTTGGGAGTTCATGTGTTTTTACTTGAAACTGGAAGCAACCTACAACAAACATGTGCATAACCCTTCGGTCAAATGCCTTTTGCTTGAATGATGGAGAAGATCAAGTAGGATGATTTCTAATACAAGAAATTAAAAGGATGGACATTAGAAAATATGCATGTTGCTCAATATGAAGATTATCTAACCAACTATCGTGCTAGACCTAAAACACACAATGCTTATTGGTACTAATTTGTCGATTTTAATTTTATGATAGGTAGCTGCACTCCAAACACACTTTTGATCATCAAGTTCATCTGGAAATGTACAATTTAGCTAATCTCTATCAGTCAAATTTAGCTAATTGCTATTGGACAAATTTAGCTCATCGGTATTGGTTTAATTTCTAATTGTAACCATTATTCTAATCAGATTTAGACATTCTATATTTGTTCTACGGTAGCTTTTAGTATTATACAAAACAATAGCAATTCATATCAATTACTAATTGTGCTCATTCTGCTAATGTCCATTATTTCATATCTAACTGTGACATTGTCACCACTATGGAAATTTACACAGGTTTTGAATGTAATTATGACGTACATGAACTCACTACATTTAGCTCCTTAAGTTAGTAAATGATAAAGCAACATCGGTGCTTGTGCAAAATGCATATATCATAGCATGCACACTCATATGTTAGTTCAATATTGCCTTTCAGGTTGAGTTCATATTATGTGTTAAATCATGATCTATATATATCTTTCAAATGGATATACAACATGAAAGATAGGCCAAATGGCTCATTAGGATGTATTTCGCCTTTGCTAACTTGAATTTCCTCTGATGAGAATGCCTATTTCTATAGAAACATAAAGTAGAATTATCCTCTACACATCTATTGGGAAACGAGAACCACATTACATACAATCATTGAGATTTAAGTAGTACATATTCAACTCAAATTTTAACATCATAATTATGAATATGACCATTGAGAAAGGTCAGTAAGACAAAGCAATGTGAAAATTTTATGTGGCTGGATTTCATCAATTAACATATGTAAGTGATGCAGCTACACCCACACTATGAACTAATTTTGGAAGTTCATGTGTTTTTACTTGAACAGGAATAGGCTTCGAATGTAACTACGACTGTATATGTAGCAAATGCAAAAACAATATAACAAATACCCACTCCATTAACAGTCGAAAAGGTTATCTTCCTATGTAACAAAAGAATGATGATACAAAAGACAACTTGCTGGTGTGTCATAGTTACATTCGAAGCCTATTCCAGTTTGAAGTGTGGTTGGGGTCGTGCGACGGAGAAGGAATCTGATTTTGTTCTTTATATTGATCACCATCATTATCACTTTATTTAAAAACCCTATTTTATTTCTTCATCTTATGCAAGACCGCCGTGCTTTTTTGGGTGTGGCAAGATTCCTTGATTCAGAACTATTTCGTTGGGCATGATAAAAGAAATAAAAAAGATTTTATTGTACATCTTCTTGAGCTGATAAATGGAGTAAGTCACATTTTTATGTGCATTGAGTACAAGCTATTTTATCCATAGGGGAAAACAAACAGTTGATGGAACAACCTTTTGATTAAATTTGTGGTCGAGCTTTCCAAGTTTATGGAGAAATGAGTTCTTTGGCATGATGTCTTTTTTGTTCTGAAGTTGCACCCGACTCAAGCTTCTAGCAACCTTTCATGTTGACTCATGTTTTCCATCACATACACCCAAACCACTCAAAACTGAAGAACAACAATTGATGACGACTGTTGTCACCAGACTGGTTAGTATCATGTAGCAGCACCATCACCCTAATAAGGTTTATCTTCACATCATCATTCTTTATGTGAATCCATGACACGTCATCCCCTGAAGCAGTTTTTCCGTATGATAAAGTTGGAGTCAGAACACGGGAGCCCCTATTTTACTTCAAAACCAATTATATTCAATTGTTTTTCCTGCAAACAAATTGGATTTCAAATCATCATCTACTCCAGCTTCACATTCCACAACATATTTAGGCTTGAAGGCACATCAGTGAGCTACTCCAATGGACATACTGATCTGAAATGCCACGACTGTAACATACCGAATCTTAAACCCTACCCTAGAACTTTGACCTTTTGGTGATTTTCCAAACAAGGTTGAGGTTGGAGTGATCCTTATAATCTAATGCATGAAAAATGTAATCTAATATGTCATATAATTTGTTTGGTGATAATAAGATGATAAATAACTTAATTGGATGCATAATATGGTTAATGGGCCTCTAATGGGCCATATGATGTAATCCATGTAATAAAGCCTCAAAATAAATAATAGACTTCAAATTCGTAATCTACACATTAAAATAAGCTTACATGTCAATTTTCATTTAATTTGGACAACCTTGAAATAATAAGGTAATTTAGGAGAGAGAAATTGCCTAAAAGGTGTAATTAATAAATACATATAATAATTGACTCCAAAAGAGGAAAATAATCTTAGATTCGTAATCTACATAATAAATATAGCCTTTGGGTAAATTTTTATCCAATTTGGAGAAAGTTTGCTTAAATGGTAAAATCAGGAGAAAGAAAGTATGAAGAACCTTCAAAATATTAATTAAATACTCAAACAACTCCAATATGTGAAATTGATGGCAAATTCGTATCCAACACATTAAATATGACTTGTGTGTCAAGTTTCATAAAATTTGGATAATTCTAATACCATAAATGAAAGAGGAAAGAGAAAATATGATCTGATTTATTTAACCCATTAAAAGTTTCCAAAAGGCTAAACTAAGTGCATAATCAGAATCTACATACCTTAATTGGCCTCTGTGCAAAATTTGGCTTAATTAGGATGATGTTTGGACCCTCAATTCGCTTTGGAAAGAAACTTAATCAAACCTTATTTAAATGCAAATATAATTTCTTAGTTTCCTTGTCACGCCATTTGATTTCCTTTAGTTTTTGAGTTTTAACCTGGACCCTTGATCTGGCATCGGACGGTGCTGGGCTCATCTCCCACCTTGGGTAGGAGTCCAGCCCGACGCGGCCTGTACATGGATTTCTGGGGTGTTCGTTCCCCGATTCTTTCTCCCTCTCTCTTATTCCTCTGCCTCCGTTTCCTTCTCCCTCACCTTCCTTGCCTTTCCCCACATCTGTTGACCCTATATAAGCTTGGGTTTGGAGAACGATCATCCACTTTATGACTCGCCGCTTTACTTCCCCTGTTCTTTCCCTATTCTCATTCTTCTCCTCATCTACTCGCTGCTTTGGATCATCGGACCCTGAAGGATCGCCCCCCTGACCCCCGTCGGGATCCCAGGTCCTCGTTTCCCATCTTGGTTGGCCTCCTTCTACCCTGCGGTACGTCCCCCATGTCTGTCTGACTCCAGCAAAGTCACGGAGTCGGGGGCGGAGGTTTTCGGCCTGTCTGGTGTTGCTTCGCCCCTGGGATATCCTCCCTATGGTTCCGCGGATCTCTTAAGCCTTTCAATTTGATCGAAAGGAAAGTCTATCACTTTTCCCCCTTTTCTTTTGCTGTTCTTTGGTCTTCGACCTTGGGAACCAATGTCTGATTATTCGCTTCGCTTTGCTTTCTTTTTCATCGGCATCAGTGTAGTTTGGCACCGCGAACTCCACCACGATGATGGTTTGCCCAGATCAGTTATGGAATCGTTGGATTGATCCATGTTGTTTGACTTTGCCAACTGGTTCTTCAGGTTTTGTCGAAGAAGATGACTTGCTGCTATTTTCCTTTCTTGCCCTCCATCTTTTCTTCTGTTCTTTGTTTTTCGCCTAGGGGCATTTTGGTCTTTTCGCGCTTTCCTTTTCCTTTTGTGTAGCGACTGGCTCCACTGACTTGGCTTAAAATGTCCGCTGACATGGGCTGCTCTGATTGGCCTGCCCAGGTCCACGTGGACATTCTCTGCCCTTTATCTGCGATAGGTTTATTTGTAATTATTTGATTGGTCGATTTTATAAAATCAATAACTAATTAATTACTGATCAGAAAAATATAAATAGATAGTCGTTGGATTCAGAAAAATACAAGCTTTCTTATGGTGTTGGTTTTATCGCCCGAATCTGATGTTTTAAAGGGTTGATTTAATGCATCTAATTAAATAAGATAATAACTAGTATAAATTATAACTAATAATTTATAAGTCAGAAAAATATAATAAAATATGTTTTGAGATTAGGAAAATATAATCTAAAATATGGAATCGTTTTAGAAACCTAATTCACATAATGATAAAAAGGTATTTTTAGGGTTTATGAAATCAATATAAAACCTAACCCTAATCCCATATATATGCTAATAGGTGCTTTGGATGCCTATGCTTGGACCTAGATGTGACCTTGGATCGTTTGACTCTGAATTTGAGGTATGATTGCATCTCCTATTATTTCTATATTGAGCAATAGCCTATCTTTATCATTCTTTTGGTCCTATGGACAATAGCCTATACACAGTTCTCTTATCTTTTGGTTCTTGTGAACTATCTATTTGTTATTGATCTTATGATCATGGATATTCTCTTGACTCTGTTTCATATGCCTTGGTGCATGTTGGACTTTTGATATTATATGCCACTGTGATGTGGATTTTACTTGTTGTTATATGCCCACTTTGAAGTGGATTTGCTTATATGTTTGTGTTGTCCATTGTGTGATGGCAACATTGTTAATTCTGACTGTACTTTTCTACTTGCCTCTATATTTACATGCTATGTGATTCAGTAGCACTAGAGTAGTATAATTTCATTGGTTTTGTCTCATTATGCAACATGGAAACATTGTGATATTTTGGATGGTGGATGTGTGATTCCCCATGCCAGGGCAGGATGTGTGATTCCTGGCCCATGTTATATATATATTTGGATGGTGGATGTGTGATTCCCCATGCCAGGGTAGGATGTGTGATTCCTGGCCCATGTACCATCAGGGCAAGATGTGTGATTCTTGGCCCATGTCCCACTAGGTTCAAGATGTGTGATTCTTGGCCTCCATTGTTATTTATATTGTTCTAGGGCTATGCTTATCTCACATGCATGCAGGTTGATGATGATATGTGCTTTGTTTTCCACCATGGTAGTGGATGTTTATATTGATAGCACATTCTTATTATTTATTGGTTATGGCAAGTATCACTTTTATTGTGATTTTACTCTCTTGATACCCTTTTGGGTGATACTTATCTCTTGCTTGGGAAGCCTTGTATATTTTGATATCCCTATATCCTTATATTGCTCAAATTGCTTTTAGTATGCACATACCAGCCTTTGCTGATGTCTCTTTTTGTCTCCTATTGTTTCTCTTTTGCTGGGGTATGCTTCCAACCCTAGGTGGAGGACATGGATGGCAAGACGTGTTGACCTAAACTTAGCTTGAGATGATGAAGCTTGGAGACAATCTTGAGGTGGTTTAGATTTCCTCTACATGGATCCTTGTGATGTAAGTTTAAGTTTGTAACCCTTTGTTTAATAATTGAATAGTCAAATATTTTCTTCCGCTGCTATACATTGGTCTTTTGATTACCATTAATAAAGATTTGAAAATTTTACACCCACTCCAACATACCTTTTGAGTGTGTTTGGATTGGAGGTTTTATTGTTCAAATTTTTAGTAAGGAGGTGTTTTCACTTCTTTACAATGACCCCATCTTGTTGTTGCAAGATGTCCATTTTAAATATGGTTTATTAGATCATTATTTAAAGATGAAGTATATTATGTTATGTATATTTTGTCCAGGTTTTTAAAGTAACATGTTATGTATATTGTGTCCACATTTTTGGGTCGTAATTACCTCAATTCAGACCCATATTCTTACACCAACAGGTTAATGATTTTGGAATTTTAGTCTAACAACTAATTACTGAATCTAAAATCAATCATTTGATTTTGACACCATACATCCACACACACTCTCGCTCCTTTTCTCTCTCAGTTTTTGACATATGCACTAGATGTAAAATGGTTACAATGATTGTCCAATTCTGATGGATTTTGTCTCAAAACTTCCAAGTTTTTTTTTATCCGCTAAGTACCTAGACCTGAAATGTGAAAGACCTCAATTGGTATCAGCAATAGTTGCTTTCTTTATCTAATTGTCTGTGCATATGTATATAGAACTCCCAACTAAATTTTTTTACATGACTTTAGGAATGTGATCTTTTTTTAAGTCTAAAACAGTTCGTTTGCTAGTATACTTATTCATCTTAGGTTGCTAACTTCTCCGGTCTTGGGTGTTTGTCCTGGTCACTGGCTGTAGTCACAATTAAAAGTTACCAGCATGAACAATAACCATATACAAACCATATGGCCTGATGTATAGAAATACCAGATTTCATGCACGTTTAGATCAGTTATAACCTTTATTTGAATATGCAAATATTTTATAAACAGTTAGCTTCTCCGCTTTTTGTAAAATGACATTGACATTTCAGGTTAGGTATGATATTCTTATTGTTAATACACATTGTATTAAATATTAATGTGGCATGTTATATATCCATAAGTATCCAACTTTTACTTTAATATTTGTTTAAGTTGTCCATATTATAAATCTAATTGTTGTAAATCTAATTCTATTGTGTACATTGTATCAGATGAACTGTAGCAAGAAACGATAAGTCATGACTACTCCGCACTTTTTGTATATAAAAACATCAGCTGTAACAAAAGAAGATAATGCAAGGAACTTGCCAAGAATCTAATGAGGCAAAGCAATGTCAACACATCCACGAGCACTCCTACTAATCAACTATAAAATCTATGTTACCCAATTTTGGCTTATAAAAAACTTCGATGTTTGTATATATCTGTTTCACACTTATTATGGTAGTAAAAGTTAACACATAATATAGTTCTTTGATCTTAACTGTTCACTGTTTTACGACCTGTTTGTAACTATTCCAATGAACTTTACGTTTGCAAGAGGCATTATGAGAACTGCAGAGCGGAATCCAACTAAAGAAGAGAAAAGACAGAACATTGTATTAAAAGCAGTCGGGGAGAAACCAACGAGATGGCGTTCCCCTCTTTCTATTTTCTACTTGATAATCCCCATTTCTCCCCCTAAATCAATCGTTGATTATAATGTTGAATATTCTACTATTTTAGTATATACATGCCATGGCCTTTGACCAGCACAGGTAAAATTTTAGAAATATTTTAATTACTTCCAAGCCAGACGTCCGTGTTTATAATCTCACGGGGCCCACACGTCTGGGGATTTCCTATTTTACTCCGACCATCGGGTTACGAGACAAAGCTCTCCGGTAATCCAATTTCACGAAATACATTATGAAAAAAAAATACATTATTAAATCTACCTTCCGGATGAAAATCGTCCACACTTCCGAAAACCTTGTCGTCTTCTATATGTTATAAGGAATTCATGTGGTAATGAAAAAGTGAAAGCATGTAAAAGCTTTTAATACGACTAACATTCTTATATAAGCTACAAATAAGACTAACTTGTTGGAACCGTAAGGCTGACTGACCGGTAGAAATTTTTGTGGCCCTCCTGCTTATAAGGAAAATGGTTACGTTCTCGTGGGAAATCAACGCTTACCGGAGGAGTCAAAAAGAGTAATTGTTCCTTGTTTATTTGTCTTGCGTATGAAGAGGTTGTATCAGCTTGTTAACTTCTCTGTTTTCTAAGGATGTAGAAATCAGTTTTTCCTTTCCGGCGAGGTCCCATATTGACACCACACATGTTTCTGCGGTAGATTTGGTGCTTCTAAATTAGAGACAAACGGGAATCATAAAAGAATGATGGACTGTCTTTGGATAGAACTTCACGAATTCCTTTCGGTATTCTAGATGAGACGATGTAAACAGAGTGAAGCAGGCGGAGACCGGGAGCGAATTTGGCAATCACGAAACCCGCGGTTCCAGGCGTTATTTACAACTGTCATTTGTGTGTTAAAGTTAGTACACAACGGTACAAAACAAATACAGAACATGACCTCTCATTGTTAATTTGATGCATATATTATGAATCAATTACAGGAAGTTCAGATTACAGCGGCCAAACTGGGCCTATCAGGGAAATCCGAAGGTCTTTTTCTCCCACAACGTGAGTGTCTATGTGTAGTAAAACGTTGCTGCATGAGTTGGTATACTGGTTACACGTAATCATGGCGGTAACATAGCCATTTCCATTCATCACAAAAGATTTAAGGAGACTTATATATACAGTACCGTTAATCTTCATAAAACCTTAATGCAACAGTGACATAATTGCTAGAATGTCTATATGGAACACGAAAGACAAGAATGGTGGCAATCATTTATATCATAAAAACTATCACCCACCCAAAACTAAGGAGAGTTTGACGTGTGTTAATGATTAAAACTTAAAAGTACAAGTATATTTCAATGTATGTGTTATAAGTAGTATGCCCCTTTCTATATAAGAGAGGAGACCCACTTTACAATATGATATGCGTAGGGATAAAGAAGTCTAAGAGATATGAGATTATAATAAATATAATGAATATCTAGAAGAAACTGACAGCGAACCATATAAACATAGTCAATGATCAACAATATAAATATGGTCAATGTTAACATTAGTTAAGAGTCAATCAATATGCTAGCTGATAATCAATTTATATTAACATCCTCCGTAAATTTCAAGGTGAATCAAAGATACAGAGTTTGTGAATCAACTTGTGATCCGATACAATGTGTGTTTTTGCGAAGAGGTATGCAATCTGATCTATAGAGTTTATGAAGAAGAGCATGATGATGCCAGCTAGATACTTTTCTCTCATGAAGTGACAGTCTATCTCTATGTGCTTAATCCTGTCATGAAAAATTGGATCACTGGTAATTCATATGACGCTCTATTAATGCAGAATATGGGTGTAGTGTCAGAATTGATTACTCCCATATCACTTAGAATCCAACCAATGTGTACTATTTCTTGAGTGGTGTCACGCATTGATCTATACTCGACCTCAGTGGAACAAACAACTACTTCATTTGGAAAAGCAGTGGCGATTTCTCGGGCAACGATGGACAATCACGGGCAGCGGGTGTGTTTCCAAACACAGGATTGCCCACCACTACGATTTTATATTGTCTTTTGTGTTTAGAGCGATCAACAAACTATATCGTTTGCTCATTTCTCACCGTAAGAAATTGTTGTGATGAGTCATTTGTGATGTGCCACTGATAATAAATGCAATCATGTTGCCAAACGCTGCAAACATCATGTTTCTTGCTCCTTCACAATAATAAAGAATCACTAAGAAGAAGACAAAAACCAATGGTGGTGTATCTAGTGGTTGGACATCCAACCCAGTCAGCATTAGTGTATAAGGGTAGGATAAGATAGTCGAATGAGCTCATAAGTAGAGATTGTATTATTATTCCCCGTATGTAGTGCATGATGTTGAGTACAACAACATCGTGGATACTTTAGGGAGAAGATAAGAATTAATACAAAATGCTAACGGTATGTTCAATATATGGCCTAGTGAAGCACAAGTATAGTAATTTCCTACTAGCTAACAAAACCTTGTGGGATCAGGTAATGACTCATCACCAGTTGCTCGTAATTTTATATGAAGTTCAATAGGTGTGTTTGCATCCCATAAGTCAGATATTTTGGCATGCTCAATGATAGCTACTTCATACTTTTGCCGATTAGATCAGAATTCCTTTCTACCTATGAGCAATCTCCAGGCCTAGAAAGTAGTGAAGTTGCCTGAGATGCTTAATATAAAATCATTTATCAAGATAATATTCTAATTCATCGATTCCTACTACATCATCTCCAATGATGATCATGTCATCCACATAAAGGATTAGGATGACTCGTCGTTGAGGTGTATTGCGCACAAACATTGAATAATAATATGAGCTTTGATTGTAACATGCACATAAATGGCTCGATATAGTAGACAAACATGAGATTTAGGTACTACTAGTCTTGTTGGTGGATCCATGTATATGGTTTCAGAGAGTTCTTCATGTAGAAATGTATTTTACACATTCATCTGGTATGAAGTCCAATGACAGGTTGTTGCAACAATAAAAAAAGTTCTAACAATGGCCAAATGAGAAACTGGAGGAAATGTTTCTTCATAGTTTAGGTCATACTCCTGAGTGAAGAGTCTAGAAACTAGGTCTGCTCTATATCTGTCAATCGTGCCATCAACTTAGTGCTTGATTTTTCAAAGCCACTTGTAACCGACAGGTGAAGTACCTACATGTAAAGGAACGAAATCTTGCATTCAAAGGCCCAGAGCTCTTCCCGCATAGCCTTCTTTGAATTTATAGTACTAGATACTTCTAGATAT
Organism: Alisma plantago-aquatica; assembly: GCA_963693085.1. NCBI lineage: Eukaryota > Viridiplantae > Streptophyta > Magnoliopsida > Alismatales > Alismataceae > Alisma > Alisma plantago-aquatica. The sequence goes on from OY856411.1 coordinate 61,020,325, forward strand.
GAAGATGGAATGAGATCTTCACAAAGAGTTGTTAGGAACCTTCCATATTCTAAAGAGTAACAAGTGATTGTTGAATGAACATAGTGTAGATTTGACTAGTGTCCATGTTTAGATCTTCTTAGACCCACGTTAATGTCATTAGAAGAAAGCTTATGTGCAACACTGGGATCATAATCATGTGTCTGTCATCCAATGATGTATGAGGGTCGGCATGGGTAGCCTCAATTCCTATCGGTGGTGATATGATAGGAGGCTCAACATGGGTAGCCTCAATTCTAGTGGTAGGCTCAATAAGGCTAGCCTCTATCTCAATGGGAAGTTAAATGTGGGTAGTTTCAATCTCAAGGTTTGTGTTGGAATTTGTTGTGGTAGTGGTTTCAGCATGAGGGATGGAGACGAATTCATCGAGTAAGGAGTGATTTGTGTTGGTGGAAGTGTAGTAAGGTGTATCCTTAAAGAAAAAAAAATGCCTTGCTATGTGGAGAAGGTAAGCAACATGTTCAAAACAATGATGCATTTGTGTTCGTCACTATATCCTAGAAGGACACAACATGCATACTATTCCTCAAGTTTGTTTCTCTCATATTAAGGAAGATGGACAAATAAAATACAACCAAAATTACACAATTGGGTGTGGAGGATGATAGTAGATTTTTTCATGCGGTGAGACCCCCCTAGGATTTGAGTGGGCATGAGATTAATGAGATACGGATATGAGGAAGTCTCTAGCCTAGAAGTGTTGTGAAATTCTATATCTAATGAGAAAAGTACGAGAGGTTTCAAGAATGTGTCTGTGTTTCCTATCTAAAACACCATTTTTTTCATGAGTGTAATGACCACATTGTTGGAAAATAATTTCTTGAGAATAGAGGATCTCACGTATGGTAGTAGATATCTACTCCTTCACATGATTTGCATGAAATACACGGATGACTTTGTTGTCTTAGGTCTTAACTCTGTTGATAAATATTCGTATATTTGTGGAATTTCATACCTATTGCACATGAGGTAAATCCATGTACATCTTGTGAAATCATCAATAAAAGTTACACAATATTAAAATCCACTTCCAGAGGTGATAGGTGTAGGCCCCCAAATATTAGAACGAACAAGATCAAAAAGATTACTAATTTCATTGGTTGAGTTTGAAAAGGAAGAGTTATAGCTTTAGTAAGTTTACAACTAGTGCGCTCTTGGAATTGAGTGGAAGTACATAGTGAATCAAGAATGCCACACTTAATAAAACTACTGAGATGACTTAAAAATATATGTCCTAATCTTTAATGTCATAAATTGGTGAGAGCATTACTCCAGCAGGGTCAGTGTGAATGATGTTTGGAATGTAAAGATTAGACATATGATATAGCTCACCAGCTCTAATTGCAGTTTGAATCTCCTGCGGATCCCGCACAAAATACAAAGCTATATCAAAAATTAATTAGAAGCTAGAATAAAAACGTTTGCAATAGATACAAGATTCATATGCAAGTTAGGAACATGTAAAACTTTGGGTGAAGTAAGATTTCCACGAATTGAGGATTAATGTGTGATGTACCCAATCTGAGATATGTCAATAAGTGGGATCCATCTATTGTTACTAATAGTGGTTTTTGTAGAGAATAATGACACCTCAAAATAGAAGGAAATGGAGTCATATGGTGTGTGGCACCTGAATCCATGATCCAGGTGTTAGAGTTTGTACCCATAGTTGAGGAAGATGAAGATGAATTCGTACCTCCAATGCTTAAAGATGTGGATGTGACATCACTACCTATCTTCATGATTTAGTGTAGCATGGTTGTGATCTCTCCAATACTTGAAGATGATGTGATATTACTACCTATCTTTATGATTTGGCATAGCTTGTATGCGATCTCTATGGGAGTTGAGTTTATTTTCCAATCCACTTGCTATGACAACATTGTTTGTTATAGTTCGGGAAGTAGAACACTCAATTATTTCCTTATATTGATAGATATTTGAGCAAAGATTGAAACATCATGTGACCAAATGACCCCTTCTATGACAATGTGTACACATTTGATAGTCACAAAATTTTATCCTTGTAGTCTTAGTTATTTAAAAAAGTTCCTTATGCATGATGTGGACGAAAGTTATTATTGATGTTGTTGGCTTCCATTATGAGACAATGAAAAGAAAAAAAAGTTGTGACAGAGTTTTGATGGGATATCGAGGGATAAATCAAATCCTAACCTTGCTCTGGTACCATATTAACGTATTGAAACTTTAAAATACACATATTTTTAAATGTATATGTTACAAAGAGTATGCCCCTTTATTTATAGGGGAGGAGACCCTATTTACAATATGATATGAGAGGGGATGAATAATTCTAAGAGACATGATGAAATAATAAATACTAAGAATATGTGATAGAAAATGGCATTCAACAATATAAATACAGGCAATTGTCAACAATATAAATATGGCCAATGTTAACATTAATCAACAATCAATCCATAGACTAATTGATAATCAATTACTATTAGAAACATGAAACCCAATTCTAAAATGATTATTGAAGCTTCAAAACTTTGACAAATTTGGGAAATATTAAATAAAATTGTGGTGCTACCGCTATGGATGGAATTTGACCAAATAGGTTCCCTGGAAGCCTAGTAAGTCCCACATAAAAATATAAATATATATAAAACTTAAGTAAACTTTAGTAACTTTTTCTAATCCATGTGGTAAAAAGAGAACTAATTATAGTGGTTACGTACTTATATTTCTAATATACTTAAAGGGTCATATGCAACACAAATGTCGTTGGTCATAATGACATAATCCATAATGGAAATTCTCATGTGCAATGACAAAGTTGAGAAAAAAATACAATAGAAACCTAATGAACATCTTAATATTGTGTTAGCTCTATTTTTCCATTACGTATCAATCCTTAGTTAGCATAACCGTCATCCAATGTGCACTTGTAGTTCAACCCTTAGTGTGTTGTTAATTATATCATGTGTTTGTTGTAACGTCCTAGGATTTGAGGTTTAGGACAATGGTCTTAAAAGGAATGATTGAACTACCAATATCACTGAGGTGTACCTCCTTTTTAGGGATCCCGTCACTAAAGAACAATGTGGTTAAGTGTGCTCAGCCCAGCGTAGTACTAGGATGGATGGCCAGTCGGGAAATTTATCATGGTTTGCATGTGACTGAGGACAAAATGTCCAGTTAAGTCTAGTGGTGATCAGTGGGGCCATTTGTCATTTCTACAACTCTACTAGAGCCTTGGTTAGTAGGCTCAGGTGTTAAAAGTGGACAGAGCCATCACCCTTCCAGTAGGTGGTGCCCACATGGGCATGTGGCATGCATATCTTGATTTGTGTGGTCCAAGAATGTGGAAAGAGTTGTGCATGTTAATGTAGCCATCCTTGTGCTGGTATGTCATGATCAAGAGATGGGTTTGCATGGTCTATTCTGGGTCTGCACTGAAATGACAAAATATTATGAGGCCATATAGTTGAGCCTTGGTGAGGACGCCGAAAGTCTAAGTGACAGGGATCATAAGGACCCAAGATTTAAGGCCTCAAATATAATGATATCAAAAATAATGATTGGACTACTCATATTAGCAAGGTGAACCTCCTTTTTAGGGAGCCCATCACTAAAGAACTATGTGGTTAACCGCAGTCAACCAAGAGTAGTACAAGAATGGGTGACCCATCAGGATGTTTATCCTGGCTTGTGCGTGAGTGGGGACAAAGTATGTATTTAAGTCTATTGGTGATTTGTGGGACCACTCATCAATCTTGAAACTCGATAAGATCCTTGGGCAGTGGGCCCGGGTGTTACATTTTGCTAATGATATAATTATCTTTAAATGTTATGAGAATTTAAAGTGTATCATTATGGGTGCATTATTTATTGTTGTTTGAAATTAGGGGATGATTTAGATCTTCAAGTATGTTTCGTGGACTTGATTTTATAGTTGTGCCTTAGAAAATCCTTGTCACACTTATAACAAAAAATCCACTCTGGAAAAAAAATTTAATGAGGAGTGTACAATAGAGATTTAATGGAACACACCTGGAATACCCACTCAAAGGCAACTAACTTAAACCCATGATCTAGTGGATGGAATTCTTGAGCTCAAGCCCTCATTGTAATCAATAGTTGGTGAACATGCATAGATTGTACATATAGATTTTTTTCCAAGTCAAGAGTTGATCTTATTCATTCCACCCTCCTCATAGCAGGCTATCTTAAAAAAGAATAAAACATGAAAATCAAGATAAAAGAGAATGTGCTCCAGTAAGAACATCCAACTGTAGTGACACAAACATCAAAAAGATCAAAGCATACACATAATGATAATAGCTAATGACTAATGACAATAATATACACATAATGACCACAACTAGTAACCTAAAGATAGCTACACTATCTTTTTGGTTTCAATTCTTCTGTTTTAGTTAACTCTCAATATCATGTTCTTTCCTTTTAAGTATACTATTTCCCTATTTTTGTCAAGGCTTTCCAAATATTGAATCTTGTTGGCTATGTGTGCATTTTGAGTAGTTAGGTTTTGGGAATTTTTGGCTTTATTTTTTGGAATTTTTAAATTTATAATCTCATAATTAGCTAGATTCTATTTTTACTTCCATATCATGGTACATGTCTAGAGTAATTCTATCTTTTCTTAACGCAATTGTATTTTTCTTTATTTTACAACTTCTGACAAAGTAGGATAGCTAAAGAGGATGGTAATAATTTAGTGGTAAGCGAGTGTTGAAATTTTTTTTGAACAACATATCAGATTGCTATGGTGAAGATATATCACGAATATAAAAAACTATTGCAGAGGGGTGGTTATTATTGTAATAGAAACTATGATTCAAACCTTCAATGTGCAGTTTGTTTTTCATTGTAGTTATTGGTTTATTATTTGATGCAGAAACTTTCAAATATGTATATTTTTGAAGTGCTTCCCAGTACATTAAAAAGGGAATTTATTTCTCATCTATGCTTTTTGTGATGTGATCTTGTTAGTATTAGGTTTCTATGGTGAATTTCATATATTATATCTTTTATTTGATATAAGAAGTGTGATTTATTTCTAAGTTTTTGGTGGTGCAGATATAATTTTTGGTAGAGAAAACCACAACATATATGATGTGGTTATGATATACTACTTTTTGTACCAGGGAGTGGTTTAGATTTTAGAGATCATGTCACATGTATATGACTCTACTAGCTAGCTACAACCATTAATCATATTTCTTTATAAGATGTCAACTTTAGTGTGACAACCTCAATTTCTCTCTCTCATTGATTATACCCTTTCTCTTTCTAGATATGACATAAATTCTTTCAATTAAGTTAAACACCATAGTATGAATATGATGATGATATATTTTGGTGATATCAACTATCAATTGTACTATGTGTGACATTTGTATGCTCGTTTGAACTAACCATCATGGTTTATTACACCACCCTCTTGAATCTAATTATGAACCTCATCAATATGATCATACTACTCTCAAATGTATATCAAGTTGTAGATATTACAATTATGATTCTGATGACACAAAAATCATCCCAATCTGAGTTATGAATATAAAATTATGGCTTTTGGAAGATGACATGATCTTATGCCTTTTGTGCTCTTCTTCTTGTTTGATATTACTCTTGGGCTAGCCCATTCATGGGCCCAGCCGCCCAGACAGAACACAGCCAACGTGATGGCTTGGCTCTCCCCTCTCCCGATCAATAAAGCAGCAAAGGGAAGTAAATGTCCTCCTTCTTCCCTTCCAAATGGAGTAACAGAGGTGGTTGTTAGCCCTCTATGCCCCCTCATCTAAACCCTAAACCCAGAGTCCTCGTATAACCCTTCAGTTCGAAACCTAGTTGCCCCTAGCTTTCACACTCCTTCTCTACCCCTCCTCCCTCAAAAACATGTGGGTGCACCCAGTAGTAGACCCCTCCTACCCAGCCGCCTTGGGGAGGAGCAAGGTTGAGGACAATAACACCAAACAGTTGGGTCCTCGTCGGCGTTCCCTAGACCCCCCTCGACCCCAACTAGACTCAACCGCTCCCCTCTTAGGCTTCTGGAGGCACCTTTCTCATTGGACTTGAAGGGGGCAGATCCCCTATTCTGGCTCTATTCCTAGTGGTGGAATAGAGCAATTCCATGAGAGGGGCGAGCGTATGAAGTGGGCTCCGATGTTGGCCGTCGATCAGCCTTGGAGCACGATGGACCGGAAGACGATTGGCCAGGATCAAAGGGAGGTCATCCATCCCAAGTCAATGTGGTCAATCCTGCACCTGGAGGAGCTGGGTGAAGCGGACCACAGGATATATGAATCCACGATGGGCTCGCATCGAACGGATGACATCCTTTGATTAATGAGATGGTAACATTCTCCGATTTCAATATAGTTCTCAATGTAATCTTTAAAAATTGATATCTATCAGATCCTAAGGCTAAATCTAGTCAAATTATATATCAAATTGATCCTCTCAAAAAGATCTACAACTTGGGCATGGTTTCAGGACCTACACATGATCCTAACTATCATATTTTTCGAAAAATGCTACCTTTTGATCCTCTTAACATATTTAATGCAATGTTATGATGATTTTTGGAACTTCGATGCATATATGCCCACCTAAGCACCAAATTAGTAACTCTAATGTCTTTTTATCCCTATTGAAGGTCCTACTCTCCCTATTGCTCATAAATGACTCCTTTTTGTACATATGTGCCTAGTTTGGACGTTAATGATGAGCTTTGCCCTAGATTGCTAATCTTGCTTCTAATGGACAACCACCTAATCTCATTATGTGTTTTTGATGAATTAATGTTGTTGATATAAATCAACTTTAGGTCTGGTCCTCTTGACTTGATGAATCATGATCTAGGGTGCTCTATTGTGAGTCTTTTGACCCTAGAATGCAAGTAAATGTCTTAAGCCTTGATATGATTATAGAAAGTGCATGGAACGTAATAATGACATGAAACTTGAACCACACCATCATGATGACCTCTAGAACAGTACAAGATCATATGATGAACCAATAAGAAACTTGGAACCCATCTTGTCCAAACCCCCAAAATGCATCTAATTAGGGTTAATGATGAGAGTCTAATGCATATATGTAATCTTATTGTTAATCAGGTTTGGCATGCGGCTAGATGGTGAAGGATATGTTAGGTTATGAAATCTATGAATTAGGTATGGGCCTTATCTAGTTATATGACTATCGATTTCTTTATTGAAAAGACATATATTTTATGCTTATTCGTTTACTTGCTCAAATATTGCCATGTAGTATTGCTATGTCTTACTCAATGTTTGCCTCATTGGTTTTATAACTTGAACACACATATATATAGAACTCCATCATAATATTGTTGATAAAGGGTTATCCCTTCTCTATGGCCTTGAGGTCCCTCTCGTATAAAGGGTTAGCTAATCTTGAGCACCCTTACGTACTCTTCCGACTGGAAGATGGTCAAAGGCCTTAAACGTGCTTCATATTGTTGATATAATGGAGTGAAATGACATATAACATGGTTTCGCATTTTGTTAAATAGTTAACATGTTTATTCTTGTTCATTTAGTCTTGAAATCTTTTCAAATTATGCAAAGCTTATACATATATGTATCTTTCTACCCCCATAACACCTCGTATTTTGACCTATTTCTCCTATTTTGTTTTTAGGTTCAGAGATGGCTAGAAGGTTGATGTGCTATGTGAGCTATGCTAGGTGTACTTGTTGTAAGATCCAGATTTAGTGCACATGAATGTCTTGTACCTTGACTCTGGAAATATGTAATCGAATTCATGAATACAATGCATTTTGTATAATTTATACTTGTTGAATGTTGAGACTATGTTGGTTCCTTTATATTGTTACTTGTTCATGTGTACTAAGCATTTCATGCTTCCACATGCCATCTTTGGTATTCATTTGGCTCATGGGACTAGGATTTTGGTTCTGTGACATATGGTATCAGAGCATGAACAATAACTACATCTAACATTGCTCACATGAAACATAAACTAAACTCACCCTACATCTCAACCCTAGAAACTTAATGAAATATCCTTGTGGATTAGGTTGACTTAGCCTCTAGGTTAGAACCTAGATGTTCAAGAACTAGGTTTTGACTTGTGTAATTTACCTCCCTAGACATATGCTTGTGACATGTGCTTAGGACATCTACACAGGTGTGCACCATGTTCTTGCTAGTTCTCTAGGTGTCATGGTACTAGACTGCCTCATGAGTGTGGTAACTTGTTTTGGTTTTGGTTTTATTCAAATGGAGTATGGTGGTTTTCATTGTCTGTTTAAATGTTCGAGAAAACATATTTCAAGTATTATTATATGTACATATGAAAAAGGTTACCACACACAGAAAGGTAGTGAGTTTCCATGCAACCTAGGAGAAAGAGATGTAACATCAAGTCTAGATGAGACATATTAGATGATAGTGATAGTCTCTAGAGTTTTCTAGAGCCATGATATTGGTTAGGCAAGTGAGTAACCTAGAAACCTAAGATGATGATAATGATATTGATGATGATGTTGATGTTAATAAGACCCAAATTTGTCCTTGACAAATTCAAATAGGTTGACGATATGGAATGAGTTTGACCATGCAACCCTAAATAGACCAAGCACCTTGTATGATACATATGGCTTGGTTGATGTGCTAAACATAGCTAGTGGGTTGGCATGCTTGCTTGTACCTAGTTTTGTACGTGCTAAGGTATGATATGTGATATACAGTTTGAGACCAACATGGGCCTCAATCTCTTTACAAAGGAGGACCTCTAGCATGGGATATATTAATAGGGTGACCTTGTGATATGAGTCGACCTACCTCGGGAGAAGGTTAGAGTACCTAAACCCCAAAATATTTGAAATGTTGAAAAATATGAATGATGAATTACTTGATGACGAGTCCCTAGGTAGAATACTGATAAGTATATGAGTTGAGTGACCTAGTGTGTGGTTTCCTTGAAAGTGTTGAACGCTAGATTTCCTATGAAAATATCTAACCCTAGAGAAAGAGGAAATTGAAAATTTGATGATTTCTATATAGGTGAGGGAGATGTCCCAAGACCCTAAGATGATGTACATGTTGTGTGATATCCATGATGAGCCTTGTACTTGGGTTAGTGGTCATATATAAACGAATCTAGTGGTCACCCTTGTTTCTCAAAAGATGAGTAGAAATTTTTGTTACGGGTAGAAGGTTGTGGTTAGCATGTCTTGTTGAACATATATACATCTTAACTTGAGTGGTTTGAGCTTGTGAAGATATGAAGATATGACCATTAACGATAATGTAGGGATATTAAGCGCCGGGTAAAACCTAATGCCATGATGATTCCACATTATGAGGGAACACTAAGTAATATGTATATGATCGAGAGGAGTACACCCTTGATGATGATAACCTAGTGTGCATTCCATTGTGGGGAATTTTGTGACAACCATGGTAGGATACCTAGGCATGATGAGTATGAACTTTGACTTTTGACTATGGTCTTGGAATAATTTCGAGGACAAAATTTTCTTTGAAGGAAGGAAGGAAGGATGTGACAACCTCAATTCCTCTCTCTCATTGATTATACCCTTTCTCTCTCTAGATGTGACATAAATTCTTTCAATTGAGTTAAATACCTTAGTATGAATATGATGATGATCTATTTTGGTTATATCAACTATAAATTATACCATGTGTGACTTTTGTATGCTCATTTGAACTAACCATCATGGTTTATTACACCACCCTATTGAATTCAAATATGGACCTCATCACTATGATCATACTACACTCAAATGTATATCAAGTTGTATATATTACAATTATGATTCTGATGACACAAAAATCATCCCAATCTGAGTTATGAATATAAAATTATGGCTTTTGGAAGATGGCATGATCTTATGTCTTTTGTGCTCTTCTTCTTGTTAGATATTACTCTTGGGCCATCCCACTCATGTGCCCAGCCACCCAGACAAAGCACAACCAACCAAATGGCTTGGCTCTCCCCTCTCCCGATCGAGAAAGCAGTGAAGGGCAGTAATTTCCCTTCTTCATCCCTTCCAAATAGAGTAACAGAGGTGGTTCGTAGCCCTCTACGCCCCCTCATCTAAACCCTAAACCCAGAGTCCTATTATAACCCTTGAGTTCTAAACCTAGCCTCCCCTAGCTTTCACACTCCTTCTCTTCCCCGCCTCCCTCAGAAACATGTGGGCGCACCCAGCAGCAGACCCCTCCTACCCAGCCGCCTTAGGGAGGAGCGAGGTTGAGGATGACAACACCAAACAGTTGGGTCCTCATCGGCGTTACAAAGACCCCCCTCGACCCCAACTAGGCTCGACCGCTCCCCTCTCAGGCTTATGGAGGCGCCTTTCTCATCGTACATGAAGGGGGAAGATCCCCTGTTCTGACTCTGTTCCTAGTGGTTGAACAAAGCAATTCTGTGAGAGGGGTGAGGGTCTGAAGTGGGCTCCGATGTGGGCCGTCGATTAGCCTTGGAGCACGATGGACCAGACGATGATTGTCCAGGATCAAAGGGAGGCCATCCATCCCGGGTCAACATGGTCAATCCCGCACCTGGAGGAGCTGCGTGAAGTGGACCAGAGGATAGATGAATCCACGATGGGCTCACATCGAACGGACACCATCCTTTGACTAATGAGATGCTAACATTCTCCGATTTCAATATAGTTCTTGATGTAATCTTCAAAAATTGATATCTCTCGGATCCTAAGGCTAAATATAGTCAAATTATATATCAAATCGATCCTCTCAAAAAGATATACAACTTGGGCATGGTTTTAGGACCTGAATATGATCCTAACTCTCTTATTTTTCCAAAAATGCTACCTTTTGATCCTCTTAACATATTTAGTTCAATGTTATGATGAATTTTGGAACTTTGATGCATATATGCCCACCTAAGCACCAAATCAGTAACACTAATGTCTTTGTATCCCTATTGAAGGTTGTACTCTCCCTATTGCTCATAAATGACTCCTTTTTGTACATATGTGCCTAGTTTGGACGTTAATGATGAGCTTTATCCTAGATTGCTAATCTTGTTGCTAATGGACAACCACCTAATCTCTTTATGTGTTTCTGATGAATTAATGTTGCTGATCTAAATCATTTTTAGGTCTGGACTTCTTGACTTGATGAATCATGATCTAGGGTGCTCTATTGTGAGTCTTTTGACCCTAGAATGCATGTAAATGCCTTAAACCTTGATATGATTTCAGAAAGTGCATGGAACGTCATAATGGCATGAAACTTGAACCACACCATCATGATGACCTCTAGATTAATACTAGATCATATAATGAACCAATCAGAAACTTGGAACCCATCTTGGCTAAACCCCTAAAATGCATCTAATTAGGGTTAATGAAGAGAATCTAATGCATATATGTAATCTTGTTGTTAATCAGGTTTGGCATGTGGCTAGATGGTGAAGGATATGTTAGCTTATGAAATCTCTGAATCAAGTATGGGCCTGATCTAGTTATATAACTATCAATTTCTTACTTGAAAAGACATATATTGTATGCTAGTTTGTTTACTTGCTCAAATATTGCCATGTAGTATTGCTATCTATTACTCGATGTTTGCCTCGTCAGTTTTATAACTTGAACACACACATATATATAACTCCATTATAATATTGTTGATAAAGTGTTAGCTCTTGGATATGGCCTTGAAGTCCCTCTCGTATAAAAGGGTTGGCTAATCTAGAGCACCCTTACGTCCCCTTCCGACGGGAAGATGGTCAAAGGCCTTAAACATGCTTGATATTGTTGATATAATGGAGTGAAATGACATAAAACATGGTTTCGCATTTTGTTAAATTGTTAACATGATTATTCTTGTTTGTTTAGTCTTGAAATATTTTCAAATTATGCAAAGCTTATACATATATGTATCTTTCTACCCCATACTCAACACCTCATGTGTTGACCCATTTCACGTATTTTATTTTTAGGTTCAGAGATGGCTAGAAGGTTGATGGGATCAGTGTGCTATGCTAGGTGTACTTGTTGTAAGATCCAAATTTAGTGCACATGAATGACTTGTACCTTGACTCTGGAAATATGTAATCGAATTCATAAATATAATGCATTTTGTATAATTTATATTTGTTGAATGTTGGTGCCTTTATATTGTTACTTGTTCTTATGTACAAAGCATTTCACACTTCCACATGTTGTCTTTGGTATTCATTTGGTTCATGGGATTGGGATTCCGGTTCCATGACATATGGTATCAGAGCATGAACAATAACTACACCTAACATTGCTCACATGAAAAACAAACTAAACTCATCCTACATCTCAACCCTAGAAACTTAATGAAATATCCTTGTGGATTAGGTTGACTTAGCTCCTAGGTTTGAACCAAGATGTTATAGAACTAGGTGTTGACTTGTGTAATTTACCTCCCTAGACATATGCTCGCGACATGTGCTTAGGACATCTACATAGGTGTGCACCATGTTCTTTCTAGTTCTCTAGGTGTCATGGTACTAGACTGCCTCATGAGTGTGGTAACTTGTTTTGGTTTTGATTTTATTCGAATGGAGTATGGTGGTTTTCATCATCTTTTTAAACGTTGGAGAAAACATATTTCAAGCATTATTATATGTACATATGAAAAATGTTACCACACATAGAAAAGTAGTGAGTTTCCATGCAACCTAGGAGAAAGAGATGTAACATCAAGTCTAGATGAGAGAGATTATATGATAGTGATAGTCTCTAGAGTTGTCTAGAGCCATGATATTGGTTAGGTAGGTGAGTAACCTAGAAACCTAAGATGATGATAACGATATTGATGATGATGTTGATGTTAATAAGGCCCAAATTTGTCCTTGAGAAATTCAAATAGGTTGAGATATGGAATGAGTTTGACCATGCAACCCTAGATAGACCTAGCACCTTGTATGATACATATGGCTTGGTTGATGTGCTAAACATAGCTAGTGGGTTGGCATGCTTGCTTGTACCTAGTTTTGTACGTGCTAAGGTATGATATGTGATATACAGTTAGAGACCAACATGGGCCTCAATATCTTTACAAAGGAGGACCACTAGCATGGTACATATTAATAGGGTGACCTTGTGATATGAGTCGACCCACCTCAGGAGAAGGTTAGAGTACCTAAACCCCAAAATATTTGAAATGTTGACAAATATGAATGATGAAATACTTGATGACGAGTCCCAAGCTAGAATACTTCTAAGTATATGAGTTGAGTGACCTAGTGTGTAGTTTCCTTGAAAGTGTTGAAACCTAGATTTCCTATGAAAATGTCTAACCCTAGAGAAAGAGGAAATTGAAAATTTGATGCTTGCTATATAGGTGAGGGAGATGTCCCAAGATCCTAAGATGATGTACATGTTGTGTGATATCCATGATGAGCCTCGTACTCGGGTTAGTGGTTGTATATAAAGGAATCTAGTGGTCACCCTTGTTTCTCGAAAGATGGGTAGAAATTTTTGTTATGGGTAGAAGGTTGTGGTTATCATGTCTTGTTGAACATATATACATCTTAGCTTGAGTGGTTTGATCTTGTGCAACTTTTCCTGGATATAAGTGAGAAAATTTCAAAACCTTGACATTAATGATAATGTTGTTTATCGAATGAAGCTTGATACATGAAAGAATCTCACTTTAGTTAAAATCTTGATATGTGCAATGAGCCACTCTCATAAGCTAGACCTAGTATGAAATCATACTATACATGAAAGATGTAGCTTTGAAATCATGAAATTGATATGATGATGTCATAAGATCTTAGCATGAATAATCAGGGGTAACATGCCTAATCTCGCACCCAAAAAAATGATCAACTTGACATGACAATTGTCTTAGGGGACATTACTCAAATAAGCATAATGAATAAATTGTTTAATTTCATATGCAAAAAATAAAATAATGAACATAATTGATTAGAGTTGGTAGAATTTTTTGGGAAACCTAAAACATGCATGAAATCTTATATGATGATGAAATATGTCTGTTTAATGATAATTTTATTTGAAGGTATTGATGACTAGAATGTTCGCTTGAGGAACTATTAACATAAATTTTAATAATACACCCTTATCTCGTATGAAGATGTGACCATGAACCATAATGTAGGGTTCTTAAGGGCCGGGTAAACCCTAATGCCATGATGATTCCATGTTATGAGGGAACACTAAGTAATATGTATATGATCGAGATGAGTACACCCCTGATGATGATAACCTAGTATGCATTCCATTGTGGGGAATTCCGTGACAACCATGGTATGATACCTAGGCATGATGAGTATGAACTTTGACTTTCGACTATGATCTTGGAATAATTTCGAGGATGAAATTTCTTTTAAGGAAGGAAGGATGTGATAAACTCAGTTTCTCCCTCTCATTTATTATACCCTTTCTCTTTCTAGATGTGATGTAAATTCTTTCAATTGAGTTAAATACCATAGTATGAATATGATGATGGTCTATTTTGGTGATTTCAACTATCAATTGTACTATGTGTGACATTTGTATGCTCGTTTGAACTAACCATCATGGTTTAATACACCACCCTATTGAATCTAATTATGGACCTCATCACTATGATCATACTACTCTCAAATGTATATCAATTTGTAGATATTACAATTATGATTCTGATGACACAAAAATCATCCCAATCTGAGTTATAAATCTAAAATTATGGCTTTTGGAAGATGACATGATCTTATGCCTTTTGTGCTCTTCTTCTTGTTTGATATTACTTTTGGGCCGGCCCACTCATGGGCCCAGCTGCCCAGACAGAGAATAGAAAACCAGATGGATTGGTTCTCCCCTCTCCCGATTGAGAAAGTAGTGAAGGACAGTAATTTCCATGCTTCTTCCCTTCCAAATGGAGTAACAGAGGCGGCTGCTAGGTCTCTACGACCCCTCATCTAAACCCTAAACCAAGAGTGTGGCGAAACATCCCGCTATCACACAGATAATGAGGTGCCATGTGAAAACGTGCGGAAAACACCATAAACCACCTCTTACCAAAAACACGGGGTAATTAAAATTGATTTTGGGAAGCAGATAAACCAAGAAACTATTACATTAAAATCATCATCCTGCAAGAAGACAGGTTATATAAACATCTACAAGTCTAGGTATGTGTTCACAGCTTAACAGATCAGTTGTCTTGTCATCACATGAGTTCATAACCTGTATATATATACATAACAGGCCACATCCGGCCAGCAGCAGGATATACAAAGCTTCATCAGCTATACATCGTAAAACTATGTCAAAACGCCTCCGAGGACCTGAGAGTACAGGGATGACTCTAAGACTCTACTACAAAACAACCAAAACAACAGCATATCCATCTCTTGCCTTCTACTGCTTGTCTTGTTGCTCGGCCGCAACCTCGCGACCACCACCACATCTAGCGCAAACACCTAAAAAGGTTGTAAACCAACGGGGTGAGACACACAGTCCCAGCGAGAAACATAACTCCCCACCAAAACCATAAAACCTCAGAAAGATTAAAGAAACAATAGCAGATAACTGATAAAATGTAGGATAAGAGCAGTCTATAGAGCAAGGTTGTTATTACCATCGAGCTTACCAAGTATTTATTTATGGAACATTATTGACAAGATAAGATTTATAAGATCTTACCACATAACATAAGGAATGTATAAGTAACTGCAATGTATAACAAGATCAACTACATAAGCAAGGCCTCAACCAATGTTCCGTGTTTTTACTTAAGCAATAAATACTATTCGGTTGGATTATGTGTTATTATGCACTGAGGAAGTGAGCTGTACCGCTCAAAACCAACCTTTGATTGCGAAACCCAAGTCGGTGCCATACAAGGTCAATGGAAGATCCAGACTCCACGACCTCCCACCTCGTGGTCAGTGTATGAGAACCAAAGAAGGACCCCAGTCTCATGTTTAAGTGGCCTCAACCACAGGGTCAGCTCCCGCAGGCTACCCTTTCTCTGGCCCACCCTGGTATAGGTCTCGGCACTAGTATATTTGAGCCACAGGCCAGTTCACCATACTCCCTGAGCCATGAATGCATTCATGCTCTATCACACTGAGCCATGGGCCTGTTCACCATGCTCTTATACACATCTTGAGTCTACAATCGAAGTTGCACTCTAACCTCCTCATTTTTGGCTAGGAGAAACCATACATATTCAATAATATGGACTTCCAGGTTAACCCGCAGGAGAACCTTTTTCACCATCACCAGCTACTGATGATGATGGATCTATGGCCAGGGAAACTAATTGAGAGATTCATATGTAATTAGTTAATGTATTTTAAGTAGATTGTTGGTGCAAACAAGTGGTATCACATATATAACATTAAGCTACATTATTGTTACCACCATCACAATATCCCGGGATCTCAATCCCTCATCACAAGAAACCACTGCCTCATAAGGCATTTTCATCACTGGGGATAACAATCCCAGATCTCATCATCAGAGGATAACTCCTCAACTAGGCACTTTAGCTAAACTCAGGTCCTCATACCTAAACACATTACACAGGTGATGCATGTTATCTCATCAACAAGAGTGACCATCAATGTAGTGTCATTCAAACATATATATATATATATATATATATATATATATATATATCATATCCCTTTTCCTAGCTATGCATTCGCATGAAACACCTACATGGTTAGTATACACAATCATAGAGATAACTGAAACCATCATGGATTAACAGAAGGATCATGTTATTAAACATAAGGCAACATTGGTGATTATACGCGTTATCAATCATGCCTCAAACATGTGACCATAGATATGGGTCGCATCATCATGTGAAGCAACTCATATACTTCCAAACTTGTCATTTACTCATCATATATATACATGATTCAAGATTATCATAAACACATGTAATATCATGTCATTAGAGTTTCAGATATGTCCAACTTACATATGTGTGTTCTACTATATCAACCACCTTACTATTACCAAACACGTCACAGGTTCACAAACCATAAACCATAACTCTTAGCAATAAGGATGTGATTGCATGATAAAGAACTATCAGATGGGTTTCTGGGTGGAACATGACCCTTACTAGAAGTGCCCACTACCCTCGTAAGAAGTGTGACGGGAAGGGAACCCTCACTAGAAGTGGTATCGGGCAGGGTAACTTCCCTCATGTCGCCCAAGCATTCTAGCCACATAACGACTAAACCTAAAGAAAGGGTGTCTGGCTACCACCTCAAGGTGTATCATGCAACCATATGTGTCGTGCATCCATGTGTGTCGAGCATCCATGTGTGACGGCCATCACCACCAAACCATGACGCCCAACACAAGGCTAGCCCACATAGCTCCATAACGTTCAAGGTATATCGGGCACCAAGCCACTACCTTAGCTAGGTGTATCGGGCAAGGCACTCAACAAGGCATATCTCCCAACATACAAAGGTATCGACCAACAACCATACTCATCTAGGTACAACGGCCAAGGGTACAACTCAAACGGGCAGCAAAGGAAAGCCTATCATCCAACCAAGCTAGCCTCATCCTATCGGCCAACATACAAGGCAAAGACGAAGGTGTATCGCCCAACACAACCTCATCATATCGACCCAGAACTCTAGTCCAAGAGAGGGTATCAGGCAACACCATCCCAAAGCCATATCGTGCAAGATACAACCCCATAAGATCGTCTTCAACCTCAAGCACAAGGGCACCAAACCCTAATTGATCAAGAAGATCGGCTCACCTCTCAACAACCAAGAGAGAGGGGTCTTTCACAACCTCTATCACAACTCGGGCAACTACAAGGATCCACCACAACACAAGTCTACATATACCAAAAAGCTCACCTCTCGAATCCATGGTGAGAGGAGGGTGTTGCTCAAGCAACTAGAACACAAGCTCACCTCTCAACTTAAACGAGAGAGGGGTATTGCTCATATTACTAGAGCTCAAGCTCACTTCTCTAGACCAAGGAGGGAAAGGAGTGTTGCTCAACAAGGAAACCCTAAAACATGGTTCGGCCAACTAGGGCACAAAGGTACAAAACCTCAACCATAACAACAAGATCACCATAACCACAATATTAAAGGTGCAACTAAGCAACAACCATATCTAGCAACATACATGGCCGATTATGAACACAAGAAAACATACAAGAATATAGAAGAAGGTAATATGATTAGGGTTAGGAGTTATGTAACCTGCCTTACGCAAGCTCCAAGCTCCTAGCACCAAGCACACCTTCGGCCACCTCAAGAGGAAGAAGAACAAGACTCCAAAGACAAGGATCGGCAACCAAGCTTTGCTAAGGAAGAGGTGTTGTGCAACCAAAGGGGAGGGGAAACTAAGGAACTAAAGGGATCCTTAGCAAGAGAAAGGGAACACATATATAGGAGAGGGTGGAGGAGAAACCAAGGTAATACAAGGCAAGGTGTCGCCCACCTAGGGACACTTGTCCATGGGTAATGCCACCACTCTTTCTTGCCCTAAACACATGTCTTAGGCCATTTCCACATGCAAGCATCAAGCGCCAAGTGTCCACTAGTGGTGACACAAACGAGGTCAAAGGGTCCATGGACGATACACCCCATCTCCATGCCTGACACACCTCCCTGGGCGACACACCTATGGCTGACACATCCATGGCCGACACACCCATGGCCGACACAAGGTCCAACAAGGTCAAGCAAGGCACAACAAGGCCCACCAAGGATCATCCAAGCCCAAGGCAACTCAAGCAACGAGCCCAACCCTTCCTCTCAACACTAGAGGAAGAAAAGAGAGAGAAGAACACTTCTCAAGGTGATAAACTTGCTCAGCAACCCTAGACTTGGGTTAATTGCAAGTAGCACCTCCGACACACAAAAAGCACAAACAAACCCTAATCACCACTAAAGGTGATTAGCAAGCAACTAAACATCAGGGTTAAGCAAAGCAAACAGGATAAGCCCTAAACTGAGTTCAGGGTCCTTACAAGCTATAACCCTCTACAAAGGGATTTTGTCCTCGAAATTTGAAGAGAAAAGCGAGGGATACTTCCTCCTCATCTCTTCCTTAAGATCCCACGTGGCTTCCTCAACGCCACGATGATGCCAAAGAACCTTTACCAGAACCAGGTCCTTCCGCTTCAGCTTCTTTACTCTTCTATCAAGGATCATCATAGGACCTTCCTCATAGGTCACATCTTCATCAAGCTCAACCTCGACTGGCTGTATCACTGTCCCTGTATCTGTGTGACTTTTCTTCAGCATGCTGACGTGGAACAGTGGATGTAACATGTGCAACTCTGGCAGTAGCTCTAACTTATAAGGTACCTTGCCAACACGTGCTATTACTGGATATGGCCCCATATATATGGCTTCCAGCTTACCTTTCCGGCCGAACCTTAGCAAGCCTTTCCAAGGTGAGACCTTGAGGTACACTTTGTCTCCCACTTGGAACTCTAAAGGTCATTGGCGATTGTTTGCATAAGACTTCTGTATGTCCTATACTGCTTTCAGTTGTTGCTGTATCACTTTGATCTATTCTATTGTCTGATGTACTAACTCAGGACCCAAAAGCTGATACTCACCAGATTCATACCAACATAGGAGAGATTTGCACTTCCTACCATATAAGGTCTCATAGGGAGCCATGTCAATGCTCCGCTTGTAACTATTGTTGTATGCGAACTCTATCAAATTGAGATGTGCATCCCAACTGCCTAGGAGCTACAAAACACAACCTCAGATAAGATCCTCCAAAGTCTGAATAGTCCTTTCATACTTCCATCTGTCTGCGGGTGGAAAGCGGTGTTGAACCTCAACTGTGTTCCCAAAGCTTTGTGCAATTGTTCCCAGAAATGACTCGTGAACTGAGGACCTCTGTCGGAAACTATCATTGCTGATACACCATGCAAGTGTACTATCTCATCTACATATACATGAGTGAGTTTCTCGGCTGTATATGTTGCCTTCATAGGTATGAAATGGGCAGACTTCGTCAATCTGTCCACTATCACCCAAATGGAATCATGATTCCTAGTTGTCCTGGGCAGACCAACTACAAAATCCATGGTTATGTGATCCCATTTCCACTATGGTATCGGCATAGGTTGCAACGTACCTGCCGACTTTTGATGCTCAACCTTGACTTGTTGGCATATCGCACACCTAGCCACAAACTCGGCTACATATCTCTTCAAGCAAGACCACCAATATAGGTCCTTCAGATTATGATACATCTTGGTGACTCCTGGATGCATAGCATACATCGATGTCTATGCTTCCTCGAGTAATAGCTTCCTCAGATCATCAGCATCGGGGACCACTATCCTATCATGATAGCAAACTAGTCCATCCTCGGACTCATGGAACCCATCACACCTTTTGCTGCCGAGCTTTGTCCTGATCAACTACACTGTAGCATCTATTTGTTGTGCATCTTTGATCTGTTGTTTCAGCGTAGGCTTGACTTGCATCTGTGCCAAAAGTCCTACTAACAAGGAAACTTCCATCTGCACATTCATTTGCCACAAGGAACAAACATATCCCGTCTAGGGCATACCAAGGAACTCAATTGTGCCTTCTTTGTAGGAAGAGAAGAAGACTTTCAGCTAAGGGCATCAGCTACCACGTTCCCCTTACGAGGGTGATACTCGATGGTGCAGTCATAATCATTGATCAGCTCCATCCATCGACGTTGTTGCATGTTTAGCTCACTCTGCGAGAAGATGTACTTCAAGTTCTTATAATCGGTAAAGATCTGACACACTTCCCCGTAAAGATAGTGTCTCCAAATCTTTAATGCACAAACCACCACTACCAACTCCAGATCATGAGTTGGATAGTTCTCCTCATGTTTCTTAAGCTATCACAAAGCAAAAGAAACCAAATGGTCTTCCTGCATCAGCAAACATCCTAAGCCCTTCTTGGAAGCATCGCAGAAAACAACATAGCCTTTCCCAGGCTCTGACAGGACTAACACGGGAGCACTAGTCAGCTTCTCCTTCAAACATTGGAAAGCTTGCTGGCAACGATCATTCCAGACAAAAGGTACGTATTTTTGGGTCAACTTCATCATCGACAATGCAATCACACTGAAGTCCTTTATAAACCTCCGGTAGTATCCTGCTAAACTCAGGAAGCTACGAACTTCATTCGGCGTCTTCGGCTGTTCCCATTCTGCAACGGACTCCACCTTCTTTGGGTCCACTTTAACTCCTTCTGCAGATATCACATGACCCAAGAAAGTTACTTCTTTCAACCAGAACTCACACTTACTAAACTTGGCATACATCTGATGTTGGCGAAGGAGAGTCAACCTTGTCGAAGATGTTATTCATGCTTCTGATTGTCCTGACTGTAGATCAAGATGTCATCTATAAAGACTACAACAAACTGGTCTAGAAACGAACAAAACACCATGTTCATTAAATCCATGAAAGCAGCAGGCGCATTGGTTAGCCCAAACAGTATAACCACAAACTCAAAGTGACCATACCTCGTCCTAAAAGCTGACTTTGGTATGTCATCCGCCTTAATCCTCAACTGATGATATCCAGACCATAGATCGATCTTTGAGAACACTGTAGCACCACGCAACTGATCGAACAGATCATCTATCCTCGGCAACGGGTACTTATTCTTGATCATGACTCTGTTCAACTGTCGATAATCTATACACAATCGCATCGACCTGTCCTTCTTAATAAACAACATTGGAGCACCCCCACGCGACGTACTTGGTCGGATGAAACCTTTCTCCAACAACTCTTATAACTGCTTCTTTAGCTCTGCCATCTCTACTGGAGCCATCCTATATGGTGTTTGTGCAACTGGTTGTATTCCTAGAACCAGATTGATCTCGAAATCAATCTCTCTAGGTGGAGGAACACCGGGGAACTCATTCTGAAACACATCTGCAAACTCTCAGAACACCGTCACCTCCTCATGGCTAGGACCCTTTGCCTTGGTATCCACAACGTGAATTAAGAACGCCTTACATCCTTGCCGTAGAAACGTTTCTACCACCATCGTTGACACTAGACACGTCAGAAGAATCTTCCTATCTCCTTGGAAGATCCACTTCTCTCCACAAACCTCAAACACTACCTGCTTGGAACCACAATCCATCACAACCTTATACTTCTCTCTAAGGTATCCATCCCAAGGATCACATCAAATCCATGCATATCAAGTGGTATGAGATCCACTTGTATCTTGTGTCCCAAAAAAGAGAGAACGCAGGATGGGCACTCCTCTCGAAGCATCGAGGAACCATCAAGAGGGGTTTCTAACAACAAGTTATCTTTCTTATAGCAAACAGGTAACAGACTGTTATCAAGCATAGAACGTGCGATAAAAGAGTGTGTAGCACCCGGGTCAAACAAAATAGATATAAAGCAAGAAGAAGACAAATCAGAATGAAATAACTCCATCTGACTTGTCACCACTCGCGGGTTGACTATCGCCTCCGGCTGACTCATAGCATAGAATTTACCCGTTGCTTGCTGTCCACGTCCTCTACTTCCTGGAGCAGACGACCCCGCTTGCGATGCTTGACCACGTCCTCACCCACTGCTACTACTAGATTGTTGTCTATCTGCCCCTTGTTGATTCTGTGTCAGATGTTGCGTCACTTCAACATCTTTACTTGGGCAATTTGACTTCCAATGCCCGATCTGACCATAAAGATGGCATGACTGGTCTCGTTGTTGTGGCCTAGATGGCCCTGTCACTGCTATATAAGTTGTACTATGTGCCTTTGACGGCAAAGAACCATATCCTCTTCCCTTACTCGGAGACCACTACAACGGTACACTGGAACCTCTTAACCCATAAGGTGCTGAAAACCTCGGGTTCTTGAAGCCATTGAACCTCTGTCTCTGGAACTGAGCATGCCTCTTCTTGGTCATGGCCTCTCTCTTTTCCCTAACTGACCGTTCAATCCTCCACACAGATTCCACAAATGTGGCAAACTGCTCTAGGTTCTCCAACACAGAAGTAGGTGTTGTCAGTTTCGCACTCAGGCCTTTCTCAAAACGTCTGATTCGCTCATCATCTGTCGCTGCCATGTGAGGACAAAACCTTAACAGATCCATGAACTTGGCTTCATACTCAGTGATGTTCATCGTTCCTTGGCGCAGACGCTCAAACTGGTTGATCTTCTCATCCAGATACATCTTCGGAAAGTATTTGCTGACGAACTCGTGCCGGAAAACCTCCCAACTGATCACCTCACCGGGTCACTTCTCCTCCTCGATGGCCCACCAGTGGCCAGCACTACCCATCATAAGGTAGACAGCGTGCTTGACTTTGTATGCTTCGGGGATGTTGAGGATCCGTAAGGCCTTCTCAAGACCTGTCAGCCACAGATATGCATCCGCTGGATCAGCCAACCCAGCATAGTCTGAAGCTCTGACTCAGCGAAGCCACTCAAAGGTCGTCCCAATACCCGATGTTTCACCATGGGGAGCATGTGCTCTCGGCGGAGGCACTGGCAATCTCTCTACCATGAGATTCATCGTAGCCATCATCTTCCCCATAAGCTGTTGGTAGGCAGGGTTTTCGAGAATGGCTGGGTCAAGTTGGGGAACCTCAAGCACCCGATCTTCATGTGCCTACCCTTCATCTCCATCAACTGATGCAACCTCGCTGCTCTCGGCAGCACGTTCTTCATGGTTTCCAGACATCTTGGCTTTTTCTTCCGCTGAGGGCAGAAGATAATTATAAGAAAATCTGGAAAACTCACAAGAACAGACACAACCTAGTCCTAAATCCCTATAGACTCAGTGAACCTAGAGCTCAGATACCAAGCTTGTGGCGACACATCCCGCTATCACACAGACAATGAGGTCCCACACAAAAATGTGCGGAAAACACCATAAACCATCTCTTACCAAAAACACAGGGTAATTAAAACCGATTTTAGGAAGAAGATAAACCAAGAAACTATTACATTCATATCCTCATCCTGCAAGAAGACAGGTTATATAAACATCTACAAGTCTAGGTACATATTCACAGCTTAACAGATCAGTTGTCTTGTCATTACATGAGTTCATCACCTGTATATATATACATAACGGGCCACATCCGGCCAGCAGCAGGATATACAAAGCTTCATCATCTATACATCGTAAAACTACGTCAAAACACCTCCGAGGACCTGAGAGTACAGGGATGACTCTAAGACTCTACTACAAAACAACTAAAACAACAACATATCCATTTTTGCCTTCTACTGCTCGTCTTACTGCTCTGCCGCAACCCGGCGACCACCACCACGTCTAGCGCAAACACCTAAAAAGGTTGTAAACCAACGGGGTGAGACACACAGTCCCAGCGAGAAACATAACTCCCCGCCGAAACCATAAAACCTCAGAAAGATTAAAGCAACAACAACAGATAACTGATAAACTGTAGGATAAGAGCAATCTATAGAGCAAGGTTGTTATTACCATCGAGCTTACCAAGTATTTCTTTATGGAACATGATTGACAAGATAATATTTATAAGATCTTACCACATAACATAAGGAACGTATAAGTAACTGTAATGTATAACGAGATCAACTACATAAGCAAGGCCTCAACCAATGTTCTGTGTTTCTCCTTAAGAAATAAATACTATTTTGCTGGATTATGTGTTATTATGCCCTGAGGAAGTGAGTCGTACCTCTCAAATCCAACATTCGGTTGCGAAACCCAAGTCGGTGCCATACAAGGTCAATGGAAGAGCTGGACTCCACGACCTCCCACCTCGTGGTCAGTGCACGAGAACCAAAGCAGGACCGCAGTCTCATGCTTAAGTGGCCTCAGCCATAGGGTCAGCTCCCGCAGGCTACCCTTTCTCTAGCCCACCTTGGTACAGGTCTCGACACTAGTATATCTGAGCCACGGGCTAGTTCACTATGCTCCCTGAGCCATGAAAGCATTCATTCTCTATCACACTGAGCCATGGGCCTGTTCACCATGCTCTTATACACATCTTGAGTCTACAACCGAAGTTTCACTCTAACCTCCTCATTTTCGGCTAGGAGAAACCACACATATTCAATAATATGCGCTTCCAGGTTAACCCGCAGGAGAACCTGTTTCACCATCACCAGCTACTGACGATGATGGATCTATGGCCAGGGCAACTACATGAGAGATTCATCTATAATTAGTTAACATATTTTAAGTAGATTATTGGGAAAACAAGTGGTATCACATATATAACATTAAGGTACATTATTGTTACCACCATCACAATATCCCGGGATCTCAATCCCTCATCACAAGAAACCACTGCCTCATAAGGCATTCTCATCACTGGGGATAACAATCCCAGATCTCATCATCAGAGGATAACTCTTCAACTAGGCACTTTAGCCAAACTCAGGTCCTCAGACCTAAACACATTATACAGGTGATGCATGTTATCTCATCAACAAGAGTGACCATCAATGTAGTGTCATTCAAACATATATATATTTCTCATAGCCCTTTTCACGGCTATGCATCCGCATGAAACACCTACATGGTTAGTATAAACAATCATAGAGATAACTGAAACCATCATGGATTAACAGAAGGATCATGTTATCAAACATAAGGTAACATTGGTGATTATATGCTTTATGAATCATGCCTCAAACTTGTGACCATAGATATGGGTCACATCATCATGTGAAGCAACTCATATACTTCCAAACTTTTCATTTACTCATTATATATATATACATGATTCAAGATGATCATAAACACATATAATATCATGTCATTAGAGTTTCAGATATGTCATGCTTACATATGTTCGTTCTACTATATCAACCACCTTACTATTACCAAACATGTCAAAGGTTCACAAACCATAAACCATAACTCTTAGCAACAAGGATGTGATTGCATGATAAAGAACTATCAAATGGGTTTCTGGGTGGTACATGACCCTCACTAGAAGTACCCACTACCCTCACAAGAAGTGTGATGGGCAGGGCACCGTCACTAGAAGTGGTATCGGGCAGGGTAACTTCCCTCATGTCGCCCAAGCATTCTAGCCACATAACGGCTAAGCCTAAAGCAAGGGTGTCAGGCTACCACCTCAAGGTGTATCATGCAACCATATGTATTGTTCATCCATGTGTGTCGAGCATCCATGTGTGTCGGGCATCACCACCAAACCATGACGCCCAACACAAGGCTAGCCCACAGAGCTCCATAACGTTCAAGGTATATCGGGCACCAAGCCACTACCTCAGCTAGGTGTATCGGGCAGAGCAATCACCAAGGCATATAGCCCAACACACAAAGGTATCGACCAACAACCATACTAATCTAGGCACAACGGCCAAGGGTACAACTCAAACGGGAAGCAAAGGAAAGCCTATCGTCTAACCAATCTAGCCTCATCCTATCGGCCAACACACATGATAAAGACCAAGGTGTATCACCCAACACAACCTCATCATATCGACCCAGAACTCTAGTCCAAGAGAGGGTATTGGGCAACACCATCCCAAAGCCATATCGTGCAAGATACAACCCAACAAGATTGTCATCAACCTCAAGCACAAGGGCACCAAACCCTACTTGATCAGGAAGATCGACTCACCTCTCAACAACTAAGAGAGAGGGGTCTTCCACAACCTCTATCACAACTGGGGCAACCAAAAGGATCCACCACAACACAGGTCTACATCTACCAAAAAGCTCACCTCTCGAATCCATGGTGAGAGGAGGGTGTTTCTCAAGCAACTAGAACACAAGCTCACCTCTCAACTTAAATGAGAGAGGGGTATTTCTCATATTACTAGAGCTCAAGCTCACTTCTCTAGACCAAGGAGGGAAAGGAGTGTTGCTCAACAAGGAAACCCTAAAACATGGTTCAGCCAACTAGGGCACAAAGGTACAAAACCTCAACCATAACAACAAGATCACCATAACCACAAGATTAAAGGTGCAACTAATCAAGAACCATATCTAGCAACATTCATGGCCAATTATGAACACAAGAAAACATACAAGAATATAGAATAAGGTAACATGATTAGGGTTAGGAGTTATGTAACCCGCCTTAAGCAAGCTCCAAGCTCCTAGCACCAAGCACACCTTCGGCCACCTCAAGAGGAAGAAGAAGAAGACTCCAAAGATAAGGATCGGCCACAAAGCTTTGCAAAGGAAGAGGTGTCGTGCAACCAAAGGGGAGGGGAAACTAAGGAACTAAAGGGATCCTTAGCCAGAGAAAGCAAACACATATATAGGAGAGGGTGGAGGAGAAACCAAGGTAAGACAAGGCAAGGTGTTGCCCACCTAGGGACACTTGTCCATGGGAAATGCCACCACTCTTTCTTGCCCTAAACACATGTCCAAGGCCATTGCCACATGCAAGCATCAAGTGCCAAGTGTCCATTAGTGGGGACACAAATGAGGTCAAATGGTCAAAAGGGTCAATGGACGATACACCCCATCTCCATGCCCGACACACCTCCCTGGGCGACACACCTATGGCCGACACAACCATGGCCAGCACACCCATGGCCGACACAAGGTCCAACAAGGTCAAGCAAGGCACAACAAGGCCCACCAAGGCTCATCCAATCCCAAGGCAACTCAAGCAATGAGCCCAACCCTTCCTCTCAACACTAGATGAAGCAAAGAGAGAGAAGAACACTTCTCAAGGTGACGAACTTGCTTAACAACCCTAGACTTGGGTTAATTGCAAGTAGCACCTCCAACACACAACAAGCACAAACAAACCCTAATCACCACTAAAGGTGATTCACAAGCAACTAAACATCAGGATTAAGCAAAGCAAACAAGATAGGCCCTAAACGGAGGTCAGGGTCCTTACAAAGAGTCCTTTTATAACCCTTGAGTTCTACACCAATCCGCCCCTATCTTTCACACTCCTTGTTTTCCCCACCTCTCTCAGAAAGATGTGGGCACACCCAGCAGCAGACCCCTCCTACTCAATCGTCATGGGGAGGAGCGAGGTTGAGGACGACAACACCAAATAGTTGGGTCCTTGCCGGAATTCCCTAGACCCCCCCTCGACCCCAACCATACTCGACTTCTCCCCTCTCAAGCTTCTAAAGGTGCCTATCTTATCAAACATGAAGGGGGCGGATCCCCTGTTCTAGATCTATTCCTAGAGGTGGAACAGAGCAATTCCATGAGAGGGGCGAGCTTCTGAAGTGGGCTCCGATGTGGGTCGTCGATCATCCTTGGAGGATGATGGACCAGACGACGATTGGCCAGGATCAAAGGGAGGCCATCCATCCCAGGTCAACATGGTCAATCCCGCACCTGGAGGAGTTGGGTGACACATACCACAGGATAGATGAATCCACAATAGGCTCGCATCGAACGGACGACATCCTTTGATTAATGAGATGGTAACATTCTCCGATTTCAATATAGTTCTCGATGCAATCTTCAAAAATTGATATCTCTCAAATCCTAAGGCTAAATATAGTAAAATTATATATCAAATCAATTCTCTCAAAAAGATCTACAACTTGGGCATCGTTTCAGGACCTGAATATGATCCTAACTCTCCTTTTGTCCAAAATTCTACCTTTTGAACCTCTTAACATATTTAATGCAATGTTATGATGAATTTTAGAACTTTGATGCATATATGCCCACCTAAGCACCAAATCAGTAACTCTAATGTATTTGTATCCCTATTGAAGGTTATACTCTCCCTATTTCTCATAAATGACTCCTTTTTGTACATATGTGCCTAGTTTGGACGTTAATGATGAGTTTTACCCTAGATTGCTATTCTTACTGCTAATGGACAACCACCTAAACTCATTATGTGTTTCTGATGGATTAATGTTGCTGATCTAAATCATCTTTAGGTCTAGACCTCTTGACTTGATGAATCATGATCTAGGGTGCTCTGTTGTGAGTCATTTGACCCTAGAATGCATGTAAATGCCTTAAACCTTGATTATAGAAAGTGCATGGAATGTTATAATGGCATGAAACTTGAACCACACCATCATGATGACCTCTAGATCAGTACAAGATCATATAATGAACCAATAAGAAACTTGGAACCCATCTTGGCCAAACCCCTAAAATGCATCTAATTAGGGTTAATGATGAGAATATAATGCATATATGTAATCTTGTTGTTAATCAGGTTTGGCATGTGGCTAGATGGTGAAGGATATGTTAGGTTATGAAATCTCTGAATCAAGTATGGGCCTTATCTAGTTATATGACTATCGCTTTCTTGCTTGAAAAGACATATATTGTATGCTTGTTTGTTTACTTGCTCAAATATTGCCATGTAGTATTGCTATGTCTTACTCGATGTTTGCCTCGTTGGTTTTATAACTTGAACACACATATATATAACTCCATTATAATATTGCTGATAAAGGGTTATCTATTGTCTATATCCTTGAGGTCCCTCTTGTATAAAAGGGTTAGCTAATCTTGAGCACCCTTACAGACCCTTCCGACGGGAAGATGGTCAAAGGCATTAAACATGCTTGATATTCTTGATATAATGGAGTGAAATGACATAAAACATGGTTTTGCATTTTGTTAAATAGTTAACATGTTTATTCTTGTTCGCTTAGTCTTGAAATCTTTTCAAATTATGCAAAGCTTATACATATATGAATCTTTCTACCCCATACTCAACACCTTATGTGTTGACCCATTTCTCGTATTTTGTTTTTAGGTTTAGAGATGGCTATAAGGTTGATGGGCTCGGTGAGCTATGCTAGGTGTACTTGTTGTAAGATCCAGATTTAGTGCACATCAATGACTTGTACCTTGACTCTGGAAATATGTAATCAAATTCATGAATATAATGCATTTTATATAACTTATACTTGTGGAATGTTGAGACTATGTTGGTGCCTTTATATTGTTACTTGTTCATGTGTACTAAGCATTTCACGCTTCCTCATGTCGTCTTTGGTATTCATTTGGTTCATGGGACCAGAATTCTGGTTCTGTGACATTCAGTTTCCTTTATGAACTTAATATCTATCACCTTAGTCATTAAATATCTTGAATTGTCTAATGAAGCACCCTTACGATGGTCTTCTACATCTTTCATTATTAAAAATAGTGGCAAAAGTTGAAACAAACAATAAGAGACCATGTTAGGTCCTATTTTCTTACATGAGAAAATGAAATTGCTAAGAAATATATTTCTTTTATGACAATTTGTTAGCAATGTATTGACCAAAATCACTAGATAATACATTTTAAATATCCCATCAAAAATTGAATTATGAAAGAATATGAGAAGTGTTGTTACCCTCCAAGTGACTTCATGAAAACTCTTTTTTTTAGTATTAGGGGGACCCCCCCTCCTCAAATAGGTGCCAGAGCCCGGATGACCCAAGGCGTTGGTAAATATAGCGCGCTCAGGGGGATTCGAACCCGGGGCCCCCAGGGAGGACAAGCCGGACCGAACCACCTGAGGTATCCTATAATTAATCTACATAATACTAATTCAACAACATAATAATATAACATAATACTTTGTATCTCAATTATCATTCTGGTACACATGTTCTTCATCAGGCATCATGTAGCGGGTTCTTGTAGAGAATTTGTAAGTGACATCCAATAAAAGACTTTAGTCTTCAGCCCCTAAAGCTTTTGGATATGACCTAGAATGGAAACTAAATTATTTTTTTTTATTATCAAGAGAATCACCATCGTAGAAGTGCCACTTTTATGACCCCCCACCCCCAGATAGTGTAAAACGCTCAAGTCACAGGCGCCCCGCACACCCAAGAACCTATTAAAATGCACATTTGGTCGGCCTGTACGATGGGTACCATTTTGGAGGCGGCCAATGGGTTACAAACTCGGGTCCCTTCATGAGGGGACACTATTTTGAACCACTTGAACCACTCCTCCCCAGCAAAACTAAATTGTATTAGTCATGATAAAACATTATATAATAATCTAGTAAAAAATTGAAATGTTATATAATAAATCATTATATAAACTAAATTGTATTAGTCTTATTCCTTCTCTGAAGGATAATTGATCCTAATTACAATTGAAACGTTCATATTTATACAAATATAAAAAAATTACTATTTCATATGAACTTTATTTGAATTTACTTTTCTAAGAATGGTTGCATGGTCCTCATCCATCATAATTGGAAAGGAAACCAATCAATAGTCTCTAGTTCACTAATCAAACTAGTTCATTGAACCACAAAATGATTTCATGTCTCTTTTGTTAGGTTATATTATGAATCCATTTCTCACGTATCTATGAATATATCTCATTATCTTAGTGTATCCTTAAACATTATCAAACCCATTTACCGGGCATGCTTCTTGATTTGATGTGCATGCACCTGGGTATTGCCCATCATAATAGAAACAAGCAATAACCTTTACATTGGTGACTATTTTGTGAGAATTTGAGTATATGCTTATATTCATGTTAATATCGATATGTGATTTTTGTGCTTGGGAGAAAATCCTATTGGATATGTTTCAACATGATTCAATGATTTTTATTAGGTGTGTCACAGTTCCCCTATGTATACAATTGGTTTCAGGGTTTACCCTACTGAGGTGGGTCCAATAGTGGCCCAACCTGGGAGGGGCTCCTCGTTATCAAAAAAATACTTTAACTGTTACATTTTTCTTAATACTATTTTTATTTTGTTTGTCCCAGCATTACATGCATACTTTATTTTGATTGTATTCAAAGTGAAAGCATCACTATATTTAAGATCATATGTAAGATAACAAAAGACTATTGTAGTTTATTGAAATTTACACTCTAGAAAGAGAACCTAGGGTTGTCTTTGGTCTATAAGATAATTTTTTTCTTCAAAAAACTAGAGGTTAACTTTTATTCCTCGCATTTTCGTACTTATGTTGAAGTTCATACATGTTGGTGCTTACACTATTAGTTAGCTCAGGGGTCCAAGATGAATGAAAGAAGGTAGTATTATTAGAAGCTAAAGGTGATTTTAGTAAAGCTTCCATGACCTAAAGCTAAGTTGATATGTATAGGGATGTAAACTAACAATACAAAAGGATATTTGGAGTCCTTTAGACCATCATGTTGATGGAAAGAATCTATTGGTTATATTTATCACATTATTGAGAATATTCATTACTGAATGAAATCTAAGATGATGGTGGAGTGGTTTCATCCCTCTTTCATAGTTAGCTCTCTAGTCTTTATAACAACTTTGATTTTTTAGATCCTAGGGAAGATAACACTACTACAGAAAATGCTTTTTACAACGGGAGATAGACAACAGTTTTGATGATTGTGTTGTAGTTAGCATACTTAACACAACAAGTCTATTTTTATGTTGTATATTGTACATTTTATACAACACAAGTCATTTACAACATGCCAAACCCGTTGTAGTATAGGGGGATACTAAAACAAGTGCTAAAGTGTTGTAATAGGTTGTAGTATCACAACATAATCAAACATGTTGTAAAAGATGTTAATTACACAACATATTGTGACCCGTTGTAATAGTCACATGTTGTAATAGACCATCATTACACAACACAGACTAACCTGTTGTAATATGTATTAATTACACAACAGGCCTTCACTTGTTGTATTTGGTACATGTTGTAATAGAACACGATAATGCAACGTATTGAAACTCATTGTTATATACCAAGATCACACAACAGACTCCAACATGTTGTTATATATTATATTTACACAACATGTTGTGACATTTGTAATATCCACACATAACAAATCGTTGTAATAGACTACCATTACACCACATTAACTAACCCATTGTAATATACCGCTATCACACAACATGTGATGACCCATTGTAATAGCTACATGTTCTAATAGACCATAGTCACACAACACGCTATCACTATAAGAAACTAGGGTATTAATGTCAAAGATTGTGACAGCTTTATTATGTTTTCATAATTGCTACACTAACAACGAAAAGTAATTTTTATGGCCGCTATCGGTACATGTTTTAGTGACAAAAATATTTGTCCGATGTAAAATGTACAAATTTTCCGCCGTTAAAACTCATCCTAAGATTCCATCTCCATAAAGACAACCAATTAATATGAATTATATTTATTTGTACTTCAACATACTTTATTATATTATTATTAAAATTGGACGGTAACAAATGATACAACTGATACACTACTTCACGACAGGATTATATTCCATGCATTTCTTACTACGCTTGGAAAAATGTGCACACACTCTTACCACTCTCACCAAGTCCCCACCCACATGACCACAC
This sequence comes from Alisma plantago-aquatica, assembly GCA_963693085.1. NCBI lineage: Eukaryota > Viridiplantae > Streptophyta > Magnoliopsida > Alismatales > Alismataceae > Alisma > Alisma plantago-aquatica. The sequence continues at coordinate 61,053,613 of OY856411.1, forward strand.
ATCTCATAAACCGCTGCATGCTTCCCCACCCCCTCCCCTCCACCCCCACCAACCCTTTTCTTCATCGCACTAATCATCTTCCCCACCATGCCTTCCATCACGTACTGGCCCTAACCACCACTCTATCATCTCCAGTGCAGACCTCCTGACCACAGCACGAGCAGGAATCCAAACTAGATTTGTTCTCGAGTATTGTCCTCTGAGTCAGGGCAAGTAAAGTTTTCAACTTGTGCCCAGTCTCAGAAGTGGTCGAAGTCAATCAAAAGGAAATTTTTTCCTCTATTCGATTGTTTGGATTCCCATTAAAATTGTGCTTTTGCATCGTGTCTGGGGTTAGATACAAAGTATCCACCCACGAAACTAGAGTATTTAGTGATGGTATATGGAATTACTATATGAAACAGTAGTAGTAATCCATCCCTCCATCGCTGCGGAATTCAAAAGGGCAGAACGCGAGGTTAGCTTCTTTTATATTCATTGTTTCAATCCCTTACATATCCAATGTGATCGTGCACCCACACCACATTTTTTGTAGTGTTCTTTCCTAAAATTGGAGTGGATCATGATGAAATTGACGCATTGGCATAGTTGGTGAGACACAAAATTTTGAGTTATTTTGTTTTCCTTTTTGTATTACACTTAGCATGATTACAGCTATATTTTTCTTTTCAAAATTTTTATTCCAGACTCAACAATCACATAATTAGTCCAAGCATATAAGCGATTCTATTAGTTTGTCTCAGGAAATCCTTTTCTTTATTCAAATGGTTTTTGTCAAGTACCAAATCGTTATTTTCTCCTTTTTGACTATGATATCTTGTGTGTTTGCAATTTTTTACCTATTGGGTTCATCTTCATATTCCTTCCATTGGACTTTGTAATTGTCTGCTATATTGTCTGGCATTCTCTGAAACAGTCAATTTTATCCATTGATTGTCATATCTTCTTTTGTCGTGTAGGCTAATACTAATGAAATGTGTATGTAAGTTTAGAAATGAAAAATAACAAGGGGTGCATCTACCAAAGATTCTTGAAATACAAATTTGCAACATACCTTAGGTATGATTCTCACATCATATATGTGACACCCATGTCAATTAGATATTATGTGAATATTTTCTCATTGCAAATCTATTTGAATGCTTCACTTGTAAAAAGACATATATATTATGATAGGTAATGTTGACTTTAATTGTGGTTATTTCATCATATATTTGATTATCCTACAAGTAGTCACACCATGATGATCTTTTATACATTCACATTAGGTGGGTACTAGAAAATATATAGCCTCTCTGAGGCCCCGTGTTTTATCAAACTTTCAGCATTTCTGTCATACCTCAACAACTGTTGTCAAGATCATATGTATAAGAAACATATTTGTTTAGTTCTTGCTTTTAGTTGTAGTAGTTGTGTTGTAATGCAAATTACATACATAGAAGCTAGGAGATAGAACATCAAGTACATAAAAATCCACAAAGTGGGAGGCTTGTGCTGAATTTTTGATAGTAAAGTGTGCTAAATCTCTCTTGAAACCCCTTGTTACATATCATTATATATCTCCACTCAAATTTAAAAAATGTACTTGTGAACTAGTTCAACCCTTCCATTATTTACTTGAGATATATGGTATGTTCTGTAAGTTTTGTATGTGCTTCTCGAAATTGAATTTGAATGTAAATGATGTGCTCTTTCCTGCATCTATGAAGAAATAAATATTGAATGATATTTAAAGGATATGTTGGACATCATTCCAATGTTTATTTAATACTTTTCCTCGGCATTTCTTCTAGTTCACCTCATTTGTTCTCATTTTTTTTGGCTTGTCACGGTTTAGTAGCTTATTGTTCATGATCTTTATATATGTGTTAGTAATTGAGTTGAGACAACTTCCATTTACTCCATGCATTTCCCTACCTTTTGTTATATATTGGCTCACAACCTTAGGTATCTCTTTACAAATAGAAAATAGATATTGGTAGCGTGGGAATTTCTGTAGTTCGACAAGGTAGGTTTTGGTCCCAGGAAAACAATAAATACGTTGACGGACTATTAACTGAGAAAGTGTATGTCCAATGTGATCAGTTAATTAGCTCAACCCAATTTAGAGATTGTCAGACTAAAATTGAAGAGTATTTAGGTATCAATGTTTACCATTCTTAATGCTCCAATGAATATCTAATTAATGCATTGTTTTATATTGAGTTATTATATGTGTTCTACCTCCACCATGTGCCCTCATCAAATATCGCATACTAGATGTGCTATGGAAGAGAGAGTAACAATCACTACAATTTACTAAGAAACATCTACTAGATCATCGATAGGGATTACATACTAAGAAATCATCACTCTACGTATTTTACATAGGCATGGACTAAGCAATAAACACACATGGACCCTTGATTTTAGTTCAGCAATTAGATTCCTTTCAAATAACTGAAGCAAAGCATACATCATTCAAGAAAAGGCTAAGAAAATAGAATTCTAGAACTCCAATATCACATTCCTTCATACCTCGTTGTCCTGTTATCACTTTGTTGCATGTGCCCTCCTCATTACATATTTTTTCTTAGGCGGCATTCTTGATAACCTGTTTGGTTTAATCATAATTTATGTTGGTCGTGCACTGGAGTTCTTAGTTGATTGGTTACGCACATAAACTGTTTGCATAATTGTATGAGGCAATCAATGTCTATTTTAAACATAATGACCGTGGTTACTTGTGTTAGATACTTGTAAAATGTGTATTATAAATGTCTAAAGTGGATATATATGTTGGTCTTAACACCCCCCCATATATATATATAAATATATATATATATAGAAACATTGTTCCAAACTTTATGTATTTCCATCAAATTTATAAGGTAAAATGTGTAGGTTGATTTGAAGCTAACATCCTAACAATAATCCCTAAAATGTGAGGGCTGCATAATAGGTATCCCAATCCACATCTTGACCTATATATATTGAGTCCAACCTTGTTTTTATTATGTGTTTCAATCTAACGTGTTTCTTGGTTTTGACAGTTTTCTTCTTCCAAAGAAGAGTATTACTTTCTCTGGAAATCAAATTATGATAAATCTTATATAGAGATGCTTCCTCTATCATGCTTGTATGAGTATCTTGGAAATCCATAATGTATTCTTCACTCAAAAGACTTCCTTATTGATAGCATATGTCATTTCAAAGGAGGTGATCACTTACGAAAGAAATTCTTTACCTTCTAATGCATTTGAATTTTTATGTGCATTTCATAAATAGTGTTTCTAATGCATTTGAATTTGTATGTGCATTTCGTAAATAGTGTTTCTAATGCATCTGAATTTTTATTGTAGGTTTCATTTCTCATTAAGTGATGATGACTAATATATTGCATATTCATTTATAGGACTAAGCTAGACAAGGTTTTCTTCTTCTATTTACTCTTCACTATTACAAGAAGTTCCTTTTCATTGGTAAAAAATAAACCAAGCACAAGTTTGTGATGGGTCTTCTATCAATGTCATGATTCATCAAATTATCATTTCACCTATCAATGAATTAAATTATTATAAATCTGATATATATGGAGATGCTTCCCCTTTTGTGATGGCCTTCTATTACAAACAAGTAAGTTTTCAATCATGAACTAAATCATTATATTTCTTTGATATTATATATATATATATATATATATATTTATTTATAGTTGTTTTCAGTATATATTCATATATTTCTTTGCATTTTTAGGGTCCTTTCTTGATTTTACCTGGAAAAGATTAAGTGAAGTCTTGCAGTGAAAAACTTCTTGAAAAACCCTATTTGTCCCCTAAACTTCTAAACACATGATGTTTTGTTTTTCGACGCACAATGTATATGTGGTTTTGGTTTTGCAGTGAGCATATGGAAAATATGCCCCGTAGAACATGCGAAAAATGTGCCCATTACACATTCAGAGTTATGTGTCCATTGCACATTCGGCTTTATGTGTCTGATGCACATCCAGAGATATGTGCATTTCATGTATAGTGTTTTTAATTCATTGAACTTTCTTTTACAGGTTCTCGTTTATTGTTAAATGATGAATATTGATGTTCACATGATATGTGGCATGTACTTGTGGGACTAGACTATATATGGTTGTCTTCTTCTATACGTTCTTCACTTCTATGGTCACCTCATTTCTTTGGTGCAAAAAAAAACCAAACAAAGTAAGTGCCCTTCATTTATACATATTAAATATGTGAATGTAAGTATTTTTCATCTATTCATAATAGATATATAAAATAGATTTGACAATTCATAGTAAACATACAAATTATATCTTACAATTTATATTGAATACTCATACATGCAAATAATCTATGTTGAACCACTTGGTTGTACCTATGACTTGTATACACTGTATTAGAAGTCACATCTTTAGATGTCCAGAACAAATCTCACTAAATTAGAAGATGTTGAGCCATATCATGTCATGACCTAGGAAGCACAAACACTTACCAAAGGTTGCCATGTCTGTGTCCAACGTGTGTCCAACATGGACACACCTGGACACGTGGCAGACACACCTCTGATGTGTCCACTTTAATTGTTTTTATTGAAGTGGTAGACATGGCTTGGATACTCCATGGACACATCCAAGACACACCATCCCTACACAATTAAGCCTAAGCCCACATTTAGTACGAGGGATTCTGGGCATGATAGGACTCATAATCCTATAAAAATATGTATCCCACATTTGTTTGGATAATATCCACAACATGATTGTAGTCCTTGGGTTCATAAGTATCGACCGAGCAGGACAAAGCCATAACACACTCCCCCTTAGTACTAGCATCGGCTATGTATGCCGCAATGCCCGACACTCATGATTCGCAAATCATCTTTATACGCTCGACCCTATAGGCTGTGGCAATCTTCGTCACTCTTGACTACCGACTACAATCGTATTAGAGTACAATTATAGAGTAAGTTATAAGAAATATGTACTTGAAAACAATCAATTGATTTGTACCCAAGTCACTACATAATATGTGTATTATATGTTTCCTAGAGGATATATTAAGGTAGGTCTTGCACCTCATTTGGTGATTCTTAAATAACTAACCCTATTGATAAATGTTTCATGAAATAAGGGTTTCAAGGATTAGGACTTTAGTATATAATATGTGTTTAAGCCTGATTTGTTAGAAATCAATGATATTTCAGTTAGCCATATAATGCTAATTGTTACTCACTGATTCTTACTAAATGTAGAGGATAACGGTTTCAACCTTAGGCATATGAGAATTTGATATATTACAAGTAGTTCACTATAAATTGTTTTGATTTCATTTCCTATATTCTATGGTCATGTATCTTTCCTTAAATGCCTCTTTCATTGTAGAATATAACCATTACATGCGATCCTCCTCAGTATTGGGTGCATCATAGGTCCTAAACAAGATTGAATAGTCTCTATTAAAAAGTAGAGGTGGAAGAAGTGAGTGGTCAACCTATTCAACTGTCCTATTAAACATTAGCCAAGATGATGTCACACATGATCATTTTTCTCCTATCATTTTGTGTACTATCATAGAAGAAGCTTTCATGGGAGGGAAGTATATTCTAAAATCTAATCAGCTTATAAACATTTATCATGTTGCCCCTGACCTATAGTATGGAATGTACATTGTTAAATAGATAGTCTACTACATGTTAAAACAATCTTCGAGTTCCTATCCATTCAATCAGATTTGAACTAAGTGTTACGGCCCCTACCCCTCAAGATAGACTAATTCAGAAACTAGAAGTGACATGGAACCAAGACTGGAGCTATGTTATCATCACCCATTGTGGTTGTCCTTACAAACATTGCTAACTTTTTAATACTCTGGTCCTTTATTTAATAGCTACACATATGATCAGAAATAATAGCAGCATTTGCAGAAGCTCAACAGTTGTCCATGTTCATTTCACTTGTGGCAGAACCACGAATTCAAATCGGAAAAAGATAGTCATCAAGTTGGAGAAAACTGTATACCCTGGAAACTATACTGAGACATTAGTGAGCAGTAGTCTATAGTGTTTCATTTACAACAACACCACTGTGTCTCAATATGTGTGCCTATAGATCCGAGCATTAGTCACAACCAACAACATTGCTTGATAACTTACACATGGTAAATTGTAGTGAAATGATCATGAGGGCGCATCAATTATCAAGAAGTGATCAGCCCTTGTACTCATCCCAAATGCTTGAATTTTCAGTATGTTAATGATGAAGTCTACAAGTAGTCCAGATCTTAGTTCAACATCATGCCAATTCCCTAACACATACGACTCTAATTTAATATAAAAAATTCCTAATCCAACATTGCTTTTCTTATGGTTATACAAGTTACAGTCACAAGTGGATATTCTTAGAAATAAGTATTCTTACATTGTTCTTCACCTGCTTCCAAATTCAATAAACCCCAAGTCCCCAACTGATCGCACAGTATATTCCATGTTCCTTGCTCCTTGTTCCTTCAACCTCTCTTCCTTTCTAATGTGGATGACATTGCTGACTAATCAATATGTACACGACTTTGAAAAGTAGTAACTACTATAGGCTATTAAATTGCAATGCAATATGATCTCCAAAGTTTTTTATTTGTTCTTTTCTCTTCCGTGCTAATCCTAAATTATCCAATGCTAACTAGATAAAAAACACCTACTGTCAATGTAAAAGTTTTACCTTGATGATTGTGAACGTACACCTACTGAAGTGCAGCCACTTCTAATAATGAAAGTCTGAAATCATGTATCTAATATTAATCTAATATGTACTCATATGCGTTCTGTTGTCTTGATCAGTACCATGGTTTGACCAGTAGCATACATTACTTTGCATTGTTCTGATAAGTACCCTGTTACGGTTAATTGTCTGATTGATGTGTACAGTTAATCAGTTAATTGTCCCTCTTCCTTGTTGCTGGTTCCCTTACTAATAGACTAATGCTATCGCTAACTGATCCATATAAAAATGGTTGTTGTTCTAATGCTATTAAATCATCTATTGTAAATGTACACTATAATTTATTAGATATGCTACTCAAAAAGTTATAATGCAAACCTAATAACAATCTCCATGACATGCAACACTTTTATAATACAAATTGCAGTCATCCTAATGAGTGAACTAATGTTATTTTAGATAATACATTTTGAGAGCTAGGTTTATGAGAGGCGGCAGCTCTGGGCGATCGGGAGGTAGAGGAGGTCGGGGCGGCTTTGGCCACACCCACCCTCCACCGGATGATCCCACTAGTGATAATGAGGGAGTCGACTATGACGTTGACGGGAAAACAGGGTCTGGAACTCCTGAGGTTCAAGAAGATTATGTCTGCATGGTGGAAGATCCAGAGAAATCGGCAGGCCCTCGAGATGATGATCTGGAAGTGCAACTTGGAAAGAAGTCCTACAAGGATGTTGTTAAAGGCCCCAGTAGGCACGACGGCTATCCGATCATCTCACCAGATCTCCTAAAGCCTTCGGACGTGGTCATCGACTGCAGCGGAGCGATCCCAGCTATCTCAATCCGTGAAGAAGTTGTTCCTCCCCTCCTGGAACCATGGAAATATGTGATCGTTATTAAGGCCATTGGTATGAATATCGGTTTCCAAACCTTGGTTAACTGCATATCCATCCTTTGGGGTATTCACGATAGTTTTTGTATCATTGATATGCATAACAGTTATTATGTGGTTTAACTTTTCTCCAATGAGGACTACATGAAGATCCTGACCGGAAGCCCCTAGACCTTGTTTGGCAACTATCTCTCTGTTCAAACATGGTCTCCGCACTTTCACCCCTCAGATCTGATCCCAAGTAGATTGGTAGTCTGGATCAGGGTCTCGGACCTGCCTGTTCACCTCTACTAAACGCAACTCCTCACTGGTATTGGGAACCTAGTAGGGAAGATGATAAAGATCGACTCTACAACTACGCAAGGCAACAGGGGTAAATTTACAAGAATTGCTATGGAGATCGATACCCGGAAGCCCCTCCTTCCACCTGTTTTCATCAACGAAGAAATATTCAAGATCGAATATGAGAACCTCCCAACCCTATGCATCCGTTGTGGGCACATAGGCCATGAAGAAGCATGTTGCCCTCAGACAGTTGTTGCATCATCCTCGGCGAATCCTCCACCAACCCCAGTTGTTCCATTCTCTGCGGCGATGCACGCAAAGAAACCCGAAAGGCGCTCGCCCCGCAACTCATCCGAGAAAGCCCCCCCCCCAGACCAGAGTCTTCCTTCTGCGCAAATCGGCACTGGTGAGGAGTCGACTGAAGATTGGCAGACTGTGACCAACAGGAGGAACTGAAAAAAAATCCTCCGGGGTCAACAAATCGACCACATCCAACAAGAACATAGAGGCCAACGCGGCTTCCCACCCCTCGAACACTGTTGTGCACCTCGTCGATGATGATACCTCCATCGGGAGAGCACAGGAGAACAATGAGGCTCCCTCATTCCAATTCAGCTACAACTTCAGTGCATCTCTGGAGTTCGAAGGCGCTGTTGGCGGTGCCAGCGAAAGGAGATGTGGAGTTTTATTGAGAAATAGGTGTATCGTCTACAATACGACGACGCCTAGTAGCCCCGACAGAATTTGTAAAAAAGTAAAGGCATGAGAGGCCATGAACAGCGAAAAGGTGACTGAGGCTCATTGCCTTTTCAACACCTCAGCCCCCCAAGCCATGAATATGGAATCTAGTAGTGTTGTCTCTGTTGATGAAGACGACCCCGGTCCATCCACTGGACAGCACAACACCGCTTAACCCACCCTTCCTAAAGAATTACACCATCTGGAATATCCAGGGCACTTGCTCTGATAAGAAAATCCAGTTCATTCATTATCTCAAGAGAAAATTTTAGTTAAACCTTATTGCCATTGCTGAACCTCGATGTAGTGGATCAAGGGCAGACAAAATCATTAGATCTATGGGGTTCTCATCCTCTCACAGGGTCGAGGACATTGGCTTCTCATGTGGCATTTGGATCCTCTGGGACCAGAATACCACTTCTATTGACTTTCTTCTAAACCACAGGAAATTCATGCATTGTCGGGTTAATGGCTCCTTGGTCACTTTCGTCTATGGAAGCCCAAACCCGTCTGTGTGGAAACTGCTATGGAAGCATGTCTCCAACATCTCCGAAGAAGTCTCCGATGATTGGGCTGTCATAGGAGACTTTAATACCATGCTCTTGGCCACTGAGAAAAAAGGGAGTTGGTACTTCGATCATGCAGCCTGCTCTACCTTCAATGAGGCTCTTCTCTTCACTGGCCTAGCTGTGATTCATGTTGTTGGACAATGGTTCACTTTCCACAAAGGCAATCTCTTTGAGCACCTAGATAGGCTCCTAGCTAACGCTGCATGGCTGGATGCTAACTCCGCCACCACTGTATCAGTTCTCCCTCATTTCATCTCTGACCACAACACCTTGTTGGTGACCATCCGGCCCAGAAATGCCCATCGCGACGACGGCTTCAGGACTAAGTCCAGCTGGCAGCTTCACGCAAACTTTCCCGCCCAAGTAGCCTCCCTTTGGGACTCCTCTTTGCCCTACTCAGAGGTGCTCAAGAAATTCTCACCGGCAATCTTGCGTTGGGAAAACAGCAAGATGCACTCGCAACACAAACAGAAGAACCACATTCTCAAGCAACTAGACACCCTACATGTATCTCTTCCCGCATCTCCTTCTGTTGATAATGAGCTTAGATGCATTAAATTTCAGGAACAGCTTCAAACCATCCTCATGCGTGAGGAGGTGGACTGGAGGTAGAAGGCGTGTATTGACTGGCTCCAACTAGGAGATAGCAATACAAAATTCTTCAATTCCTATGTGAAAGCTAGGTGGAAACGTAACTTAATTAGCAAGCTCTAGAATTCCAGCGGGGTCTGGGTCCCCAACGAAGAGGACCTTAAAGCCCTGGTATGGTCACACTTCAACGACCTACTAGCCTCTCCTTCACATATCACTCAGCCATGCGCAGCATATGTGGGCACCTTCCCTGGCATCAGCAACAGACTGCTCTCCAAGTTAGCGGTGCTTCCTTCTATAGTTGAAATCAAAGTTGTCCTCTTCAAGATGTCTCTGTCGAAGGCAGCTGGCCCTGATGGTGTACATACTTACTTCCTCCAGAACAATTGGTCCATGGTTGGCCCCTCTATGGCCTCCATTGTTCTCCAGGCCTTCTCTTCAGCTTCCATCCACCCAGAGCTCGCCTCATCCCATATGGTCCTCATTCCCAAAACCAACAATGTTGAATCATGTAGTGATTTGAGACCCATCTCACTCAATAACACCTGCTTGAACCTGAACTCTAAAGTGATTGTCGAAAGAATTAAACCTCACCTAAATGGTTGGATCGCCCATACCCAGTCCAGCTTCATTCCAGGGAGAAAAATCACAGACAACATGTGGAAACACATCCCATTATCACACCGACAACGAGGTGTTACGCGAAAACGTGCGGAAAACACCATAACCACAGATTATCGAAAACACAGGTTAATTAAAACTAATTGTGGAAAACTGATAAACTGTGAAACTATCACTTTCCAGTCCTCATCCTGCAAGGAAGCATGTCACATATATACACATACACGAGATCTGATACGTGTCCACAGCTCAGGAACAGTTGTTCATTCATCACATGAGTTCACCACCTGTTCATATACATAAAGGCTTGTATCCGGACAACGGAAGGATATACAAACGTCATCGATCGTTCATCGTAAAACATCGTCAAAACACTGCCAAGGACCTGAGAGTACATGGATGACTGTAGACTCTACTACAAAACATCCAAAACAACAGCATGTTCATCGCTTGCCTTCTACTGCTCGTCAAGTTGCTCATCCGCAACACCATGACCACGACCACATCTACCTCGACCACCTAAAAAGGGTGTAAACCAGCGGAGTGAGACAATTGAACAATTGTCCCAGCGGGAAACATAACTCCCCACCGCAACTACAGAACCTCAGCAAGATAAACTATAACAGCAGATAACTAATAACAGGTATAACAAGAGCAGTCTATATAAAGCAAAGCTATTCTTCCTGATAAGCTTACCAGTTGTATACGAGCATATAACTAGATATCTCTCGAGGGAACATGATTGACAAGATAAGATATATCGCTATGTAACATGATTATCAGAACAAAGCATATTACCACATACCTGATGGATATAGAAGTAACTGCAGATATAACAGAATTAGTTACACAAACAAGGCCTCAACCAATGTTTCACATTTAACTTAAGCAGTAAATACTAACGGCTGTGTTACATATTATTATGCCCTGAGGATTTGAACCGTACCGTTCAGATCCAACCTTCGGTTACGAAACCCAAGTCGGTGCCATACAAGGTCAATGGAAGAGCCGGACTCCACGACCACCCACATCGCGGCCAGTACACGAGTACAACACAAGTAGGACCGCATTCACATGCTGAAGTGGTCTAAGCCACAGGGTCAGCTCCATAGGCTACCCTCACTCTAACCCGCCTTGGTACAGGTCTCGGCGCTAGTAAAACTGAGCCACGGGCCTGTTCACCGTGCTCTGAGCCATGAACGCAGTCATGCTCTTCACATCACATATCCTGAGCCATGGCCCTGTTCACCTGCTCTATATACATATATGAGTCTGCAACCGAAGTTACACTCTTTCCTCCTCTTTTTCAGGCTAGGAGCAACCTGCACATATTCAACAATATGAGCTTCCAGGTTAACCCGTAGGAGAACCTATTTCACCATCACCAAGTCCTGACGATGATGGATCTATGGCCAGGGCAAACTACATGATATGATTTCACTGTGATTAATTACTATCTTTTAGATGGATTGCAAGATTCAACCAAGTTGTATAACATGCAAGATATAACAAAAAGTAAACAACATTATATTATTATTGAAAACACATCAACCTGATCCATCTCAAGGATCCAACATCACATGTTACCACTTGGCCTCTTGCCAACCATCCAGATCCATCTCGAGGATCATCACGTACCATGGGATCTCAATCCCTCTTCATGTACTGCCACTGCCTTTCAAGGCCCACATTGTCATCATGGGACAAACACATCATACATACAACCTCATAGAATAATTATCAAAGTGATGTTACTCATTACATATATCTCATAGCCTTTTCATGGCTAATCATCACCTGCATGGTTAGGGTACACAATAATTATAGCTTCAACATAAGGAATATGCTACTATCATGAAATGTCATTCAAGTTACTCTACTTATCATTATCTCGGAATTATATGAATAATCAAGATGTTCACATCAAGTAAGATATCATGTTGAGTATACAGAACAAACGCTAATATTCCCAATGTCTTACTGTCACCATCCACTATCATCATTATTATCTTTATCATTAAGCAACCATTAGTGTAACTACCATTTAATATTATCATTAACAGGTAGACATAAGGATAACTTCATACATGTCATTATTACTACCTTCCTCATCATCATCATATACTACTATTAGCATCATTATTACCATTAGCATGTTATTGTTGCAAAGCATCATAATCATTGTTGTTATTACTAATCAGATACCACCATCGTTTATTGGTGCATAACTAACCACTTTCAAAACACAAGGGATCGTCACTATAGGATCAAACAACCCTCGCTAACACCCATCAAGGCCCATCAGCCGACACACACCAAACCAAGGGCGCGACGCCCGTCACACCCAGCCCTATCGGCCATCACTACTCCTCAACATAACCCTCACCCATACATAGCTCACAAGGGCTAGCACAAAGGAATGCAGCAACGCTGTGTTGCTACCACAACTACTAACCCGCGCGCATTAAGGGGGGTATCGGGCATCCCATGCTCATCGGGCAACGCCCGATACAGCTTGTCCACATCGCTCGATGCTCCTACCAAGATGGCCAGGTCACTGCGCTTGTAATGACCAGGAGAGAGAGCAGACTTCCACGAAACGTGCTACCAACAAACCAAGTCTATCGGCCGAAACCATCCCAAGGAGAGGGGTGTGACGCCCGGCACCACTCATCCTATCAACCGTCACACCTCAAGGTGTATCACCCGATCACCATACTTGCCTCTCGTCCAACCCCAAGCACACGTACCATACTTAGCCCTGTCATCCACCACGAGAACCACCACAAGGATCACCATGTTACACATGGTCTAACGTCCATCAAGAACAAGGATATCGCACATCACAAGAAGACCATCATGCCGTCCACCACCACCATATCGGCCAACCCTACTCTAGCGCACCCTATTGCCCATCACAAGGGAAGGGATATCGTCCAACACCAACAGACCATCCTGCCATACTTAGTCGATCGTCCATCACAAGAAATAAGGTGTTGCTCATCACAAGGACCATATCGACCATCAAGGGTCACTATGTCGGCCAACACTCACACTAGCTCACCCTGTCGCCCAACACAAGGACACCCTCCATGTCGCCCAACACAAGACCTCATGTCGCCCAACATGGGTCATCACCTACCTCTAGCACAAGGAAGCACAAACCCTAGAAAGCAAGGTGCACAAAGGAACCCTAAACCCCAGAGGGGGATCGGCTACCAAAGGTACACAAGCAAGGTACAAAAGCAAGGAACTAAGCTAAGCTACTAACATGCAACAAGATCATAACTAGAGATAAAGGAGTTAGGGTTAGAAGCTATGCAACCCGCCTTAAGCTCCAAGCTCCAAGGAAGAAGAAGCACTTCAAGCTCCAAGGGATATCGTCCACCAAAGATGATCCAAGAGGGTGTATCAGCCACCACTTCAACTCCAATAGAGTGTATCGGCCAACACACAAGGAAAGGAGAGGAGTGCCGTGCACTCAAGGTGGAGGGGAGACCAAAAGATCAAAGGAAGCTAAGGCAAGGGAAAGAGCCACCTATATAGAAGGGAAGGGAGGAGAAAACAAGGTAGACCTATGTTAAGTGTCGTCCACCCAAGGGACACTTGTCCTAGGGTTCAAGCCAACACTCTAGCAAATGATGAGACGCTTGTCAAAGATGTGCACCAAGTGTCCACCAAACAAGACCAAGCAACATGGGCAAAACATGCATCAGCTCTGCTGGGCGACACACCACCATGTTGGGTGACACACGCTTCACCTTGGACGACACAAACAAGTCTTGGCCGACACAAGGCTCAAGAAAGCCCAAACAAAGCATCCCAAGGCCCAAACAAGCTCAAACAAGGCCCAAGAAACTCAAACAACAAGCCCAAGCCTTCCTCTCAACCCTAGAGGAAGCAAAGAGGGGAAAACATCTCACAAGATGGCAAACTTGCACACAAAACCCTAAACTTGGGTTATTTGCAAGCAGCCCCTCGAACTCTCAACAAAGCACAACCAAACCCTAATCACCACTTAGAGGTGATTAGTAAGCATCAAACCACCAAGTTTAAGCAAAACAAACAGGGTAAACCCTAAACGCAGGTCAGGGTCCTTACAAGCTAACCCCCTTTAAGGGATTTCGTCCCCGAAATACGAAGAGAAAAGTGAGGTATACTTCCTCCTCATCTCTTCCTCAAGCTCCCACATGGCTTCCTCAACGCCATGACGCTGCCAAAGAACCTTCACAAGAACCAGGTCCTTCCTCTTCAGCTTCTTGACCCTTCTGTCAAGGATCGCCACAGGACCTTCCTCGTAGGTCACATCTGCGTCAAGCTCAACCTCTACGGGCTGTATCACTGTACCTGAATCCGGATGACTTTTCTTCAACATACTGATATGAAACACTGGGTGCAACCTTTGCAACTCTGGAGGCAACTCCAACTCGTAAGCTACCTTGCCAACACGTGCTATGACTGAGTAAGGCCCCATATATCTGGAAGCTAACTTACCCTTTTGTCCAAACCTTAACACACCTTTCCACAGTGAGACTTTAAGATATACTTTGTCTCCCACCTAGAACTCCAAAGGTCATCGGCGATTTTCTGCATAAGACTTCTGCCTGTCCTGTGCCACTTTCAACTGTTGTTGTATCACTTTGATCTTATCTGTCGTCTACTGTACTAACTTAGGACCCAAAAGCTGATACTCACCTGATTCATACCAACACAAAGGAGATCTGCACTTCCTTCCACACAAGGCTTCATAAGGAGCCATGTCAATGCTCCGTTGATAATTGTTATTGTAGGAAAACTCTATCAAACTCAGATGTACATCCCAGTTGCCTAGAAACTGCAAAACACAAGCTCGAAGAAGATCTTCCAAAATCTGAATAGTCCTCTCAGACTGTCCATCTATCTACGGGTGAAGGGTTGTATTGAACCTTAATTGCGTTCCCAATGCCCTGTGCAACTGTTCCCAAAAGCGACTCGTAAACTGAGGACCTCTGTCAGAAACTATTGTTGCTGGCACACCATGCAAACGTACTATCTCATCCACATATACTCGAGCTAGTTCCTCAGCTATATACGTCGTCTTCACTGGTAGAAAATGGGCAGACTTCGTCAATCTGTCTACTATCACCCAAATGGAATCATGATTCCTAGTTGTCGGGGGTATACCAACTACGAAATCCATGCTTATATGATCCCATTTCCACTACGGTATCTGCAAAGGTTGCAACGTACCTGCCGGCTTCTGATGTTCAGCCTTCACTTGCTGACACACCGCACATCTTGTCACGAACTCGGCTACATCTCTTTTCAAACTGGGCCACCAATACAAGTCCTTTATACTATGGTACATCTTGGTGACACCTGGATGCATCACATACATCGACGTATGTGCTTCCTCAAGCACCAAATCCTCTGATTATCAGCATCTGGAACCACCATCCTATCATGATAGCAAACTAGTCCATCCTCGGACTCATGAAACCCATCACGCTTGTCGCTGCCGAACTCTGATCTGATCAATCGTACTGCATCATCTGTCTGTTGTGCATCCTTAATCTGCTGTCTCAACGTAGGCTTAACTTGCATCTGTGTGAAAAGACCAGACAACAAAGAAACTTCCATCTGCACATTCATCTGTCGAAGAGAAACAAACATATCTCGCTTATGGCATACCAGAGAACTCAATTGTGCCTTCTTTGAAGAAAGAGCAGAAGACTTTTTGCTAAGCGCATCGGCTACCACGTTCACCTTACCTAGATGATACTCGATCGTGCAGTCGTAATTATTGATCAACTCCATCCATCGTCGTTGTCGCATGTTCAACTCTTGCTGCATAAAGATGTACTTCAGATTCTTATGATCCGTAAAGATCTGACACACTTCCCCATACAGATAGTGTCTCCAAATCTTTAACGCATGAACCACTGCTTCCAACTCCAAGTCATGAGTCGGGTAGTTCTCCTCATGCTTCTTGAGCTGTCGCAAAGCAAAAGAAACTACATGATCTTCCTGCATCAACACGCAACCTAAACCTTTCTTGGAAGCATCACAGAAAACAACATAGCCTTTCCCAGACTCTGGCAAGGTCAACACTGGAGCACTGGTCAGCTTCTCCTTCAAACTCTGGAAAGCTTGCTGACATCGATCATCCCAAATAAAAGGTACGTCCTTCCTGGTCAACTTCGTCATCGGTAAAGCGATTGCACTGAAGTCCTTGATAAACCTCTAATAGTATCCTGCCAAACCAAGGAAACTACAAACTTCTGTCGACGTCTTCGGTTGTTCCCAATCCGCAATGGATTCCACCTTCTTCGGATCTACTTTGACGCCTTCAGCAGATATCACATGACCCAAGAAAGTCACTTCTTCCAACCAGAACTCGCATTTACTGAACTTGGCATACAACTGATGTTGACAAAGAAGAGTCAACGCTCTATGAAGATGTTGCTCATGCTCTAGCCTGTCCCGACTATAGATCAAGATGTCATCTATAAAGACTACAACAAACTGATCTAAGAACGGACGGAACACTCTGTTCATCAGGTCCATGAAAGCAACAAGTGCATTGGTCAACCCAAACGGCATAACCACGAACTCAAAATGACCATACCTCATCCTGAAAGCTGACTTTGGTATGTCATCCACCTTTATCCTCAACTGATGATATCCAGACCGTAGATCGATCTTCGAAAACACTGTAGCACTACACAACTGATCGAACAGATCATCTATCCTCAGCAACGGGTACTTATTCTTGATCGTGACCTTGTTCAACTATCGGTAATCTATACACAACCGCATCGAACCATCCTTCTTCTTAATGAACAACATGGGAGCACCCCACGGCGACGTACTCGGTCAGATAAAACCTTTGTCCAACAACTCTTGCAACTGCTTCTTCAACTCTGCCATCTCTGCTGGAGCCATCCTATACGCTGACTGTGCAACTGGCTGTGTTCCAAGAACCAGATTGATCTCGAAATCAATCTCTCGGGGTGGAGGAACACCAGGAAACTCCTCAGGAAACATGTCTACAAACTCTCAAACAACTAACACCTCCTCTAGACTAGGACCTTTCTCCTTGGTAACCACAACGGTATCCACCACGTGAGCTAGGAACGCCTCACATCCTTGTCGTAACAACTTATCTGCCACCATAGCTGATACCAAACACGTCGGAAGAATCTTCCTATCTCCCTGGAAGATCCACTTCTCTCCAGCAACATCGAACACTGCCTGCTTGGAACCACAGTCCAAAACAACCCTATACCTCTCTAAGGTATCCATCCCAAGGATAACATCGAAACCATGCATATCAAGTGGTATAAGATCCACCTGGATGTGATGTCCTGAGAAAGACAAGACACAAGATGGACACTCTTCTCGAAGCAAAGAGGAACCATCAAGAGGGGTTTCTAACAACAACTATCCTTCTTACAGCTAACATGTAAACGATAGGTTTCAAGCATACTATAGGCGATAAAAGAGTGTGTAGCACTCGGGTCAACCAAAACAGATATAAAGCAAGAAGAAGACATATCAGAATGAAATAACTCCATCTGACCTGTCACCACTCGCGGGTTGACTATCGCCTCCGGCTGACTCATGGCATAGAATCGAGCCGTTGCTTGCTGTCCACGACCTATGCTTCCCTGAGCAGACGATCCAGCTTGAGATGCTTGACCGCGTCCTCGTCCTCTGCTACCACTGGCCTGTGGTCTCTATGACCTCAGAAAACTCTGTCTCGGTTGCTGCGTCACGTCAACGTCTCTATTCGGGCAATTGGACTTCCAATGCCCGACATGTCCACAAAGATGACATGCCTTGTCCTCAAACTGTGGCCTAGCTCGCCCTGTTTCTGCCACAGAAGCTGAACTGTGTGCCTTAGACGGTGAAGAAACATAACCTTTCCCCTTACTCAGAGACCACTAAGATGGTACACTAGAGCTTCTCGTCGCTGACGGTGCTGAAAACATGGGCTTCTTAAAGCCACCAAACCTACGTCCTTGAAACTGAGCAGGTCTTTTAAGGGACATAGACTCTCTTTTCTCCCTTACTGTCCTCTCGATCCGTCGAACTGATTCCACGAACGTAGCAAACCATTCTCGGTTCTCCAACGCAGACACCGGGGTTGTCAACTCAGCACTCAAACCCTTCTCGAAATGTTTGATCCGTTCCTCATCTGTTGCCTCCATGTGAGGGCAAAACCTCAACAGATACATAAACTTGGCCTCGTACTCGGTGACGTTCATCATTCCTTGTCGCAACTTCTCAAACTGACTGATCTTCTCTACCAGGTACGTCTTCGGAAAGTATCTGGTGATGAACTCACGTCGAAACACTTCCCAACAGATCACCTCACCAGGCCGCTTCTCTTCTTTGATGGTCCACCAGTGACCAGCACTACCTTTCAGAAGGTAGACAGCATGCTTTACCTTATCTGCTTCGGGGATGTCAAGGATCCGAAAAGCCTTCTCGAGAATTGTCAGCCACAGATCTGCATCCGCTGGATCAGACGTTCCAGCATAATCCGAAGCTCCGACTCGGCGAAGCCGCTCGAAGGTCTTCCCAATACCCGATGCTTCTCCATGGGGAACCTGTGCTTATGGAGGAAGCATTGGTAATCGCTCAACCATGAGATTCATCATAGCCATTAACTGCCCCATAAGCTGTTGGTAAGCAGGATGTTCAAGTATGGCTGGGTTGAATTAGGGAACCTCAGGCACCCGATCTCCATGTGCCTATCTATCTGCTCCATCAACAGATGCAGCATCACTAAGCTCAGGAGCATGTTCTTCATGGTTTCCAGACATCTTGGTCTTTCTTCCGCTGAGGGTAGAAGATTTTGTAAGAAAACCTGGAAAACTCATAAGAATAGACTCAACCTAGTCCTAAATCCCTGTAGACTCAGCGAACCTAAAGCTCTAATACCAAAAACTTGTGGCAACACATCCCATTATCACACAGACAACGAGGTGTTACGCGAAAACGTGCGGAAAACACCATAACCACAGATTATCAAAAACACGGGTTAATTAAAATTGATTGTGGAAAACTGATAAACTGTGAAACTGTCACTTTCCAGTCCTCATCCTGCAAGGAAGCATGTCACATATATACACATACACGAGATCTGATACGTGTCCACAGCTCAGGAACAACTGTTCATTCATCACATGAGTTCACCACCTGTTCATATACATAAAGGCCCGTATCTGGCCAATGGAAGGATATACAAATGTCATCGATCGTTCATCGTAAAACATCGTCAAAACACTGCCAAGGACTTGAGAGTACAGGGATGACTCTAGACTCTACTACAAAACATCCAAAACAGCAGCATGTTCATCGCTTGCCTTCTACTGCTCGTCAAGTTGCTCGTCCGCAACACCACGACCATGACCACGTCTACCTCGACCACCTAAAAAGGGTGTAAACCAGTGGAGTGAGACAATTGAATAATTGTCCCAGCAGGAAACATAACTCCCCACCGAAACTACAGAACCTCAGCAAGATAAACTATAACAGCAGGTAACTAATAACAGGTATAACAAGAGCAGTCTATATAAAGCAAAGCTATTCTTCCTGACAAGCTTCCCAGTTGTATAAGAGCATATAACCAGATATCTCTCGAGGGAACATGATTGACAAGATAAGATATATCGCTATGTAACATGATTATCAGAACAAAGCATATTACCACATACCTGATGGATATAGAAGTAACTGTAGATATAACAGAATTAGTTACACAAACAAGGCCTCAACCAATGTTTCGCATTTAACTTAAGCAGCAAATACTAACGGCTGTGTTACATATTATTATGCCCTGAGGATTTGAACCATACCGTTCAGATCCAACCTTCAGTTACGAAACCCAAGCCGGTGCCATACAAGGTCAATGGAAGAGCCGGACTCCACGACCTCCCACCTCGCGGTCAGTACACGAGTACAACACAAGCAGGACCGCAGTCACATGCTGAAGTGGTCTAAGCCACAGGGTCATCTCCATAGGCTACCCTCACTCTAGCCCGCCTTGGTACAGGTCTCGGTGCTAGTAAAACTGAGCCACGGGCCTGTTCACCATGCTCTGAGCCATGAACGCAGTCATGCTCTTCACATCACATATCCTGAGCCATGGCCCTGTTCACCTGCTCTATATACATATATGAGTCTGCAACCGAAGTTACACTCTTTCCTCCTCATTTTAAAGCTAGGAGCAACCTACACATATTCAACAATATGCGCTTCCAGGTTAACCCGTAGGAGAACCTGTTTCACCATCACCAAGTCCTGACGATGATGGATCTATGGCCAGGGAAAACTACATGATATGATTTCACTGTGATTAATTACTATCTTTTAGATGGATTGCAAGATTCAACCAAGTTGTATAACATGCAAGATATAACAAAAAGTAAACAACATTATATTATTATTGAAAACACATCAACCTGGTCCATCTCAAGGATCCAACATCACATGTTACCACTTGGCCTCTTACCAATCATCCAGATCCATCTCGAGGATCATCACGTACCATGGGATCTCAATCCCTCTTCATGTACTGCCACTGCCTTTCAAGGCCCACATTGTCATCATGGGACAAACACATCATACATACAACCTCATAGAATAATTATCAAAGTGATGTTACTCATTACATATATATCATAGCCTTTTCATGGCTAATCATCACCTGCATGGTTAGGGTACACAATAATTATAGCTTCAACATAAGGAATATACTACTATCATGAAATGTCATTCAAGTTACTCTACTTATCATTATCTCGGAATTATATGAATAATCAAGATGTTCACATCAAGTAAGATATCATGTGGAGTATACAGAACAAACACTAATATTCCCAATGTCTTACTGTCACCATCCACTATCATTATTATTATCTTTATCATTAAGCAACCATTAGTGTAACTACCATTTAATATTATCATTAACAGGTAGACATAAGGATAACTTCATACATGTCATTACTACTACCTTCCTCATCATCATCATACACTACTATTAGCATCATTATTACCATTAGCATGTTATTGTTGCAAAGCATCATAATCATTGTTGTTATTACTAATCAGACACCACCATCGTTTATTGGTGCATAACTAACCACTTTCAAAACACAAGGGATCGTCACTATAGGATCATACAACCCTCGCTAACACCCATCAAGGCCCATCGGCCGACACACACCAAACCAAGGGCGCGCCGCCCGTCACACCCAGCCCTATCATCCCTCACTACTCCTCAACATAACCCTCACCCATACATAGCTCAGAACGGCTAGCACAAAGGAATGCAGCAACACTGTGTTGCTACCACAACTACTAACCCGTGCGCGTCAAGGGGGTGTCGGGCATCCCATGCTCATCGGGCAACGCCCGATACAGCTTGTATAGCTCACAACGGCTAGCACAAAGGAATGCAGCAACACTGTGTTGCTACCACAACTACTAACCCGTGCGCGTCAAGGGGGTGTCGGGCATCCCATGCTCATCGGGCAACGCCCGATACAACTTGTCCACATCGCCCGATGCTCCTACCAAGACGGCCAAGTCACTGTGCTTGTAACGACTGGGAGAGAGAGCAGACTTCCATGAAACGTGCTACCAACAAACCAGGTCTATCGGTCGACACCATCCCAAGGAGAGGGGCGTGATGCCCGGCACCACTCAGCCTATCGGCCGTCACACCTCAAGGTGTATCGCCCGATCACCATACTTGCCTCTCGTCCAACCCCAAGCATGCGTACCATACTTAGCCCTGTCGTCCACCACGAGAACCACCACAAGGATCACCATGTTACACATGGTCTAACGTCCATCAAGAACAAGGATATCGCTCATCACAAGAAGACCATCATGCCATCCACCACCACCATATCGGCCAACCCTACTCTAGTGCACCCTATCGCCCATCACAAGGGCAGGGATATCGTTGAACACCAACAGACCATCCTGCCATACTTAGTCGATCGTCCATCACAAGAAATAAGGTGTTTCTCATCACAAGGACCATATCGACCATCAAGGGTCACTTTGTCGGCCAACACTCACACTAGCTCACCCTGTCGCCCAACACAAGGACACCCTCCATGTCGCCCAACACAAGACATCATGTCGCCCAACAGGGGTCATCACCTACCTCCAGCACAAGGAAGCACAAACCCTAGAAAGCAAGGTGCACAAAGGAACCCTAAACCCCAGAGGGGGATCGGCTACCAAAGGTACATAAGCAAGGTACAAAAGCAAGGAACTAAGCTAAGCTACTAACATGCAACAAGATCATAACTAGAGATAAATGAGTTAGGGTTAGAAGCTATGCAACCCGCCTTAAGCTCCAAGCTCCAAGGAAGAAGAAGCACTTCAAGCTCCAAGGGATATCGTCCACCAAAGCTGATCCAAGAGGGTGTATCGGCCACCACTTCAACTCCAAGAGAGTGTATCGGCCAACACACAAGGAAAGGAGAGGAGTGTCGAGCACTCAAGGTGGAGGGGAGACCAAAAGATCAAATGAAGCTAAGGCAAGGGAAAGAGCCACCTATATAGAAGGGAAGGGAGGAGAAAACAAGGTAGACCTATGCTAAGTGTCATCCACCCAAGGGACACTTGTCCTAGGGTTCAAGCCAACACTCTAGCAAACGATGAGACACTTGTCAAAGATGTGCACCAAGTGTCCACCAAACAAGACCAAGCAACATGTGCGACACATGCATCAGCTCTGCTGGGCGACACACCACCATGTTGGGCGACACAAGCTTCACCTTGGATGACACAAACAAGTTTTGGCTGACACAAGGCTCAAGCAAGCCCAAACAAAGCATCCCAAGGCCCAAACAAGCTCAAACAAGGCCCAGGAAACTCAAACAACAAGCCCAAGCCTTCCTCTCAACCCTAGAGGAAGCAAAGAGGGGAAAACATCTCACAAGATGGCAAACTTGCACACAAAACCCTAAACTTGGGTTATTTGCAAGCATCACCTCGAACTCTCAACAAAGCACAACCAAACCCTAATCACCACTTAGAGGTGATTAGTAAGCATCAAACCACCAAGGGTAAGCAAAACAAATAGGGTAAACCCTAAACGCAGGTCAGGGTCCTTACACAACATCTTGCTAGTTCAAGAGGCCATCCACTCCATGCATATTCAGAAAGGTAAAAAGCGATGGATGGCGGTGAAGATCGACCTATCCAAGGCATTTGACAAAATGAATTGGCTTTTCATCGAGGACACTCTCAATAGGGTGGGTCTTCCCGACCCTATGATCAGATTAATTATGAACATTATCACGTCGGGGCACACCTCTATCCTATGGAACAGTTTCCCCTCTTTCCTCTATCAAGGCTACTAAAGGTGTGAGGCAAGGGGATCCCCTAAGCCCCTACATCTTTGTTCTCTGTATGGAGCAGATGCGTCAAGCCATTGTTGCGGCCGTGGTGCGTGGGGACTGGAAGCCACTGGTAGTGAATAAGAAAGGGCATCCTATCTCTCATGCCATGTTCGTCGACGATATCATCTGGTTTGCTGAAGCTACTGTCAAACAAGCAAAGTACATCAACCGTATCCTGCGTGACATTTCAGCTGTCTCTGGGCAGGAGGTTTTGACCCATAAGTCAAAGTGCTTCTTCTCTCCAAACACCCCGACAGCATCTCTGAATCACATCAGTTGGCAGCTGAATATCCCCACTTCGAATGATCTAGGCAGATACCTGGGAGTGCCCATTCTTCATAACCGGATCAACAGGACAACGCACGCGTCCATCATGGATTCCATCAAGTCCATAATGAATGGGTGGTCTCAAAGACACCTCTCGATTGCAATTTTTGATGGAGCTTCCACTTACGTGGAATTGCGTGCAGCACTAAAAATCCTAAAGATGGTAAGTCTTTAAGTTTAGCCTTGCTTATACTAGATAGAAAACTCCACCCACGTATGCTAAGATACGTGGAAGTCTTATCGCAGTATAGTTAAGGGTCAAATCCACGGGACAACGGTCTTGTTGCAAGCAACAAGATGGAAAACATATGGAATTTCACTTGGTCACTTACTAGCAGGCACTTATATCGAAAGTTGGATTTTGATGTTTTTAAACTAAGAACATGAAAAGTAAAGAAAGCAGGTAAATATAATGAGTTAAACTATGATAAAAGATCACTAGGGTGTGATCGGTTTTTCACCGCCACTACACATCGATCAACACATGCAAAGCAAAACTTAACCTACAAAAAGAGTCCAGTCAGTTAGTATCCTTGTAGACTTAGCCTCCTTTCAGAGAATCTAACTACAAGAAGTGTGGGAATGTTGCAACGCCAGCCATTCCCGAACAAATGGTCACATTACTTTACATCATTCCCCTCGCAAAGTTTGTTCCTCGACTTATCAAGGTTGCACTTCCATACATCAACTGATTCCATTTCATAGTATGAAAGTGCAACGGATGATAGTGAGTCTACTCCACTTCTTGAGATACACTTCTAGATACCGAAACAGATGCATGGTGAGTACATGCACCAAGAACCAACATACAAACGAGCTTCGAATCTAATAGTACAAACGTAGACAATTCATACTAAAAGATAAAAGATAATACAAGTTGGAGATCAAGCAACATGCATTCATTAATCGTTTGATGTCGAACTGATAAAGATAAGAACTCTATATTACAACCTAAGGATTACATTTACATGATATGAAAGCATGGGTAGCGGGGCTACTCCCCGCACCCTAGTGAGAGAGTCTACTCGCTCATAACTAGGACAAAGAAGGAGGCAAGAAGAGAGAGAGATCATCATCCCCACAAAGGAGAGAGGAAAGTCAACCCCTTGGAGAGAGGGAAATGATCCACCAGCTTCACAGGTTGCTTGATGACGAGATCTCCCTCTTCCCACCTTCTTTGGCGGAGAGAGAGAAAGAAGCTTCAAGATGGAGTGTGGGTCTCAGACCGGTAGCCCCAGGGTGGAGGATGGAAGTAACAAGAGCTCTGGAATGATTGAGGCAGCCTTTGGACGTTTGAAACTTGATATCTCGTGATGGACCCTTGGGGTCTTATTTATAGACCTTAAGTGAAGTCCAAACGGTTTGGAGACCGTTTGGACCTCAAGACCATTTGGACCTCAAGACCGTTTGGACCTCAAGACCGGTTGGCTTCATGCGGTCTTGAGACCGTTTGAACTCCATGCGGTCTCGGGACCGGTTGGATTCATACGGTCGTGAGACCGTTTGAACTCCATGCGGTCTCGGGACCGGTTGGCTTCATGCGGTCTTGGGACCGTTTGAACTCCATGCGGTCTCGGGACCGGTTGGCTTCATGCGGTCTTGGGACTGTTTGAACTCCATGCGGTCTCGGGACCGGTTGGCTTCATGCGGTCTTGGGACCGTTTGAACTCCATGCGGTCTCGGGACCGGTTGGCTTCATGCGGTCTTGGGACTGTTTGAACTCCATGTGGTCTCGAGACCGGTTGGCTTCATGCGGTCTTGAGACCGTGTGACTCCATGCGGTCTCGGGATCGGTTGGCTTCATGCGGTCTTGAGACCGTGTGACTCCATGCGGTCTCGGGACCGGTTGGCTTCATGCGGTCTTGGGACCGTTTGACTCCATGCGGTCTCGGGACCGGTTGGCTTCATGTGGTCTTGAGACCGTGTGACTCCATGCAGTCTCGGGACCGGTTGGCTTCATGCGGTCTTGGGACCGTTTGATTCCATGCGGTCTCGGGGTTGAGTTATTCTTTTATGATTTTTTTTGTGCTTTTTCTGCATGTATAGAAAGGAAAAGTTAGTCTGATGGTATATTTACAAAAAAGGGTAAAATTAGGATTATGTATAGTTTAAACTTAGAAAGAGTATGAAAAACTAAGAAAAAGGACTAAGATAATCATTCAAAATAGGAGGTTATCACCCCCCCTAACTTAGAGTCTAGCTTATCCTCAAGTTAGATAGAGATGAGACATGCAATGGCGAGGCAAACTTATTTAATTAGGATTTCCATACTCTTGCTTCAATTCTTAACCTGAGTTCCCCTAAGGTCATATCATGTCTTATTGCTTGCCTTGACTCTTTCAGATTTCGAGAGTTGCTTGGGTCTCAGGTTCTTTCCATATCTCGTAGTTCGCATTGGGACCACCTTTATTTTGTGCATGTTGTTGACTCTAATCAGCTTTATACCTCTCAGAAAGACCTACTGGAAGCTAGAGAGGGTATGATGGTTGGCTAAAGGCTTTGAGGTGTAGCTCCCCCTTCAAGTAAGGGAGGGGTTGTCTATGCTTTTAGGATCTAACTACCGGGCACGACACATCTGCCTTTGTGAGGGCAGCTGAATGTATTGGTCGGGTGAGTCCTTTATGAGCCTTTCATATATTTAGATACCTTAGGGTTTCACTACCGGGCACGACACATCTACCTTTGTGAGGGCAGCGGAATGTGTCGGCCGGGTGAAACCTTCATCGGTTCTTTATATAGATCCTTATTCATGGCACAACTCTCATAATTTTATTTGTCTCTCTGGCTTTTATTTGATAACTCGTAGGCTTGGGTTTTGGGGTTTTGTTTGGGAATTTATTTTGGGCGGCCAAGCCTCTTTTATTTTGAAGAGAGGAAAGTTGTTCTTAGAGTTTTTCAGCATGCACTTATTTGGTTTGTGGTCCACTTGCAGAACTTCTTGATTTGGAAGTTGCCTGATTCCCCTCTCATCCTTGAGAGCTTGGCTTATTTCTGCCTTGATTTTGACCTGTGGAGAGTCAGATAAAGAATTGAAGCAAAAGCATGCAAATCAATAGTGGAGTGACATTTATTAAATCGCCATTAAATGTCTAAGTGCTATTTACTTTTGGGGACTAACATGATTCTAGAGTTAAATGAGGGTGATTCTACTCAAAAAGGGTTAATTAAAAAGAAAGTTAAAAAGGGAAAGTGTATAAATAGAGAAAGGAAAAGAAGGAAGAGGGATGTAAAAATGATACCTCGCCCTTGTCTAATTTACCCCCCCCCCCTAACTTATCACTCACTCTGTCCTCAGAGTGTCAAAGTGATAGGTTGAGGAGTAATTATGACAAGGGTTGCAGGCTAAGGTAAATCTGCATTTGCCCCCGGGGAATGAAGTAGGTTGGATGCGAACTGTCCTCGTAGAGCGTGGTAATCCACGTCAGTCATCTCCTCTACTGGTCTTTGGAGAACGATGATGGTGTACATCCAGTAGAGGACGTGGAAGCCGCAGTCGTTCGATTGTCGGATTTGC
Source organism: Alisma plantago-aquatica (assembly GCA_963693085.1). Lineage (NCBI taxonomy): Eukaryota > Viridiplantae > Streptophyta > Magnoliopsida > Alismatales > Alismataceae > Alisma > Alisma plantago-aquatica. The sequence goes on from OY856411.1 coordinate 61,081,271, forward strand.
TGGGGGCATTTGTGGCAGAAGGAAGGGCGGTGGAAATACTCTTTGTCGTACGCCCTTGTATGCTGACTCAGAAAATCTATTAACTTGTCGGTGCACTCCTTTGCCACTACTTCAGTTGGTGTTTTCAGTGTCACGACGTAGTTTCCCTGTCGTGTGTTGTACTGGCTATCGGAACTGTTATATATTGTGGTTGTTCCTTCTGGGAGATTTGTTGTCAGGAGCATCCAGTGGTCATGATAGAGGAAAGGTAACATCATGAATGTCGGCATTGTGTGCTGTAGATAGGATATCAGTGCGTCAGTTGTGCCGAAGTTCTTGAGCTTTAGAAGATCATCTTTCATATATGGGGACGCCATGTATGTTGTTGGGTTGTTTTGGCCAAGTAGAAATAGATAGGCGGCCATTAAACTTACAGAGAGCAATCCTTTGATTTGTAAAGTCTCTCGTAGTGTCTCTGTCAGTACAAGAATGTCTCGAGACATGAATACGAGCCCATCTTTGTCGGCTGAGAGCCACGCCATAATGAGATGCAACTCGAGGTCGGAGAGACCTTTGCAAGCATCGCAATCAAAATCAAGAAAGGTTGGTTTGATGGCAGACAGAGGATCGATAGTGCTTGTAGCTTGCTCGGTATCGGTGACTGTCATATTGGTCTTTTATGACTCCTTCAGAGTTTGACGGAAGGGTCGCCACTGCGGTCGCTGGATAGCTAAGAAGAGGTAGCGAGGAACGTCATCTGGTGCCATAGTTGGGTCCTTGAAGAATCGCCTATCACAGATGAGCTCCATGGCATAACGTCCACGTAAGGAATGAAAATCTTCAGCAACCAGATCGTGAAATGGGATTTCCTGGTTTAGCACTTGGATGTGACGTATGGTGCAGAAAGTGCAATCCCCAGATCCCTCGGTGGCTTGGACTTGAGGGTTTATGATATTGAACCAAGGTTGGCTCCAATCTTGGCGAAGAGATGGGCGGGCAGCCCAAATTAATTTAAGCAACCGGAAGGGTATACACATTGCTTCTCCTGCTGCTTCACCGATGAAGTTTATTGTGTCGGTTGGTAGCTCGGCGCCACAGAAATTATACACCTTGGCATCCCGAGCCTCTGTATCCACGATCATAAAAAGCCAGTGGTCCGAAACTTGGAAAGGCACAGTCAGATAATGTGCCTGACGTGCTAGACCAGTACGCAGCCGCTCGATCGACTTTGCTCTTATGTCTTTGTATAAAAGTCCAATAGACAGAGCGGGCGAGGCGTTAAATATCGGCTGTTGCCGCTTAGAACTTATGTACATTTCTATACTATTGATGAGGAGGACACAGAAGATTGCCATAGGCATCGTGGACCGAGGTCGGAGGATGTTGCGGAAGTCTTCACGTGTCAACTTATGCCTATTTTTTATATTATGATAAATTATGTCTTCCCCCGCCTTTGCATCGTCCACTATAGTGTTCAGTATAAAATTATCCTGAGCATCTAAAGTGGAGATGGCCACCATATCCAGGTCATGCATTTTGTGCGGCAGAGGTGGTGGCGGGGGAAGTTCTTGTGGAGGGGGAGAAGCAGGTTGTTCTAAGGCCTGTTCATGGCCTGGTAGATCATCGTCTGAGTCGGAGGCAGAATCGAGGTCTTCATCGGTGTCTAAACTTACTCATTCTGCCTCGCCCGCGTCATAGGGAGGAGGTGTGAAGAGAGGTGGGGCAGTTGTTTGTGGTGGGCTGGCGCTGTTTCTAGTACACACTGTGGAACTCAGCGTAAGCCACGTCTTTAGTAGCTTCCCCGATGGACCCCAGCGCGGAATAATCAAAGAATTAATCCCCGTATGACATGTTGACATTATCGTTGTGTGGAGACTTGGGGTGATTGTCACTGTCATGGTGACCTTTGTCGGAACCTCTGTGGGAAGGTTCTACTGGATTTCCAGGGTCCTCTCCATCATCATGTTTATCACCAGAAGAGGTGTTATCTTTGTTTGAATCAGCAGATGAGTCGGAGTCGTATTCTTCGTCATCATCGCCATCTGTGTCGTCTGTTGCCTTGTCTACTTGTTTTTTACTTGCAGACGTTTTGCACCGCCGATGGGTAGCCTGTAACTCATCGAAAGCCACTTGTAGATGCTCGTGTGTTTCGAGCAGTACATCATGGGATTCTTTGAGGTCGGTATATATGCCGTCGGCGGAGAGGAGACGTGATGTAAGATTTGTAACTTGAGCACGTAGCTGCTGGATTTCATCCTTATTGGACTCCTCTTGGCGATGTTGTAGCTGTGTGAGTGTGTTGTTGATGGTGTCCAAGCACGTGCTCAGATCTGCTTGTTGTTGCTGGAGTGCGCGGAGAGTCTCTAGCAGAGGCTGAGTCTGTGTGGAGATCTCATCGACTTGCTTTGCCGTTGCTTCTTGCTGACGTCACGCTCCAAGGACCAGGTCCGGCAAGGTGTTGTTGTGATTGTTGATGTGCTCAACTTGCTTAGCCACCTCATCTTTTCGTTGCTGGAAGCCTTGGAGGATGGAAGGCAAGGCTCGGTGTTGTTTGTCGATCATGGCCACCTGTTGTGATAAACCCTGCACACAAGAAAAAATAGAATTTAATATATTAGAAGGATCGGTGAGGAGGTTTCGGACAGTGCCGAATTGACAGCCGAATTCCTCACCGATATTGGCAAAAGGGACCCCAAGAGTGGAAGGGTGGGATGGCTGGGGTTTGCGTGGGAAGGTGTAAGTGTCTTGCGGAAGAGACACTGATGATGCCCCGAGCTGCGTAGTGAATGTGGATGTAGTCACCAGCGGTGTCGGGGTGGTGGGGGATGTGAAAAGTGGTGAAAGCGGTGGTAGCGATAGTGATGGGGTGGAAACTGCGGAGGTGAAAGGGAAAGTGGTGAAGTCGGGCATAGGGATGGAGAAGGGAAAGCCCGAAGGGAAAAGGGGTGATGAAGAGGATGTGAATGGTTGTGTGGATGTGATGGGGAAGAAAGGAGTGGTAGATGTTGGAATGGTGGAAGGTGGAGTTGTGGCAGCGGTTAGCTGCTCGTGTAGACTCTGAATGAAAGAGTTGATTGAGGAGGAGGTTAAGATTTCTTCATGGAGCTTCTCGGCCTCAGGATTTGGCTTAGATGTTGGTGTCCCTGACAGCTGTTGGGCCAGCGACTGCCTTCTAGAAGGTCGTTTGATGGGTATTTTTGTTGGTCGAGCTGTCGGGGCTGTGATGCTCAGCTCTGTTTGTCCTGTTGTATCTTTCTTTTCGGTTGTTTTAACCGAAGCTAGTAGTTGTGAAAGCTCCTCATCAGAGAAGAGGAGCTGTTTGGTGTCGTACTGTGCTAGCTCCGGAAGCGGGATGAGTGTTCTGGATGACTTAACCATAGGGCATAAGACATAGTGTAGTTTTCCATCCTTTTCATTGATGATGAAGGCGTTCTTCAGAGTTTGTTCATTGGTAAGGATGTCGCCCTTTAGTTGCGTGCAGCAGGGTAGGGGTCTGTCCATCTTGAGGTATTTGATAATAGATGTGACATGCCCCCCCATGCAGATTTCTTTCCCCAGGCTGGAGGTTGATAGTTTCTGGATCAGTTGTCGTATAATATTGACCGGCCTTTCGTTAAGAATAGACCAGAGAACGAAAAGATCTGAAATTATAACGTTTCCCCCCTCTGTCCTGGGGAAGAGTGCGCCAGTGAGAATTTTGTGCAGGGTGCGCACAAAGCCAGAGTGTATATTTGACGCTTTGCACGTCTTCGCGTCATAGGTGGGGATCCTGGTTAGAGATTTCCAGAATTTATGTCTGTTGAACTCTGAGTGTTCGGTCCCCACCTCCATGGCTTTCCGCAGCTGGTCCTGGTTGTCAATGAAGATTGTGTTCAGCATATTTTCCGTTATGACATCCTTGCTGCCAAAGATTTGGGTGACGAGCCTTCTGTCACCCCCGTCCCGTGACCTATCCATGATGTCGACGGGCTCTTTAGTCAGAAAAGTGAATAATTCTGTAGTGGGTTCGGAGTAGGATACTTCAGGTACTAGACACAACCTGGCAAGGTTGGCTTTGTCTAGCACGTCGAAAGTGCGGTCGTATATCCCCATCCTACGCAGTATGCTGGAGTACACATACTTGGTGGGTTTTAAGGTTTTGTCAGCGGGGAGGTTGATTTGGATGAAGAGGTTTTCTGGTGGTGGTGTTGTGGTGGTGATGGGAATGAAAGTGGGGGTGGTAACAGGGATGGTGGTGGTAGTAGCAGGAATGGTGGTGGTAGTTGTGGTAGTAGCAGGGATGGTGGTGGTAGGTTTTGCAAAGGGTTGATCCATGGCAGAGGCAGGTCAAACTTGTTTCCTTGCCCATTTCTTGGAAGGCTGCCCAGATGTAGTCTCCAGGACCTTGCGTTTCCCCTTTTGTTCTTTAGCAAGGGATTCCTCCTCGGAGTTAGGATTGTACTCCGAGACTTCATCATCAGAAGAGGAGATCTCAACTTCTTCTTCAGGTGCCTCAGCCAGGCACTTCTCGAGGCGATCAAGCTCGCACAGGAGGTCCATTATTTTGATATTTGGAGGTGCCTTCCCGGTCCTGTTGAAGTCAACTCTTATCTTCTGGAGCCGATCTTGTTTTTCTAGTAGTTCCTTTCTGTTCCAGATTTCAGGGTCTTCGAACCCGATGACGTTCTTTGCTGGTGATGCCATAGCTGTAGAATGAGAAATCAAGAGTTAGAATAACATTTTTAGAAAGATTTGATTTTATTAATATTTATGTATTTTTGTATATTTATGGAAATTAAATGAATGTGCAAGGTCAAACGGTTTCAGGACCGTTTGGTCTCAAACGGTTTCAGCACCGTTTGGTCCCAAACGGTTTCAAGACCGTTTGGTCCCAAATGGTTTCAAGACCGTTTGGAGAATGAAGCGTCACGTGGCCATCGGCGAAGGCGAAGATGAAGGTAAAACGGCGTAGCGACGGCGGATGCGTTGGTGACGACAGCGAAAGCGGCGGTGATCATCGGCAATAAGGGCGATGGTGAAAACGATAAAAACGATGGTGAATCTGATGGTAAAAAATGGCGATGAAGGCAGCGATGAAAATGGCGGTGGCTCTTTGTGTTGGAGACGGCAGAGAAGACGGTGACGGTGGGCAGGGCTGTTGGTGAAACGAAGGTGGCGTCGGCGTTGGAGAAGAGGGAACGTCGTGGTGGCATCGATAACAAAAATGGCGGTGCGGGGGCTGCGGAAGTGAAGGATGGTAGCATTGCTGGACTACCTTGCAGTAGCTGGTAGCGTCGACTGTGAAGAGAGCGTTGGAGACGGAGGTCGCGCAGAACAGAGGACGCAGAGTTCGTCGGTGAGTCGCGCGGGAACTGGGAGGTGAAAGCAATGGAACAGCACTGCGCGAGAATTTCAGAAGGCTCAGTAGTCGAAGGAAAGAAAGATGAGGGGGTAGGGTTTATATTTATAGGAAACAGGGGGTTGACCGGATAAAAACCCTAAGTCAAACGGTTTAGAGACCGTGTGGACTTCAAACGGTTTCAAGACCGTTTGGCTCCAAACAGCTTCAAGATCGTTTGGAGTCCACACGGTTTCGAGACCGTTTGGAGTCCAAACGGTTTCGAGACCGTTTGGCTCCAAACGGTTTCAAGACTGTTTGGAGTCCAAACGGTTTCAAGACCGTTTGGCTCCAAACAGTTTCAAGACCGTTTGGCTCCAAACGGTTTGAAGACCGTTTGGAAGGGCAAAGATAAAAAATATATTATATGTTTATGTTTGTTTTTTATTTATATAGTTTTATTTTGTTTGTTTTTGTTTATTATTATTTTTTGTTTGTTTTGGTTATGTGATTTTTTTTGTGTATTTTCATAAGATAAAACCAGGAAAATAAAAGAATGGAAAATAAAGAGAAAGGTTGAAATCTTGGGTTGCCTCCCAAGTAGCGCCTTGGTTTAACGTCGCTGGCTCGACGAAGCTGTAATGATGTCATGCTTCTTGCATAGCATCTTTGATTTCGATGGTTTGTCTTGGTATTTTGTCTTCTGGAGCGTAGTATCTTTTTAAACGGTGACCGTTGACCGTTCTTTCTCCTCCGTTGTTGTCAATAATAATGGCTGCTCAAGTTGGGTGGATATGTTTTATAGTGAAAGGCTCGGACCATTTTGTCCTAAGTTTTCCGGGAAACAACTTGAGCTTGGAATTAAAGAGGAGAACTTTGTCACCAAAGGCAATATCTTTTCTCTTAAGGTGACCATCGTGCCACATTTTTGTCTGCTTCTTATATATTCTGGCGCTCTGATAGGCCGTCATGCGGAGCTCTTCTAGCTCCTGTAGTTGAAGTTATCTATTTTCTCCCACACTTTTAAGATCAACGTTTAGCTGTTTGATGACCCACCAGGCTTTGTGTTCCAGCTCCACTGGAAGATGACAAGACTTCCGGTACACCAAACGGAATGGGGTTGTCCCGATTGGTGTTTTATAAGTAGTTCGGTATACCCAAAGGGCATCAGGAAGTTTGGTGGACCAGTCAGTGCGGTTTTTGTTCACCGTTTTTTCAAGGATCACCTTTAATTGTCTATTAGATACCTCCACCTGACCACTAGTTTGTGGATGGTAAGGCGTGGCGACTTTGTGATTGACTCCATATCTTTTCAGTAAGGCCTCAAAACTTCGTTCCAAAAAATGGGTCCCGCCATCCGATATGACAGTTCTCGGAACTCCAAATCTTGGGAAAATAATATCTTTGAACAATTTGATGATAGGCTTGGAATCGCTGGACACTGTGGGTACAGCTTCGACCCACTTAGAGACGTAGTCCACCGCGACCAAAATATAAGAGAAGCCATAGGATGAGGGGAAAGGGCCCATGTAATCTACCCCCCATACATCAAAAAGCTCAATTTCCTGCCACATGGTGAGTGGCATTTCGTCTCTTTTTGATATATTTCCAGTAAATTGGCATTTGTTACAGGCTTTAACGAAATCGTAAGAATCCTTTGATATGGTGGGCCAGAAGAACCCAGATTGTAAAACCTTTATGGCAGTTTTCTTGGCACTCATATGCCCCCCCGTGGGTCCGGAATGGCAATGTTCTAGGACCGGGGTTATTTCTTCTTCTGGCAGGCAACGACGAAAAAGTCCATCAGCGCAAAGGTGGAACAAGTAAGGTTCATCCCAGTAATAGTGTTCTATGTCGTGAAGAAACTTCCTTTTATCCTGGTAGGAAGCAGATGGGTGGATAATCCCTGTGGCTAGATAATTAACGATATCAGCATACCAAGGGAAACCATGAGTGGCCTTCATAAGCTGATCATCAGGAAGAGAATCACGGATAGGGATTTTATCTTTTTCTTCAACCTCGATCCTGTTGAGGTGATCGGCCACAACATTCTCCACGCCACTTTTATCTTTGATTTTCAAGTCGAATTCCTGAAGCATTAACACCCAGCGGATAAGCCTGGGTTTGGCATCCTGTTTTTGAATCAGGTATCGGATGGCAGAATGGTCGGTATAGACGATAACTTTAGAGCCAATCAGATAAGAGTGGAATTTTTCAAACGCATAGATGATAGCCAGAAACTCTTTCTCCGTAGTGGTGTAGTTTTTCTGCGCTTCATCTAGCGTTTTAGATGCGTAGTAGATAGCATAGGGTTTCTTATCAATCTGCTGTCCTAGAATGGCCCCTATGGCATAATCACTTGCGTCGCACATGATTTCGAAGGGCTGCGACCAATCTGGACCTCTTAGAATAGGTGCGGAGATTAACGCATCCTTAAGGGTAGAGAAACTTTTCATACACTCCTGATTGAATATGAACTCAGCATCTTTGGTCAGGAGTTGGGTCATGGGTTTGGCAATCTTTGAGAAATCCTTGATGAATCTCCTATAGAATCATGCATGACCCAGGAAAGCTCGAACTCCTCTTATGTCCTTTGGAGGTGACAGCTTTGAGATAACATCAATTTTTGCTTTATCAACCTCTATTCCCCTATCACTTACCCTGTGTCCGAGGAGGACACCTTCTGTTACCATGAAGTGGCATTTCTCCCAATTCAAGATAAGGTTCGTTTCCTCACAGCATTGCAGAACTTATCCAAGATTTATTAAACAGTTGTCGAAAGAATCTCCATACACTGAGAAATCGTCCATAAACACTTCCATGATGGATTCTGTTAAATCGGTGAAGATAGCATACATACATCGTTAGAAAGTGGCGGGTGCGTTACATAACCCGAACGACATTCTTCTAAAGGCATATGTCCCTAAAGGACATGTGAAGGTGGTTTTTTCCTGGTCCTCCGGGTGTATGGGTATTTGGTAAAACTCGGAGTAACCGTCGAGGTAACAAAAATATTTTTTGGTGAGCTAGGCGTTCCAGGACTTCATCAAGGAAAGGTAGAGGGTAGTGGTCTTTCCTTGTGGCTTTGTTCAACTTTCTATAATCAATACACATTCGCCATCCAGTTACAGTCCTGGTAGGCACTAGCTCATTTTTGTCATTTAGCACTACAGTAGTGCCCCCTTTTTTTGGAACAACCTGAACGGGGCTAACCCACTGGGAGTCAGAAATAGGATAGATCATGCCGGCTTTGAGTAATTTAAGGACCTCCAGACGCACTACCTCCTTTAGATTAGGATTTAGTTTTCTTTGATGTTCTCGAGAGGGCTTGAATTCATCAACCATAGGAAGTCTATGCATACACAGGGCTGGATTTATGCCCGTTAGGTCAGTTATCTTATATCCTATGACCTTTTTATGCTTCCTCAGCTCGTTCAGAAGCTTTTCCTCTTGATCTCTTGTAAGGGTGGAGCTGATGATGACTGGGCATAGTTTTTCTTCATCTAGGAAAACATGTTTGAGCCATGTAGGTAAAGTCTTCAATTCAGGGGCTTTTGGTGGCTCAGCTGCTTCTATAACAGTAACGGCTTTAAGTTCTTCAAAAGTGGCCTTTGGCGCTTCTTCAGCCTTTTCTAGATGTTGGAGGCACTGTTGAACTAATTCATTCACGGAGAATTCAACCTCTGGATTGATTAGAATATTTTCAAGTTTGTCAACTGGCTCGGAGATTTCCAACTGTGACATTTGTTGAATAGCATCAAGGAGGAAAACCTCCTCTTGGATGTTGGGCCCTTTCATACTATTAAGGACTCAGAATTGAATTGCTTCTTTTCCGATCCTAAGAATGATGGTACCATCTTCAATGTCAATCAGCGCTCTAGCAGTAGTGAGGAATGGTCTGCCAAAAATGATTGGATACCTCAGGTCTTATTTAATATCCATGACAACGAAGTCGCACGGTACGTAAGCATCCTTGCCTATCCTTACCGGGATATCTTCAATGATCCCCAAAGGTGCAGTTATAGTGGAATCAGCTAATTGGATAGTCATTGCTGTAGGCAGCAATTCAGTGAAACCCAGACATTTGCACATTGAGTAAGGCATAATAGATATGCTGGCCCCAAGGTTAGATAATCCTTTTTTAGCAGATGTGTTGCCAATGCAACATTGGATTCCGAAGGAACTTGGGTCCTTCTTCTTTTTGGGCATCTTATTTAAGATGATGTCCGAAGTGGTCTGAGCAAGCTTAACAGTTTCCTGCTCCTCGGTGATGTACTTTCTTGATAGTAAGGTCTTGAGGTATTTCGCCCAGGCTGGCACCTCGGAAAGAGCATCAAGGAGTGGGATATCAATGTATAGTTTCTTCATTGCCTCTTTGAACTTTTGAAACCTGGTGTCCATCTTTGTTTCTCGTAAACTTCCTGGGTACGGGATTCTTGGTTTATATTGCAAAACTTCAAGTTCTGTGGACACTTTATCTTTGCCCTTTGTGCCCTCTGAGGGCTTCTCCATTCCTTGTTGCGGGCTCTCATTCGTCATGAAAGAAGGGGTATCATCATTATCCAGGGTGATCTTGGTAGTCTCATGAAGAATGCATCCAGATCTGGTGGTGACGGCATTCAACTGCTCATGTCTGTTTTGTCCGTGCTTAGGATTTGATTCAGGCTGCCCAGCAAACGTACCTGCTAGGGGCTTCAATTGTGCAGCGATGTGAGCAAGCTGAGCTTCAACTACTTTTTTTTGAGCCTGCTGGTTAGCAAGCATAGTTTGCTGCGATTGTAACATCTGCCTGATCAAGGATATTTCATCTTCTGGTTGGGCAGGAGCATTTTTCGGAGGAATTGGTTGCTGGGTTTGTTGAGATTGTTGGGGTGGTAACGCCAGCTGAGGTTGTTGAGTATGCAGCTGTGGATGGAGCGGAGGATGAGTGCACTGGTAGTAGGCTGATTGGTTCTTGGGGTAGTTAGCCCTAGGAAAGTTACTCCTGGAATTCCCTTGATTTTGGTTGAAGTTGTTTGGGAATCCAGGTGGTAGCCTACTAGTAGATCCCCCCTGTGTTTGATGCTGAGGATTGGCAGTCCCAGCAGGGTTTCCATACTGAAACCCTGGATGATTCCTTGGCTGATTAGGGTTGTAGTAGACTTGCCCAGGGATAGAGTGGATAGAGTTAACTTGTTCCGGTAGTTGCTCTTCCGACTGATCAGTGATAGGTTCATATGGTTGTGGTGGTGGATGCAGATCCATCATCACATTATATAGCATACCGCAGGAAAGGGTCAGATGGTCAGAAGCATGACAAGCCTCACAGGATCCCATGACGGCTTTGACTTGTTGAACTAGCGGAGTTTTCTTCTTGTTGATCTCTCCGAGAGAAGTCTCGAGAGCTTCCTGTTTATGAACTATGATTTTTAGGACTTCAACTATTTCTTTCATCTCTATTGATTCTTCAGCTTTGAAAACTTTGAGGACACCTTTACTGGCTGACCGTCCCCAGTTGGACTGGTTTTCAGCTCCGAGAGTAACAATCTTCCATGTGTCCTCGTAATTCTTCCTCATGAAGTTTCCTCCATATGAGGAATCTAAGAACTGTTTAATATCATCGCTTACTCCCCGGTAGAAGGTTTCTATCAGTTGATTCTAGGAGATTCCATGATGGGGGCATTTACGCAGAAGTTCTTTAAATCTCTCCCATGCCTCAGCAAGGGTTTCTCCAGGCAGCTGAGAGAAGTGATTGATCTGCCCTCTGATTTCATAGGTCAGTAAGGGTGGAAAGAACTTCTCTAAGAACTTTTCCTCAAGAGGAGCCCAGGTGGTTATTATTGGTTCTCTGTCAAGTGAGTTATACCAACTCAAGGCCCTCCCAGACAGGGTGAAATGGAACAGATGGAGCATTATCGCATCATAAGCGACACCAGCTTGTGGAACTAGGCGGCACAGCACATGAAACCTTTTTAGATGATCCATGCAATCATCTCCAGAACCTCTGGAGAAATAGATGCCTTGCATGATCTGGATCCACTGGGTCCGAATCTCGAAGTTGGGGATATTAATAATCGGAGGTCGGGCCGGGTGGTTATCCTCATAGTTCTTTGGGACAGGGTAGTCCCTCAGTTGTTTGTTTCTTAACTCCAACTGAGCAGCTTGGGTTGCTGCCTCAGTTTCAGCTCTGATGCGAGCTTGCTCTTCTGCACGAATCTCCGCTTGGACTTGGGCACGAGTTTCAGCGATGAGTTGTGCCCTTTGAGCGGCGATGGCGGCGTTGACCCTCTCCATCATCAAAGCAGCCTGGCGTTGATCTACAGCCATTTTCCTGGCCCTTTGGCAGTTGAGTCAAATGCGGCGGTGGAAGCTTCTCTCTACCTCAGAGTCAAACTCTAGATCAGGGGAGAATCTGAGGTTATGCGCAGGTTGCATACACAATTTCTACCTGAGTAGAGAGAAACACCTTTAGATAATGACAAAGATATGATAGTTTCAAGAAGATATAGAGTTATGATTAAAAAGAAAGTGTAAAATCCTAACCAACTAGAAAGGTACTAAGTGAAATTATAACGTTCCGTTGTCCCTGGCAACGGCGCCAATTTTTTGATGGAGCTTCAAACGTCCATGCGGTCTTGGGACCGTTTGAACTCCATGCGGTCTCGGGACCGGTTGGCTTCATGTGGTCTTGGGACCGTTTGAACTCCATGTGGTCTCGAGACCAGTTGGCTTCATGCGATCTTGAGACCATGTGACTCCATGCAGTCTCGGGATCGGTTGGCTTCATGCGGTCTCGGGATTGGTTGGCTTCATGCGGTCTTGAGACCGTGTGACTCCATGCGGTCTCGGGACCGGTTGGCTTCATGCGGTCTTGGGACTGTTTGACTCCATGCGGTCTCGGGACCGGTTGGCTTCATGTGGTCTTGAGACCGTGTGACTCCATGTGGTCTTGGGACCGGTTGGCTTCATGCGGTCTTGGGACCGTTTGATTCCATGCGGTCTCGGGGTTGAGTTATTCTTTTATGATTTTTTTGTGCTTTTTTTGCATGTATAGAAAGGAAAAGTTAGTCTGATGGTATATTTAGAAAAAAGGGTAAAATTAGGATTATGTATAGTTTAAACTTAGAAAGAGTATGAAAAACTAAGAAAAAGGACTAAGATAATCGTTCAAAATAGGAGGTTATCACTGGGCGTGTCTCTCTTGCCAAGTCCTCACTGCATTCTATCCCTGCCTACACCATGCAGTCAGTGGGCCTTCCCCAGAGCGTGTGCGAGGATATCAATCAACACATAAGGCGTTTCATTTGGCAGGGATCTGGAGATCAGTGGAAACTATCCCTGGTTTCCTGGAAGAAAGTATTGTCTTACAAAAAGAACAGTGGCCTTGGTATTAGAGATGTTGTTGATCAAAATACCTCCCTCATGCTAAAGAACACCTGGATGTTCTTGACTTGCCCGGAGAAACCTTGGGTTCAACACATGAGAAGCAAGTATTGCCCTAAAGGGACCATCAAAAAGGATCTTTCTCATCGGCATGGTCCTTCATCCGCTCCTCTATAGAAGATGTGCAAGCTAACTACCGTAAGATTGTGAATAATGGAGCCGATACAAATGTTTGGTCAGATGCCTGGCTAAGCAACAAAAGTCTTGCGGCTTTACACCCTACCATGGACATCCCCAACAGCCTCAAAGACCTCAAGGTCGGATCCATGATCTCTTTGGACGACTCTTGGGACTGGGACTTCATCAGAAACTATATTCCTACTGATGCCTGGGGCCGAATCAGGAGCATTCCTCCTCCTGCACCTTCTGCTGGGCCTGATGGGTGGGCTTGGATGGACGACGCCTTGGGCAAGTTTACTGCTGCCTCTGCCTACAACTGTATTAGGCACCAAAAGGAGATCAAATGTTTGGGCAACTGGTCGGCTATATGGAAAGCTAAACTCCCCAACCGCATTAAGGTTTTTCTTTGGTTACTTCTCCACAAATCTCTATTAACGAACGTGGAGAAGAACAAGAGACACATGGATATGTCGTTACTGTGCCCCCAGTGTAACGACGAGGATGAAATGCTTCTCCATTGTCTTCACGACTGCCCCTACAAAAGGGTAGTTTGGCAAGCTCTCGACGTAGACTGCATGTTCTTCAATCCAGATGTTGATGCCTGGTGCACGCGCATCATCGCCTCCGCCACTTCAAACCCTCTACATGTCATTGCAAGCTGGCATCTATGGTGGGTCAGGAATGACTACGTTCACTCCCCAAAAATCGTGCCTCCACAGGTACAAATCAAGTTTATTAGGGAATGTGCGGGCGCTATTGCTGGCCTCCCCAACCATATCTACAAGCAGGTTCCTGACACTACACCATCTATTTATCTCAACAACAGAGATTGTATTGCTTTTTTCGATGCCTCCTATCACATCTCGTCTCACCTCTATGCCACTGGAGTCTACATTACTACTACTTCTAGAGCTCTCATTCGTGGAGTAGGCTTCTCTAGATACGCTTCTAATGTCATCGAGGCAGAAATCCAAGCCATCTCTCACGCTGTAAACACTTGTCAGACGGAAGGTCTCTCCAGGCCGATCATCCTTTCCGACTCTACGTCAGGCATCTCCTTCTTTCAGAACACGGAGGAGGCGCCACCCTGCCTGAAGCCCCTCTTTAGGAAATGGTCTGATGACCAGTTATCTTCCTTTGTTTTCTAGTATCTTCCTAGGAAGTTTACCTTAGTTGTCGATGTTGTCGCAGGGCATGTTATGGATACCGCCTTGGCCGTAGACTTTACCCTTAAACCGCCATGGCTAAGGCCAGAGGTTCCTCTATGTAATTTATTTCCTAGTAATTAATTCATTTGTTTCGCAAAAAAAAATAACACAAGTTACCATCTATAACGAAGAAACATTTACCCCATTGGCTGCTTCAGGTAGACGATCATTGGGAGTGATTGTAGAAGGTACTACGTTTTGAAGTATATGTTTTCCATCTAATCATCTTGCAGTACAAGTGAAAGGGTTAAATTTGGGTCATGTGTTTTCTGGAGCTTCTTCAACTTTACATGCCTTACTAATAGGAGTGGGAGCAGCAAGACGCTCAGGTTATATAATGTGCTTGGTTTCTATAATGTCTATGTAGTATTTTTTATTGTTATAAGCTACCATGATGTTGTCTCCAGTTGTCAAACATGAGTAGTTCCTGAGAGTTGTTTCCAAAATAGCTTTGGGGTTTGATATATATAAAAAATCTTTCGTGTGAGGCTGCAGTTTAACAAAGGTTCCTTTTGGAAGGGTGGCATTCTTCACTCTTACAAAATCCCCCTCTTGCAAGAGCAAGTTTTGCATCATCCAGTATGGCATATAAACCATGCCTTCTTGAGCAATAAACCATGCCTTTTTCACTCTTATAGCATTTTTTATTCTGTTTACACATTCCTTTTATTAAGTTTTCTGGCTATTTATACATTTCCATCCTCTTATTTGCTAACATGTTCTCACAATTATTTGGATAATAAATTAATATTTATTTTGTACAGTGTCCAAAGCAGCTGAACAATACAAATTGTAGGTATTATGTGCTGAAGTATATGAAAGACATCTTTGATGCGAGAAATAGTAATATTTCTGAATGTGTAAGCTACTTAACATTATATTCCTTTATTTTGTTCAAATTTCTAAATAAATTGAAAAAATCACAATATGTTGATATATTTGTCCTATGATTGCAGTATTATTCGAAGTATATTAGTCGTTGCTTCAACCAAGAAGAAATCGATGACGTCCGAAATGAGTGGGTGACATGTGTTCTTGAGCACACATAAGATTATGTGACATGTGGGGGAGACATTTGTTCTTTAGCATAGACTAATGTGTGAAACTTTAGTTAATTTTCAGTTCGATTCTAGAGCGGATACTCAGTACTTTGTATTATTGAATCATTGTATGGATGATTTAATATTAATTAAATTTAGTACAAGTTTCTTTCAAGGTTTGATGAAAATTTTGTTCAACTATGTATTTGTTTGTGAAATGAAAAAGTATAATTGCATATTTATTATAATTTATTAATAATATGGTTAATTTGATCAAGACAATTGGTTCGATATATGACCTGTCAAACTCTAATCAAAGACAACAGTTAATTATATGTTGTAAAATGTATGATTCTACAACAAACAACACATGTTGTGTTATCCACACCTATTACAATAGGTTTGTCAGGAAAAAATACACCTATTACAATAGGTGTTTCTAGTGAACTACAGCATGCATAACTTATTGTATAAATTGTGTATATTACAACAGACACACACCATGTTGTCTAAACAATCCTATTATAATGGTTAAATGTATGGAAAGACAACATACTCCAACTGTTGTATAAACATGTATATTACAACAGGTGCACTACATATTGTAATAGACCTACCTATTACAATGGGTGTGTTTAGTGAAAGATAACATGCTTCGACTGTTGTATAATATATACTACAATGGGTGAACCGCATGTTGTAAAACGTACCCCTATTACAACGGGTGTGTTTAGCGAAAGACAACGTCGTTCAACTGTTGTATAATATATTACAACATGTGCACCACATGTTGTGTAAAATACCCATATTAGAACATGCCATTCCTTAAAAGACAACATGTTTCAACTGTTGTATAAAATACATCTATTATAACATGCAATCACATGTTGTGTAAAGCACCCCCCATAAGACCACGCGATCTAATACAACGGTTAACACCTGTTGTAAATTGAGAAAAGGAACTATTGTAAAACGCATTTTTTGTAGTAGTGTAAGGCAATTGTATGTCTATATTTCCTAGAATGCAATTGACTTCTTTGTTGATAACATGGGTGTGGATGCCAAATTTGATGGTTGAAACCTTGAATGAAGAATAAAAAATGATATATTCTTGGTAATATATGGGAATCTTGATGGAGTCAAGATTTACATGTTTAGTGATAAGGAAATGGATTACAATTTGAAGATATCTTCACCACCTTGACTAATTAAGGCACATATTATGATTTCAGGAAAATCTTAGTGATATATTTAGTTGTTTATGTATTATTCCCAAATTTAAATCAAATAAATCTTGCATAAATTATGGTCATGTTATATGTATTATGCTTATATTAGTAGTAAAATAGAACAATTGACAACTTTTTTGTGAGCCAAACATGCCTTTTCCTTTCTATCATACTCATATATATATATATATATATATATATATATATATATATTGATGCTCCTTATTATTGATATATATATATATATATATATTGATGCTCCTTATTATTGATTTATTTGTAATTTCAAATTTGTATATATTAAATCATATTTGATAGCATCTATTGTCAATAATTAGTGCTTAAACTAATAATATTTTGGAGGAGGAATGTTTTAATAAAGTCAAATAGGTTAACATAGATTAGGAGGAAATTAAACATAGATAGTAAAAAGGGGATTAGGAGAATTGATTGCAATTTGCAAAACCATAGTTATTAGTGTTCTAAGAATGCATGAAGTGGGGAAGAAGATGAAATAGGAGGAGAAAATGGTAGGAAGTTTAGAAATGAGGAAAATAGTAATGAGTTGAGAAAATGGGATGAAGAGAGTAGTCAACATAAGAAATAGAACTAGATGAATGATTTTCATAGTTTAAATTTCACACCATGCAACCTACATATTTTACATTTACAATAAATGGCTAGACATGCTCTCGAATCTAACGCTATGGTGAACCTAGGAGATTATTTCACAACAATTAATGCTTTGATGTTCTCTATCATGATTAATTTTTATTTTCATATCAAATTTTGCCACTAGTCCTGAAACTAGGATAAACTTCTCAGTTATCAAACTCACTTATTGTAGTGGTTGGAATTGATGATATTCTTAATGCTATAAAAATGTGCCAAAATAATTGCATTTATTCTACTACAATTCTGGTAATATCAATCCATTTTTATAGTTATTAGTCCTAAAAATTACCAATAAGACCATGGGAAAATCATTTTTAGTTTTGGTACAATGAAATTCAAATGGAACCATGATCTAAGGTTTAATGATTTTTCTTTCCATAAGTTTCTATGTCATTATCTAGGATGTGTTTCAGCCTAATTGTAAATAGGCATAAAATACATTAGAAAAATGTATCAACATTCTACGACTACAAGAATAAGGATAGTATAAAAGTAACAAATTATGTATTTCATTATAGTAAGAACATGTAACTTGGAAAGATTCTTACCTATTTGTAAAGATGAAGATAGTTAATAATTGTTAGAATAAAACATTGCTAGATTCATGCACACCTAACACATACATGAACCCTTTTTCATACCTACACTAAACAAATAAATTAGAACTAACGACCACTAATAATAGAGGCTGACATTGTCTCACTTGGAAAGATTCTTACCTATTTGTAAAGACAAAGATAGTTAATAATTGTTAGAATAAAAACATTGCTAGATTCATACCAATACTAACAAATAAATTAGAAATAATGACCACTAATAATAGAGGTTGACAATGTCTGTCTAGAATAAAGTATTTCTTTTGGCCAACATGAATTTTTTCTCCCTCTATGTGTCACCCCTAATTATCTGTGAGAGAATATTTATGTTCAAGAAGTCCAATCATTAAAAAGAATAGGCAAAATAAGTAAAAGGTCCAAGTAGTAAAAAATGATTAGAAAATTTACAGTCAAGAACTCATACCATACCAAAATATTTTGTTATCTTTCTATCAACCTCTGCTCTAAAGTTTGAACAACCATTATTTTAACTTCTCGCACTTTTGGTTTAACATTTTCCTCCTACTGTGATGGTCTGTCCTATTTACAAACTCTTGTTATCATAATATTCCTTTCAGAAACAACCACAAAAGTAATAGGTTCTGCAAAAAAATTAAATTTTTGTGATTCATTAAGGAGTGATTCCCTAGTAGCTGACAATCATAAAAAACATGACTTTTTTACATAAAAGGCTCAAATTATAAAAAAATATGAATCAAATATTAAAATTCCACTTATTTGCAAGCAAGAGATTTCCCAAATATTCATATCACAAGACTCACGAAGCAAGTTAAATAATGAGTTGAAGATATAATCTCCCAAGAATAATGGAATAATGCATGGAACTCAAAATAGATAGGTTCAAAAAAATCATTTTTTTTCAAGAATAGAGTTGACATAAATGTTTTGGTAACTCTTTCATTCATATCAAAATCCAGCCAATTAATTTAGTGCACTACTGGTCTAGTGTTCATGTGTCTATCCTAAACAACTTTCATATACAAATCTATGAAATATATTTCATAGCTAGCTCCTATATGTAGCATGTAGGAACACAACTATTTAAATGTATAATTATAAGAATTGAAATAATTTTAAATAATGACTGAGAGACCCCATTCTTTTTATTTAAAATTGCAATATAAAGGTACATTCACTCAGCCCCTTTGGAACCCATTAAGAAATTTTTTACCCTTTTGCAACTATATACTAATATAATCAATGACTTGTTTTAGTATTACTAATTCTAAGGGTTTAACCATACTATGAGTTTTTTAACTTAATTCAAAGGCCAAACAATAATTGCCATCAAGAAATTGTCATAAATTACATTGACATAGTTGCAATTTGTAGATAAGAAACCATTTTGACATTTTTTTTAGTTTGTAGATCAAAAAACATGTTAAAATATTCGTTTGAAGAAGGATGGTCGTGCCCAATTTCTTTGAACAAGGTAAAGGTTAATAATGGTAGATTTATGTTTCTTTCAGTGAATGTAAATCTTCATCTAAAAGACCTCAATGTCATGGAACAAGAACACATATACCATTTATTTAAATCCAGATTAGAAATCAATAAGCATAATTTCTAGAAAATGCTCTATTCTCATTTACAGAGATGTAGGTTGCTCTGTTCTAATTCACAAAGATGTAGGCTGCAATGTGGACAAAATAAGATTTACAAATATCAAAAAGAAAATGGAGAAACTAAAACTTAGTAGGCCTCCAGAGCTATGTTAGCTGCTTAAGAAAAGAGAAGAAAACATAACCAAATTTGTATTAGCAATATTCTTTGAAAATACTTCTATGAGTTCATCATTATATTCTAAAGAAAAATGTATTCTTAAATTCTTCAAGTAAAAGAAAATTAGAAAGTATGTTAATGTTACTTCACTATACATAATAAATTTTGCACGTTAGTGATGCTTATAGAAACCTGAGAACGTTTCATAGAAACTAGGAAATTATATAAGACAATGAGTAGAAATCAGAAGCATAAAATGTCTAGTGATATAAGACAAAGTATATTATATAAGGCCTAGATGTAATAGATAATATTAACTGAAGTTAGTCATCAATGGAGAAAACAAGTAGTATAGGAGTAACTAAAATACTTCTAAAACTAACTTTGTTGAATCACCTGATGCAATAGGTCTACCATATACAACCTATGTGGCAACCAAACAACTTGTAGATCCCGTCTACAAGTGTCCATTTGTCCCTGTAGAAACAAGATTATTTCTATTTTAATGTGCAAGTTGACCCCTGCTAGAATAGTGCTTTTGCTAGAGTGAGTTCACTAAAATTTGCTTTGAATTGGTATGAAATAGAGAAATGAGATTATGAGGAGTGTTGACTAGGGCAAGAAATAAATTCAAATAAAGAGGTATGTCTGCTCTACCTTCGCCCTATAGTATCAGATTTTTTTCCTAAACTGAGTTTGGACTAACAACCTCCAGTGAATTACAATAACAGGCTGCCCCGACCTTGCCACGGGTAATATTGTTGATACGAGAGTAGCATAGTGTTTGATATGTAACATCCTAGTATTTAAGGCCTTAGATAAAATGATCGTATAAGGAATGATTGGACTACCCATATCACCAAGGTGCACCTCTTTTTTCGGGATCCCATCTCTAAATAACTCAATAGTAAAGCATGCTCAGCTTGGAGTAGTACTAGGATGGGTGACCTGTCGAGAATTCGACCCCGGCTTGCGTGTGAGTCAGGATAAAACATGTAGTTAAGGCTAGTGGTGGTTTGTGGGGCCAGTCATCATTCCTTAAACTCTACTAGAGCCTTGGGTGGTGGGCCCAAGTGTTACAAATGGTATCAGATCCATAACCCCTCTAGTAGGTGGGGCCCACTTGGACACATGACATGCCAGTCTCAAGCTGTGCGGTCCAGGCATGTTGGAAAGGGTTGTCTAAGGTTGACGTAGCCATCCTTGCGCTGGTATTCAATGATCAGGAGCTGGGTGTCCATGGGCCATTCTGGGTCTACATTGAAATGGGAAAATATTATGAGGCAATATAGTTGAGCCTTGATGAGGATGTCAAGAGTCAAAGTGGGGGAGATTGTAACGTCCCAGGATTTGAGGCCTCAGATAAAATAATATTAAAAGGAATGATTGGACTACCCATGTCATCAAGATGCACCTTCTTTTTTATGATCCCATCACTAAATAACTCCATAGTTAAGTGTGCTCATCTTGGAGTAGTTCTAGGATGGGTGACCAGTCAAGAAGTTGGCACCGGATTCAACGTAAGTGAGGACATAGCGCATAGTTAAGGCTAGTGGTGGTATGTGGGGCTGGTCATCATTCCTAAAACTCTACTAGAATAGGTGTTACATGATATGTATTTGTGATACTTTGGTGACCCAACTACTGGCACTAGTCTATCCCGTACCTCATTGTTGTTGGAATCTAGGCATAGTTTGAAATGATTGTAGATGTATTGATCCTGGTTGCAGGTATGCATGATCGACAGAAGCACCTGGATGGAGGTTATGGCTATAGGAGGTAAATTAGAAGATGTGTCAGAGCAATCAAACGACTTGTTAAGAAGCTGAAGAGTAGAGGAAGGGGATACATAAGAAGTGAAAGTGTTTCAACTTTAATCATTAGGATAGAAGGTAACCCTGAGGGTTGCATTGTCTACATTCGAGTGCAGTCGGTTCGTCGAGATGGTCACAACGGTGGGATCAAGAAGTCAGGTGTGGGTCAACACAATTTGATGGTTAAGGGGATGTGACGATGGGTCTACTGATTAAAGTGGATAGAGAGATTAGTGGGAGGAGAGATGTAGAGAGGGATTCATGGAAAGAAACTAGTGGTTTGGTAGGAAAAAACATTTTGGGGGAAAACATGTACTACTTGTTGGTATTATATCTAATACCACTTTTGTTTTGGCACTTAATTTTAAAGTGCCAAAAAACTATGTCAGGAATGGGATGTTTTGTTGTAGTGAATCTCCAAAATTGTAAGTAGAACCCTTCAATTTATCTCTTTCATCAAAACTATCAAAACTATGTGGTTTGTGGTATGTTGCATTGTACTTTTTAGCCTAAAAAATGATTGCAATTTTAAATTATTGACATGGTTATTGATGTGAAGGTTTCTTTCACATCTGATTAATTTTGGGGTTGTTTATTATGTACTACTTTGCCCAATGTTGCAGACAACTTCATCTATTAAATGATTCAAGATCTTTCAAGAGGTCACAACTCCAAAACAATAGGAGCAGAGATCATTACTTGAAAGGAAAAACATTTAGATAGGCATCCTCTGGAAATAGCCGACATGGTGAAATTATTCAAAGAACATATTTGTGTGTGCATAGACATCCTAAATGTTTCCCTAAGTAAGTTTTGGCATGCATGATGCCCCTTTATACTAGTTTCTTAGTATCATATAGACTCATTCAATGATATTTAACATTTTTCTTAGGTGATATGAGATTGATTGGAAATTTGTAGTTATAGCAGTAGTAGATTGATATGTTGTGTTGAATCAACCAACTAAAACTTACATATGTATGTTGTATTCTTTCCTGATTTATGTGCTTGATCAAGTTGATTGCACATCAATAGAACTGACTACAATATATTTAGCAGGTGAGATTGTGATTATAGGACTATCAACAATCAACTTCACATTTGAAGGATTTGATTATTGGATTAGTGACATTAGCAAGAAAAAATGAAGAAGCAACAAACTACACATGGATGTTTTGCCAAAAAATATAAGTTAGAGAAGAGGAAGACGACTGGGGTGAGTCTGAGAGCATATAATAAGAATTGTAGCAGAAAGAAAAGAAGAATTGTAGAAGGAAGCATTAGATGGCTTCTAGTTGAGGGGCATGTACAACGTAAGTATCTAGTTTGCAACCCCTTTTATCTGTGCTTATTTGAAAACTCTGAATAGGGGTTTTAAGAAAACATTTCAGTGGCTTGGAGAAGGAGTTTGAAGCTTTGATTATAGAAGATCACACTTGCATAATAATGGTTTTATACTCTGCATGCTTACTAAAGGAATGCAACATTATAGTTTATGTTGCTAGATAGTGAGGAATTTGAGCATAAAGAAAACATATTAATATTGTTGAGAGCCAGTCTAATCAATACTGAGAACAATATTAAGTTAACCAAGAAACAAGACCTTGTGGTTTAGTATGAAGTATACGCCTCATGAAAACATATTTGTTGTTTTATTTTATGATGTATATTGAGAGATTGTGTTTCATTTTGTATTGAAAAATGCATGTATACCAAAAACTGAGCCCACCATCACTAGAGTTATACTAATATATAATAAATTTTGATTTTAGAAATGTGAATGTTTTTTATGATGTGTTGTTTTGATATATATATTGTTGGATAAATTGGATATTATGATAAATCCCCTTTGTTTCGATGATGACAAACATTTCATTCTTATTTATCTAACGAGCTACTTGAGTGTGCAGGATGACACAACTATAAGGGAAATCCAACGTGAAGTATTTATATTTTCATGCAAATGTAATCATTGTAAAAACTTGTACAGAATTATAATGTACAAGTACTTAGAATCGCATGTAAATCAAGCATTGGATTTTCCCTAGCTAAACACCTTAGTCATCCATTCAATAGGATCACATAATGCACACTCATGCACACACTTAGTATCTTAATTGAAAGATTGAAAACAGAGTCAATCTCGGTCGACCATACTCCTCGACCGAGACACTCTCGGTCGACAAACCTCTCGACCGAGAATTGACCAAAAATAGCCGTTAGACACAGCAGTTAACAGTTGCAAATAAACGTTAATCCAGAGAGCCTGTCGGTCGACAAATCCTCGACCGACTGGACATCTCGGTCGACAAGTCCTCGACCGAGATGGTCTCTGACAGCAACTGCAGAATTAATTAACTAGCCGTTGCTAATGCACCTAACTTATTCCTAACGGCTAGTTAAGCACTAGGAACCCCCTAGAAGTTGTCTAGAATGTCCTTAAGCATACTTAGGCCATTCCTATAAATAGGACAAGCCATAGGACACTAAGATATACTTCTTACACTTGATATACTTGAGAAAATACTTGAGCCCTCTTGTGCAATCTGTGTGAACTAAGCTGTGTGATCAATTGGTCATTTTTCTCCTTTGCTCAAGCTCGTCCTATAGGCTAGATTTTCCTAACCCTAGCAATCACAAGTCCATCATATTGGCTAGGAAAATCCAAACGCTTGATCTAGGGAAATCAAGCCTTGAGCTACAAGGATAAGTTGTATTTTCTTTTATTCCTTTCTCGTTCCTTTGTATTACTTGTACTCTCCTTGCTACTCCAGGTAGGAGGCTGCGGATTGGAGAGGTTGAAGCTCTTCGTGTGAAGAGGAGGACTTTGGACTACTTCAGAAGGCTGTCTTGACGGGAAGCTACTTCAGAAGGAAGGCTACTTCAAGGGGGAGCTTGAAGTTACTTCAGGAAGGCTGCTTCGAGGTTGGCAAGACTACTTCAGGGTGAAGGCTGTCCAAAGGGTGTTTAGAAAGTATTGTAAATTTTATGTAACATCCTTGAGAGGTAATAAAATTTAGTACTTTCAAAATCCCGGTTGGGTAAGCAACCGGGTAGTGGACTGACTCCTTAGTATTTGCTAAGGTGGAACCACTCTAAACACCTGTGTTCCTCTTCTCAATCTTTACTTTGGTTGTTTGAGTTTAGATTATTTTAAAATCTCTATAAAACTCTATTCACCCCCCCTCTAGAGGTTTTCAATTGGTATCAGAGCAGGCTTCAAGGAGCCCTAACAAGGTCTTGAAGAAATAAAGGGAGGAGGTGACTACAACCACAAGAAAAGGAGCATGGACAAAAGTTCGACAAGTTGCAATTGGTGCTTGGGAACAAAGCACTCTACGGCTAAATGTCCATGGAGGTCAAAGAAAAGAGATGCACATAAAGAGTGTTTCGTTGCTACAATAAGTGAGGAAGAAGAAGAAGAGGTAAGTTTGCTTGATTTACCCAAGGAGGAGTTAGTTGCCATTATTGAAGAAACACATAACAAATATGTTGAATACAAAAAGAAATTAAAGAAATCAAATAAAGAAAATGATGATCTAAATGCTAGACTTCTTGAGCTTACATCTGAAAATGATGATTTATATGCTAAATTGAATACTCTTGGTTTTGAAAAAGATAGCATTATGTCTGACAATCGTACTTTGAAATCATCTCTGAGTAATAGTGAAGTGAAAATTTTCACTCTAGAGACTAACTATGATCTTCTATGTCAAGAAAAGACTGAATTGCTTGCAAAGTTAAATGATATTCAAAAACAACCTATATTGTGCACCCATGTAGATTATGACAATATAGTGAAAGAAAGAAATATGTTATCATCAAATCTAGATCAAGCAAAATTAGATATCAAGAAAAGAATGGATGAGATCGTTAAGTTGCAACAAAAAGTTAGCAAGTTAAGCAACAATGGAATTCTTGATAATATACTAGAAAATTCCTATCATCAAATAGGAAGAAGAGGACTAGGTTATAAGCCTAATGAGAAATCCCATCAACAACCTAGAAGGACACAAGCGAGTCAATCTGCTTATATACCTAGAGGCACAAAAATGTATATACCCAAGAATAACCTAGATCAAAACTATAGAAAAAGGCTTGAGGTTGATTCAATTTGTTGTCATTATTGCTCACGCCTTGGACATTATTCTTTTTCATGTCCATACAAGAAAAAGCATGTCGAAATGGTATGGGTTCCAAAAACCCCAAATTAAATAGGTTCGACTAAGTTGAGATATGACCATAGATCTAAATTTGTATATCCTTATGTCTATCTCAACTTAACATTTAGGGATAACAAAATCTTTACATTGTATGTGAAAATTATTCTTGAAAGATTCTATTTAATCATTCTTTTTCAGAAATACTTGCAATAAATAAAAATGTTTCAAATAAATTTTTGTGTATGCTTTTATATTACAGTCTATCCAAAGTAATCTTAAATTCATGAATGGATATTATTCTTGAATATGCAGCTCTCAAAATTAGTACACTTTAATGTGTCTCAAATTGATATTTGCAAGCTATCTGCAGAACTCATACTTCGCATATAAATGATTCATACTGGAAACCTGCAAAATATGCCTCTTGGTTAAAATAAAATTTGACCAAGGGGCGCTATGGTCGCAATCAAGGGCGACCTAAAATAAACTTTGATAAAAACTGTTTATTTGAACATTATTTTATTGAACTTTATCTTAGCACATTTTTAAATTAAAACGTCAAATCATTTGTGGTAATCAAAAGCCTTAAATATTATTACTCCCTTAGAATATACATATGCTCTACAAAAATGTTCTATGATTGAACTCAGAAAGTTAGTCGGTCGACGAGTGCTCGACCGAGAACCACTCGGTCAGCCCGTCTCACTCGACCGATAAATTCTAAACAGACTCAGTCTCAGACAAACTGTCGGTCGACGAGTGCTCGACCGAGACAATGTCGGTCGACAAGCGCTCGACCGAGAAATAGCCGTTGGATATGACCGTTGCGACCCGACCGTTATGACCGTTTTCTTTACCGTTGGAGGACCAAGTGGCGCGTCTGCAACTTGACCGTTGCGGACGCTCGGTCGACGAGCCGTCGACCGACCGGGTCGCTGGAACTCTATAAATAAGTGCAAAAACGAGCCACTTACTCACACTTGCATTTCCTTGCTTCCATAGTCCATCTCTTGTGCAATTTTGTGCATTCCTTCAGCACTCTTACTCTCAAATCTTCCTTGCTTCTTCTTCACTCTCAAGAAACACAATGGCCTCATCATCAACTGTCCGAGGGAAGAAGAAAGTTGCTGGAAGAAAAAGAAGAGAAGAGAGGGAAGCCACTCCGCCATTGACGATCATCAATGACATAGCTTTCGTCGACGGAGATGCCGGAGACAGATACTTTCGGCTTTCCTCTAAAGCTCCTCTTCCCCGACGTCCGGTCGAAGTGATGGACTTCATCAACATAGTCGACCTGGAGCATCTTTTTGGAGTACAAAAGCTGAAGGACTTCATCAATCCATCCTTTTCTTCCTACTCCATTAAGGTAGTAAACGAATTCTATGCCAATCTTCTATCTCACACCGAAAATGACACCACTTTCTTCTACACCATGGTCAATGGGCATAGTTTTAAGTTTTCCGAAGGGGATATTCTTGACATGCTTGAAATTGATATAGATGAATATCAAGATTTCCTTGACCTTACCACCAGCAATCCAATAAATTTATTTTCCGATGATGACCATACCATTAGCTTAAGTGATATCAAAAGAGCCATATTTCAGGCCAATACCACGTGTCATGAAGATAGGGGAACCTATTATGCTATAAACCTAAAACCGGCATGTAGAATAGTAAACCTCATTGTTTCCACCAATATACATCCACGAGCCAATAAATCCGAGGTTCCCATTTTCCGTATGTGTCTCATTTATGCTATCATAAAAGAAATTCCCATCAACTTCATTCACATAGTACTTAAAAATATGCTTGAGTTTTCTGGCAATCCACCATATGCCGATTTTGTATGCCAGATTACTCAACATTGTCTTAAGGTAAACCTTGAAGATATGGGATATATATGGGAGCGTAGACCACCAAAGATAAGTAAGAACACCGTAGAGAAGATGGGGATTGACTTTGGCCATAAAAAGGCAAGAGTAGAAGGAGAGTCATCACATCAGGATATACCACCCCCTCCTTCTACTAACCTTTCCATTGATCCCATCCAAAATACCCTTACTTGTATTGCTGGCTCCCAATACCATCTTAGTAAACAATTAAACTACAATCACCATGCCATGACATATTTGAATCAAAGAATGCAAAACCTTTCTCCTGGCCAAACCGATGAATATCCGCATTCTTTAAACCCTGGCATGCTCGACCCATTTAACCCCTCATACAACTACTAT
The DNA here is from genome assembly GCA_963693085.1 of Alisma plantago-aquatica. Taxonomy (NCBI): domain Eukaryota; kingdom Viridiplantae; phylum Streptophyta; class Magnoliopsida; order Alismatales; family Alismataceae; genus Alisma; species Alisma plantago-aquatica. Next base: position 61,108,813 of record OY856411.1, read on the forward strand.
CAACCTCCACCTTCACCATCAATGGATCTTGCACATACTCAATTTTCGTCCATACAATTGCAAGACATAGCTGCTCACTTCCGTTTTGACCGAGTTCCCACTTTCCTGGAAGCATATGCGTTGACTACAACTGGTGCTTTGGATTGGAAAACTTTGGTCCAATACTATGGAGCTGAGCCATTTCTTGGGAAAGATCCGGACATTGATGTAATTCTTAAATCTTTCCTGTGAAGTGTTGGTGTTGTAATAGTTGTATTCCATATGATTGTAATCTTCCTCATGTTATTGAATGAAATTTGCCATTTTTATGATTATTTGTTTGGCTTATGATGTTATCTTCAAAATATGGGTTATCAGTTCATTATTGTAGAGCATAACAAATAAGGGAATTATAATAATTAAAACAGGCAACTATTACAAATTAAAATAACAAAATAGTTCTCCAGAAACACTCTCGGTCGAGCAACTGGTCGACCGAGAACATTGTCGGTCGAGCAACTGTCGACCGACTGGGTTTCTGTTTCTCCAGTTTGACAAAATTGCATACATCTTTAAAATCTTGGACATTTTATGTTTTCACTGAGTATTCAAACTTTCATTTGAGATGTCTATCGGAGGGGGAGATCATTAAAACTTTGATAATTGTTTAAAAGAAGCTTACAAAAACTTTGCTATCACTATGTGTAGCTGAATATTTTTTTAAGAAATCTATATCATGTACTTGAAGGAACTCTCTACCCAAAATGGGGCTTAACATCCCTTGCTTTTGGATGGAGATATTTTTAGGATTCTCATTTCATCTATAACTTAACATTCTTTGCTATATGAGAAATCCACTCATCATATGCTTAAGGGAATCTCATATCATTTCAAGGCCTAACATCCTTGCGAATGATTAAGAAACAAATTTTGGATAAATTAGATACAAATCCATGTTCCTAATAGGATATCTAATTACGGGGGAGCATTACATTAAGGGGGAGAAGATCAATAAAACATTCAACTCAGATATCTTTTTGAAATGACAAAGGGGGAGAAAGAATATAAAAGTATATATAAAGGAGTTTTCATCATATCTTGGCCACCACTCACTTGAAAAAACATAAATGGCTACAAAAGGTAAATTTCCAGGTATGAAACTCACATGATTTATATTTCCTTATTTCATATTTAAGAAATATTTGTCATCTTCAAAAAGGGGGAGATTGTTGGATAAATTGGATATTATGATAAATCCCCTTTGTTTCGATGATGACAAACATTTCATTCTTATTTATCTAACGAGCTACTTGAGTGTGCAGGATGACACAACTATAAGGGAAATCCAACGTGAAGTATTTATATTTTCATGCAAATGTAATCATTGTACAAACTTGTACAGAATTATAATGTACAAGTACTTAGAATCGCATGTAAATCAAGCATTGGATTTTCCCTAGCTAAACACCTTAGTCATCCATTCAATAGGATCACATAATGCACACTCATGCACACACTTAGTATCTTAATTGAAAGATTGAAAACAGAGTCAATCTCGGTCGACCATACTCCTCGACCGAGACACTCTCGGTCGACAAACCTCTCGACCGAGAATTGACCAAAAATAGCCGTTAGACACAGCAGTTAACAGTTGCAAATAAACGTTAATCCAGAGAGCCTGTCGGTCGACAAATCCTCGACCGACTGGACATCTCGGTCGACAAGTCCTCGACCGAGATGGTCTCTGACAGCAACTGCAGAATTAATTAACTAGCCGTTGCTAATGCACCTAACTTATTCCTAACGGCTAGTTAAGCACTAGGAACCCCCTAGAAGTTGTCTAGAATGTCCTTAAGCATACTTAGGCCATTCCTATAAATAGGACAAGCCATAGGACACTAAGATATACTTCTTACACTTGATATACTTGAGAAAATACTTGAGCCCTCTTGTGCAATCTGTGTGAACTAAGCTGTGTGATCAATTGGTCATTTTTCTCCTTTGCTCAAGCTCGTCCTATAGGCTAGATTTTCCTAACCCTAGCAATCACAAGTCCATCATATTGGCTAGGAAAATCCAAACGCTTGATCTAGGGAAATCAAGCCTTGAGCTACAAGGATAAGTTGTATTTTCTTTTATTCCTTTCTCGTTCCTTTGTATTACTTGTACTCTCCTTGCTACTCCAGGTAGGAGGCTGCGGATTGGAGAGGTTGAAGCTCTTCGTGTGAAGAGGAGGACTTTGGACTACTTCAGAAGGCTGTCTTGACGGGAAGCTACTTCATAAGGAAGGCTACTTCAAGGGGGAGCTTGAAGTTACTTCAGGAAGGCTGCTTCGAGGTTGGCAAGACTACTTCAGGGTGAAGGCTGTCCAAAGGGTGTTTAGAAAGTATTGTAAATTTTATGTAACATCCTTGAGAGGTAATAAATTTTAGTACTTTCAAAATCCCGGTTGGGTAAGCAACCGGGTAGTGGACTGACTCCTTAGTATTTGCTAAGGTGGAACCACTCTAAACACCTGTGTTCCTCTTCTCAATCTTTACTTTGGTTGTTTGAGTTTAGATTATTTTAAAATCTCTATAAAACTCTATTCACCCCCCTCTAGAGGTTTTCATATATATATATATATATATATATATATATATATATATATATATATATATATCCAATTTATATAATGAAAAATACACAACTATGAATTGAATTACATCTGGCATGTAAATTTTTTGGCTGCCTACTCCAGATGTCGTTAAGAAGTATGTTTCGGCACATTAATTAGCCAAATAAAGTGTTTAAAATGATGTCTGTCTAATCAAGATGTCATTAGCAAGTGATTATTGGCATATGAAGTTAGCCGAATAAAGTGTTTAAAATGTCATCGGATAGTTCACTTTGGCATTTGTACTATGCCAGTTTTGATCTCATTCTCTAACATTTTAGAAATAGCTAGAAAGCTTTTTAGGCACACTTACTTCATTCTGGCATCGTGAAAAGTACTGGAAAAGTTAATGATGACATTGTGTTTTATGTTTTCCAACATTTTTTAATCAAAAAATATGTAAGATTTGTTGTAGTGTATCCTTATGAATAACCTTATGAGCAATGTTCATTAATGTATCTGATTTAATGGACACACTATCAAAATCTATATAAGATAGAGATCATAAAAGAAATAATATTATTCTCTTTCTAATAAAAATAAAATAAACAGACAATGGGATTGTAGAACGTAATATTTTTAACAACTTCATTGTATAGTTCAGGAAGGTTGTTGCTCTGTATACACCATGGTTTATTGGGATTGTAGAACATAAAATCTAATTCCTTATTTAAATGGCTAATAACTTTCTCCAGACCTCAAGTTTACTCATGCATATGTGGAAGAAACTTTGACTATGGCTTGCCAAATTTTGAATAAAGTTTTTCGTAGACATAATAAGATTAACCTAATTGAGTTATTGATTGAGAAAGAACTGTTCCTCTAATATCTTCAAATGTGGGGGTATTTTTACTAAGGTATATGTCTCTGAACACAAAAGAAAAGATATTAGATTTAAAAAAAAAATAGTTGATGTCATTTTACTGGGTCATGTAAAGACAAGTTATGCCTTTAGATTTATGATTGTAAAATCTAAAATCATAGGCTATTAGGTTTATAGAATTGTGATATTATGTACGACATTATGTGATAATGTGTTTCCCATGAAAAATGGGTATATCTAAAGAAATATATCATAAAATATTCATTATACACATGGTCTTTTCTCAAGTATGTAGAAAGGATGAGAAATGTGGGGGCAACTTAGAATTTGCTATTTTTGAATTTATTGATTCTGATAAAATGGCTAAACAAAGGAGAAGTTAATGTACTAAGATTTTCAAGGATGGTAGAAGTGAGTTTCTCACTTATAATATCAAAGATGATCTAGATCCTTTCAAAACATGATATGGATTCTCTAGAAGCTTAGTTTTGGAAAGAATTTGTTAACAAAGAAATCTTATGAATTCTCTCAAATCAATTGTGGGAATTTATAGATTTGTCTTCTAGTTGTTCTAAAGTTGTTAGTAAATGGATCCTTAAGATGAAAATAAATCAGACTGAATAATCAATAACACACTTTGCTAGGCTAGTTGCTAAGGGTTTTACACTCTGAAGGAATAAAGTATTTAAATACATATTCAATGTTTCCTACTCACAATCTGAATGCTTAAGGCATTGGTTGTCACATAGAATCTCATATTCAATAAATGAATGAGAATTATGTATTCTTACATAGAAATATTCACGAGAAGATATATGTATGCGGAATAACCTGATGGATTTGTGCATTGTAGGAATGAGCATAAAAGTGTGTAAATTTATTAAAGCTGTTGTATGGATTGAAACAAGCTCCTAAGTAATGATATGAGATGTTTGATAGAGTACTATTAATGAAATGCTTCATTTCTAATAATTTTGATAAATGTATTTATTGTAAAAATCATCAATGGTTGATTCATGTTGTTATACATAGACGTTGTTTTGTTTCCAATATAAAAGTAAAACATTAGACTATCATTCTTATGTAACTAGTTTTAGATGAAATATATATAAGAGTCGTTTATGTGATTTTAAGGCCTAAAATCATGAGGTTTACTGATGGTATAACTCTTGAAAAGTCTCATTATGTTTAGAGGATACTAGAGAAGTTTGAGTACACATCATGCAACCATGCTAAGACTCTATATGAACTCATCAAAATGTCTTGTATAAGAATGTGATTGAAGTTCTAATGAATTAATTATGACACTTTTTGGATGTTGGAAGTTTGATGTATCTAGGAGTAATGGTGTCTTGTGATATATTTTCCTAATAAGAAAATGTGTAGTTTTATGGATTGTCTTGGTCTTCTCCTGAATCTTAGTTGGGTGTTTTATATATGACATTGAATTGGAAGTTGAATGGTTGTATAGATTTTAATATAAGTTAGCTATTGAAAATAAATATGATTCCTGCAATTTCATTTCATATTAATAACAATACAACTATAAAAGATATAAAGATTGACAAGTATAATTAAAACAACATTGACACATCCAAGTCAGACTTATATGTGTAAGGGAGTTAGTGTCTTGTGGGGTCAAGGCTTGACTATGTAGGTACTTTTTTTCTTATAAAACCAATACTTTGACTATATGTCTTAATATGGCATTAGTTGAGAAATTCAGGTTGGGGATGGGACTGAAACTCATTCTTATTCATAAGAAGTAGCAACCAAACCCAAAAGAGTGGTGATCCCACAAATTGGGTTCAATGTGGTAATAACAAGTTGTCGGGTCAATTGATGAAACTATGTAAATTTATCTTTGATGCTTCATGCATCTGTATGTCTCTCTCCTAAAAACCTATTTCGTGTCATAAGCTGCAAGTTAGTAAGAGATTAGTCTCTGAATGGAGTCAAGTCCTAGGACAGGATGCTAGCAGTACATCCTTGAAGACTTGAACTAAGTGATTGATGTTGTGTGAGCCACAACAAGGAATAGGGTTGTTTCCTATATCAATCATGATTCCTTGATTAGGATGCATGTCCTTTAAAGCATCATTTTACTTCTTTACTGCCATGTCTTTATTATGTTGTTACCTATATAAATAATTAATTATTGATTTAATTAATTGTATCTTTCCAAAATAGTTCAGCAACTTTCAGTTATGTGAATAAGAGATGAAGTTAATTATTTATATAATTAATGGTCTCCTTTCCTTAGCGGTACAGACATATACGTTACGTGTACAAGAGTGATCGAGTGATCGTGTCCATCTAGGATTTGGATGTGGGGCATGAAAGGGTTATAAAAAGGGAAACATGTCATTAGTGTTAAAAATACAATGAATTCAACCTCTCTCCACATAATGCACAACTGTCAACTACTGTTTGCAAGAGACGAGAGATGTACCCCTTTGACGAAGTGTTTCTGTTCTTTTCCTTCGCCCATCTGAATTGCTGCTTCATAGAGACTTGTCTTCGAAACGAATTGAACATTTAGAAAAGTTGTCTCATGGAGATCCTTCTCCTGAGCAAGATGAACAACGTCATCCTTCTATTCCTTTGACACGATCTGTCTGGATGGTGGTACCTGCGATCACTGGGCTATACTGATGGTGTAAATATTTCTACGTTAAATTGATGTGCAAAAAGAGCGATGTTAAATACAACAGACATGCGGAGCAACTCGGCGTCTAACGTTAGCCAGATGAACTGAACGACGTGAAGTCATTTGTTACATGATAGCCAAACGACGTGGCGTTAGGCGTTAACGTAAGAAGCAAGACTATCGACGTCTAACAACAGTGAGATTAGACAAACGACTTGGCGTCAAGCATTAGCGAGATGAGCCAAGGATAGAGACTTTGCTACATTCTTAGTGACATGATGGATTAGAAGAACATCACTTATCCAAAGGATTGCAAGGCAATGATTTCTTTAAGTATATACATATATAAATATACATGTCTTATTTCTCAACGGGATGATCCGGTCAGGAGTTTCTTACTCATTTATTTATGTTCTCCTATAATATTTTTTTCTTGTATATCGTATCTTGATCTACCTGCAATTATTAAGTATTTGCAACTGTTTGTTATTGCATGTAACAATGTTTACACCTAAACAATCTAACAATCTTAAAGAAATCATTCTTAGTCATTAATTAACAATGGAGATCATGGTACGTGCGCTAGAATTAACAATAAACATATGTCTGAAAATTTATTTTTTCGAGGGTTGTATATTAGCAATGTTGAATATATAATTAGAATAATATATGAGTATGAAGAATAGGAACAACTGGAACTAAATAAAATTGATCCCAACAATGTGAATATTATTTCTAGTTAGAAAAAGATTGATACGAGATGCAAAGAGTAATTTTTTTTGTGTTAAAAATACAAACTATATAATTTATACTCTTAGCAAGTGTTGCTTATTTTCATGACATTGTATAGGGATGGTAGAAAAAAAATATAAAACTGAGAATAAGAATACTAAATAGTGTTGTGTTTCAAAGTTTATAATAATTGTAAACGTTTTATTTAGTAGAGCTAAATCTATTATTGAAAAAGTAATTGACGTTTTAATTCTTGGTGTATAAAATTCTGGATGTATGCATTAATTGCTTGAAAATTTTGTTATGTCTATAGTTGAGATATTCCTAATATTTTAAGAAGTCATTTGACATATATCTCAAATATCAAGGAGAATGTCAATGAGCGGTCTCATGCTAGACATTAATAAATAAGACGTACACCTGAAAGATACACATGTCAACTTACATGTTAGTTCTTACCCGACAGTTAATTTTAGTGCTAAGACCAAAGATAAGAAATTACAAATAGTACATATATCTATGACTAAGAACAAAGTATGTCCTTTATATACAAAGGATAGAAGGTTGCCACATCTGAAATTAAGGAGAATTAGATAATTATTTCTTTGAACCTTAATGATGGGTATGTGTCTTTAAAACCTGAAATCTCGATTATTAAATGAGATGATAATAGACTATAAAATGTAATAAGTTATTCTTACATACCTTCGTGATATTATGTTCTTTAGCAAGTGATATTTGTGTAACATGGAGAACTAGTGTAGGATTCTTGTTGAACATGTTTCAAATTGCAATTTAATATTTCAATGAATATAGTTTTGTATGCATGAATCTTGTTTCATCTAATATATAACATTATTGTTTGAGACATATTTTGTTGTCTCAATGAAACAAATGATGAATCATGAATTGGTTCCAAAATTCAAAATTAATTTTGAAAGATGTAAAATATATATGTAAACTAAATTGCCTAGAAGAAATTTCTTTTTATAATAAGAATTCTGAAATTCTAGATTTAGTTCACTATAACATCTGTTAATTTAATGAAGTTACTAATAGGAATAGGAAATTGTAATTTTATAACAAATGTGGATGATTTATGTAGATATTTCTATGTCATTTTACTTAAAAGTAAAATTTAGACATTATAAATTCAATTTTTTTAGATGGAAGCTAAAACTCAAACGAGTAAGGCACTTAAATGATTAAGGTATGATGCGGATAAGAACATACCTTGAACTTGTTTGTTAGAATTTTAACAATTCTACTGTGTAGTTCATGAAGGTTGTTGCTCCGTATACACCATGGTTTATTGGGATTGTAGAATGTAAAATCTAATTCCTTATTTAAATGGCTAATAACTTTCTCCAGACCTCTAGTTTACTCATACATATGTGGAAGAAACTTTGACTATGGCTTGCCAAATTTTGAATAAAGTTTTCCGTAGATATAATAAGAGTAACCTGATTGAGTTATTGATTGAGAAAGAATTGTTCCTCTAATATCTTCAAATGTGGGGGCATTTTTACTAAGGTATATGTCTCTGAACACAAAAGAAAAGATATTCGATTTTTAAAAAAAATAGTTGATGTCATTTTACTGGGTCATGTTAAGACAAGTTACGCCTTTAGATTTATGATTGTAAAATCTGATTTTTTTTTTGAGAAACTAGAGATCAATTCTTATTCATTCCACTCTCTAGTGCGGATAAAATAACATTTACATCTACCATCCTGAAGGTTGTGAGGCAATCAGGCATAGCAGAATGAAAGGTACATAAATTTCCAGAAGCAAGGGTCTTTTTTGCAATCAGGTCTACTGAGGTGTTCCGTGTGCATGACACATGATGCATCGCGATGGATGCATCTCCCGCCTACATGATACTGACCATACAAGCATGTCGTTTGAATTTAGCTGGGGCAGTCCGACTGTTGGTGAGGATTGATATAGCTTGCTTTGAGTCCTAGAAGATGTACACTGAGGTCCACTCCATCTCCTTGCAGGTTTGCAGCCCAAGAAGGCATGCCTGTAACTTCGCCTCTTGAGTTGAGGAGGCCATAATACAAACACATTTGCCTAGCAGGGATGTACCACCAATACTGAAGATGTGAATCCCTACCATGTTGTTAGCGGTTTGGGGGTTGAAGGCAGCATCCACAAAGATGTAATGTCTTTGTTTTGATAATCCTCAGATAAGAGGATGGGTGTTCAGACTTTTATATGCAGGTTCTTTCGGGAGGCTGAGAATTGTTGTAGTGCGATTCTTGATGAATGTGTATTGGTTGGTTGCACACATGGGTTTACGCTTATGGATGAACTCGCATCTGGAGTTCCAGATGTGCCAACATGAAATAGCTGTTAGAATACTTGTAGTTAGGAGGTTGTCTCTGGGCCTGATACAATGTGTAATCCATGCATCTTCATTCAGGGAGAGAAGATGTCTATCAATTGGAACTAGATCCCAGACTGTTCTACTAGACGGGAAGTCACAAAGTGCATGTAAAAGTGAGTCACTGGCATTGTTGTAGATGCTGCAGATTTCATTTATCTGAATGTGTCGACATCATTTTTCGGTATTTGCCAATAGTGCTTTGTGCTGAAGCAACCATAGGAAGATACACACACACTCTGGCAGCTTGGAAGTCCAAATTGTTTTCCATTCCCCCAATGTTGCCTCTTCTTTATTTCATCTAATCCATTTGTATGCAGATCTGGATGAGAAATGTCCCATGACTTCTAGGGACCATACCCATGTATCAACGCCTGCAGACCCTATAGGAGTTGGGGTAGATGCTATACCTATCCAACACTCCAGTGGTATGTAAGCAAGGATGAAGTCCCAATCCCAAACACCACTGTTGATGGCCAAGGAGCTGAGAGTGAGATCTTGAAGTTCAGTTTGAATGTTCCAATTAGGAATTAATTCACAAATGGACTTGTTCCCGCACCAACGGTCACTCCATACATTGGTGCTATGTTTGTCATTTATGACTATAGTGCTAAGTTGCTTGATATCCCCAATGTGTTTCCGTATGAAACTCCATGCTGACGACGATGGGTGATTAGTGAAAGAATTCCCACAGACGTACTTATCTCTCATAATCTTAACCCATAACTTTGTAGGTTCATTCATGAAGGACCACATGTTCTTCAACATGAGGGTGTGATTTTGGTCCCGAGCATATTTAATATCGAGACCTCCAAAGTCCTTGTAAGTGGACACCTTCCTACAGGCCACAAGGGGCATACTCCGTTTATCTCCGCATCTAGACCATATAAAATTTCATATATGTCTGTTAATATCATCGCATAACTGTGGTGATAGTTTGACTGCCTACATTGTATAGGTGGGGATGGCTTGAAGAGTGGACTTAGCTAAGGTTATGCTACCTTCTAAAGATAAATGTTTCATACTCTAGCTGTTGAGGCATTTTTGGATTGACGCAATTAGGTGGCCATGGGTTGCCTTGTTCACTCTGTGGTGTAGGATGGGAACAGCCAGATATTTACCAAGATCCTCCGTTTATTTGAAGCCAAGTTTTCTACTTATGATACGGGTATCCAAGCGAGATGTACTGGTAGAGAAAAAATACCACGACTTCTCTTTTGAGATTAACTGGCCCGAAGCTTTAGTGAAATTTTCCAGGACTTTAGAAATTACTCTTACTTTTTTTACAGATGCTTCACCCATAAGCAAAATGTCGTCAGCAAAAAGCACATGAGACCGTTTGGTACCCCCTCTAGACACAATGAGAGGTTTCCAACCACTCCTCTTAACAACATCAGTGATAACTTGGCTAAACCTTTCCATACACATGGCGAAGATGTATGGCTGATCGGGTCACCTTGACACACACCTTGGGTAGTTTGGAAAGGAAGAAGTAGGCTTCCCTCCCAAAGGATGGCCATGATAATTTGCATAATAATAACACAGAATCTTTCAGGCATGCCCGTCCATTTGATGGTGTCATGGATGAAATCCCTATTCATCCTATCAAATGCTCTTGCAAGATCCAGATTAATACACATAGTTTTCTTTCTCTATGCTTTGCATTTCATGGAGTGGATGACTTCTTAGACAAGTAAGATGTTGTCACTGATGTAGAGGCCTGGAATAAAACTTGATTGGGTAGGAGAAATCCAGTTATCAAGATAAGGCTTGATTCTTTCAACAATGACCTTAGAAATCAGTTTGAAGTAGTCATTATTAAGTGAGATGGGTCAGAAATCTCCACAGGTTTGAGGAGTGTCCACCTTGAGTATAAGAACCATGTTGGAATCAGCAATAGAAGTTGGGATCACCCCTGATTTAAAAACCTCCTAGATCATGCGTGTTAGAGAAGGTCCCACTTTGATCCAATTCTTTTGAATGAAATCTGTGTAAATACCATCTGGCCTCGGTGCCTTCAAAGGTGCCATCTTGAAAGCAATGCTACAGATCTCATATGCAGTGGGAATGGTTGACATATCCTATTGAGTGGTGATGTTGATTCCTGGGAAGGAGCCAATATAACCATGAATGATGGCATGGTTAGTTGCCTTGTTTTGCGTCATGAGTTTATGGAAAAATTCACGAACAAGATGTTGTATATCCTTCGTCCTAGTGATCCAGACGCCTGCATTGTTCTTGAAAGTGGTGATTTTGTTGAAATGATGCCTTTCTTTCACATAAGATTGGTAAAACGTGGTGCTAGCATCACCAAGTCTTAGCCAGTCAATGTGGCATCACTACTTCCAGTCCGCCTCCTCCTTCAAAAGGATTTGATGGTATTTTTCCTGGAGCAGGATAGAAGGATCAATAGAAATGATTGAGTTTTAAAGTTGGGAAGTTACCTGGCATCTGCCAATGCGTAAAATTTGAAATCTTAGGCTATAATATTTATACAATTGTGATATTATGTACGGCATTCTGTGATAATGTGTTTCCCATAAAAAATGGGTGTATCTAAAGAAATATCTCATAAAAGATTCATTATACACATGGTCTTTTCTCTAGTATGTAGAAGGAATGAGAAATGTGGGGGGCAACTTAGAATTTGTTATTTCTAAATTTATTGATTCTGATGAAATGGCTAAACAAAGGAGAAGTTAACGTACTAAGATTTTCAAGGATGATAGAAGTAAGTTTTTCTCTTATAATATCAAAGATGATCTTGTTCCTTTCAAAACATGATATGGATTCTCTAGAAGCTTAGTTTTGGAAAGAATTTGTTAATAAATAAATCTTATGAATTATCTCATATCAATTGTGGGAATTTATAGATTTGTCTTCTAGTTGTTCTAAAGTTGTTAGTAAATGGATCCTTAAGATGAAAATAAATTCAGACTGAATAATCAATAATGTACTTTGCTAGGCTAGTTGCTAAGTGTTTTACACTCTGAAGGAATAAAGTATTTTGATACATGTTCTATGTTTCCTACATGAACACAATCTGAATGCTTAAGGCATTTGTTGTCACATATAATCTCATATTCAATAAATGAATGAGAATTCCATATTCATACATGGAAATATTCACAAGAAGATATATATATATATATATATATATATATATATATATATATATATATATATATGGAACAACATGATGGATTTGTGCATTGTAGGAATGATCATAAAAGTGTGTAAATTTATTAAAGCTATTGCATGGCTTGAAACAAGCTCCTATGTAATGATATGAGATGTTTGACAGAGAACTATCAATGAAATACTTCATTTTCTAATAATTTTGATAAATGTATCTACTGTAAAAATCGTCAATGGTTGATTCATGTTGTTATACATAGATGATGTTTCATTTCCAATATAAAAGTAATAAATTAGACTATCATTCTTATGTAACAAGTTATAGATTAAATATATATATAAGTCATTTATGTGATTTTAAGGCCTAAAATCATGAGGTTTACTGATGGTATAACTCTCAAAAAGTCTCATTATGTTGAGAGGATACTAGAGAAGTTTGAGTACACATCATGCAACAATGTTAAGACTCTATATGAACTCATCAAAATGTCTTGTATAAGAATGTGATTGAAGTTCTAATGAATTAATTACGACACTTTTTGGATGTTGGAAGTTTGATGTATCTTAAGAACCACACATGTACATACATAATGTTTATTATGTGCAAGTTGAATAGATACACCAATGATCCTGCTAAGACCCATTTAGAAATCTCTTGATAGAGTGTTGAGGTCTGTAAAGGGAACATGATACCTTGACTTTATTATGACAAATATCCTTTGGTAGTCAAAGGATATAATAATGCATGTTGGTTTGTCATGAACTCTAGGAGTAATGGTGTCTTGTGATATATTTTCCTAATAAGAAAATGTGTTGTTTTATGGATTGTCTTGGTCTGCTTCTAAAGCTTAGTTGGGTGTTTTATATATGAAATTGAATTGGAAGTTGAATGGCTACATATATTTTAATCTAAGTTAGCTATTGAAAATAAATATAATTCATGTAATTTCATTTCATATTAATAACAATACAACTATAAAAAATATAAAGATTGACAAGTATAATTAAAACAACATTGACACATCCAAGTCGGACTTATATCTGTAAGGGAGTTAGTGTCTTGTAGGGTCAAAGATTGACTACGTATGTACTTTTTTCTTATAAAGACAATCCTTTGTCTATATGTCTTAATATGGCATTAGTTGTGAAATTCAGGTTGGGGATGGGACTAAAACTCATTCTTATTCATATGCAGTAGCAACTCAACCCAAAAGAGTGGAGATCCCACAAATTGGGTTCAATGTGGTAATAACAAGATGTCGGGTGAATTGATGACACTATGTAAATTTATCTTTGATGCTTCATGCATATGTGTGTCTCTCCCCTGAAAACATGTTCTGTGTCATAAGCTGCAAGTTAGTAAGAGATTAGTATCTGAATGGAGTCAAGTCCTAGGACAGGATGCTAGTAGTACATCCTTGGAGACTTTAACTAAATGATTGATGTTGTGTGGGCCGCAACAAGGAATAGGTTTGTTTCCTATATCAATCATGATTCCCTGATTAGGATGCATGGCCTTTAATGCATTGTTTTACTTCTTTACAATCATTTTTTATTATGTTGTTACCAACTGATACTCTTGCAATCAAGATTCAAGTTCAAGAATTTAATTCACTTAGTTCATGTGGGAGTCTACGTTGGATAACTCAGGTAGATTCAAACTGAAAGGTATCAACTGAAAGTATAGAATGGATGACTGTTTGGCAGGGCACTACATATTGGACTTTGTGGGTGATTGTTAGATATATAGCTTTTATAGATATTATTTAGTATGGGTTAAGCTCAATGTTGTAAGTTACTCCTTTTGTATAAAAGGATAACTACGTTATTAATTATTGATTTAATTAATTATATCTTTCTGAAACTGTTCAATAACTTTCTATTATGTGAATAAGAGATGAAGTTAATTATTTATATAATTAATGATCTCCTTTTCTTAACGGTATAGACATGTATGGTATGTGTACAAGAGTGATTGAGTGATCGTTCCCGTCTAGGATTAGGAGGTGGGGTATGAAAGGGTTATAAAAAGGGATACATGTCACTAGGGTTGAAAACACAATGAAATCAACCTCTCTCCACATAACGCATAGCCCGTCAACTTCTATATGTAAGAGACGAGAGATGTGTTCCTTTCATAGAGTGTTTCTCTTCTTTTCTATCGCCCATCTAAATTGATGCTTCATGGAGACTTGTCTTCGGAATGAATTGAGCATTAGAAAAAGTTATCTCATGGAGATCCTTCTCCTGAATGAGACGAACAACGTCGTCCTTCTTTTCCTTTGACATGATCTGTCTGGGTAGTGGTATTTACAATCGCTGGACTACACTGGTGGTGCAAATATTTCTACATCAAATTGATGTGCTGAAAGAGCGACGTTAAACAGAAGCAGACATGCATAGCAACTCGGCGTCTAGCGTTAGCCAGACGAACCGAACGACGTAAAGTCATCTGTTACATGACAGCCAAACCACGTGGCGTTAGGCGTCAACATAACAAGCAAGACTATCGATGTCTAACAACAGTGGGATTAGACAAACGACTTGGCATCAAACGTTAGCGAGATGAGCTAATGATATAGATTTTGCTGCATTCTTAATGACTGGATGGACTGGAAGAACATCGCTTATCGGAAGGATTGCAAGGTAATGATTTCTTTAAGTATATACATATATAAATATACATGTGTTGTTTCTCAACGGGACGATCCGGTCAGGAGTTTCTTACTCATTTATTTATGTTCTCCTATAATATTTTATTCTTGTATATCTTATCTTGATGTACCTACAATTGTTAAATATTACAACTGTTTGTTGTTGTATGTAATGACTTTTACACCTAAACAATCTAACACGCACGCCATCACAATGGCAATTCAGCCAGGGAGCGAGATCTCAAGCTGTTCATGAACGTCTTATTTTTATCTTACCCGAGGGCCATGCACGTAGTACGGAGACCACCTAGCCAAGTAATGCAAGCCAAGTATTTTCCTACAATTCATTATTGTGCGACCTGAGTTTACTGAATGTTGCTTTTACTTTCTATTTAATATTCAACTACTAACTCTTGAATGCTCCACACAGATCGCAGCATGAACTGCCCCACAATGGCAAACCATCCGGCCACTTGCTAAGAACCATCAACATGGACCTGCAATGTAAGAAACAACACTATTTCATCTTTTTCCCACCTTCTTGTTTATCTGGCTCAAACTATGATGATCGAAGTCAATATGCTGGTTGCTCAAACCATTGACCCACTTTGCCGACTCTCTGACTAGCACACCCACGTCAAGAAAGTTATTTTGAGGATATGCAATCTTGAGGGTCTCATGTTCAAGACGAGGAACTAGGCCAAATTCCTGACAATGATAATCATGACCCCACAGTCCTTCTTTAACATGTATAGAGACCTCGGTTACTACGGACTGCTCTTTTGCATCTACATTGCCCTTTGCCTTCTTTAAGGGCATGAAGATCTTTTCCTATCAATAATTGAGGGAAAATGGAAGTTGAAGCCCTTGGTAAGGTGGATGATGGACCCGGGTGCGAACAAGAATGGAAATTTCCTTCTCGTAGATGAGCAACCACTATAAAATTGATTATCAGTAATTGTCAGATAGCCTAATCCCTATTATATGCATTAGAATTTCACGTGTGTTTGTTCAATTTAACGACCTGTTT
Source organism: Alisma plantago-aquatica (assembly GCA_963693085.1). Lineage (NCBI taxonomy): Eukaryota > Viridiplantae > Streptophyta > Magnoliopsida > Alismatales > Alismataceae > Alisma > Alisma plantago-aquatica. The sequence goes on from OY856411.1 coordinate 61,124,864, forward strand.
GTAGGTTTCTGGATGTATGTTTAAAAGTTATAGCAATTCTACTTGTGGTTTACTTTTCTCTTGTGTAGTTTATACTATCACTACTGTATGCAAAAGTTAAAGTTTGTTGCATTGGTTAGTTTCGACATGTAGATCCTATTTGTTTGTGCATGACATTACATTATGTGCATAATTAGGTGTTTTAAACTTATTATTTGATAAATATAAATCAAAATAAAAAAATATATAGTGTCGGCAATGTTGTTGATAAAAATATTTAACAAATGAAAAATAACTTATTGAAAAAGTAAGAGGGAAGATATCTTCAGAGACTATATTTTTTTAGAAACATAAATAATATCTAGCTTATTCTCAATTTGTTAATTTAGTACAAGGAGGTTGAAAGTAGATAATTTAATACTTTAATTGACTCACATGTAGATTTCAATATGAGCTCCATGTGATCGTTCAGTTAAACATACATTATGTAACATGAGAAGAAAAAAAAGAATAAAATCATGTAATATAGACTCATATGTTTGAATCATGACAAATCATATAGTATTTAAAAAGATTGAGGAAATTTCTCCTTAGTCAAGTTTCTCTCAAGGGTAAGTTACTATTTGGCATAAAATATATGTGAAGAAAATCATATCAAAAAGTGAAAGTGTGTAATAGAATGTAAAATAATAATCATAGAAATGAGACATGAACTAACCATCCATTTACAATCGTTACTTCAAATATTCATCATAGATTTAGATTTTACACTATGTATTAATATATACATTTATGTAAGAATTTATTTTTATAAGATTTGTATTATTTTTCATATGATCTATCAAACTATAAGCTAAATAAAACAATGGGCATATATACTCATAACGAGTACACTAACTTCTGGGTGAACTTGTCCTATATATCTTGAACAATAAGTGAAGTACACAAAACTTCACTAACAATCATTGCAGCCAATAGTTTTTTAACATGAAGAGAACGTACTACAATTTATATTGATCATCGAAAACATGTATATGCATCATTGATTCAATAGATGGCAAGTTTAAAACCTAAATGACATTGATTTTGGAAATGTCAAACTCAACATGCCTATAATGATGTAGTATTTAATGATTAGGAGACTCTTTCATCCATGGATTGTTTGAGAAACTACCATTACATTAATGAGATCTTTAATGAAGTAAAATGCAATAGATTCTAAAGTGTCATGTATATAGACAACGAGTTGAGTCTATACATATACATATCCATATTCCAGTTTATCCCAAACATTGTAATACGACCACCCAAAAATAATATTTTCAAGCACAATATTACCTATTGGAGTAGTGTAGTTGCATATTCTATTTTTTAATGATATAAACATTAATTAATTGTAATATTATTACATTAAAACTGTTATAAGACTGGTAAATGTTAGTAATAAGAACTATTAGAAAATATACATATGAAACAAATTTTATATGAAGATAAAATTTGAGGTAAAACATAAACCTATAAACCCTCTAGAATTTGAGGTGGTGTCGCAAAATAAGATCATGTAGATTCAACCTATATGGTCTTTTAAATATCTTATGGTAAGAGAAAAATTAGACTAAACAAACTATAAATGGTATGACTTGACATCTGCTATACCGCTAACACAATTAGAAACATTCAAACCTATGTACATTTGTTTGTTAATCTTTAATATTTTATTTTAAATCTAGAGGAGATATGGAAAAATGTCCTATACCAATGTCTTTTAAGAATGTTTAATTACTTCAGTGATATATATGCAAAAAATGGTCGCCTTATTTGAACCCTTACATTTGGATTCGAATCATTATCTTCCTTTTTAGAGGGTTAATCAAGGACCACTAAGATGGATTTCTATCATATTTTAGTATTTAAAATATTTAAGAATCAGTATCTTCTTTTGTAAGATTATTATTTGGTTTTTCAACTCATTTCAAATTATATATCAAAATTTATAATTATGAAATTCTCATATCCTCACAAATAAAAGCCAGACAGAGTAACATATCCTTTGGGGTTCTTGATGTGTTGCAATTATTTTCCATGAGATATTAACCCTACTTTTATGAAGTAATTCAAATATTATGTTGGAAGTGCATCACTATTACGAACTGAGCACATAATGTAAATGTTTTTCATTTTTACAAGTAATTTTTATTAAAAGTTCAACTTAATAAGAATATTATATTGTATAAGTGAGAGGTCCTCATGAATTAATTTAATATGAATTTATGGTAAGACTCACTTCAAAAAAATTATATCCACTTTTTTGAGTATTTATATAATATAATGATATACATATATATTGTAACAACTATTTATATCCCACATCTAATTATGCATATTGATATGTAAAGTTACACTTTTATTTATTCTAGAAATATTTTTGTGCATATAACTATCATTTCTCATGGCAATATATCATTTTAATTTTCAAAGTTTAATATAATGCAGCACAATAGCTGAGAGTACATTTCTACCAACCAAAGTTAAAAATTTGCATTTATAACCTTATCCTTGTTACAAACTTATTATCTTATAATAACTAAGCATTCCATTATTTTAACAAGAGATATATTACATGTCATACTATATATATATATATATGAATGATAACAAAGAATACAATCTTACTCAAGGTACCTATAACCCAAACCATTCTTTGATGTGTCACAATATATATATATATATATATATATATATATATATATATATATATCCTAATATATTTTGCAACTATTTATTTAATTTTTGCATCCTCATCCATGTCATCGCATAGGGTGCATAAACCCCTAACATATGATGTATGTACTATAGATTGGGTACTGGTAACCAGATTGATCTTAGAGTCAATCTGTTTAGGATGTAAACACTTATTGTCTCATTGGGAAACATTTCCGTGATCTTACATACAAATAACAACTCTTAGATACTAGGATTCCTCAACTTGGTATCCATCACATATGCCACCGTTCAATCAACTTTTTAGTTGTTAATATTGATATGCAACATGTCATGAGAATCTTCCTATTGTTTTTGGAAGATCTAGAAAATTCATCATTTATAGATGTCAGCATTTTGGAAATAAAGTCCAAGACCAATTGATACATTTATCGAGAAAAAGGGGAAAGGATCCTCCCCAACTTTGACTGATTTCTCTACTAGGTTCACGGTGCCTTCACCCTAAAGCTCCAAGCCACATATCTACTTGAGGCCATAGCAGATGGAGATGACTAGGAAGAGGTGTTTCTTCTAATTTTCTTTGTAGATCTCAAGCTTGGCCGCCTATGAAGTTGATATGTCTGCCATGGTGTATACTTCAGAAGGGCATAGAGGCTTAAGTCGTGTCTACCAAACTTCCAATATAGTCATGGTCTTTCTTGATCTCACTCTCAATCACCACTCTCCCAACTCTACTTCTATCCCTCATGTACTTCTTCCCTATTATGCCTACTACAGATGACATAGAGATTATGCTCTGTGGGCCATTGTCCCTTTCTCTTCAGGTTTGCCAATGAATTGTGAGAAGGGTCAAAAGATAGGATTTATCCTCCTAATAGCAACTACTTGCTCAATTTCCAGTCTGAGCCATGATCACATCATGCGGTGAGGAGGAGGTTGCTGCCTCATCCTCCCCCATTTCTCTATTTGAGTGAAGGTAGGAGGAGGAAATTGTGTTGTCCAATCTAACTATCTAAAATCTAGGAGAGGGCCATGCCATCAATCCATGACACCCTCAAACCAAAGGGATTAGAGATCCTTAGTCAAAACTCAGTGTGTTGCCTATCCAGAAATCAAAAGGGCATGATTACATTATTGATCCAAGCCCAAGCCTTATAATTAGAATACTTAGGTCCATAACCATCAAAATTCCCATTATTTCACCATATTAAAATCTAGATATCTCCATCTTAGAACATCGAAATATTATGAGACTTTAACAATAGATTTACCTTAAAGCAAGCTTAATTTTATTTAAGTATAGTGCCATAACTCAACTATTTGAATTGTCAATTAAATACCTAAAAAATACATAAAATTAGGGATCTCGGTCATGATACCAACATCAATCATCATCCAAACCTTACCAAAGCACTTGTAACTCTCAAGATAACTCAACATTCATAAATTCACTTAGGTCATTGGACATTTAGGGATTCTAAAGGTTCAATATATCAAATACATCAAATAAAAAGGTTACATCTACATACACATAATCCCATATGTAGAGGGTAACAAGGGTATATCAAGTTGTTCTTAAGTTCACCATGATCTCACGGTCCTCCTGAGTCTCTTTCCTATAAATCGCCTACACTTGGGTGGAGGGAACACCCAGAAAATAGGAAACAAAAGAATATGAGTAAGCAAAAGTTGATTATGTACATTAGAAGTCTAACTAGGGCATTATTTATTTGAAAAGTAAAGTAAGATGTCCCCATCAAATAGGAGTCCATTAAACATATGTAAGTTTCAATGAGAAGCAACAATATAAGGAACTTCTAAAAGAGTGAGGCAGTGTAAGTAAACCATTAAACAATGATTCTTATCATAATCAATCTTCAATATCACAACAAATATTTGCATGTAGATATATTGGACTAAAGTAACTATAGTAGGGCCATGACACCACTGAGTCATTGGCCTAAGTAAAATGGGTGGAAGTAGCACACCCTAGGTGGAAGTAGCACGCCTCTATATATATCAAGGTGGAAGTAGCACATCCCGAGTGGAATTAGTGTGCCCTAATGGTTATGCATAAGCATCTACAATAGTTAAATCAGTCGAAATACCTAACATGCACAAATAGAGTGGAAAGATAGTTTACATTTACCATCCATATTTCCAAGAATAATAACCAAGCAGGTGGGGTCATTGACCCAATTCAACATGATAATTATAATTTCAGAAGAATAACAAAAAGTCACAACTAAGAGGATATGGCATTTCAGCAAGTGGAATTAAGAACAAGTAACCAAGATCTGCCTCATTATGGGAAACTTTAGTCATATGAATGCCCAATTATAAATAGGGAAAAGTACATACCTTATTATCATATCTAATGGTAAACTCAGGAGATAAACTAGGACCCCAAGGTCGAATATTCATCCTAGAAGCACATTACATAAGGTAGTGAAAACCAAAGTAATTTGTTTATACATTCCTACTTTGTATTTTCATATTGTTCCTATCCTAGTCCCAACCACTTAATTTCATATTAGGGTTGTTAATCTTATTAGGAGGATACATGGTTGAATATCTATTTTAATTGTAATATGCATATTTAGCCACATAATCCTATGTATGTCTAGGTTGCATGGGTGTTGATAGTTATATTCATTTCTTCTTTTAGGGTATTGCAATCTTATTTTCTTTTGATATAGAATATGATTTGAGTTTGGTCATATTGGGTGAATGATGTTTATTATAGCATATACAATATCTATCATAATACTCTTCTAGGGATATCTAGGGTTTTGATCCAACATACCTTCATATATGTTATTCGTGTAATCATACTCAATCATGTATATGAATGCACTTATGTAGGTATGATTCATTTGTTACACACAAAAATTTTAGCTTCCATTATAGATGTATCTAACTTATACATGTACATTACTAATGATTCATTAGATGTGAATATTCTAATAGGACTAGGTTGTTGAAGCATCTTGATCATCATCAAGCATAGTATTCATTGTCTCATTAATAGCTGATTTAGAAGTTACAGCCAACACTACCATCAATACCTATAATAATATATAATGATTAGTCAACTAGTCATCTTAGATTATCACTATGATTATATATCCACTCTAGGAATTATCACAATTTGAGTAGTTACTAGTCTCATTCACATATCTTTTAGAGCTAAAATGATAGGAACAAGCAACAGACCTTAAGATCATTACAAACTTCGTCAATCTTCAATGGATCAACCATAAGCTTTAGAATCATGGTATCCAATTGATGAAATATCTCTCCATGTTTTTATGAATGCCTTACAAACTTACACCTACTGTTGTAGGGTGTATATATGTGGGGAAATATGCAAGTGACTTGTGTAGGAGGGTGGGTAGGTGTTGTTTGTGGTTTTAGGTGCTCTTGGTTAGAAGGGAATCCATGGAAAGGATTATGGTGTTTCTTTGTGAAGATTGATGCTTCTTGGCTTTGCTGAGAGCCAACTAGGAAAGCATGGATCACGGCAGCTGGAGTCAACCATAGTCATTAGGATTGATTCCCTTGCCCTCATTGAGGCTAATCTTTTCTCAAAGTGGCACAATGACGGGGTGAACTGGGGATCTAATGGGTGGAAAGGTCATAAATAATTATAGGTTGCCGATGAGCAGGTAGGGTTGAGGTTGGATTCAAGGTGAGTATTAGACCATTGGTGGTTTTGACAATCAATAGGGAGTTCTGGGAGATATGGTGAAGAATCGAGTGGTCAGTTACCGGCAGTTGTAGGTTTGTGGTGGTGAGATCAGACTGGTGATGGGGCTAAGGGGTGAAGGTAGACCCATTGATGATGTTCCTTTTGCTACTATGGCACTTGCGCTAGTGGTGTTTGCAAGATGACGACTGACTGTAGATGAGTCAGATTCGGTGGCTACTTTTTAAGAGCTTTTTTAATGGTAGCAAGGAAGGAAAGTAGATGATGAGGTAGGGGTGGGTAGGGTTGGTGGCACTGCAATTGGAATGGAGGAGAAAGGATGGGTGGATGAAGATGAGGGGAAGGTGCAGAGGTGGTGTTCTGAAGTGTTGGCCATGTACAAAGTCCTGGAAATGCAGTTGTAGATCTTCACGGATGTGTAGATTGTTACTAATCATCTCGAGAATCTTTGTTGCCTCATCTAGAGCATTGGTGCTACTGCAAGAGGCATGGAGGCATACAGGGTTTATAAAGATATTGTAAGGATGGAGATCAGGGGAGCAGAGGAGAAGGGAAAGGAAGATGAGAAGCCAGAGAGTAGAACATATGCTTGAGGAAGGAAAGGAGGGAACACAGATTTAGGGGAGAGCGACGTCTATTTCCTATGACTTTGTGACCACTTTAACGAGAGGATATAGCATCGTGAGGGGTAGATGTTGTTATAGCGAAAAGAAAAGAAACAACCCAAGGGAAAATTAATGTAATTATGTGCATTACCCCTTCTAACTTTAATAAATTGATTAAATGGTCAAATAAGGTCATACTCACTTGAAATTTGACCCATAGACCAATTAAAGTATGGGGAACATTATTTTAGCATGAACTACATCTTTTGAAAACTTTTGGTGTTTATTTCATTATTTTTATGTCAAGTATTAATTTAATGCATCTCTTAATAATTGGAGACATTATTTCATATTTGTTTAGTTTGTTTCAAAAATTAGACTTAGGGTCATTCTAGGATACTAAATTTAGATAAAACTAATCTATTGATAAATTGATATATGTATCTTCCATCTAAAAGATTAGTTAATTAATTTATCTTTTACTTTGTATAAAAGGTGATATGTTAGAATCTTAAATTTATTGGCTCCAATTATTCTCGATCAATCTAATTCAATGGAAAATTGATTAAATTGTAGCCTTATTAAAAAGAGATTACAAATAGGCAGGATTGAGCTAAGTACCCAAATTTGAGTATGTTACAATCCCAAGGTAGAAGAAGTGTAGGTCCGAAAAGATTTCTCTCTTGTGATGAGGATGGGTTATATAGCTCACAAGAGGAGGGAAGAAAAGATCTTTGAGGTGTCAACACATTAGATCATCAAAGGCCACTTGTTCTTCAAAGGGTTAACCTTATTTCCTTTGCATGCAAAAATACAAAATATCCATGTGTTATCCAGCTAAGTGTTGCGACCGACTAAATTTTGTTGAACCTATGTCACGGTCAAGACACTCCATCCATCTTTGTCTTGATCAAGACACTTTAGGGTTGGAACTCTAGGTCTCATATGTGCGTAGGTTAGGATACTAGACTACAAGGTGTTTCGACCCACCTTCACAAGGTAATCTGGATCATGACCACACATCCAGTCGTGACCCTTACCAAAAGGTGGTGTAGTGATCATGACATCACACCCAATCAAACAAACCCTAAAATCAACATGGAATATCATATCACCATACATGATTCCAACTAAGAGCCCCATTACATCATCTTCTATCTCATGATGCTTGAGTATAAGAAACACCCACTTAATGTGACAATTTACAAGGTAACCCTCTCTTTTGGGTAAATTGCATTTTAGTCTAAAATAAGCACATTTTTACAAGGTAGCTTAAACATTAATCAAATTGGACAAAAATGAGAATACAAGCATGTCACATGTTAATAGGATATCTTAAAAGATTAAATTAGGGTTTAAGAATCTCATTATAAAAAGTAAGTAGAAATTATCATTAAGCTCGATCAGGGGCCTTACACTGGTGCTCTGAATCCTCAATCAAAGTGGTTCTCGATCGACAATGTCTTTGATCAAGCGAGTCACGTTTGGATAGTTTTTTGATCGAAAATATTACTGGAAATAAGTGTGCAAATTTTTGAAAAACCTATCAAATGATTTTACTAGTGAATGATAATGACTCTAATCTCTAGGGGGGGATCCTAACTAAGGGTTCTAGGTGGATAGGGAAAATCTAATGCTTGATTTTACATGACTTCTAGGTACTTGTACATTATACACTTGTATAAGATATTACAAGTTGTATGAACATGTAAATACAAGCATTTAATCATGATAACTTCATCTATCCATTGAGTGTGATCACCTTCAACCCTGAAACACTTAGGAAGCAAGTTATATCCACAAGAATGAAACATTTGTGATCATCAAAATTGAGGATAAGCTAATGTCCAATTTAGCCAACAAAATGGAGTACTTGTTTCTTGTTTGTGAGTTTCAGACCATATGTCTGACTGAAAGACTGCAGACAATTGATGATTTACTTGATCTTTCTCACCGAAGCATCTTTGAAGAGCAAGATGTCATCCACAAAGCACATATAAGACAACTTCATTCCTATCCTTGATGTTGTGATAGGGGACCATCATCCTTCTTCTTCATTTCAAAATATCTTGACAAAGACGATCAAGGAATGGGACAAATATATATGGGAATATTGGGTCACCTTTCCTCACACCTTTTTTGGGTGTGATCAGTTGGAGAAGCTCACCATTGAAAGCTATTCTTCTCAATCCCCGAGTCATTAACATGAGTATTATTATGATATAGCTATCCTAGACAATTCATCTTCTGTGAAATCCCATGCTAGTCTATCATGCACCTTTGAAAAATTTATCTTCATTACCATCATATCTCTTCTTCCTTTCCTAGTTCTCATGGAATGGATGATTTCTTATGCAAGGACTATGTTTTTATCTATTTTACATCCTGCTACAAAACTTAATTGGAAAGGAGAGATCCATTCATGCATTAAGTTTTTTAGACATTGGATAATAATCTTGGAAATAAGTTTTGTGCTAACATTATTCAAGGATGTAGGCCTCATGTGATTACATGAGGTTGGGTGAGTAATCTTCAGTATAAGTACCATTGTTGGGTGTGGTAATTCCTATGGTAGTTAGCCTCCTTCAAAAACATTCATTATCATTCTTATGATAGGTTTCTTCACAATGTTCCAGTTGTTTTATAGAAAGCCTACTTCTATTCCATCTGGCCCAAGTGCCTTGAAGGGGGCCATATGCATAAGTGTGTCCCGGGCTTCCACTTTTGAAAACATTTTTCTTAGGACATTAAGTTGTTTCTTGGTTGGAGGTTTGAAATGCCAAATATATCTCCAAGATTTTATTTCCTTCATGGTTGGATCTTCATTTGTGAATAGTTTCTTAAAGTGATTATGTATCAGAGGTTTCATATTTTCATTTACATCAATCCATTCTTCATTCTCATTTTACAGTCTAGTGATTTGGATTCTTCTTCTTTTGTCATTAGTGAAGTTAAGATAAAAATTGTTAGCAGCATCCCTAAGATTTATCCACTCACATCTTGATTTTTGTTTCAGGTCCATCTTGTTGAGTATAAGCATCTCCTCATATTGTGACCAGATAGTAAAACTGAATCAATATATCTATTATATCCCACACTAAGCACAATTTCTAATTCTCTTAT